>OY756431.1:4922500-5542500 GCA_963576905.1 Mystacides longicornis | reverse complement strand
AAGAAAATGAACGAAGAGAGAATGACTCAAAGGATAATAATATAAACCTGAAAGAATAGGTGCACGCAGACGAGGCCGACCTGGAATGACATAGACCGACCATATCGGTGCCGTCTTACGGGAGGGCCAAGTCAGGAGCAAAAGGAATATAAGAGCATGTATGCGGAATGTTATGCGTTTGGAGGAAGCGAATGAGTTTGGATTGGAAAGAATGGAAGTCCATACTCTCATCCAACTCCTTCGGGAATCAGTGTGATGGGCAAAAAAAGTATTGACACCTCAATGCGTATTTTGAATCGGTACGGAGATGTTCCTTATCGTACTCTGATTAATCAATCAATATTATTTTAACTGAGCAAAATAACTATTAAAATATCGAATTTAATGACATACCTAAATTCTTTTTTTTTACATTAACATCAAATAAATCAAAATTAAAACTCCCTTTGAACTCCACTCAGGAGCAAAGTGAGGCAATAAGAGCTCTCTATTGCACTCGATCTTGCGCAATGATGACCTCTTCCCACATCATATTAACATAGGTTATAAGTTTTTGATATAAAAACAAACTCAGACCCAATGAATGCAGCGTGGTATGCAGGTTTTGCTAATGCCAGTAAATAGTCATTCATGTTAAATAACTAAAAAAACGAATTCGAGCTCTGTTGCATAAAACCTAGAGTACCCATATTATTTATTTCGATACGAAGTTCGACGGGTCAGCTAGTATTATTATAATATTGTCTATGGACAATATAATATGTTCAAAAATATCGACATGAAATTTATCCGTGAATATAACATCCGGGGCTTTTCGTCCTCGTCAGAGTCGAAGACTCCGTCTTCAAATAACTCCAAATCGCTCTCGTCACTTGAAAAAGCCATAATTTTCAAAAAAACTTGTTGATATACCAAACACTTGCCGTTGAAATCAAGGGATAGGAAAAACAAACCGCCGAAATCCGGGGTTAGGAAAACCATAGAAAAAACAGTAATCACAAATGTCACAAGCTACTAGAGATAGGTTATTGAAACGCTTTATCGCCGATTTCTATACAAATCATATAATGAAAGATAGATAGAAAGTTTAGATAGAAATTCTATCTATCCTTTATTTATTGAAACACCAAAGTGTAAGGATAGATAGATTTTTAACCATAGATAGGAGATAGATAGGTTATTGAAACCGGCCGTAAGACATTTTTTTCTATAATTATTTTAATTGAATTCTTATTATTTAGATTGTTTTTACTTTAGTAGGTATTTGTATTTTTTTGGCCCCTTATACCAGCACCTCGCTGTCTGGGGTTTTTTTTTTCATGATAATATTTTATGTATTTACATAAATGCTTAGGTATTGTAAATTGTGTATGATTGTTGTACGCTTATATTGTAGAAAGAAAGAAAAAATAAACTATCTAAAACTAAAATCTTGTATGAGTACTTAGATTTGTATGAATACTTTAATTCATACATAGGTATGAATACTATAAATACATATTGTAATAATTGTTTACCAGTAATCGGTCCACATGATTCGTCACACAAGTAATGGGTTCTTCCTTGTCTTCAAATCTAAAATTCATAGAAGTGATGTTTCTGAACTCTTCAAAGACAGTCTTCTGTGGACCCACTTGTTTCAGCAGATTTATGTACTAAAAAAAAACGAACATAATATTTAACACCACCATGCCAGTTAACTAGAAAATTTTTGATGCGACAATAAGATAACTTCTGCAGCTGATTTGAAGGATGATTCGAATTTCATCTCCCCGATCCATCATGAAAAATTTCGCCACTTCCAACATGTTAAATTAATCCCACATCCAGGACGGGAAAGAAACCCAAATTCATAGCTTAAGAAATGCCATTCAATGGCCCAACTTCCCGAAATAACAAAACTGTCCGGAGCACACAAGCTTATAATTTTGATGGACAATAAAATGGCACAACCTTCGCCACATATGGAGGAAATTTGCAAGAAAACGGCCAACGATCAAGTACACAATCTTCCATGGATAATTCGCGATCAGGGATAGAGAATCACCAAAAATGTCCTAAAAGAATGTAGTCTGCACTCTGCATCAAAGCCTTGTCTTTCTAGCTTTCCCGACAGACGATGTCCTGTAGTCCTTACTATAAATTAATATTGATTTCGAATTTGTAATTTATATAAAAATCCGCGTAAAATTATTTCTGAATGCTCGAAAAAAATTCCATCGAAAATCAGCGAACCAATGTTTTTAATGTCAATAGTTGCCAGGTTAACAATAATTTTGTTGTTATAGAATTTTTCATAGATAGCGTTGGCATCACAGGAAATCCGTTCCATACTAACTTAAATATTATATTTTATATCATTTCTTATGCATTTTTAAACTTTTTAATAGTTTGTTATTCTGTTACTGGAGCGGAGAAAAATCCAATAAATCAAACATCGGTAGAATCTGTTCAACCGATCACGAGTTATCATCAGCATCATCCTCGTCGTTCCCTCACTGCTGAGGATCGTGACCATCATCACTCCCCACCATCTCAACCGGCCGTCCCCAAAGTCCTCGGTCCAACGCCAATTGTAGGGCCTCCCATAGTGTCCCACCCGTTGCCTCTTTGACCTGGTCGCTCCATCTCATCGGAGCCCGACCCCGATCTCTGACGCCCTCGATTCTTCCGGTTAGGAGAAGCCTCTCAAAACTATCATCTCCGCGTCTCGCAATGTGTCCGAAGAACTGTATGACACGTCGCGTGCACACCGTGGACAGCCGTTCTCTGACATTTAGTTCTGCCAAGATGGAGTCATTTGTTCTGTGTTCCGTCCACGATACGCGGAGGAGGCGTCTCCAGCACCACATCTCGAAAGCGTCCACCCTAGATCGATCACGAGACTTCATGGTCCAGGTTTCTGGAGCATATAGGAATATTGATAACACCAGGGATTTCACCAGTCTGATTTTCGTGGGTAACCTAATCACTCTGCTCCTCCATATCTTCCCCAGATTGGTCATCGCCCCTTTTGCCATCTGGATTCTTCGGCGGATTTCAGGTTCACACGTGTCCTGATCATTGATGAGGGAGCCCAGGTACACGAAGTCATGTACAATTTCCAGACCCTGTAACTGCTCAACCCCATTCAGCACGCCCTGGCGGTCAATCAACATAACCTTTGTTTTGTCGCGGTTAATCCTCAAGCCGAGTCTGTTGCTTTCGGCTTCGACTTGCCTAAATATTATAAGTGTTAACTAACCCGACTTTCATCAAGATTATATTGAGTATCATATTATAGAAAAAGTTACTACATTACCTGGAATATTAGTTTTACAATATCTTCGACGTGATTAGTTCCTTCTTCAGTAAGACCCACTTGCACAACGAAGAAGGCAAATCCTCGATGGCAGCCCCGAATACCTCCAATTAACCTAATTAAATATCAAATTTAAAATAAATTAATAAGTACCTAAGTGTTTAAGCTTGTTGAAAAATAAAAATCTGTAAGTATCAATTAATATAATAATAATAATTCTGACTTTTTTTTATTACCCTTCCACTCATTATTGAGTGATTTAGTAATTCTGACTTTTAATTAACGATTTGCGTTAATCGTTAGGACATTGTATTGGTTGATCGTAGGAATGGAATAACGTATCTCGTGGATATCACTATACCGTATGAAAATTTGAAAAAAAAACAAGATATTTAAATATCTTGATCTTGCTCACAAAATCAATGATTATACCACCCACAGTGATATCGAAGATTGAGCTATTTCTAAAAGTCACTTAAAGACAATCTAGGGAAACTTAGCATCTGTAGAGGTCTCAGATACATCATTCAAAGGCAGTTGTGCCCATGTAGGATGTTAAGAAAGTTCCTTTCTCCATAGTCCGAAGGTCTCTCATAATTAGGTACATTATCGTGATGTAGTATGAGAGACATGACCGATATTTCCATATTAAATTTGTAGCATTGAGTTTCAATTTAATTTTCTTTTTTTAACAAATTTTTTATACTATGATGCATATTTTTATGATATTGTGAATTAATGAATAAATGTTTTGAATAATATAAAACATAATCATTAAAATTAAAACGCAAACATGTTTTAAAGGATTATCATTATGACATACATAGAGAAAACCTCCCTGAAATGAGTTAAAACTCGTGCTTCGGGAGGGTAATATATATATATATATAATTATTATATAATTATTATAAATAGGTACTAAATGTAAATGAAACGGTAGATTTGTTATTCCACAAATTATTATAATATACCTATTATACCCTGACTAGTGTTTTGCATTCACAGTTTCTACATGTTCACAGGTGACAAGAAATGAGCTTGCCAAACTAGTCAGGGGGCCTAGACAAAATGCAGCTGGCGATCGACTACAAACGAATTCTTCGACAATGTAGAGTAGGAAGAAAATTAGCTGTCCACTTTTTATAATTTTATATCAGTGTCATTGCTTAGTTCAAATAATTGTTTACTCGTTCCAGTGGACAGATAATTTTTTCGCTCTATACATTGGCGAAATCTTCGTTTGTAGTCGAACGCCAGTTTGAATTTGTCTACGGGGGCAGGGTATTAAATAACTTGTGGAATAAGATATTAAGTGTTTCTTTTTAATTACTCTAATAAATAATTCCACCAAGAATGCACGTTGAATACGTTAAATTTAATAATTTCATAATGAAAAACTTAAAAGTCGGAAAAGCGTATACGCGGTGTAACAGCGGATTAAGGGAACCAAATTAGGCAGATATCCGGCAACTATGCGGTATCCGGCCTACCCGGCGGCGTAATGCTATCCGGCCGAATACCGGATAGTAAAGAAAGATATGTTTAGATAACTAATTGATTTATTTAGTAAGTATCACTTAAGAAATACACCTTGAAATCACAAGAAAAAATCTACAACTTAGAAATTTGATTATAAAACATACTGCAATAAGGGTAAATTATGGAGAATTAATACTTATATCTTTATAAACTCTCTAATCATAGGAAAAAAATATTATCACACCACACTAATCCAGACTAACTAATGCGGTTGATGGTTTTTTCGACAATATTCCCAATGATCCCATATGGATGCGCCAACTAACGCCGGATATCCGGCAGCCGGTTATCCTGCATTCGGCTGCATAGTTGTCGAATATCTGGTATCCGGTTAAACTGCTATCCGTTTCATATCTAGTATAAATAATGTTAATATTGATTCTAAGGGCACATAACACCATTTTAACATAATGTTTGAAATAAATTATAATTCATAAGAATATGTAACAACTAATGACTCTAACAATGTTCGATTTTTAAATGGAACAAACCACTACGGGCTAACGACCGTCTTCTACTGTTATTTCGAAGGCTGGCTTAGTGTGATCACTTTACGTTAACAACGTTCGCCATTAGGTGGTAATGTTTAAGTCTCAATAATTATTATTCACGCAGTTAGGTACCACAAATACCTAATTTAAAAACTGTCTTTAGCCACCCACACAACATATCTGTGTCTTAATAAAATAAAAAAATATTGAATATTGCTTGCACAAATTATGTGAGCTTTTTAGCATGATCCCTTAAACCAGCCGAATGAAATTTGCAGGACTGGTTCTCCATCAATAGTAGTTTTTTTTTTTTAAGATAACTCGTGGAAAAAAAAACGTGAAAATTTGCTCCTTGAAAGTTTGAGGAATATATTAGCATAGAAGAAAAATTTGTTTAGCCACGTATGTCTGAAATACAAAATTTAATCCAATAAAGTAAATAACTTTTGAACCAACTGGTATCGCTGAATGAACTTGGGGTTAAATCGATAGGTATTGAGGTCCTCTACCTCCCTGCTTCGGGTTATTAATACTACCGCTGTTACACCGTGTACGAAGGCACTTTATCTTACCAATTACACCAACCTCTCTTTTTAAAGATGTGTATGAGACTGCCTGGCCCGTCGTGTTCCAACAGATGAGAGAAATAACAGAACAGCTGAAATAATTTGTACATACAATGTGACTTCAATTTCAGAGATCATAATCAAGCTGTTAATATAACTATAAATTTTTAAGCTTTAAGTGTATACTACTTATTAAATTAATTAATTTATTAAGATTACTTTATCTGTATACATCTCTCTCAATCAAAAATTTATATAGATATAATACTTGTTAGGAGATTACTTATTGTCACTCAATATGAATATTGTTACTAAAACAAATCAGTCTAGTACTGTCACTCAAACCGTCAAGTGTCTTTTGTTTTACTCTATATTTCTCATTTAGTCTTCTTTGTCTCATTTATTAATTCTCTATGATTCTTATTTAGTCTTGTCAGTCTCATTTATTCACTCTCTATATTTCTTGTCTGTTTCATTTATTCACTCTCTATATTTCTTAATTAGTCTTGTTTGTCTCATTTATTTACATTCTAAATTTCTTAGTTGCCGAATCACTCGAAAACGAGTGCAGAGCTAAAAAAAAATCTTATTTAGTCTTGTATGTCTCATTTATCTACTCTCTATATTTCTTGTTGAGTTTTGTCTGTCTCATTTCTTTATTAGTCTTGTCTGTCTCGTTTATTCACTCTCTCTGTATTTGTTATTTATATGTATGTATGTATCTCGAAAAATTGTGTCTCTGTAATTATATAATATATCATGTATGTCAGGGTTTGACAAAAAAGTATTAAAATAATTATAATAACTCGAAAACTATCAAAAATCGCTAAACATAATATATTAAGGTATTTGGATAGCCCTTAAAGTGTTCTATCGCTGGACTTTCGCTTAGTCGTACATTCTGAGACATCCTATATAAGGCCAAGACGGGACACCGACATTGCCGTAAAGGTTCATCATCGGAATAACATAGGGATAACATAAAGAACATCGATTTCGACCGGCACCGATCGGCTCAAAGAATGTTTCTATGGTTTCAATGCATTTGAATGGGCATTGGGCATGCCGGAAAGCGAGTTCCTGTTTTTGCTGTGCGTACGTCCATTCAAGCGTGCCGATCATCGGTGGTCGGAATCAGCGTTCTTGATTGTTTTTTTTTCCACCGATACGTTACCAGCAAGTCTGCTAGCGGCAGTCGTCTCCAATAGGGTATTATTGTTCTGTGGTCGTCTCAGGGTCCCACATCATGTAGCACGTGCCGCCCAAACCACCGCAGCGCGAATGCAAACTCTGCAAGAGAACGGACCAGAACTCTCTAAACAGGAAACGTCCTAATCTAATATAATCCACTTTTGTTAAAATATACAAAATGACTATCCCATTTCGTAGAACTTCACGTATCGTGGATCACTGTACTATATCCTGAAACGGCTACCATGGGAGCATGTCGGGCGTTTGGGCGTGTCGTATTAAGAAAGAGTATTAATGTAGTTAGGAAAAAATAAATGAAAGCTTCATAGTAGCTTACTCCACTCTTGTAATGTTGTTTGACCTCTGGCATTGGGAATGATATGTTTAAGCGTCTCTGATCTTGCACAGGTATTGCGGTAGTCTTGGTCCCTTGACTCTCCGGATATAAAGGATGCTCATTCCATCTTGGCGCTGTCACATCCTTGTCCTTCACACATCCAAACAATTCCACCACCGTCTTCTCCAGGTCGTCCAATGATTCTTCAATGAAATATCATTTCTCCGATTAGTAAATACAGTTAAGTGTTTTTTCACTTGCAATTTCTACCCAGGGTTGTCTCAGATTGGACGGGACCGGTTGACTGGAAAAAATTGCCTCAGGCAATAAGTTCCGCCGGCTATACTGACACCATTGTATAGAAATGTGTTATATTTATATATTTAAAACAAATTTATTTGAAGTGGTCGGTAGCTAGTATTTTTCAAAACGGTTATAAATGAATAGCACGCTACAGACAAATGGTAAAAAATTTAGCACGCTATCTATCTATTGTTGGCTTGCACCCATTTTTGTGTGATACAACCACTGAGCTAAAATATAAAAAAAAATCAAGCAGATTACCTATACTCGTATACATAAAGGAATGTCTAATAGACTGATAAAAATAAAAAAAATTAAACACGTTTATGGAGATGTTGTGTTTAATAAAACATAAAAATTTAATTATTATCTATGTATGGCGTTTCCATCTGTCTGAGGCAAGTCTGAGGTAGCATGAAGTTCGACGGGTCAGATACATATCATCAATTTAAAAATTTACAGTATAAACTCACCTTTTCCCAATACACACAAGGCCATTATGTTGGAGGAATACCATTGATCGTGGAATTTCAGCAGTTCATCGCGTACATCTATCCCTTTCTGTTTGGGAATCGTTTCCAATGTTTCCTTGTTACCTGCAGAATAAAGACAATCTTGAAAAATCTGATTACATTGCGTAAAACATAAAATTGAAGCATTTGAAAGGATTCTAGTGCCTTTGCAGGTTGATTTGTGGTCAACTCTATCAAATGTTTTTATATAATCTTCATAACAAATACAAAGTTTTAAGGTTGCGATTTATTTATTTAATAAGTTCACGGCACAAATGTGCCTTTAAACAAGATAAAATCAAATACAGCAACATACAAATAACAAGCTTTACAGAAAACACATGAAAGCAAAAAGATCAATTCCAATGACAACAATAATTACAAAAAATATTAGAGACGGTAAAAACAGTCAAATATAGACATATACAACCTGATGAATAAAATAGAATAATAATAATAAAATCAAATCACAATAACAAAGCAATTGTAATATAGCAAAAGAGAAAAAAAATAGGAACATCGTTAAATAATTATTTATAGACTAGCTTATACCCGTCTTGCTTTACGTTTTTGATTCCGATTGTCAGGCTTGATCGGTAGGTAATTAAATAGGTTCTAGTCTAGCTTCCCATTGCTTTGCAGACCTCTATAACTGACATAAGCACAGAAAAAGAAGAATGACACTTTTAATGTTTATTAAAATTTTGTATGAAGATCCTAAAAAATAGGGTTTTTTAATTAGCTCTAAATATATTAAAGTTAATCCAGCAAATTGTATTAAAGAACCTTCTCCGGCATTTTTCACGGCTCTGTGCAGATTCATATCTGACGTAGCATTTGTATTTTGAGCGTGATGCTATGACATACGGTAAAAAGCAAAATAAAAAAACATTTCTGAATTATTATGTAGATAGAGAAGGAGGGGCTAATGCGAGTTTTATTTAATTTCCCAATTTACCACGCAACTTTCTTAATTTTTTCTTTCATAAGAACCTTCTACTGATAAAAGCCAACACGACAAAAAAAGAATTAGTGAAATCGGTTCAGCCGTTTAGGCGTGATGCGATGACATTAGGTAAAAAGCTAATAAAAAAACATTTCTGAATTATTATGTAGATTTACCACGCAACTTTCTTATTTTTTTCTTTCATAAGAACCTTCTACTGATAAAAGCCAAAACGACAAAAAAAGAATTAGTGAAATCGGTTCAGCCGTTTAGGCGTGATGCTCTAACATACGATAGAGCAACGATAAAAGGCAAATTAAAAAACATTTCTAAATTATTATATAGATATAATGATATAAAACAATAGTAAAAACAATAATGATTAGCAATCAATATACTTAAAAGCAACGGAATAAATAAAATAGTAAAAACAATAATGATTAGCAATCAATATACTTTAAAGTAACGGAATAAATAAAATAGTAAAAACAAAAATGATTAGCAATAAATATACTCAAAAGCAACGGAGTAAATAAAATAGTAAAAACAACAATTATTAGCAATCGATTAACTTTGAAAAACAGTAATGAATATCTAACAACTAAAAACTCTATGAATTCATTACGGATGTTCCATTTTTAAATGGAACAAACCACTACGGGCTTACGACTGTCTTCTACTGTTATTTCGAAGGCTGGCTTAGTGCACAACGTTCGCCATTAGGTGGCAATGTTTAAGTCTCCGAAATTCCTAATCATGAGAATCCTCAACATGTTGAAAAATCTCATATATGCAACAAGTAGATATTAAATAATTAATGAAATAAAGAACAGTAATTACTAGCAGTCGATATACATAAGAGCAACGGAATAAATAAAATAGTAAAAACAACAATTATTAGCAATCAATCAACTTGAAAGCAACGGAATAAATAAAATAGTAAAAACAGTAATGATTAGCAGTTAATATACTTAAGAGCAACGGAATAAATAAAATAGTAAAAACAACAATTATTAGCAATCAATCAACTTGAAAGCAACGGAATAAATAAAATAGTAAAAACAGTAATGATTAGCAGTTAATATACTTAAGAGCAACGGAATAAATAAAATAGTAAAAACAACAATTATTAGTAATCGATTAACTTTGAAAAACAGTAATGAATATCTAACAACTAAAAACTCTATGAATTCATTACGGATGTTCCATTTTTAAATGGAACAAACCACTACGGGCTTACGACCGTCTTCTACTGTTATTTCGAAGGCTGGCTTAGTGCACAACGTTCGCCATTAGGTGGTAATGTTTAAGTCTCCGAAATTCCTAATCATGAGAATCCTCAACATGTTGAAAAATCTCATATATGCAACAAGTAGATATTAAATAATTAATGAAATAAAGAACAGTAATTACTAGCAGTCAATATAGTTAAAAGCAACGGAATAAATAAAATAGTAAAAATAATAATGATTAGCAATCAATATACTTAAAAGCAATGGAATAATAAAATAGTATAAACAAATTACATATTAGCAATTAATACATTTAAAAGTAACGGAATAAACAAAATAATAGAATCCAGAATGAATCACATCACCTTATTAGTACGTGTAAAGGCTTTTTATGATTGTTTGGAGGATAAGGAGGGGGAGACTAATTGAATGGGAAAACGCCATTTGTAACATGTAAAAATTTGAAAATTGAACACTCATGTTATAATTATGTAGTATGGAATAACAGTTTTAGTGGTATAGGCAATGCACAGTATAGGCGCTAATTTATCGTCGCAAATATTTTTTTGTTCGTTTTTTCACTTGTAATTTCCTATCCGGAGTCGGTCTTTCTCGGATAGAACGGAACCGGTTGGCCAGAAAAAAATGCGCCAGGAAATAAGTTTCGCCGGTTATATACTGACACCTTAGTGAGAGCGAGAGAGAGAGACCAAAAGATTTGTTTTAACAAATTGACTTACCTGTTCCAAATTTACTGAAGGGATGGTTGGGATTACAAGTATTTCTATACAGATGACCTAGTCTCCAGCTATCCTCACACAAGTTTTGATCGTGTTCCGAATCTACGGCGTTCAATTCCCGATCTGTGGCACTACTCGAGAACAACGGGGAGAGAAAGAATTGGGCGAAGCTGTTGAAGAAAAATAAATGTTTATAAAATGCGGTTCTCCCTTATATATCTCGCAAAAATATAGTTCACTCACATGTCTAGAGCTTTTTCTAATTTATCGGGAACCACGTCAAAATAGAAACAAGTGTTTTCATTGCCAGTGCCAGCGTTAGAGTAACCATTGTTTTCAGAAAGAAATTTACGATATTCATTTTCCTGTGAACAAAAAAAAATCCGTTACACTATACACAATAGCGTTTCTTATAACGAGCAAAGCAGGCAGTTTGCTGTCTTTATTTGAACTGTTGTGTAAAGTTTACCATGTTTTTTTTCTTCAATTTATAGGTAACTACATAATTTGTAATTTTGACAAAGAGTTGTAGAGTGCCGCATTGTGAATCTTTTAGGAGAGAAAGTATTCATTCTCACCAAATTCTTTGGCGATTTCTAAAATATGAATTTACCTGTTTTTTATAAGTACCTTAATTTTTCAAAAATACAATATAAATACCTTATTTCAAAATATTACGGTCATTTTTTTATAAATCCCTGAGTAAAAACCAAAAGAAAAGCACCAGGAAAACACAGTAGCGCATACCATCATTTCCGGTTCTTTGTTGGGTCAAAAAGATAACCGGAAACGAAGGTATGCGGTATGCGCTACCCTGTTTGCTGACCCGACAAAAGAACTGCCTGGCTCGACGAGTCAACACAAGCCAGAAATTTAATATATTATGTAGAAGTTAACCGAATAAGATGTGATGCAGGCTGCACCGCTACGAACCTACATAAATGGGGATGGATGGAGACACTAGCATGCGCATGTGGGATGACACAAACAATCGATCATCTGATAAACGAGTACCCGTGTATGCATTTAATAAAGGACTGCAGGACTTGCACGCACTAACGGATGACGCGATCCAATGGCTTCGGTCTCTGGAGGTCAGATGTGAGCGACCATAAGAAAAAGAAGAAGTTTTTCGGTATTCTGCGCATGCGGGGAAAGAGCAAAGAACGAGTTGTTACTTCGCACTTGCACTCATGCATACACTTGCTACTTGGAAACGGCCCATACCGACCACATGCACAATAATTTATTGTTGGTCCACTCACTATGTTAAGAATTTGTTATGTTTTCTAAATGCCGATTTATATTTTACTAGCTTTCAGCTAGCTCATTGTGCACTGCGCTTCCAGAAACAAAAATAAAGTAATTCTACATAATATTTTAGTCCGTTTATATTTTTAAAGGCGCATCAATCGTAGAAAACAGACGTTAAGGTCAAATATTAATATGCCCAGAGCTGTACAAAATGCTGGAGAAGGTTCATAAATACAATTTGCTGCATTAAATTTAATATATTTAGAGCTATTTAAAAAACTCTATTTTTTTAGGATCTTCATACTAATTTCTCAAAAAGACAGTAAGCCATCTTTTGGAAACAAAATTATTCATGTAAACATTGAATAACATGTATAGTGTCGAGACGAAATGTAAACTGTTTGATGCGTGTGTGTTGCCCATTCTCCTGTGTGGGTGTGAGTACTGGCACCTGACTTTGGCCCAGGCACAAAAAGTATCTGCATTCGAAACGAAGTGCCTCAGGAGAATTTTGGGTATAAGATGGTACCACCGCATCACGAACGACGCTATACGCCGGCGCACCCAGCGTGAGCCCATCACCTCTACTATTATGTGGAGGAGATGGACTTGGCTGGGACATGTGTTAAGGATGCCGAATGACAGTTGGCCGAGGAGAGCGCTGTTCTTCCTCCCATCAGGGTCCCGGAGACGAGGAAGACCCTCTCATACTGTGTTCCGCTCCTTCGAAACAGAACTGAGGAATCTGGACATGGTGTGGGAGGAGGTTATTAACGTTGCGCAAGATCGAGCGCGATGGAGAGCTCTTGTTGCCTCCCTATGCCCCTAAGTGGGGTCTAAAGGGAGTTTGGATTGGATTGGAAACATTGAATGGAATCTTGGTATTACGTTATGAAAATGTAATAAAATAATTGTAGATTGATTTGTTATACATATAAATGTTATTCGAATCTTATTTATCTCAATAAATAAAGATTTAAGGAAAAAAATTGCAAAATAATTTCTCCATTTTGAAGTTTAACAGCTGCCTTTATCACACATAGCACAAATGCCTAATTAATTATCACCAATTAGAGGGTGTAGGGAATGTAGCTAAGATTCAAACCATAGAGAGAGTAAAACTTGCAAATTATGTAGGTAGGTTCGTATAATATTATGAGGTCGGTAAAACAAAAATTATAAAAGTGTCATTCTTCTTTTTCTGTGCTTATGTCAGTTATAGAGGTCTGTTAAGCAATGGGAAGCTAGACTAGAACCTGTTTAATTACCTACCGATCAAGCCTGACAATCGGAATCAAAAACGTAAAGCAAGACGGGTATAAGCTAGTTAAACAATACCTAACATTAAAATATTAATTCTAAAACGCCCATATTTCATTCGTATTCAAAGCTCAGACGGGATCAACGCGAGAATATAATAATATGCGCGCAATTTGGTTGACTTTGTATGAAAAATTTCTAAAACGCCCGAAACGGTGGATTATGTGGAGTGGGCCACTGTAAGAGTGGCCCACTCCACTATAAGAGACGGTGCAGGGTGCAGGTGCAGAAGACAATAATTTTGTTGTTCGATTTATTCAAAGATGGTGTCGCATGAAATTCGTTCCATACTAACTTTAATTTTTATATTATTTGTTATCCATTTTTCAACTTTTTATTAGTTATTCTGTTATCCGGAGCGGAGAAGAATCCAATAAATCACTCATCGGAAGAATGGCCACCATACAAACAGCTACATAATAATATTATGAAAAAAATACAGTTTAGTTAGAGCAAGTCAAACATTTGATGCTACTTTTACACGCTTGCCATGGCTTGGCAAGCCACCACAAACTCCAAGCCTTCACAAACGCTTGGTCGCCATTTACACGTTGGCGTGCGCGTCGGTATATTAAAATATATTTTAATACATTTGCCGCAAATGCCTTTGATCTGTGTCAAAAAAACCGACACTCGTTGCAAGCGTTGGCAAGCTCACACAAGTCACGGCAAACACCCCGTTTACACGCTGGTGTTTGTGGTGGTTTGCCAAGCCGTGGCAAGTGTGTGAATGCAGCATCGGACTTAAGGAGGCGCTCTGTGTAAACACGTTATTGGCACTTTTATTCGATTATCCGCGATTCCTTCTGAAATTTATGATTTATTGTAGAATAACATTAAATTAAAAGAGTGGTGTAGTTTTCATATTTTCTAGAACGTCTGTCTATCAAATTTAATCTTTGATGTTTGCTTGATGTCAATATCGACGATCAAGTAAGTTTGCTCAATTTCTAGCTCTGATGCTATGTTCGTTTGGTTAAAACGCACCCTAAATCTTATATAGGTTCTAGAAATTTTACCAAGATGCACCAACTTAAAATATTTTTTTATTATCCTCTGCGAGCCTAAATGGTCCACAATGGGATGTCCATTGGAGCTCTCTTCGGCCAACTGTTATTCGGTATCCTCAACACATGTCCCAGCCATGCCCATTTCCTCTCCGTAATGGTGGTAGTTGTTGTATAGGTATATGACAGTATTTAGATAATGGCAACACTGCGTCATGAACGTAGTATAAAAGAACTGTCATCCATGCAACCGGTCTCTTCTTCATCTAACATGTCTATGGGAAACAATAAACAACATTATGAATTACAAAGTATTTTAACTTAACAGTAGTGATGGGCCTGCGCTGGGTGCGCCGGCGTATAGCGTCGTTCGTGATGCGGTGGTATCATCTTATACACAAGATTCTCCTGAGGCACTTCGTTTCAAATGCAGATACATTTTGTTTTTCTTTTTGTATGTTCCATACTAACGTTAGTTATGTATTATACTTTATATTAATTGTTTTTCATTTTTCGATGTTTTATAAGTTATTCTGTTATCCAGAGCGGTATAGAATCCAATACACCAAAAATGATAAAAATCTGTTCAGCAGATCTCAAAATATGGTTTGTCTCCTGCACTAACCCGTCTTTATTTTTTCATACTAGAGGTCCGCCCCAGCTTCGCACGGGTAGATAGATACTTAAAAATAATTTAGTTTTCATACAGATCCCTAACTTTTACAAAATATTTTATAGCATTTATGTTAATCTGGAATAATTGCATTGCAATGTATCGTGTCACGTCACTTTACCACCGTGACTACAACTTTGCGCGGTATTTCTACTAAACTTGACACGACTCCCCTCAGCCCTCCCCGGCTCCCATACGCACTCTGCATCGGATAAGTTGAGATGATAAGAGACTATGCTTTTTTTTCCAATACTCACATTTTTAAACTCGTGATAACTTTCGAATGGAATGTCCGAATTGAATAATTCAAAAAGTTATACAAACATATTGAAGCAGACTTGAATATGAACTAATTTATTTTAATAAGGAGTAATACCAAGATACCAATAAAGAGCCTTTTCTAGAGGTGACATTTTATTGGGTTTTTTTAAATAAAAAAACACTTATTGTGGCATAACTATAATAGTTAGACATATGCTGTCGCGATACTTTTTGTAAATAATGATGTCTTCTACAAAATTGTAGAACATTGTTTTATTCTATCATCATTAGTTTTCACAGCGTTCGCGATAAAAATAATATTTTAGGTAAATTTTTTACACCTTGGGTTACATTATTGAAGTTTTCGTAGGTTACCCACTTTTTTTTGGAAATTAAATATAGCCTATGTTCACCGCCGATATTGTAGCTTCCCAAAAGTGAAAGAATTTTTCAAATCGGTTCAGTAGTTTTGGAGCCTATTCGAAGCAAACAAACAAACAAACAAAAAATCAAATCTTTCCTCTTTATATATTAGTATACGAGGGTGGTCCGATAAGTAGTTAGCCTCACCGCCTGAAATCGCCACAATCTGAACAAAAATTTCCTATCGTATAGTACGTTCTTGTAGACGACTACTGTCAAAATTTCAGCCGATTTTGGACACGTAGTTTTGTTTTAACCGCTTGTGGAAGCCGGTGTGTCCGTAGATTTTAGAAAAATGGAAAAATAACAATATCGTTCGGTGATTCGGTTCTTGTTTTTGGAAGGGAAATCACGTAGTGAAATCAAAGAGCTCTTGGATGCTGCATACAGTGAGTCTTCTCCTTCGATGGCGACTGTTAAAAATTGGATTAACGAGTTTCAACGTGGTCGCACGTCAGTTTTTGATGAGTCACGCCCAGGTGCCCCGAAAATGGCTACCACGGAAGAAAACTTGACAAAAATCCATGATTTGGTGTTGGCAGACCGCCAATTGAAGGTGCACGAGATAGCTGAGATAGTACGCATCTCCTAAGACCACGTGGGTCACATCTTACATGAAATTTTGGGTATGAGAAAGCTGTCGGCGCGATGGGTGCCGCATTTGCTCACTCCGGACAACAAGCGCAAACGTGAGATCGCTTCAGAGTAATGTTTGACGCTGTTTAAGCGCAATCCCAAAGAGATTCTGCGCCGTTTTGTGACCGTTGGCGATACATGGATCCACTGGTACACACCAGAGCCCAAGAACAGTCGAAACAGTGGACTTTACCCGGAGAATGTGCTCAGAAAAAGGCGAAGACTGTCCTATCGGCCGGAAAGGTGATGTCCACCGTTTTCTGGGATCCACAAGGTGTGATCCACATTGACTACCTGGAGAAGGGCAAAACGGTTACAGGGCTGTACTATGGTAAATTATTGGGTCGATTCGACGCCGAATTACGGAATAAACGGCCCCATTTGGCGAAGAAAAATAAGCCATGATAACCATGATAACGGACCGGCTCACACTTCCGTTGTCGCCACGGCTAAATTGGTCAAATTTGGCTACGAATTGCTGTCCCATCCACCGTATTCTCCAGATTTGGCCCTGTGCGACTTTTTTTTGTTTTCAAACTTGGAAAAGTCTATCGCCGGGCAGAAATTTCAGTCAAATGAGGAGGTCATCGCCGCCACGGAGGCATACTTTGCAGACCTCAAGAAAACTCATTTTTCAGGCGGGTTAAGGAAGTTGGAGGATCGCTGGGTCAAGTGTATCGAGCTAAAAGGAGACTATGTTGAAAAATAAATCACCAATTTTCCAAAATTTTCGTTTTTCTTTTGTAGGCTAACTACTTATCGGACCACCCTCGTAGATTAGGTATAGATTGAATTACTAACCCCTGGATATTTTTCTGTTCCCATAAAGAGCATATGTTCACAAAAGTGGGCCAGTCCTGGGAGCTCATCCGGATCACTCATAAATCCTAAAATTACACAACAATTCAATGTTGATACACAACAACAATAAAAGTAATCAATATTATGAAGCAATAGACAAATTTAACCTATGTTAACATCTATGGCAGCGGCAGACTTGTCTGTAGTGGGATCACTGACTAGCAACACCTTCATGCGGTTCTTCAATTCCAATCCTCTGCAATAAAGATCACAAATAAATATTATGTTTGTGTAAAATAATCAATAGGGTATTTGACAACGTTAAAAATCAACTGGAATTTCTATCAATCGTTATAGAAAATATTATATAGCCTCAGAAAGCATATTATTACTTTTAGTATATAGACTAAAATGTGTTTACTTTTTGTATGAACACAAAATGAAATTTGAAATATGTATTAGGTACTACGGAATTATTCGCCGATGAGAACGCCCACTGAGTACAAACATTATTAAATAGAGAACTTTTATGGATGCGCGGAACCGAACATTGGTTCCTTTATCTAATTGTCACGTGACTAATTCATTTTACTTTCATAGGGTAAGAACACGTAGAAAGCTGATTCCGATCTGCGCCGACCGGCGCAAAGAATGTTACTATGCATTTGAATGGGGATACCCACGGAGAAAGCAGGAACCCGCTTTCCGGCATGCTCATTTAAATGCATTGAAACCATAGACAACAATCTATGAGCCGGTCGGCGCGGGTCGGAATCCGCTTTCTACGTGTTCTTAGCCATAAACACGCACAACACAACAAAACTTAATTGATTTTAAATTTTATTTAAATGACGATGGATGTAGAACCGCTTTCGGAAAATAAAAAAAAAATTACTTTTGTTGACATCGGCGTAAATCATCTGGGATCCTTGGGACAGACCCTTCAACTCCACATTAGGTATGGGTATCATGATGGCTGACAATATTTTTGTCTATGACTCAATGACATTACATTGTAATGTCTACACTTGAAAAGGCGTACTTGTCATTTGTCATGTAGGTATGCATTGTTTGTATTATTTTCAGTTGAACCTATTCTGTTTTGTAATGTTTCAGTTATGTGTTTGTCTTCTTAATGGTAAATTAATTTGTTGGATTTGTAATAGTATTTGAACACCATCAGCGCAAAGGCGAAAGCTGTCATGCTGATGGTGTTATATTGTAATTTTGTAAAATAAATAAAATAATTAGAACAAAGTATCTAAATCGCATCCAAACAATAAAGCGCCCAATTATTTTTTGTCATTTCGAGTAATTCAAATAATATGATAATTTCCACTTTGATTATTTTTACAAAATCACATTATTTCAGTAAAATAGACACGAAATTCGCGTTTTTTTTCTAAAAATCACTATATTCGCGCTATTTGCGCAAAAACCTCGAAATTCGCGTTAATCGCACAAAAACCTCAAAATTCGCGAAAAAAATTCGTTTTATCGCGATCGCGAAATTTTCCAGTCTCTACTTATGGTCGACGTCCCAGTGTGAAAACTTGGTGAAAACACATGCGGCGCCGATCACCACAAAGAATGTTGTCTATTGTTTAAATGCGTTCAAATGTGCACGCCGGAAAATGGGCTCCTGCTTTTGCTGTGCGTATGTCCATTTAAATGCATAGAAACATTTTTTGCGCCGATCGGTGCCGGTCGGAATTTATTTATTTATTTTATTTTATTTATTTATTGCTCATCCATTTGTGTTTGCGTTTACCTCTAGCTATTTTCATATTTCACTTACACTAGTAGTATTCCTATTGATATTTTTTTTTCTCTCTGGAACATGTTGTACCTGTTTCACTCAACAATAAATAATGTAACATGTGACACATCTCGATGGAGGTCAACTTAGTTTAAGGTCATAAATTAATTCTGTTTCTACTTTTAATGTATAGTTGTCCTCTGTAATGTGTTTTGATAAAATAAATAAATAAAATAAATAAAAAAAAATCCCTAGGCTTTTACAGGCACTTGGAGTCGTCAGAAATATACATCAATATTACAAACAAAAAGAAACAAAATCAATTATAATAACAAAAACAATAAATTTTCAAATTTCATGCAGTGCAAATAAATAGGCGAGCTAATATTATACTGTAGTTAAAAATAAACAATAAAACATAAATAGCCCAGGCATTTTGTGTAAAAGCAATAAATAATGTTATAGGCGAGGCTGAAAGGTGTAAAAGGCCGTTTCAGCCTCCTGTCAGTAAATGTAATAACAAAAAAAGAGAGTTACAAAAAATAAATAAGTGATGTCAATTCCCTGTTACAGGCTTTTGCCTAGTGGGGATGCTAATTTGTTTTTAAATTCTTACTAAAATTATGACGAATGTACACTTCCATTATTGTCTGTTATATCATATTATACACGAATAAAGAAAGTTAATCTAGCAAACAATGAGAGCGGCCGCCCCAACGAGCACACAATGCGGACCAGAGCAAAAGATCAAGGGCCAGCCCAGTCACACGCCATACGCTACAAACTCCATACAACCATTAGTACCTATATAGTTTGGTTTTGATTCAGCATCTCGTCAACATTGTAAAAGCATAGTTCAACCAGATACTTCTTTATCTCTCTCTGAAAGGTATCATCATCCATGCATTTAAATGGTTCAGGTAATTTATTATAAGTGCGCACACTATGGCATATGAAGCTCTTGGAGACTTTCGCCAGGCGATGCTTGATGGGGCACACATTATTACCCGATCTAGTCTTGTGATCATGGTGGTCCGAGTTTAGGGGTGTGTTCGGCAGATTCCTCCTAGCGAAAAGAAGACACTCCCGGATATATGCACCCGCCAATGTGAGAATACCTTGTTCTTTAAATGCATTTCGGCAAGTCTCCCGCGGCCGCATACCCAGTAGCGTCCTCACAGCTCACTTCTGCAAAATTGATACTCTTGAGAAATCCGCCCCTCCACCCCAAACCATCACACCATAGATCATGATCGAGTGGAAGTACGCAAAGTAGACGTTCTTGGCTGTTTTTACACCACACAACTCTTTAATTTTTTTAATGGCGTAAATCGCCGAACTCAACCTACCAAAGAGTTTGTCCACAATCGGCGTTCTATGTGTTTTTACCCATATGTACCACAATACAGAGTGTTTTTAGTGCTTTTGTATAATTTAGCGCTGATATAAACTTCAAACATGATTTATATTTAAAACGTAGCAGATATGCAGGAAATATTATAAAGAGTAAAGACAGTGATTTTTAATATCGTCGTTGCATATTTAAAATGACACATGTGACATTTTAGAGTGTTAATTTAAATTGATTTCCCAAAACTTGTCAAATACCGTATTTGGCGCCGTTTGGTAACAGCTTCAGCAGTTTTGTTTATGAAAAAGTTACAGTTTAGTTAGAGGTCAAACATTTGAGACTTAGGAGGCGCTCAGTGAAAATACGTTATTAGCTCTTTTACTCGATTACTCCTCGATTCCTTCCGAAATTTATGTTTTATTGTAGAATGATATTAAATTAAAAGTTTGGTGTAGTTTTCATTTTTTCTGGAACGTGTACCAAATTTAATCTTTGATGTTTGCTTGATGTCAATATCAAAGATCAAGTAAGTATGCTCAATTTCTAGTTCTGAGACCCTCTCCTAGATGGTCGCATGATCATGAGATTGCGATGATCGCATAAACGCATACCTGACTCTATGTTCGTTTGGTTTAAACGCATCCTAAATCTTATATAGGTGTAGAAATTTTACCAATATGCACCACCTTAAAATAAATTATTTTTATCCTCCGTTGAACAGGTCTAAATGCCCCACAATGACGTCACAGGGATGTCCATGGGATATTGGAATATCGCGGGATATTGATGGGACGTCCCAGTGATGTCCCGAATATCCTGGAATATTGGCGGACATCACTGGGACGTCCCTTGCATTCTTTTTTGATCTCCAGGTTAGTCTGAAACAATTTCCGCTTCTACTCTTACTCGTACTTTCCGTTGTTCTCCCAACAATAATAAGCCAATAACAAAAGTCAAATAAAAATATTCTTACCTGTACAAATTTTTATCTTCAGCGCTTTTGTTAATATTGTCATATCTCTTGAGTATTTGATCTTCCCAACTTTTAATAGACACATCAGTGGATCCATTCTCCTGTGATTGCACACTCGCCGATAACGTTTGGGATGTCGGAGATATTGGCTGTTTACACAGAGGCGGAGGATTGGATGACATCTTGGTGTGTATCAAACGCTTCAAAGTTAAATGACTATTAAAAAAAAATTAAAAATCAAACCATTATTTCCAAAATACTGAATATCACAAATTCTAGGAAAATGTTTATCTAAAAAAAATGCATGAAATAATTATTAGTGATGCAATGATCAATTTGTACAAAATGGATGATTTTTTACAGATAAAACAAAACAATAGAATTGCTGACAACACAAATTTATCTTATCTGTGTGTTTATACATCGATTTCATAAAAAATATTACCTCATCTTATTATTAGCATTTATTCATTTAAATTATTTCGCAATCTTGTTCAATAATTAGTCATGCCGGGATTTATAAACTTGAAATTGTTTGTAAATTTGTCTGAATATTGTATTCTGACTAAATTTTCTAATAATTTAATAGAAAAGCTGTGTTAGTGGGCGTCCATTAATCACGTGAGCCCAAAAGGGGGAGGGGGGTTCTGGAAAAAAAATCAAGATCACGTAGGGGGAGGGGGGGGGGTCTAGTAAGAAAATCACGTGTGCTTATTTTTCCGGTGAATTTAAAGAAACATAGTTGATTTTTCAGAAGTTATAAAAAATGACGAAAAAAAAAATCATAAGTTTCGTAATTCTTTGTACTAAAAAAGTACACGTGATTTTCGGGGAGAGAGGGGGGGGGGGTATTCTGAAACCTCACCAAATATCACCAGGGGGGGGGTCTCAAAAGTTGCAAAAAAACATCACGTGATTAATGGACGCCCCCTATTTTAAATTCAATATCTTTTTTTTCCATAAAAGAATATAATAGACTTACGTTTTGAGGTAATTTTTTATCGTAATATCTTAATTAGGTATAATAAGTTTTTACCACATAATTCTTAACTTTTATCATGAACAAAATTGCGTAAATGTACGTTGATAACATAGTTATTGCTTCATAACTATATACGTAAATATACCTACCTACAATATATTAGGTATATGAACAAAAAAGTTTTTATTTACACAAAAATAAAAACAAAATAACATAAAATGAAGCCAACCTCTACTTGGGGTTTGAATCTTGTCTTATAGAGTGAACGGAACGGATTGATTGGTAGAAAATGCTTCCGCCGGCTATACCTACCGAGCAGAGTGTAAAACAAAACTTGTGTGTGTTGATAAGCATGCTCGAGGTCTATGGGAGGAATTAGCCACTGAAAGAGGGCCTTCTATGTCAAACGACCCTTCTTGCCAAGATTCAGGCAAAATAAAACTCCGAAGGTGCGAGACTGGCCCCGATTCGATGCGACCTCACGTCTCGAGCAGGTACCAAAAAGAGGGCCAGATATAGTGTATATAGACAAATGAAAAAGGTTCCTGATGGTGTACAGGCTACAGGGGCTGGAAGCTATCTTTTAACTATCTAACTGTTGCCTCTAAATACCTAAACGTATTTCCAACAGAGACTCTAAATAGGACAGGATAGCTAGCCGTGTCATATTATCGCGTAGTAAACTACGTGAAAATATGCCACGGCTAGCTACAGTCACACCACGATCCTGCCTATTAACAATTTTACTGTCTACCTCGCGTGCATTTAATTATTATCGATCTCACTATCAAAATAAATGTGCAATTACTTTATCGACGAACTGATCAACCTTCTAGTCGAGTCTGTCACGGGCTGTCATAACACCGCAAGTCCTTCCTCATTGAAGTTCCAAATCGCTCAACTGCTTCGGTCTTGGCCCGCGACCTTTTCGCCAGTGAACCCCATGAACTGAGCTGAAAAGCGTCCAAATCAGCCACAGCTCATTCTCTTGGAGAGTCATGTGAGGTATATCTTCAGTCCACAGCCCTTCTGACATACAAAATTATTATCTCGGGGAACACACCGACGTACCCACTTTTACAAATGAAAATTCTACACTAAGCTTACTAGAAGGTTCTAAATATGAAATTCCTAACCGGATTCAAAAATAAACATTAAAGATAGGTCGCACCACTGGTATCGGAAAATGGGGTAACCCGCGAATGACGTGTGTTTGACAGGTAACGTGTGAAAACAATACACGTAGTTACATGCTGCAATACAATAATCCAGTCCTGGGTAGCTGCCAGCGACGGAACAAAATACACTCTAATAAAAATATTATAACTCTAAGGGGAGATAAGGCTTAAGAGCCGGACACTCAAAACACCAAACTGAGTTTTGTCCCCGCTTCCCCGCGCACACCTCGTCATATTGTGCGTGAGACAGATTGAACTTTCTTTTCGCTGTCTCTGTCTACTGACACAATGATATTTTGTTCATTTCTTTGACTATTATTCTGAAATGAAAAACAGACGATTGAGATGCGTCGTATCCAATTTTTATTGAGACTTTTGACATTTCTGTATTCTGAAAATACTTTACCCAATACATTAGATGTGTAACTACTGGCAACCGATAAAGTTCTAAGCAAGAGCTTCTTGCATTGAGTTGGAACGTGAATTTGAGAATACCTGTCATTATCCTTAGTTAAAATGCAATCGGAGTCAGGGTTGGCAGCCAAACCATAAATATCAGGTTAATTAATACATTTAAAATTTAGTGTTATGTTATATTAATATAATGGTTATTTTTCAAATTGAATATAATGAATTTCTATAAGTACTATTTAATTTCTTGGTGCGTATTTCGACGAAGTTGAGTGACATTAATAAAACCAACTTTTTAATAGCTTATTGAATAAACGCACACAAGTTTTATTTTACTAAAGTACACTCTTCTCGGTAGGTATAGCCGGCGGAAGCATTTTCTACCAATCAATCGGTCCCGTACAATCTAAGACAAGATTCAAACCCCGAGTAGAGGTTGGCTTCATTTTAGTTTATTTTGTTTTTATTTTCGTGTAACATAAAATTTTTTTTGTTCATATCGACGGTCAAAAGGTAATAGGGGATAAGCGACAAAAACCTAACTGTTCAGGAGAGCAGTTTAAAGTTTGAAATTTCATAATAATGCACACAACTTTTTTATTTATTGTCATATTTTGAAAATTGAAACAGTTATCGAATGGAAAAAAATAAATATAATTATTTTTAATTTCATCAATTTGATTCAAACTTGCTTTTTGTGGTTTTATGTCGCTTAGATCAATTGATCTTATTTTTCTTTAGAGGTAATTCGGCATAAGTTACCTCATCACAGAAAATAACTAAGGGTAAAGAAGACTTAGCTACATTCGACATCCTCATACCAAAAGGTAATAGGTCATAAGCGACATGACTGTAGAATAACTTAAACGGGTAAAGAAGGATAAGTGACGATTAACATCATTGTGCCAATTGGTAATGGAGCATAAGAAACAGTGCTTATAAAAAATATCGAGAGGTAGTTAGAGATTAGCGACACTGTAAGTGGATTGACCAAAGGGTAAAGAGGTACATCCGCACATCAAGTTTTTTATACCAAATGGAAAATGGGAACATCCAACGCACTGCATTATCTGGACAAATTGGTAATGTGGATTGAACGCCACATCTTTAAAATTATAAAATCACAACCACCAAGTTTTTTCTTTAAAATAAGACTTACCCATTGGTTACTGTCTGAATTTAAAGAGTCATACAAAATCATAAACGGATTATTTTATAAGAAGGTAATCTGATTTTTTTAGTTTCATTTTAATTTTAAAATCTTTGCAAACACACAGTTTTTTAATACATAATAACAAATAGACATAAAACCAGCAAATTATGCCAACATTATTTTTTTTACTTGATATACACTACCTACACAAAGAAAAAGAAAAACATTTAAAAGCTAGACGGGCATGTCGCCGAGCCCGAAAACCCACCAGGGCGCATACCTCGACTCTTGCCATGACGGGTTCCAGACACCCGGCATCAGTACCCTCATCATAATGTATACAACATGGACACCAGTATGGGGATTGGGGAGATAAGGAAAGAGGAAAAGGGAAGACGAAAATAGATCGGAGGGCCCCCGCCTATGCCCGATGAGACCCAGAACCTATCAGGGATCCAATTATGGACCTCTTAAACATAGAAAGGGATACATGAAAGATGTCTATACAAAAAATGCGTTAATTATCCGATGAAAGATGAATGAAAAAAATTTGCAGGTAATAAGTGCTGCACCTCGGTTGTTTAAAAGTAAGTGTCGTCCTGGTCAATCTGATTGGGCAGTTGAAAAAAAAATATCTTAGATGTTACTGTCGATTATATAATGGGTTATTTTATATAAGAAAGAAGGCAACGTGCGCCTTTTCTCTAAGGTCATTATTTTATAAGAAGCATCTAAAATCTTAAATATAATAAATATTTATTCTGTACTTTCTCCAACCTGTCAATATACGTGATGTATTGGGGACTCCAAACCACAGTAGCAAAGTCGAGATAACTTCACACATATGTAAAGTATTTTTAGTTTTTCTATTGACTTTAATGGCTTAGATACTCTCATAACAAATCCCAGTTGTTAAAATGACTTGTTCGTGGTCATATCAATGTGAGTTCTTGGTGTCATTTTGCTGTCCACCAGTGCCTCGAGATCCCTGATAACGAGACATCTCCTCAAGGAAATATCATTAATTTTATAGTCCTATGGAGGGGCTCCTTTCGTCTTGTGAAGGATATCGCGTTTCATTCATCAACTTTGAGGAACAGTTGGTTTCTAGCACAGTATTGAAAGAGGTCGACCTGAAAAGATTTCGCGTCCTTAAAATGACTTGTCCTTTGGTAGACCTTTGTGTTAAGAAAATCAGAAGATCTATAGCATTGCTGGATAATATCATTAATGTACTACATGATGAAAAGAATTGGGCCCAGGTGAGAACACCCAGGTGCCCCACCGGACACGCAACGTCTAAGCGTCTGAATAATCTAATCCAATCTCTTCCAAACTCCTTTTACGCCCCACTTAAAGGCACATGGAGGCAACAAGAGCTCTCCAATACGCTCGATCTTGCGCAATGTTTATGACCTCAGATATAGCGGATCACGATATGAATGGGTCTTTCTCGTCTTCGGGATCCTGATGGGAGGAAAAACAGCGCTCTCATTGGCTTACTATTATTCGGAATCCTTAACACATGTCCCAGCCAAGTCCATCTCCTCTTCATAATGGTTGTAGTGATAAGCTCACGCTGGGTTAGCCGGCTGCTGATGCGGTGGTACCATCTTACACCCACAATTCTTCTGATAATTTAATCAAATAATTATTTGTTATAATTAAATAAAACTTTTATCTCTATATTTCATTAAATATCTACTTGTTGTATACATGGGATTTTTCGACATTCTCATGATTAGGAGTTTCGGAGACTTGATCATTACCACCTAATGGCGAATGTTGTTAACGTAAAGTGATCACACTAAGTCAGCCTTCAAAATAACAGTACAAGACGGTCGTAAGTCCGTAATGTTTTGTTTCATATAAAAATCGAAAATCAGTAATGAATTGATATTTATTAGTTGTAACATATTCATATATTATTATAATTATTTGTATAGCTCTGATAAGTCCATACATAATAATTAATGTACATAGATACGTAAATAAAGGTTTCTTTTCACTCTTTTCACACTATTCTTTGTTAGGTAGGTATGCGGTATCTTTATTATCTACGTTAGCTAGACTCCAGAGTTCACAAAGGTACTTTTCAGAGAAAAACTAAATATTTAGAGTAGGATGTAGGCAGTAGGTAATGGAAATTACATGACCTGCCCTTGTGGTTTAGTCGGTAGGTACCATAGGCCTATTATGTCTAAATTGATAAATCATTATAATATATTACTATTATATATTACTCATATCAATGAGTGCGGAAATTGGGAGAAGATTTTTTACAGCTAACCGTAGCTATTTCGGTCTCACTGGACAGTAGTTAAAGTCACGCCTTATATCCAAGAAGGCTAAAGCCACTCTAAATAAGACACTAATTATACCAGTCCTAACATATGCCTCAGAGACCTGGACACTGTCTAAGCATGACGAAAACAGGCTGAACGCGCTTGAAAGGAAAATCCTACGCAGAATACATTGCCCTATATATTATGGTCAAACTTAGTGCAAAGGTACAACACTCTATGATCTCTACAAGGATATCAGCGTAGTCAGGTTCAAATAAATAATTAGTTTAGCATCGATTCTCTTATACAATTTTTTTCTGATCGTACTATGGCTGTAAGTGTGGGTGACGGCGTTATATTTGTCATGTCCCTGTAAGTGTTGTTGACTGCTTTGTATCATCTTGACGTGGTTCCTGTCCACTGATCTACATAGCCAGAATATTGTTTCTCTTTTTAATATATTTTTTGTTCTGACGTGATGCTAGAAGGGCCTTTTACACCCTTTTAGCATTAAACAATAATTACGGTATTATATTTATTTTTTACTGTGCTTTCCTATTGAAATTGTATTATCCGAATTGTGCTGATTTATGTATATTGTTTGTTTTCCTTGTAATTTAAATTCTTATGTATTTTGTATATCTAGTTTTCTTTGCTATACTGATTTTGTATGATTTGTAACATGTGATGATCCCAAGAGTCCCGCAAGGGACCTACGGGTTGATAAGAAAGAATAAAGAATTAAGATTAACAGACTGCGCTGGCTGGGTCATTTGCACCGTATGGAGGATCTGGAGCTCCAGAAAAAGGGTGTTGTTTAATAACCCAAACGGTAGAAGAAGCGTCGGAAGACTAAAACTAAGATGGCTGGATGACGTTGTCGCGGACTGTCGGGTTCTGGGGCAGCAAAACTGGAGGGTGGCAGCCAGTGACAGATCGGGATGGAGAAGCTTTTTGGATGCAGCTTAGACCCACCACGGATTGTAACGCTGAAGATGATGATGATTATGTCTAAATTACTGGATTACCTACTAACCATAATATATATGTAGTTGTTAAAAAACTAAAGCAGGAACTTATTGAAATAACACAATGCACCTTTGTATAAAGCAGGTTTCATTATTTAAAATATTGTAAATGATAGGTACCTTCTTACAAAAATAGAGATTTTTTCAAATTTAGTAAAATATGCGCTATGTGGTACTAAAGTAACTAAGCAATTAGAATCTTTGGATAAAAAACAACAGCCTTCAAGGCAACTACTCCTGTAATTAAAGACTTTCAAAATATTTTTACTCGCACTTAAGCACTATGCTGTTTCATGCGCGGTGACCATTCATTCATTCACCATGTACTTATTTAGCTTCTATGGCGATTTTTTTTTAAGTAAGTAAATAAAAAAAATATAATCAGTCACAAAGTGTGGTAGGACGGTTATTAGAACTTTTACTTCGGGGTAATGGAACTAGGTCTTATATAATTACTAAGCAGTCTATAAAACGATTTAACTTATCATAGAAGCTAAGTAATTGAAACATATCGAGGATATAATGGCCTGTACAAGTGTACACATCTGAATACGCGCTGTAACGTAAACAATGCAAAGTTGCATGCAACGCATCAAAATTCCATAGTACGCGGTGAGTAGTGTGGTTCTATGAAATAAGCGCCTCGATAAATATCTAATTGAGTACAAAAATGTGATAAAAATTGATGTAAGCACCAATTAATAAATTATCAATATAAAGTAATACGGCGTAAGCGACAGGTTTGTATTAAAATTGTAAATGGTAGTACGATTTAAGCGACATATCAATATCAATTTTGATTTTAGTAATTGGGTATAAGCGACAGCTCTATTGTAAACTTGTAAACGAAAGTAAGATATAACCGACAGTTTAACATCAAATAAGAATAAGTAATTGGGTATAAGGGACAACTATAGAGTAAATTTATTGGTGGTAGTAAGGTATAACCGACGCATCATGTTTTTGCCGACCAAGGTAAAGAAGCATAAGTTCCAGCTTTCAAAACAGGTGGAAATGGTAAAGAGTCATAAGTGCCCGGAGTATCTATGCCAAGGAGAAGTAAACAGACATTACCGACTATAAACCAAAAATAATGCCATTTTTACACAGGTACAAGCGCCCTAAGGGTAAAAAAGACCTAAAAATCGGTCGGTTACACCAAAATGACACTTATATTTTGCTGGGGCATAAACGACAAAAAAGTCATCGTAGAGCCGTGGGAGTGAGCGCATTCGAAAGAGCGGAAAATTTTAAGTAAGATGGCATTCATAACTCATTTTTGACCAAAGTGTCGCTTATCCCCTATTACCTTTTAACCGTCGATATAATTATTGTAGGTATACGTATATAGTTACGAACCAATAACTATATTATCAACGTACTATTTACGCAATTTTTTTGATGATAGGTTCTTTGACTTAGGTACCGATAAAAGTCAAGAATTATGTGGTAAAAACTTTTTATACCTAATTAAGATATTACGATAAAAAATTACCTCAAAACGTAATTATTCTATAATATTATTTTATGGAAAAAAAGATACCTATTGAATTTAAAAATATTTGAAAAGAAAAAAATGTAGAAGGGAAAAAACATTTACGTATAAATAAATAAATAAAAAATGACCAACATTAGAAAGTGGCAATAATGAATAACAAAATATGCAATGTGTTTTTTTCGAAATTTGATCAAATTAAATGTGCGAATAATAGACAAAAATTCATTACTTCAAGTAAGCGGTATATTTTCATTTAAATGAATTTAAATTGCCAAAAAGTCTAGATACCTATAAAAGAAATAAAAGGGGACCCTATTGATATTTCTTAATAAATTTATTATTTTAAATTCGTCTATTTTTTAAATTTCGGAAAATTCAACTGTGTTTCTTTAAATTCATCATAAAAAAATAAGCACGTGATTTTCTCACTAGACCCCCCTCCCCTCTTTGGGCTCACGTAATTAATGGACGCCCCCTAAGTAAGGATAACTTTATAATATAATATTTTGTTAGAAATTTGTGGAAAAAATTTTGATCGGTAACTTTTAAATTACGTCATTGAAGTATAGACTTTTTAGTAGGTGTTATTAAATTTTACAATATATTCTAGAATAATTTTTATTATATTTTTTATCGTGATATTTTATCAGTAAAGTTGACGAGCACAACTCGAAATTGTGCTTAGGGGGCGTTCAAGTATTACGTAACGCAATTTGGGGGGGAGGGGGGGTCTTGCAAAACGTTACTGTGTGTTACAAGGGGGGGAGGGGGGGTTCGAACAATGCGTCACGTAACGTTTTTTTTCTTAAATAAAAAAATTGTGAAATAAATCTTCCAAGTTGGACACCCTTTTCGTTTATATTTTACGGGAAGTCCCTCGATTGTAATGAACATCATTTTTTGTTCTCCGAAGTTAGCAACCCTTTTGGGCAATGTTTTACGGGAAGTCCCTCGATTTTTCGTTTATGTAATGCGGGGAGTCCCTCAATTCTACTGTATGTAATTTTATTGCTCTGCGTAAAAAGCAACCTTTTTCGATTACGTCTTACGGGGAGTCCCTCGACTGCATTGTATGTCGAAATTTTTATTTCACTCTCCTAAGTTAGCAAACCTTTTCTTTTATTTTTTACGGGGAATCCCTCGACTGTATTATACTTACGTCATTTTTATTTTATTTTCGTTGTTAGTCGTCGTTAGTGCTTTAAACACGCAGTACGCATAAACACAAATTGCTTGTAGTGAGCGTTGTTAAAGTGAGTTTGTAGATAGGTAGTATAATGTCCACAAAAGCGGGGGATTTACATATTCAACTGTTCTTGGCCTATAAAGGCTCTCATGCTGACTTTCCAACGCAGCTATGTCAAAAAAATACCAATGAAATTTGAAAAACAGCAAAAGAAAAAATAAAGAAAAATTTATGGAACATAATAAATAGTATTTTACGAGAGTTCAGTAAAAAATTGTCACTTCCAGAGTGTTACGTAACATTTAGGGGGGGGGGAGGGGGGGTACAGAAAAACGTTACGGCGCGTTACATGGGGGGGAGGGGGGGGGGGGTAAAAAATCTTTAAAAATTGCGTTACGTAATACTTGAACGCCCCCTTAAAGCGAAAAAAAAAATTAATAAAAACAATTTCAAAACGTTCTAGTGCTTCAATAAAAGAAGAAAAAAATTTCACATTTTCATCGATGAATTTATGTGTATTATTCACACGGTTCACAGTTCGTTTGATCAAGTCTCCAGACAACACGTTGTAGGTATATTGTTACACGTCTCATATGTTTCGCTCCTGCGAAGCAGAGACGAACTCTTTTTTAGTGAATGAAAATGACCTTTTTTTTTAGTGAAAATTCACTTTCCGGATACCAAATTTTGAGAATGACCTTCTTTATTTTGGTGAACTTTCACCTTTTCGGATACCAAGGGAACACTGGTTCGGTATTATTTTTTAAAAAACCTGGCAGCCCTGATTAGGGGGTGTTCAAGTGCTACGTAACGCAATTTAGGGGGAGGTGGGGTCAAGGGCGGATCCAGCCTTCGCACCAGGGGGGGGTCACATTACACTTTTCCTAAAAAAAAAAAAAAGGTCATTTTCAAAATTTGGTATCTGGAAACTACACTTTTCCTAAAAAAAAAAAAAAAGGTCATTTCCTAAATTTGTTATATGGTACTTTTGCTCCAGGGGGGGGGTCATGGCCCACATGAAATTATAATTCTAGCAAAATAAAGATTTTATTACTAAATATCACTGCCCTACTTGAGATTACATAGCCTAGGGGGGGGTCATGACCCCCCTGACCCCCCCCCTGGATCCGCGCTTGGGTGGGGTCTGGTAAAGTGTTAGGTATAATGCGTTACCGGGCCAGAAGGGGGGTTTGAACAACGCGTTACATAACATGTTTCATTTATAAAATAAATGAAAAACTAGAGTCTTCTAGGTTTGTGTCTTCTGTTTGTTTAGGGATGTTTTAAGGGGAGTCCCTCGATTGTAATACGTAATTTTTATTTTATTTCCGTGTTCAATATCCGTTAGTGTTCAGGAAATACACATCACAAATTGTTATGTATATTATGTAGGTATTACTGCAAACAAGATCACAGGTATTTAAGCGACCTTCCAGTACATACATACATACTTCACGTAACTTGTAGTCACAATAGGAAAAAATACTAAATTGTGTGTTCATAATATGTAACGTTAAAAGAGGGGGAGTACAGAAAAACGTTACGATGCGTTTCATGGGGGGATTGAAGAGAATCGTAAAAAATTGCATTACGTAATACTAGGACGGCCCCTTACTTACTTATTGAAATTTGTTGTTTTATCCATTTTATTGAGTGACTGTTGTAATAAAGCTGCACATCTATCTTAAAATCATTGTCAGGTATCGACTTACCCACTATCTATTGCGTTTTTGATTATGTTCTATGAATGTCATGTGTGTACCTACTTTTTTATTGCTGTAATGTTATTCATATTTTTTTGTAATATCCTTTTTCATTATTATAATAATCTTTGTAAGGTAATTTTATACCTACATACATTTACAATGCTACAACCCTAAGTGGGTTTCGTCCTCCTTCAGCAAACCACCCTATCCGCCAGTTACCAACCCCCAAAAAGCTCAGGTCCCTTCCAGCCATTGTAAAAGATAATTCGCCGTAGATAAATCAATTATGGAGATGGACTTGGCTGGGAAATCTGTTAGGATGCTGAATGACGGAGAGCACCATTCTTCTTCATTTCTATGAGGTTCCATATCGGCCATTCATTTTAGGTCCATACCTCATAGTCGGCCATTTTTAAATTTTGGCTGAAAAACTTTTTTTTTGGAAGAAATTATAATGAATTATAATTTCTAATTGGTATTTTTTTTTTGTCAATATCTCGACAAACAGGGTAAAGCAGTGTTGTTTTTCAAATCCCCATTATTGTACACGATTGTATTGATATGGATGTTTCAAATAGGTGGGGAAATCATAGGATTTATAAATTATAATACATTCTTTATTTTGCATCTTTCATTATATTTTTATTAGATATTCTCATTTTGTGAAACTATTTTTTTGTGCGATACATTCAAAGTTGAACATATATTTACAACACAGAAAAAAAAAACTTGATTTTAAACCTGGTAATTTTTTATAACTAAAACTAAACAGAAAAAAAACATGATTTATAAAAATTTAAGCAGCTTTCACTAGTACGCAGAAGTTGTCTTATCCTACTGTTTTCTTCTTTTTTCTATTCACAAAACTTTCATATGTATCTACCCATTTCATGTAATATCAAAATAATTAAAAATTTGACATAATTTATTCCACAAAGTATACTTTGAATTCAAACGTGACCAAATGAGATCTGTACCCGTATTCTAAGTTTTATCTGAAGGGAAGGTAGTCACGGAAGTAAAGTGAGTATTACACGATACATTTTGTATGGAAAATGTGTATAGCGACGCCACAAGGATTTTTCTATATAGAAACAAAAGCAATTCTGGCATTTGATACATATATACCTACACATTTTCCATACAAAATGTATCGTGTTATTCACTTTACTTCCGTGACTACCTTCCGATAAAACTTAGAATACCGGTACTGTCCAAATTTGATGAGAAGCAAAAATACATTTAAATAGTGTTGTAGGTAATGCAATCTATATAATTATTTACAAGTTTGTTGTTTTTTTATTGTCTTACAATGCTATTACAATTATTTAAAACATATTTTGCATATAATATACAATTATTATAATAAATATACCTTGCCCTATACAATTATTATTAAATACCTAATATCTAAAAAAATAAAAACTAAAATATTACGGAAATAAACAAGTTTTTTACCCACAATTTTTATTTAATTCCATGATTCAAAAAATAATTATATACCTATCTACTTACTAATTTTCAACAGAGCACATTTCCTAAAATATTTTATAGCTGAAACCAGCTTCATTTAATGTTGAATTTTTTATAAATGACTGAATATTTGATACATATAAAAAAAAAGAAACATTGGCAACATAGATTAGACAGTTACATATAAACAAACATGCAAATACTAACACATATATTATTTTTTTACCACAGCATCAAAAATCAGAAGTATGTAGTGAATAATTTATCACAAAAATCAGTACAGTTTTGTAACACTCTTTACTGGCACCTTCAGTTTCATTTTTCTTTTTACACACTACCTTGTTAGTACATATAGCAAGAATGAATCATCATAAAAACAAAATATTACAACACATTATAAATACAATTACTTAATTATAACAATCAACACTAAGTTCAGTTGGTTTTGCCAAAGCTTGGTCATTTTCAAATTCATCACATAGGCCATGCCCTTTGAGTATATTTTCAAATCGTAAATCTGAAAGAACGTAAGTACATTAGAAATACAATACCTATTTTGAATTTTTCAGGTACCTACACAATTTAAAATTTTTGACTTACAGTTCTGTTACAGGATGGGCTGAATGACTTATAGTTTGCAGTGAGCGCCTTTCCTCGGTACATTGATATACGGCGTGATGTGAGGATATAAGGATCTTCCACTCTTAAAGGACAGCAGATCTTCAATCTTCACAGCCTGGATGGAAGAGAAAAGTATTACACATGGTGATGAATACAGTAATTTGAAAAATATCCTGTTATGTTTGTGCTAATTATCTTATTTTTTATTTATAGTACAGTAGACCCCCGGTTACCCAGTGCCACATACAGTCCAACACGCCCACCACCATTGTTTGCAGATAAAATTTTTGCAAATAAGTATGGACTTGGTTTTTGCTTTTTGTCAATGTTGGAATGCATTGTACCCATCAACCATTCTCATCGAAAAAATGGGACCATAGGTACTCTTAATCCGACTAGATAATTGCGAGTCCACTGTATATAGCTTGGATCTATTAAGATTTTCTAATACTGAAGTCTTTCTCAAAGTGTTCAGCGAAGCTTTGTGACACTTTTAACAATTTTCAATATCTTGAAACTACCAAACTTTACTACAACATTTTAATAAGACCAACAGAGTGAACAATTTGGCAACAGTGTTCTCCATATTTCAACTTCCCATGGCTTAATTTTCTTATCTACAGCATATCACAACTTTCCACCAGAATAAAAAAAAAAGTTTGGGATCCTTCGTAGCTAAAATAGACTCAAAGTATGTCAACATTTTTTGAGCCTGAGATATTAGCTTAGAGGTCTTGAAAAGATTGATTGTGATCGAGAGAGATGAGCCACCAACTCGCACTGGAGTATGTGAATAGAAATATTTACTTTGATAATTGGATCTGGAGTCGGAAGAAAGCCAGATGTATCATCACTGGTTGCTTCTCCTTTCTGGTCCTTGTGATCCGGATGTCCCGCTCCACCTTCCACCGAGGATATCACATGTATTCCTAATTTCTGACGAGATCTAGATTCCACATCTATCATTTCCTGATAAAACAAAATAATGGCCAAATCATTACTGAGGAATGTAAATTAAAAATGGCATAAATTTGACAATTCTTTAAAATACTGGGGTAATTATTGATTATTTAACAACTACAGACTTATGACTGTGTTCTACTGCTGTTGTATTGCTTTAAAAGCATTCAACAAATTCAATTAAGTGGTCAAATTTCTTATGACCAACCCATCATGAGTATCGGTCAACATGTCAAAAATCTCATACCCCTGGATTTGAATGTACAACTACTTAATATGCTAGCCTTTAAATTTACAGTTAGGTGCATCAAGTATTGATGTAGGTAGATATTATTACTCAAATTGGATGTTGAGACATCTGTTGTGTAAATGGATAAGTAAATATTACCTTAAAGAATGCTAAAAGTTTTTCAATAAGTAAATATTACCTTAAAGAATGCTAAAAGTTTTTCTTGAGTAACATTTTGCAGAGCCTGTACTTCCACTTGCGTTCTGTTGAAATGATATTGTTGGCTAACTATTTCCGACCAAAACATTGTAGAGCGACCAATCAGTTGTTTAGGACGTTTCAATCTTTGAGCAGTGAGAGACGCTCGGTGACGTTCAAACTCCTCGTCGGTCATTTTCTCTAAATAATCCTGTAACAGATTTTTGGTATTAATATCATTGCACTACTCTACAAGAGACAGAAGTAAAAAGAGTTACTTACTCTCATGTGGAGTAAGAAGGCTTCGATCCTGGTCTCCACATACTGAGGATGCCTGTCGGACTGCACCAGCACTCTCAAACCTTGAACTCCGTTACTGCGGCGCATGCCACTGAACACGATGTAACCAAGCTGCTCCTTGGTTCTTAAAATATCGAAGAACGGTTCAGATATAATCTGTAGTAACATTTCAAGAAGTACGTTTGAATCCGTGTTCTGAAGACCGCACTGGTAGTACAGGACAATGCACGAGCTTTTGTGTACAACATGGTCCACATCATACTGATAGTGGCTTCCTGAAAAAAAAAAGAAAGATGTGAATACCTATGTTTATCGCAGAACCACAAATGACATTTGCTTTAGCAATGTATTTCATTCTCAAAATTCTTACCTTTCTCCAACTGGATCTCTCTATCCGGCATTAAATGTTGAGGCAACAACGGAATTCCATTTTTAGGAAGTCTAAAAAATTAACAAGACAATATTATAAAGTTAAAAAAGAAGAAATTTATATATCAAAGGTATACAATAAAATTAAAGTTGCCAGGTAAAAAAAAAGGATTATATCTCTACTAACTTTTTTTCTACCAGTTCTGCCAACTCTAGGGCTCTTGCTTTATTGGCGTTACCGTGTATCAAACATTCAATGTGGACAGTGGACAGGAGTCGTGGAATGAAATCTTCTAATTTTTCTATTGTGAGAGCTGTAAAAGAACGTTTCATAGAAATTATTTTATTATTAAAACTATTTTAGTACTAGCATTTTTCTATATATTATAAAGGAGTCAGAATAACTGACTAAACTTTTAACTCTGACAAAAGTTCAACACTGAACCTCATGAGAATAAGTGAATTATGGGTAACACGCCTAGTGTTGAAAATTCTAAAGCTTATGTCTTAGGCCTCACTCAATAAATATATAGAAAAAGTTGATTTTGAGCATAATTGTAAGCTCCAAATGTTAGAAATTTTGACATCATTTTTTATATTTTGAACCTTTTTTGGATAATGTTTTAGTATCGATGATAGCATACATTGTATAAATTGTATGGGATTCCCTTAATATTCAGTTAACAAGAATTTTTTAAAGCAGGACTTGTGGCGGCAACAAGCCCTCTCCGCTGCGTTTGATCTTGCGCAGTTTCAATTAATGATTTTAACAAGTAGCAAATGGCGGCATTGTAAAAATTTGGATTCGGAAGGATGTAACTTGGTGGTACATAACCCTTCGCAGTCTCCAAATTTCAAACGGAGTTTTTTACAGTCCAGGATGTTGTATGATCAGTACTGATCTTGATTATACCTAATTCAAGAAACACACATTTATGCATAAAAATATTTTTGAAATATGAATTTACCTTCGGCAGCTTCTTGCAATTGTTTTTTAGTCCACACCTTGTCCATTAAGCAGACGGCAAGATGATACATGCCATGTTGATAGGGCTGTTCAGCTTTGAAGTTTCTATAACCGCGGACGTGCACTTCTTTTAATACTTCAAATCTTTTGGGATCCACTTTGAATGCTGTGAAACATTCCATGATTTTTTCCAAGAGAACGTGTTGTTTTGAGTCGTAACCTTCGATACGTAACTAAAAGAATAATGTAAAAAATAATATAACATGCTTGCTAGCGGTTCCGTTGTCAACTTTCATATTGACGAACTGAAGGATGTCGAACCCAGATAAAAATGTCTGATTTGTACTTACTGAAATTCCTGATTTAGAATGTGAAACCTGCCACATGGTTCCAGCTAGTTCGGCTGAGTATGCATACTCGTTTAAGGTGTCTTTAAACAGCATAGCAAACATGGCGTTTAAATTACAACTGAGAGGGTCTGCATAAACCAAAGGTCTGGAATATAAAATAAATGGATATTAAAAACAAAATAAAAGATGAAAAATGTTTCTATGTCAGTGATAGACTAAAAAAAGAAAGATGTTAATGTGAAAATTTAATGTATAAAAGACTAAATCTTATTTTGACCGCATACACGTTACGGCTTCTTAGAAAACATGTTAGCTAGTTCCTCATAGCATGCATAAAGTTTCAAATACTCACGTGTCAAAATCAATGGTGGTGTTTAATTTTGGTAACAGATATTCATCATCTTGTTTATACCAAACTCTGATGAAGGGCGTGTCTTTGATGATTATAGGAAACTCCTGAGATTCCGGATCAGGCGAATACAAGTCAAAGGAGTCTGGAATAAATTCGTTTGGTTCCGGTAGATGCAGATCATCACATATGCCAGCATTTTTCCAGTTCTGGGGAAAATTATTTTCATTATTAACGACGTGCTAAAAAAAATGTTAGTGATATAAGCAAGGGAACATTTAAGGGTACCTACCTCTAAGCTCTCTTTTGGGATTCTCTCGAGATGGTATTTGGTGCCATACCACTTCTCCACACTCTGGCACTTCTCCTGGTACTGCTTTCCCACCACTCCCAGCCTCATCTTGTCGGGGTTCAACAAATTGAGTAGATTCTCTATCAGATCCGGTCTCCATTCTGAGAGCTCATAATGAGCCGTTAGAACATCCTCAATGGGATACTCCTAAAAAATATATATACCTATTTGACTTAAACTGTGGAACATACTCAATTTGACTAACTTCAAGAATGTTACATGAACCAAATTACATATCTGGACAAAAATGTTGCGAATTGTTGTCATTACCAAAAATTTTCATTTTAATGTTTTTAAAAGTTGCTAACAATTTTTACGGGAGAAAATGTAGAATATAAAATTAGTGTCTATCTACAACATTGGTTAGGAAAAAATTATCAAAAAGTTGCCACCAGGTGATGAGTTGAATACCTACATTGTGTTTTTTTATTATTAACAAAACTATATAAGTTTGTAATTTCTTACCTGTAATCGGTGCACATGATCCGTCACTAATGTACTGGGTTCTTCCTTGTCTTTGAATCTAAAATTCATTGACAAGATATCTCTGGACTCTTCAAAGACAGTCTTCTGTGGACCCAGTTGTTTCAGTAGATTTATGTACTTAAAAAAAAAACTATTTTTTACAACACTGTTCCAATTTGCCATGTTGAAAATAAATATGTGAACTCTTAATATAGTAATAAACTATAAACATTTTAATTAAATACTTTTTTCTTAAGATTTTATAACGAGAGTAGTTTGAAAGTTATATTACCTGGAATACTAGTTTTACAATATCTTCGACGTGGTTAGTCCCTTCTTCCGTAAGATCTACTTGAACACCGAAGAAAGCGAATCCTCGAGCTGCGCTCTGGGTACCTCCGACCAAACTATGAGTCAAAATAAAAATATATTAATGCTTAGCAAGATTGACAGAAGCGCTTAAGCTTGTCAAAAAGTTCAAGTACATTGTGAAGATCTGTCAAAGACAATTTATCTTACCTGTTACACCAACCTCTCTTTTTAAGGATGGATAGGAGACTGCCTGGGCCTTCGTGTCCCAACAGATGAGACAAATAGTGGTTGGGCTGAAATTTCATAAAACTTCAATTTTAGAGACAATTGATTTCAGAACATAATCAAGTTGTGTCACTGACCGATGATATATCGTTGATCAAATGGAAAAGTGGTCATACACCATTTTTTGTACAAAAATGGCATTTTGAGATTTGCAACCCTTACACAATACTATGCGGACACTTTCTTCTCAAGAAATATGACATCTCTCAAAAGAGTGCTTATAAATTTAGCTTTATTAGGGTCTGTAATTTTTAGGGATAAATGACATTTTTCAAAAAGTAAAGTTTTGGCATGTTATAAGAATGAGTATTAGATAATAGCGTAAAGAAGGTGTGAGAAGTTGTGGTCATCTAAGAATGATGAGGATTGAGTCCATTCTCAAAAACAGATCAGAAGAATAAAAGAAGGTTTCATAACTTACTCCACTCTTGTAATGCTGTTTAGTCTCTGGTATTGGGAATGTTATATTGAGGTATCTCAGGTCTTTCACGGGTATTACAGTTATCTTGGTCCCTTGACTCTCCGGATGACAAGGATGCTCATCCCATCTTGGTGCTGTCACATCCTTGTCCTTCACACATCCAAACAATTCCACCACCATCTTCTCCAGATCGTCCAATGATTCTTCAATAAAATATCATTTCTCCAATCAATAAATACAGTTAAACCTCAAATCCAGTCAAATGTAAGACAATCACAAATGTCTTAATAACATTACAACATCTATGTATTCAAGTGTCTCCAGATGTCAACAATTTTTAGAAGCTATGATACATAAAACAATACTAATATCAATTATTTTTATAGGGTTTCTTTTGAGTTTTGAAAATTTTGATCGTGTATACCATGTCTCGCTATACAAGTGGGGTTACAAAAGGACTAAGGAGTGTGTATAAACTCACCTTTTCCCAATATACACAAGGCCATTATGTTGGAGGAATACCATTGATCGTGGAATTTCAACAGTTCATAGCGTACATCTATCCCTTTCTGTTTGGGAATTGTTTCCAATGTTTCCTTGTTACCTGCAAAGTAAAGACAGTCTTAAAAATCCTGACTAATAGCGTTAAAAAAATTAAGGTGTTTGGCATTCACAGTAATGAACTGAATTAGGTTTTTCTAAACAAAACCTTTTTGTATAGTTACAGATTGAATCAAACTGTCAATGGGATAATTAACTCTCATATTTGGTTAATATAGTCTTTTTTATTCTTTTCTCTAATTCGGCAATCCACTTTCGAGAGAATGATCCAAAAATTTTCAACACTTTCTTATTTTTAGCACATTTTTGTGTATTTTTTTCTAGCCTCGACTCAATAGACAAATTGCGTGAGTTTTGAACTGTTTCTAGCTGTGTGGGTGTGATTATTGTATGTTAATAAAAAGATCAAACCGTGGAGCAAGCAAAAAGATAAACAAACAAATAACATTACTTTTAACATGCGACATAGCGCGCACTAATTAGCTGATGCCATTAATGATTGGCAGGAGCAAATCTCCTATATGTTTCAAAGGTGTGAAACAGTTGCAATGAAGTCACTGGTTATTGAAAACTGGGACATAGAATTGACAAATGAATTTGTTTTTTATTCACACAACATTTTCTAATATACTCAATACATTTCTATGTTTATGTTTTGGCTGTGATCACATCTTCAGTGCCTACTGTATATTGATTTTCACATACAGCACTAGCATTTTTTATTGACTCACCTGATCCAAATCTACTATAGGGGTGGTTAGGATTACAAGTAGATCTACTCAGTTGATCTAGTCTCCAACCATCATTGCACAAGTTTTTATCGTGTTCCGAATCTACGGCATTCAATTCCCGATCTGTGGCACTACTCGAAAACAACGGGGCGAGAAAGAATTGGGCGAAGCTGTTGAAGAAAAATAAATGTTTATAAATAATTGTAGTTAGCTTGTTTTTGCAAATTTTATTATTAAAATACATAGTTGACTCACATGTCTAGAGCTTTTTCGAGTTTATCCGGAACCACGTCGAAATAGAAGCAAGTGTGATCAACGTGGGTGCTGGCGTTGCAGTTTCCGCTGTTTTCAGAGAGAAATTTGAAATATTCATTCTCCTGTGAACAAATAGAATTAATTAAAATTTGTTAGTAAAATGGGACCTCCTGTAATAAGGATCTCTAATCATAACGATAAATTTTCATAACGAGCAAAGGAGATTGTGAAAAGTTAAGTCTGCGATTTATACTTGATGCGATGACATATGAAAAAAGTAATCACTGACCCCTGGATATTTTTCTGTTCCCATAAAGAGCATATGTTCACAAAAGTGGGCCAGTCCTGGAAGCTCGCCCGGATCACTCATCACTCCTAAAATTACACAACAACAATTTAATGTTTTGCAATAGCTGAGATATAAGTAATCAATGGTTTACCTATATAATGAATGAACCAATAGATGAAGCTAACCTATGTTAACATCCATGGCAGCGGCAGACTTGTCTGTAGTGGGATCACTGACTAGCAACACCTTCATGCGGTTCTTCAATTCCAATCCTCTGGAATAAAGATCGTAAATAAATGTTTGTGTGAAATAATTAATAAGAGACTTCAAGTGGTAAATCTTTTCAGAACTGGACAGCTACCCTAATCCAAATCCATTCACACTATGGTGATAGGGGATAACAGAAGGATTACTATTTTTACAATTCAGGGTGTGCCTGGTTGGTTTCGCTGGATGTGATTGCGGGGCGGAGAAGCACATTCTGTCCGAATGCAGCTTTAGAGTGTAAATGGGTGATATTATGGATTTTTTCATGTATGTTATTGCAGGTATTTAAGATGTGATGTAAATTACCATACGATAAATAAATGCGTAGGAAATAATATTAATTCTTTATTAAATTTAAACACTTTACAAATATTCAGTAAAAGTGTCTCTCCCAACTAGGCATAGTCTGTACTAGGGAGAAAAACAAACTTACTTACTTACTAAAACAGTATAGCAACAATAAGTGCGCCAAAGTCACGAAGAAATGCACCATAAAGACGCCAACACTTTCATATACAAAAGAAATATTGCAACTGGGATGTGACAGAAGGTGACAGGTTTTACCCTGGTGGAGTCTGGATGCCAACCTGGGGTAGAAATTTTACCAAGATGCACCAACACAAAGTACAATAATATTTTTAGCCTCCCAAGAAGTTGCAGAAAACAGTCCCACGGCTCAATTCAAGTGAATTAAAAAGACCGCCAATGGTATCATTCAGTCAGTGTTTAATGGTGACATCATACAATCGGCAGCTTTTTATGTTGTTACCATGGAAATACCGTCTGAACAATACTGTTGGTGGCCATTTTAATTCACTTTACTCAGGCCCTTGGACAGTTTTGATTCAATTGACATTTTCTCTAATAACTCTGTTATCATTATGTCTAGATTCTTGTGACCTTTTTTCAGGACTAGATCTTAACGAATATGTAACAACTAAAAACTCTGAGAATTCATTACTGATGTTCGATTTTTAAATGGAACAAACCACTACGGGCTTACGACCATCTTCTACTGTTATTTCGAAGGCTGGCTTAGTGTGATCACTTTACGTTAACAACGTTCGCCATTAGGTGGTACTGTTTAAGTCTCGGAAACTCCTAATCATGAGAATTCTCAACATGTGAGAATTCTCATGATTAGGAGTTTCGGAGACTTAAACATTACCACCTAATGGCAAACGTTGTTAACGTAAAGTAATCACACTAAGCCAGCCTTCGAAATAACAGTAGAAGACGGTTGTAAGCCCGTAGTGGTTTGTTCCATTTAAAAATCGAACATCAGTAATGAATTCTTAGAGTTTTTAGTTGTTACATATTCGTTAACTCTGTTATCATCGTCCTTACTTTTGAGGGTTGTGGAGCATTGATCTAGGTTTGCCTGCACACAGCTAGAAGCACAGTGCGATGTCACATAGCTTAAATATGACCTGCCTCTTCTCTTACTCCCAGTGACGTCAGACTATAACCAGCCAACAACAAATATACATTTTTCCCCTAGAGCCATACAAAAGAAAATCTTACCTGTACAATCTTTTATCTTCAGCACTTTTGTGAATATTCTCATATCTCTTGAGTATTTGATCTTCCCAACTTTTAATGGACACAGCAGTGGATCCATTCTCCTGTGATTGCATACTCGCCGATGATGTTTGGGATGTTGGAGATATTGGCTGTTTACACAGAGGCGGAGGATTCGACGACATCTTGGTGTGTATGAGACGCTTCAATGAGATATGACTAGAATTTTTACTGCAACAAACCAAATACTCAATGTAAAAAATTCTAGGAAAATGGTTAACCCATAACCAATTCCATGAAATTGATGATGCAATGATCAATTGGTACAAAAATGCAAGGATGAAATTTATAGATAAAAACAAAACAACAGAATCGCTGACAACACAACTTTATCTTATCTGTGTGTTTAAACATCAATTTCATAAAATATGGTCTGAATCACTTTTATTAAGTAACTAGCTGACCCATCGAACTTCGTCCCGCCTTAAAGTCAATAAAATATTGCTGGGAAACATAACATAGCTAACATACCTACTAGGGTGCTTCTTATATGGTCGAAAAAAAATTTCTTTCTAATTTTTTAGGGGTCATCCCTGTATTTTATTCTATGCTATAATTTATTGCTACAGATTTTTTTTTAGAATTTTTAAACAACTTTTAGGGGTTGCTACCTCTCGAAGAAAAGTCGATATAAAAAATAAAAAAAATATATATTTTTATTTTTTTTTATTAAAGAATTAAATCCTACAGAAATATTAAGATAAAAAAATATTGATATAATAGATACATAGCTATTAAACAATAACTGTAAGGAAATTTTCCAATTTAGCTTCCGTCTCCATACATTTTCTATACAAACTTTCAACAGCCGGTAGCAACCCCTAAACTATGTTTTAAAATTCTGAAAAAAATCTGTGTTTCATTTTTTACATAGTAGAACTGAATGACAGGGTGACCAGTTGACATTTTAAAATTCAAATTTTAAGAAGCACCCTAATACCTACATGACTACTCATTGTGAAAAAATCAAAAGTTATGTGGTTGTAATATACAATTACAATGTCGGTAACATTAGCGCCATCTATGGAAACATAGAGAAAAAATTGATCTATAGAATCTTTCTACCAAAATATTAATTTACCAGACATCTCCCTATTCCCCCAACAGATGGCTGTGTCAGCACCGGTTAGAAAATTCGATCCATACTAACTTTAATATTATATTTTATATCATTTCTTATTCATTTATTAAACTTTTTATTATTCTGTTATCCGGAGCGGAGAAGAATCCAATAAATCAAACGTAGGAAGAACCCGATCTCGAGTTATAAGTGTTCGCACTAACCCGACGTTAATTTATATTAGAGATACAACATTTTTCACAATTTTATCAGTTATTCATCATTCTGGGTTTAATAAACTTGAAAAAGTTAGTAAGTTTGACTAAATATTTTATTCTAAGTAAATTTTCAAATAATTAAATAGAAGAACTTTACAACAACTAATTTATAATAAAAACGATGCTCACTGTGTGTACAATAATTCAGAGCCAGGAGATAAAATGAGTTCCTGGAGAGTAATAATTGAGATTACACTTAGGTGATGAGTAAAGATTTTTCTAAACAAAGATGAATTGCACTGATTACCATTTTGGATATAGAAACAAGAGAGCAAGGTCAAAAATGTAAGTTTTATCAGGACATTGCATTTATTTTTTCATTAATAAGTATTTTCCATCACTTTATTTACTCTTTTTGTGTCTATACTTGGATGTATGTAAGTAAACAATGTTGTAAGTATTTTGATATTTTAAACGTTGTAAAGCAATATACCTAATTATAAGGCCTTATTATTTCAACTATAATAAAAAAGAACTTTCAAGAATTTTCAATGCTATTGTTACGAGGAAAAAGGGCGATAAAAAAGAAGACATTGAAAATGATTCACAGCTGTTATGGAGCGTTATATTTTACGAACCTTGAATATTCATATCGATTTATAACAACACCAAACACCAACTTTTCATTTTACAATATGTCAGAAACATTACATATATATCATTTAATTTTTTTTAATTAAACATTGGGCATTTAAAGAAATGACAGACACGAAATGATTAAGAAAATAAACCGTTTTAGCTGAAGCAACACTTCTATACTCATATTTCTGATTAACAATTAAAATTAAATACACTTGTTTGAATGGAAAATAATATGAAAATATAACCTAACTTTGACTTACAAAATTACTGTTTTATGAAATGCACCAGGAGAAATTCCGTACACACCAACTATACAAATTGATTTAAGTGTCCTTAGTTGATACATCCAAAATATTAAAGTCTTATTTGTAATATAAATCGATAATTGTATGAATAAAGTCAAACTATGCACCAAAGAAGAGAATGACAAAAATACCTAATGAATGACAAAATAAAATGACAACACCAAAATTGCAAAATGTGTTGCCAGTATACATTTTTCTTGCACTAAAAAAGTTTATTTTATTTTTACTCGAGACTTCAAACAAAATGTTTGAGAATAATATTTACAAATTTATCGAAAATTTGTGTTACTTGATACTTTTCTGCAAGTTTAGGTGTAATAATATATTATGTTAGAAACCGAAAAGAGCAAAATTTAAATTTTGTGAAAATGGAACACCCTATGACCGATGCAATAACCGATGATAGCCAGCAAAATAAATTGAGTCCGACCTCGTACGGACTACGGATCTCATTTGCCGGTGAGAATTTATTTTGTTTAAGCTGTTCCATTTTTTTTCCTAGCCATTTGTCTGTTATTTTCTATAACAATTCAAAGCAGATACAAAGTGGAAATATTTTTCTTACCAGAAAATTTTAATTAGAATTATATTTTTGTCTCGCTTCATGGAACGTTTGTTCGAATGAAATGTAGGTCCTACATCCTACAAATTTTATAATTATTTCAACGCAAGGAATAGGTATTATCATCGATAAAAAAATATATAAAAATCCTATTTCATTCTAATACAATGACTTGTACCTAGGTATGCAAACATGAAAGTATCCAACAAACATGAAAGTATCCAACTCTCCCAAACATTGGCATTTTGTCATTACTCCACACTCCACTTTGTATTGCCGACCTCGGTAGCCTAGTGGTATAGGCATGAACCTCACATCACGAGGTCCCGTGTTCGATTTTCGGTCGGGTCAGAGTTTTTCCAAGTGTTATTTCATTTGAAATTTCTATCCAGGGTTGGCCTATCTCAGATTGGACGGGACCCGTTAACTGGAAAAAATTGCCGTAGGGTAAGAACACGTAGAAAGCCGATTCCGACCCGCGCCGACCGGCGCAAAGAATGTTACTATGCATTTGAATGGGGATACGCACAGCAAAAGCAGGAACCCGCTTTCCGGCATCCCCATTTAAATGCATTGAAACCATAGACAACAATCTTTGAGCCGGTCGGTGCGGGTCGGAATCGGCTTTCTACGTGTTCTTGTTCTTACCCTTATCATCATCATCATCATCGACGGCGCTACAACCCATTGTGGGTCTTGGCCTCCTCAAGTAGTCGTCGCCACTCCGCCCTGTCAGCCGTCCTGCGACGCCAGTTCCTCACTCCCAGGGACTGCAGGTCTCCAGTCACGCAGTCGAGCCATCTCAGCCTTGGTCTGCCAATACTTCTTCTGCCAGTCGGGCTTTCACTCCAGAGTTTCTTGAGGGTAGTGTGTTCGTCCATTCTCTCTGTGTGTCCCAGCCAGCGGAGACGGCATATTTTGATGAACTTGCTGATATTAATGTCATCATACAATCCGTATAGTTCATCATTGTACCGGATTCGCCATCTTCCGCCTTCATTAATGGGCCCATAGATTCGACGTAAGATTTTCCTCTCGAACACATCTAGCCGTTCCTCATCCCTCCTCGTCAGTGCCCATGTTTCGCATGAGTATGTGAGAACAGCAGCCCGATTCACGGAAAAGTTTAAGTCTAAGTTTAGTTCGAAGTTCGAACGAAGTTCGATTCAAACTTTTCCGTGAATAGGGCTGCTGGTAATAATAATTGTAGGCGGCGACTATCTACAGTCTATGTACCTATTCACGGAAAAGTTTGAATCGAACTTCGAACTAAACTTGATAAGCAGGCTCGAGGTCTATGGGAGGAATTAGCCACCGAAAGAGGGCCTTCCATGTCAAACGAACCTTCTTGCCAAACTTCAGGCAAAAAAAAGCTCTGAAGGTCCGAGACTGGCCCAATTCGATGCGACCTCACGCCTCGAACAGGTACCAAAAAAGGGGCCGAAATTCGGCATACCTTCAAAATAAAAGCACACAGCACAAAAGAAAATAAACACGTCACATTCACACATATGAGGTATGGTGTATCACTTGCCCTCGCAACCTCATGCCACGCCACCCCGGAGGGAATCTTCCAGAGTAATGATCACAATTAAACGGAAGGTTTAATAAACAATCGCGGGACTCTAAACAAAACTCTAGATATGTGACACACCATAGCTCAATCGTCAAGCACTCGCAAATTACTACAGAAACTATAAAACGCGACGAAAATTATAAATTGATTAACAAGGAAACAAAATTGCAATAAACTATGGAGAGATGTTTTCTGAACGAGATCTGATATTGAACTGAAGTCAAAAAAATCAAAGCATTCACCTCAAAACGGGAGAATTTGCCTTCTATACTAATCGCTGTAAACAATGAAAATTTTAATGGTTTCCTGGACATACCTTCAGTGCGTAAAAAATTCCAAACTTTCTAATCCGGCATAAACAAATAAGCAACTGTTTTTCAAACTGTTTACCATCGCGTTCCCAAATTTTCAAATAATGACTTAACAATATTTTGAATAACACATCTGAATAAATCCCTCACATCAAACTTAGACTTAAACTTTTCCGTGAATCGGGCTGCTGGTCTTATTAAGGTCTTATAAAGCTGAGTCTTAGATTTTCTTGACATAAGCCTCGATTTAACAAGCTTCTGGAGCCCAAAGTAGCTTCTGTTTGCCGCCGTTATTCTGCATTTAACCTCATCACCAATATCATTGGCATTGGTATCAGTAACAAGGGAGTCAAGATATTTAAAACTATTAACTCTCTCAAACTCATAGTTCCCGATGGACAGGTTGTCATGAGATGTTACTCGGCCTGCCGGGTCTGACACGAGGTATTTAGTTTTTTGCTCATTGATTTCGACTCCAACGGCTTTTGCTGTCGCTGCAAGTGATAGGAATGCATCCTTCAGGGCTACTTCGCTCCTAGCTATTATGTCGATATCGTCAGCATAGGCTAGCAGTTGCACAGACTTGTGATATATTGTGCCACTAGTATTAATAAAATAAAATAATTAAACTTACCCTTATAGAAAAGTGTTTATTTCTTGGATATGTACCTATGCTTTAGAAAGCTTATCACCTGTCCATGTAATCATATTCATATTTCACCTGTTGGCAATTTGCAGTGTTTGGATTATTTTACTCATAGTATATGGAATAGGGTAAGTTCTTTGGACGCCGTCAATATCTGATTTTGTATGCAAGTTTATGGCGAATTTCATGTGAATTAATGTTTTATTTTTTTCAACTGGCAACACTACTGTAGTTTATCCCGCCGGAACATCAGTGTTTTGTCATTGCAAACAAAAATATATTTAGGTCGTAAAAAGTAAGTTTTTATACAATTTTAACATATTTTTTTTCCTATTACCATACGTGTGTTCCAATTATACATTTTTTTTAATTGGACTTTTATATGTAATATTCTCAGTAACACAAGTTTAAAATTCTAACCTACAAAACCCCACGACCTGAATTTGACAAGAATATGCATCTTGTACCTTTGGACATTAAAAATATTGTACCTTTGGACGTGTCCAAAGGTACAAGACTATTAATTTTTGTTATTTTATGGTAAAACTGTCTAATATTCAATAATATTTTCTATACCTACTTTGAATTAAAGAATATATTATCAGGATTTGGATCATGCGGTATTTGGCCTATCAACAGGAGCATATTTACAGACGATGACTTCCAACAGTCATATGTAACCGATCGTCCTGCTTTACTTGAAAATTCGGCGATAAACACAAATATAAGCGTTCCTTCGACATCTTCGTTACATGTAACCAATATAACTGATCGTCCTGCTTTGCCTGAAAACTCTCCGACAAACACCAATATAATAGTTCCTTCGACATCTTCAAACCATCAGTCTATCACACCTGAAGCAATCATGCCTTATCCTAAAGCCCAACCAAGAAAAAATCAAAATAAAAGAAAACTTGGGAAATCTAGAATTATAACTAGTACTCCTGAAAAAAAAATCTTGAAAACTCATTGAAGAAACAGAAAAAAAAATGTAAAAAATAAAAAAAAATAAAATTTTTGTCAGATGAAATTATAATAAACTGTGCTATTTGTAAAAGGTTTTGTGTAAAAAAGACAGTTCTTACTTGTTAAAATTGCAAATCCAACTATCACATGAAATGTGTTCCAAAACACATACTGAAAATATACCCGAAGATAAAGAAGAAAGGAAAGGATTTCTTTGCCACAAATGTTTTATTTTGTCGGAGGATGGTGACTCCGATGATTCAGTTAGCACCAATTATTTGTTTGATTTGTGTTCTTATAATTAATTTAAAATGTTTTTAATATATTAAATATTGTAAACCAATTTTATTGTTGTTTGTAAGATAGGTAACAATATACCTAAGATAGATAACATAATATAAATTTTGTTTAAATGTTGATTCCATTAAATATTTTAATTATTTGGTATTTTTTTTTATCATTGCTTTTACTGACATATTTTTTATTTAAATACTAATTTAATTGAAAAAATAAATAAATATTAAGTCTTGTTTTTAAAATATACGATGAGAAATATATAAACAGCAACCAGAAATTTTATTTAATCATCCATTTTCCAATTTTTTGCCTGTATATACAATTTTCGTCCAATGGTACATTCACTGTCCAAAGGTACAAACCATGGTGTCCAAAGGTACATTACTATATTGTACCATTGGACAAAAATGACCATAGTTATAAAACATGGCCTATCCTTCTCAATTATTTCTTTTTCAACATGAAAATAGTAATTTATTATACAAAATAGACCTCTTACTACTAATAGGTATTTTTTTCTTCTAAAAATCCTGTGATTTCTGAGTAAAATAAGTTTGTTTTTATTTTTTTGTAGTGGGTGTCAGGAATTAACACGGGTTCGTTCGAGGTCATACTTTTTTTGCCCATCACGCTGATTCCCGAAGGGGGTAGGCAGAGAGTATGGACATCCATTCTTTCCAATCCAAACTCACTCGCTTCCTCCAAACACATAACATTCCGCATACATGCTCTTATATTCCTTTTGCTCCTGACTTGGCCCTCCCGTAAGACGGCACCGATATGGTCGGTCTATGTCATTCCAGGTCGGCCTCGTCTGCGTGCACCTATTCTTTCAGATTTATATTATTATCCTTTGAGTCATTCTCTCTTCATTCATTTTCTTTACATGTCCAAACCTTCTTTCTTTATTCACTTTCATTCTAGTCACTACGCTAACATCCACTCCACATTCCTTTCTAATATTATCATTCCTCACCATCAATAAGTCTCTTTCCGCATATCCTACGCAGTGATCTCATTTCCACAGCATTTATTGCAACTTCCAAATTTTTCGTCAATGTCCAAGTTTCACTCCCATAAATCATGGATGGTATCAGGATTGCATTGTACATCAACTGTCGATTTCAGAGATATCTTCTTAGAGGTCTAAGTGCACCGCCAACCCTTCTCCCAGCCAATTTCCTTCTTTCAATCTCTTTTTCACACCTTGCATCTCTTCTAAATAAATTACCTAAATAGACATACTTCCAAGTTCTCGACATTCACTTTCACACAACATTGCGTTCTTAAATCTTCTCTTTCAAAACAGTGGAAATAATTAAAAAGCTCATTTAATGCAGTATCTGTGATTTTTTTTTCTAACTTCTATTACAACATGGTGGAAGTGTAACAATTTTTATTTTCAATAAAGAAACACATGCTAGGTCATTAGCAAATAATATCCAGCTTTTTTACATATTAACGATGCAGATTACATTTACGTTATATGTATGTACTCATCCTCTGTAAAAATCAGCCCATAAACGAAGAATTGATTTTCAAACAAACAAAAAAAAATATTCTACTTGTTCTTCAATATAATCATGTATTCCTTGTATTAAAACATACCAAAATTCCTTATAAAATGAACTTCAATTAAGTATAACTCCTTAATAGCAATGTTATGTATACGATTCTGTTTGCTGGCGGTTTTAAAAATCTCTGTAAATAATAAAAGTTTCAAAACTCCTAACGCTTCATTACAACAATGTATTCCTTGTATTAAAACTTACCAAAACTCCTTATAAAAATTAATTGCAATGAATATTATATGACTTATCCAATCAATCTATTTCATACGATATATATATATATATATTTTTTTTTTTTTTTTTGAAAAATGAATCTGTGCTCACTCAAAGTGAACACAAATACACTCCTTGACTCTTTCACAGTAAGCTACTGAAAGCTTGTGTCGTGAAAGAGGAAGATGGTCGGCACCTGGGATCGAACCACGACGTCCGCAGTACGAAAGCCGGCGTTGTAACCGCTGGGTTACCAACCACTTCTTTATATTCGCATTCTATCAATTGCAACAACAATCAATCCACTGACAGTTCTTTCAAATGTCAATTAATAAAAATTCAAATGTAGAACAAAATTATATTGTAAAAAGTACTAAAAAGATTACCTGCTTTCTGTGTTTTCTTAAATTTCCTAATTTTCCATGAATTTTTCTTAATTTTTTTCTTCTAAAACAACCTTCTTCTGGTAAGAGCCTACACGCCAAAAAAAGAATTAGCGAAATCGGACCAGCCGTTTAGGCGCGATGAGATGACATCTGGAAATAGCTCTCCATTTTTATAGTGTTCTTAAATTTTCTAATTATCCATGCATTTTTCTTAATTTTTTTCATCTAAATCAACCTTCTCCCGATAATAGCCTACACGACAAAAAAAGAATTAGCGAAATCGGTCCAGCCGTTTAGGCGTGATGCGATGATATCGGGAAATAAATCTCCATTTTTATAGTTTTCTTAAATTTTCTAATTTCCCATGCATTTTTCTTAATTTTTTTGTTCTAAAAGGACACTCTCCTGATAAAAGCCTACACGACAAAAAAAGAATTAGTGAAATCGGTCCAGCCGTTTAGGCGCCATCCGATGACAACGCGAAATAGCTCTCCATTTTTATATATAAGATTATATGAAGCACGCGTTTTACTCATTTTCGGGGAGAATATCAATGATAGCGATTTTGTCTCAACTTTATTTTGTATTAATATTTATACTCAGAAAAAAAAAAATATTAAATCTCCTTCATTGCCAGCTCATCTAGGTATTTCTCCCTCCTACGAAGCCCTACAAAGCAAGAAATAAAATGCACTATTTAAAAAAATTACATTTATTTAAAAGTTTAACATGAGTTGTAAAAAAATGTATACACTTTTAAATTTCCACTACACATTCTCAATGCTCTCCCAAAATTGTAAGGTTTCTTTCGAAGGATTTTTTACAAACGTTAACGTTTCGCCAATATCCATGTACGCAAGATTAGCGTCTGTGACAGGTTCCCACTTCGTTGAGACTTTTTCTGAGAGTTTAGGAGTTGGGTTCCTAGAAGTAAATTTAAAACATTAAGAGAATTTTAAATGTAATAAAAACATTTTTTATTTTATTTTCAAGTGAAAAAAAATTCTGATCAGACTAGAAATAGGTAATACTATGCCCGATTCTATTTCAATTTTAGTGTGCACTAACTAAAATAAGAACGTTCCAATTTTAGTTAGTGCACATTGGTATTATATAAAAATTAAGAACGTTCCTAATTAGTCTAGTATTCAAATTACATAGTTCATTTTAATTCATGTGAACTTAATTCTTAAATTTTGGAACGTTCTTATCTTAGTTCAAACCAAAACCAGAATAGGGGTAGTATTATCTAATAAATTTAAGGGAAGTCGTAAAAACATAGAATGTGTCATATTTTTAAAGGATTTTATGAATTTACTATGATTTCTCTCAATGTGAATCTACTTTCTATTCTCCTGGAAGGGCTAGGCAGAAAGTACAGACTTCCATTCTTTCCTATCCAGAAAAACCTCCCACGCTTCATCCAACAATACAATTTTTGCCATTTTTTTTTCTTATTCCATTCATTCCTCACCTTATCAATCAGTCTTATTCTGCATATCCTGCGTAGTGATCTCGTTTCCATAGCATTTATATGGTCTGAATATACAAGGAAGGTGTTAACATGCAAATTGCCATATTAACTTGTTTGTGCAACCATAGTGACATTTCATTATTTTGTCCAGTCTTTAAAAATATGACAATAAAATATTACCCATGTTTGGCAAAGTTTGTCCACATTTCAGTCATACGTTTAGTTGTCAGCAATTCCCTGTTTGTGATTTCCACTTTCAAATCTTCCGATATTTCCGACATTGTTGGCATGAAGAGATACCCCAGCTCGTCAGCGTGACAAGCACCATCGTACGGCATCGGGAACATGTATTTAATTATGTTCATACTCCCTACAAAGCTAAATCTGTATAAATATGTAGGATTACGTTTGGCAAACTGCTTCGCCACAAACTGGATATCCTTCAGGAAACAAAAATCACTTTGGAAGATTTCCAGTTTCTCAAAAAGATTTTTATCATCAGGGAAGTAGTGAGCTTTAATTCTTTCAGCAGCAATCTCTTTTTGTTTGTCATTGAGTTTATTTTGAAGATGCATCGGTATGAATTTCTTGAAATCCGGAATAATTTTTGAAATGTCGTTACATTCATTTGGCTCAAGACCTGTTGCTTCTGCTGACATTGCAATCAAGAAAATACCTTCATTCGATGTGTTTCCAAATATTACCGGAATATTTGGAAAGTCACCTTTCAACATTCTGGACCTTATATCTTCCGTGCAGAATGGCGTGACATTGGGGATGCTTTTTTCAATAACTGGCGCAAATATCAAGTGTTCCAGATCTTTTAAAAAATCTGCGCTGGGAATTTTTTCAACAGGAACACTTCTCAAAAATCTAATCAACTCTATTTTATCTGTTGTTTTTAATCCTAATTTTTCTCCCAAATCAAACGAAGCTTTGACTACATCATGAGGCTGTGACCATTCACATAGGGAAACACCAGATTGACAAACAGCCTGTTTGATTAAACCTTTGGTCATGGGACTCATTATTAGGTGATGTACTGATGATCCGCCAGCACTTTCTCCAAAGATAGTTATATTATTTGGGTTTCCGCCAAAAGCGGATATATTTTTCTTGGCCCATCGTAGAGCTAAAACTTGATCTTTTAAGCCCATGTTTCCTGGCGCGTCTTCAATATCTAAACACAAAAACCCTAATGGCCCTAGCCTGTAATTGATGGTCACGAGGATAACATTGTTTTGAATAAGATGATCTGGACCATACAGCTCGGAGTTACCGCTTCCACATGCAAATCCTCCTCCGTGTATCCAGAACATAACAGACAAGTTATCCTCTCTCTGTGCATTACCAGGAGTATAAACATTCAAATAAAGACAATCTTCTACCCCTAAGTAAGTTTTTTTGATAAAACCATCAAATTGAGCGCAGACTTTGACCGGTTTAGTAGCATCAAGTATATTGTCCCATTTTTCGATTGGTACTGGATCCTTAAAAAGATATAATTAAGACAATTTCATCAAAAATGTTTTTTTTTTAAAAACCAATTCTCACTAGGTAGCTAGTCTTGTTTATAATGAGAGTTGAATTAAGACTTAAAGAAAAATCTCTTTTTTTAGCAAAGCATAATATTATGTAGTGTTAATGAAAATGTCATCGCATCAAGCATAAAACTGTAGACTTACGTTAGATTTTAATCATTTCTGAACCTTGCAAAAGGTAACTTTAATTACAAATTATTATATTTTCTCAAATATATTTAAAGTTATTGATAAATTTCAAAATGATGATTTTTATACTTAATTTTCAATAAAAAACATAGCTATCTCTTGAAAATAAATCATTTTTGAAGATGTAAAGCAAGACAAGTGTTTTCTTTTTGTAAAATAATTAACGTTTTATAAGAATACCGTATTGTTAACATCAATTTGAAATGAAAGGTGTATTGACTAAAAATGCAGTTGATTAAACATTACATAATACTGTTATAAAAATATTCAACTATACATACCTATAGCTATGTTAAAAAAAAAGATTACGGTGTACGTTGAATTGTTTGTATTATCAAGGTTAAACATTGAAGCAGAAAGTAATTGATTAAAAACAACTCTTTTATCACAACATAATAAGATAGAGAAATGTAAAAACATTTTCATTTAATGGTATAACCGTTTATAATGTAACTATAAGAAACTAAATAAGTGCTCATTTTTGGGTACCGTTTAACAGGAACAGTTAAATATTGCATACAACAAAAGATTCATACCCTAAATCTCAGGTTACCCAATGGTGGTTTTGCATATGGTATGCCTGTAAAAGATTTGTACAGTAATCCCGCATATGTCTTGGTCAACTTTCCTTCCAGCCAACCTTCTTCTACGCTCACTTGAATCCTGTCTGTCATCTTTTCTGGAAAAATTGGTAAAATGGAAAAAAATATATTAGATAGGTATCTATTAGAAGCTTTTTTTATTTTTATTTATTTGTAACGCATGAACAGACAACAGTTATGATAAAGTACAATATATGAACGAAAACAATATTCAGTCAACTGTCACCCAATTACTCATGCATCCTTGGAAGTCTTTACTTTTCGGCTTTCAATAAAATTAAATCGATTACTGTTTTTCATATGTAAGTAATTATATAATTATTATTATTGGTTTTGGGCAAGCAGCCTAGGCTGATGGGCCCAAATCAATGTTTGCATTGTCCGTCGTTTTGAGAAAATCATCCAATTTGTTCTTGAAAGCATTCACTGATGGTGCTTGTATTACATTTTCATGTAAATGGTTCCACAAATTCCCCACTCTATTACAAATGAAATTCTTTCTTGGATTACTGTGACATTGTCCCTTGGAAAGCTTCATAGAATGACCTCTCAAATGGGTATTTGTATTCAGGGTGTAGATGGACCTGATATCAGGAACATCATAGTAACCATTCATAATTTTGTAAATCTCAATGAGATCACCTCTAGATCGCTTGGCTTTAAGTGTTGTAAGTCCCAGTCTGGAGAGTCTTTCCTCATAGCTAAGGTCAAGGATGGAATGTGCTTCTCGGGACCTTCTCCAGAAGATCGATATCCTTGTAAAAGTAAGGACTACAAACGTGGTAAGTGTACTCAATTATAATTAATTTAGTTATTTTTTTAAAATAAATCTATGCTTACTGCAAGTGATCACAAATACACTCTTCAATTCTTTCACAGTAAGCTACTTAAAACTTGTGTCATCAGAGTGGAAGATGTCGACATCTGGGATCGAACTCACGACCTCCAGTACGAAAGATGGTGTCGTAACCGCCAGTCTACCAACCACACACTTCTTCATCCTTTCTTTAAATGAGTACTCAATTTTTGCAGAACGATGATCGTTTAGAAAAGCTAAGCTCATTCATGTATTTATTTATTTAATTATTTATGCACATAATATATAACAAATTAGTGTAAAAAATAACAGTGTATAAAAATAGTGGGCAATGGCGGGATTATTGCCGAAGCAATCTCTAACATCCAACACTCATCAAGTTTACGCAAAACAGTTTTATGTTAAAAATGTGAAAACTAGTATCTCATTCCACAACCTTATTAAACGTACACTGTTGTAATATAAACTATATTATCAAAAATGCATAAGTAACTAATTAACAAATTTTAAAAGTTCCAATTTTGAAAATCGGATTATACCTAGAAGGTATAATAATTTTAAAATTTTGTTAATAATGTATTTATGTATCTAAGCATAATAATTAGTAATATTTTTTTTTGATTAGTACATACTTTGAAAGTTGTTTTTTTTCCAAATTATATTTATTCATACCTACTTAATATAAATAAATGAAAATAGTTTTTTTTTACCTTTATCTGAACTGTTAATCTTGGGTATACACAGAAGACTGACACCTACAATAACAATACTGTGATTACCAAGTACACTGTAAAAAGATCAAATGCAGTGGTGGCTCATGCCTCTTTTTTTATTTATTATTTATTTTAGTTTTTTATTTATTATTTTGGGCCCTAAAGGTTATTAAATTAATAACACTTTTGTACAATTTTTATTATTCATTTTTAACTCAATGACTTTCACCTCCGAATTAAGGATTTTCAAAATTTTAGAGACTTATAAATAACACATTTTTTTAATACTTTATTAACATATTATCCAAACACTCTTCTACACTACAATAGCATAATTAAAAAATAGCATTGCTTAAAAATTATATTTTTAATATTTTTTTTTGCACTTCGTCGAGTGCCACGTCTTTGCCATAGCTATTTTGTGAGTAGTTTACAACTTCTTTAGAATTTTTAAATTTTTGCACAGTTTAATTAATGAAAGTTTTCAGGATCAAAATTCCCGAGCTGCCACTGACCCAGAGCACCTATCTTAACAATATGTGGTAGATTATTTCACAAAAATGATTGTATGACGTATATTGTATATTGATAATATTGTCTGGAGCTACACTGTATTGTGAGTAGAGATGAAACGGATAGCATTTTAGCCGGATTCTGGATATTCTGCCAACTTAGCAGCCGAATAACGGATAACCGGCAGCCGGATATCCGGCGTATGTTTCTGGTTGGTTGGTGCATCCATATGCGATCATTGGGAACATTGTCGAAAACACCATCAACCGCATTAGTTAGTCTGGATTAGTGTGGTGTGATCATGTTTTTTTCCTATGATTAGAGCGTTTAGATTTTTAACTTTTACCCTCGGAACCAAGGTCGTAGGCAGGATAGAATTAGTGCAGTACCACTAGTATAAGTTTTCGATGATCGAATATCGAAACGATCATCGAAAGAGTTTCGAAAAACTTCCATACAAAAATGATCGAACGATTCGATCGCTTGATTTTCGAACACTATTTGCACGCTAATAAGCGCTTATTAGCGTGCAATAAGCTTTCGATTAAACTCGTACTAGCCCCACATAGGTTCCTAATTTATTTAGGTTTACGGCTCCCTTAATATCCAATCCAATCTCCCTTTACGCTCCACTTAGGAGCATAAGGGAGGCAACAAGACCCCTCCATTGCGCTCGATCTTGCGCAATGTTTATGACCTCCTCACACACCATGTCCAGATTCCTCAGCTCTGCTTCTAAGGAGCGGAATACCGTATGAGAGGGTATTCCTCGTCTTCGGGACCCTGATGGGAGGATGAACAGCGCTCCCCTTAAAATATCAGTGTAATTTTTCAAAATTTATAAATTTCGCAGAATGCTAAAGAAGTCTTTAGTAGTGCGTGAATTACCGTGGGTACAACGCATGAATTACGCTTACGTAGGCGGCATATACATACCAATTGGACTGACACCGTTGCCGAAACGTTATTGTTCCAAAAATAAGCGGACGGTAGCAGTATATTATAAAGAAATAAGTAGATATTCATTCTCCATAATTTACCCTTATTGCAGTATGTTTGCTAATCAATTTTCTAAGTTGTAGAACTTTTCTTGTGATTACAAGGTGTATTTCTTAAGTGTTACTTGGGTACTAAATAAATCAATTAGTTATCCAGACATTGTTATTTTACTATCCGGTATCCGGCCGGATAGGTGCTATAGTTAACCGGTATTCGGCCGGATAACATTTACGCCGCCGGATATGCCGGATACCGAAAATTTGCCGGATATCCGTTTCATATCTAATTGTGAGTACCTAGAATTGATAGTATTATAACATTTTTACATAAATAGACTGGAATAATAAATGTAGATTACAATAATTGTTACAATAACATATTGCTAGACTTAGGTATATAATACATACATACATACTCCCGTTAAGCTCCCCCACTCAACGCAAGCCAGTCCGCATGAACCGACCCCCCAGCTCGATCAAAGCAACCAAACCGAAAAGCCGGCCCCACACAAATCAAGCCCGCCGCGGATTCCCCCCAAACCAACCTACAATGTGGGAGGCCGAAGCCCCACTCAGGAGCATAGGGAGGCATCAAGAGCTCTCCATTGCGCTCGAAGGCGTTCAAGGCTCTTGCGCCTTCTCTGACCAGTTGAGGTTTAAGGACGTGGGGTGGTCAATTGATCTGATTTTTCGATTTCCTGCCTCTTACAGGATGCTCGAAAAACCAGCAAAAAGAGCAGAGGTGCTATTCTTAGCCGGCAACCCCTCGGCAGGTAGGTATATAATATAGTATAATAATATCTTGTATTATACCAGCTTAGAGAGTGTTGAAAATATCTTCTTGATTCCTGTGGAGTATCAGGCTAGAATAACATCCTCACTCTATTTGTAAGTTTTAGTGCATTCTCTAAGAGGTTGAAAATACAAAAGTTTTACGTATGTAAATAAAACGAATTAATTTAATGTTGAAATTAAATGAATTAATTTTTAATGTACCTACAACAGGATTTTCATTGTCTTTTACTGTTATGTTGGATTTTCGATCAGTGGTCATGGGTTCGATCCTCAGTGTCAATCATCTTCGTCTTCATGACATAAGCTTTTGCTTAGTGTGAAAGATGTCAAAATTTAGTTTATCTACATTAATTAAAAATGCACAATCCAGGTGAAAAATCTCGTATTATTTACTCAAGCCTGTGTCTGGTAGTTTAGTTATTAAATCAAAACATTCAATTAACAGCTTCATCATTTATTTTTACACATCAGAATGAGGTAAAATATAAAATATAGATTTATATATTTTTCTTTGACTTATCAGTTTACATCTATCAAAAGAAATCTCAAATCACAATGTTATACTGACGTATTTAACGAATGCACAATGAAATTTTTTACCATCGAACTACATACACATGTACCTACATATTGTATACTAAAATTGATTCAATATCTTGAACATAATAAGCATATACTTACTAAGGCAATCTTTATGTAATGCTTCTTCAGGGTCAATTGAGACACAAAGAAATGCCGATTCAATAAGATGAAGTTTAAGGAAGCCATGCACCTAATTTTGGCTAAAGAGTGTTTGAGAATGTTATTCTTGGATCCAACTTTCCAAATATTTATGGATTCTTGTGTCCAATTCTTTCTGGAGGAGATTTTAATATTATTATAGGACCCTAAATAGATAGCATCAAATTGTTGGTTCTGTTTTATTTTTACCAATATGGCATTTTTAGGTGATCTTAGTTACAAAGTTGTTATGGATAGGAAGTTGCAACAGCATTTCGATGACCTTAGTTAGAAAAAGACAGTCTCGTAGACCTATATTAATTCTATGGATATATACAAAGTTATGATGTATCAACCGTAGACAGACAGTGATAATAATTTTAGTTCAATAATCTTGCAACATCAATGTCAAATAATTTTATGCTTGAAGGAAAATTATAATTGAAATAAAACAATGTTTTAAAATGCAAATTGCTTTTTATTTCATTTTAAACATGACTGTTTTCTTTTCATTTGTTTTAGTGACTAGAGGTAAATAAAAATTGAAATAAAAACATATTATTTTGTGTCAATAAAATAATGGTAGGTAAGTATATTACATATATTCATGTCAATATTTTTTTAACAGTTTATATCGTTTGTAGCTAAAAAAACTTAATCATTCACTTGCTATTCCATATTTAAATAGCTTGATACATTATATACAACCAACTATTTTACATACCTAAGCATTTATTAATTTTAATGCAATGTGCGACTTTTAAAATATGATGATGGAGATTTATAATTTAGAAGTAGGTACATAGGTTGTAGTGATTCAAATAAAAAATTGGAAAATGTGTTTTTTTCAACAATCAAATAGTTGATTGTTTATAATGTAGTAAAACTGCCGAATCACTCGAATACGAGTGCAGAGCTAAAAAAAATGTAGTAAAATAGTTCAAGAATCTATAAAAATTGTGAATGTTTCATTTTAACTGACCGATAAATTTTCAGTTGTTGACTCAATTTTGTTTATGAAAAAAAAGCTTATAATAAATTCTTTGTAAAAAGAGCTATGTGAAATAAAAATGCACGAGTTTAAATAAACTTTTTTGAATCTACAAATTGAGAATTAATGATGACGTAAGTTCAAAAGTGTTCTAACATATTTTATTATAATAACGCTTTTTTGTAGATTGAACAAAGTGTATTGATCTTTTAAATATGGAAATCGACAGTGTTGCCCATGACAAAAACTTGAACAATATGCAGTATGAAATAATATACCTACTCATCGCAAACTAAAATGAATATTTTTCTCTCTAAAAGTTACCAACCTTTGAAGTACAATACTTACCATTACGTCATTAATTGCAAATATTATTTAAATTCAGTGTCTAAGAACTATTATTTTTATACATTTCCATACCATAAAAATCTTTATAAATTAAATAAATAAATATTTTGATCATTTTGATATATTTATAATAACAATTATGTGCTTTGATATTTTGGTAAAACTCCATTTTCATCACTCTTTGTGATTTTGATGTTATTTTATATTATGATACACTAGTTTTTTTTTCATTTGACAAGAGTTTTGTTAACAGTAATTGAAAATGATTTATTGTTTTCATCCACAAAATATAATATTAATTTTAAAGTTTGCATTTTCTTCTGCAAACTGAACAAGCTCCCATTTTAATTTCATAGGATTGACGAAACTGAAGTTTTACAATCATTTTAAACAGATGAGACTATGATTGAGATTATTATTTGACTTGATAAAAATAATGCTTGAATCTGTATTTAAAAAATATAATGAGACGCATTTTGCATAAATAAACAAATAATAAAAATTGTAATGTGAGCAAAGATTTTTTTTTAAATAAGTTATTTATTGAAATTAAAGTAGCAAAAAAATACTATCATTTATAAATACAACAAAATGAGGGTACTAAGGTATAACTCAAAGTTATAAACTTCTAAAGCTATATAAATAAATAATAGTTTATTTTTTATTTTTATACACAACAGGTAGGTACTGTTATAAATTTTATGTCACATCTTTTATTTCTTATTCAGTTAATATTGCAACATTTCATTGGTGATTTAAGAAAAAAAAAATCCGTTAATTTTGTCAAATAAATAAATACTTAAATATCTATCGTCGTCGGATTAAACAGTACAACTTGACAAAACCATGTTTTGAGGTAATTGATGCTGAAGATTCAAAAAATTCTCACGAATCTATTTCGTTTGTAAGGGCTTCCTTTACTATTTTTCTTCCTTCAGTGGTCCTTTCTATCTTTATTTATTTATTCACAAAATAAGATCTTAAAATTAGTTTTTTTATCCATAAATTAAAAAAAAATTATAGAGGTCATGTTTAAACATATAGTCCTTTTCGCAAAATTTATTTCAACTTATAATGGTATACCATTTTACACATCAAATTTATATATACTATAGTGTGATGAAATTGTATATTTAAAAACAAGAAATGCGATTATTTATTTTGATTAATTTATTACAAAAAGTTTTTTTTTTAATAATATAATAAAAATCAAATAATAATATTTCCTTTTTTTCCAATTTCGATAACTGTATAACTAAAGTAGGTATACCTTTTTACGCCATTAAAAGAAATCACTGATATTTCATACGCCTTTTCACAAGTCTACACAGATATGTCATTTTTTTTGGACATACGCTATTTATCATTTTACGCCAACAAAGATTATGCTCTACATTTTGGTGTAAATGACTCGATTTACCTAAATTTCGAGTTATACTGTTTTACCCGACATCCATAGATATCGTTTCTAGTGTTTTTTTTTTATTTTCAAATAAGAAAGTGTTAAATTTCCTAAAATGCACGAAGAAAAATTATATTGACTAGCAGACGTCAGACTAGAATGACCACCCACTTTTTTTTTTTAAATAAATAATATATAATTTATATTAATACAATAAATTATAGTTGAAAATGTTTTTTTTTTTTTAAATATTGGTTTAGAGTTTTTATTATAAAAATGTTCTAATATTACATAATACATAATAATTTTATCATCAATGTTCAAAAATATTTTCTTATTTTGATTGCATAATATGATTTATTTTCAAACCATTAAATGCTGTTAATTTCATAATAATAATATTTAAATAATAAGCTATATTTTAGTCTTAAAACTAGATAAAGCCAAAATGTCTTAAATATTAATGATTTTTGTGTCGTGTTTATTTTACTTCTTCAAAAAAAAAAAAACAATAAATAATAATAAATATATTTACAATAAGTTTAAAATATTATTTTAACGCTAAATTTGTTTTAGTCTACAAATTAATAAGTTACTGTACATACATTTTTTTATAAATTCAACGCTATTTTAACATACCTACATCAAAATCTCTTAACGTTTTTTCACAAAACACTATAAACATTTTTGTGTTTTTTTTTTTAATACTTATTACATTAAAATTAGTTTTAAAAAATGGGGGCGATGAAAAATGTTATAAAACATATTTTTAACTTTTTTTAAGTAAATAAATATACCTAAAATCGTTTGTGTGAAATAATTAACTTAGGTACTGCAAGTATTGAAATTCAAATCAAATGTAATATACATAATTCAGAGAATCAAGCGAAAATTTCTTAACTCTTACTGAAAATTTGTTGTAAGTATGTTCTGAATGTATTTTGAGGTTAAAATCTATTTCCAAACTATTTTAATAATAGCCTCTTAAAAAAAGTCTTAATAGAATAAATTAAATTTTTATAAATATAAGAGAAGGGATTTAGCATCCAATAAACCTAGAGTTCTCTTTTATATTGTGTCGTATTGTTTAGCTAAACATTGATCAGACTTTTTAAAAGAGTATGGGAAATTTTCGAGGACAAAAAAATTAAGGTTGATTTTAGTCAGTTTGACTCAATTTGGTTTAAATTTCAAATTTTTTTTCGCAGTTCGACTTCATAGAAGATCATCAAAATCAAAGCACGTTTTTTCGTTATGATTGTACTATATTGCTCATCTATATTATAACATATCACTGGATTTTACTGAGAATTTTGTGACTTCAATATTATGAAAATATTGGAACTCAAACTAGTTTATTTTGATAAATAAAACTCAAATTAAAAATATAGATTTTTTAACATAGAAATTAATACTTTTGTAGGTACCTATATTGATTATTTTTCAAACTTAATATGATTACATTACATATTGAAAGCAAATAAATTATAATAAGTACCTACAGCAAATTTTGTTGGTCAGAGATAGGTTATATGATATGGATTGGATAGTCCTTTATTAGGTATTAAGTATGTTTTCTCAATTTATAATAATTTATTGAAATTTATTTAATGAAAGTTAAAGAAAAAAGTAATAGTTACAAATTTGGGTAATTCTATACGTCAATAGGTATCTTTAGAATGTTTTTGAAACCAGAGTGCAGAGGGGGGAAAAACTGTCAACGTAACCATAAACTATGAATATATTTTTTTTAAGTCATGGCGTAGCCTTGAAAAATGTTTTGGTGTACCCCTTTAGCCAAGAACATAATATACTGTAAGAAAATTGTATGTGGATGAAACATTATAATAGTCAACCTTAATTTGAGGTTGTTAATTAATTTTTTAAATTAAAATGACTTATAGTAGTCAATGATTCTGCTAAAGGGAGGAAGGGAGGAATACAAGAAGGCCAGCCCTAACAAATTGCAGTTTTGTCAGTTACTGTATTTTAAACTGTCATAGGACTGGAATACCTAGTGGTCACAATATGCTTGCTCTCAACTTCTTATGGTTGATGGTTGTTAAATATGTCATGAAGACGTTAGTGAAATTCTCATAGCAAGGTTTTCAACAGAAAAGTATTCAATCACATGGATAAAGTGCGATAATAAATAAAACAATAGATATGAAGTAACAAAATAATATGGAATCCGTTGTATTAAAATTATGTCACTATATTATTAAGTCTAGTGTTAATTTCTAAGTGAAAAAATTCGTATCTTCAGGTGCTTGGTTCGATATATCTATTAATACTCGAGTTATTTTCAAAAACCAATCCTAAACTATCATGGCTGACACTTTCACTATAGAAACAGTTTAGTAACAAACTAAAAAAACGTATAAATAAGAGTCAAGAATTTGAAATTCTTAGAAAGCATAATAATAATAATTAAACATCACACCTATTTTATAAAATAAATAATAAGCTAATTTCTTTTTACATTTTGACTAGTTAGCACTCGGTTGTTTTCTTTTAATATATGTACACATTATTCTTATAAATAAAAAAATAGAACAGGATTAGAGTACGTCTTATTGTTCAATTTATTTTCAAGCATTGCATTTAGTAATTTTTTTCAGTACTTATATAAATTAACCGTTATTGTACAATAAGATCAAAAACCATTTTATTTTTTTGATAAATTAAAATTCAATCCAAATATTACACAAAATAAATTTATAACACAATTAAATCGAGCGTTGAAGTATAATAAAAATAAATAATATGCATTAAAAAAGCTAATAATATCAGCTTACATAATATTTTCATAAATGTCTTTATCATTATCAAAGTACTAAGAGGTGTCTATCACTCAGAGCAAGACCTGTATGGTGAGCTTGCCCACCAATCGACTGTCACAATAAATCACCATTATGATCTTCCAAATCTTGATCGGGATCTTCAAGATCTAGATCGTCATCGTGCATCATCCCATTGTTGTTGCTGCCAGTAGGAGAATCCTGACCAGGAGCATCGTCATCTTTCCATTTATCCATCGATCTACGTCTCGCATTCATAAAGAAATTCCCTACCGTCGTTGGTTCTAAGCCGAGTTGTCTGGCTATTGTTACTTGCATTTCTTTTGACGGCCTTTTGGTTTCCTGTATAAAATGATAAGAAAATCATTATTATATGGATACAAATTCAAATTTTGAAATTTCAAATAATATTCCTTTTATAAAAAATCCATAGATAAAAAAAACTTCATAAATGCATAGACAACAATTTTATACTTTTTGCTTTTTAGGACTTATAACCCCGAAATGGAGTGTTCCTGCAATAGTTATATCATCAAATTTTACTTCTCAGGTTTGATTTGAACTTTCTTATTTTATCTTGCTATGGATTCAAATAGTAAAAGTAAATAATATATTCGATGAAAAATAATCAAATATAATATGTTTTCTTCAGTACTAACCTTAAAAATAGCCTGTAGAGTACGACGCTGCAGGTCGGTGAAAACCAAACGAGGTTTCTTGGGTGTAGGAAGAATAGTGTGATCCTGAGTCTGGGTAACCATAATATCCTCTTTCCTCTTGCAGCCTACAAGAGCACAAGAAAAATAAAATGAAAACAGAGAGAAGAATATAGAAATTATTTGTTTAATAAATTAATAGTGCTTTGATGTTGTACTGTTAAGGTAAATAAGGAAAAGCGCGGGGTTTGACATTTTAATATTTGCCTGTGTATCAAGGTAGGGTAGGTCATGGGCAAGTTTCTATGCTTTTAAAAGGAAGAGGTAACAATCTTCTGATCATAGGTTTCCCGATATGCGTTCAACCATAGTGAAATTAACAGGTTAAATTTTAAGTAAATACTATGGCAGCAAAGTTTAGACTTCTGACCAAAGAATTTTGAATATTAACTTTTCGGATGTTAATTAATTATATTTTTGCTTCTTTCAATAAACCTAATGAAGCTAATTTTTTTTTAAACTTATGCATATAGGTACATAATAAAAGTGTTTTTGTAAATCCAATACTCACTGCCACGTTGAGGAATCTGAGCCGCTGTAACAAAAAGAAAATTAAATAAATTAATAAAGAACTCACAAATATATTATTTTTTCTAAACAATTTTAACAAATTTACATAGCTACGCCAAACAGTACATATAGGGAAATATAATTTGGTTAAAAAATCCAAAGAATTTGGCAAGTACAAATGAACTAAATTATTCAGGACTTTATGGAAATATTCCTTGTATTCTTTGGAATTTTTGACACAAATAAAAATATTGTTTAATTATTTATAAGTTGGTAACAGATTTGAGAAAATTTATGATTATGTTTGAAGAGTGGCGGGAAAAAACAATCTATCAAATTTTACATTACGTCAACAACTTCATAATGTGAATGGTTTTCTTACAATGCTGAAATTTTAGGATGTTATTACTGAGAACTATTTTTCAAATAATTTTTTTCAATAACAATGGTAGTTTTTCCCTCCATACTTCATAGTGTTAAATTTTGAAAAATATTTTTATCAAGATACCTTTCAGTTCAAGAATTCTCTTACCAACTTCTGGATATTTTGTTTATGTAATAAACTCTCAACTTTGTAGGATTAAAGTATTATGAAAATTATTGTGGTTGAAAAGAAAATGTTAATAATAATGGTTTTATTTTTTTTTCTTTAAGTTACTTTCTTTATTTTTTATTATGTTATCATAGTTGTTGAGAGCTCATTTGAACAATTAATAGTGAATCTAGTTTTTGTACATTAGTGAATCTATTGTGTTTATTTATTTATTCATAACAGAAACATTCTTCTAATCAAGAAGCATCAAATTATAAAAATAACAAATTTAATGATAATAATGAAATAAATAAAAAATAAAATTGTTTTACCTTTGCGGCAATGTAAACATGGCAACTATATGGGCTGTCAGCAGGAAAAATAATTCATATTTCAAGGTTAAAATATAAACGGATTTATCACGGGAAATTCGGGAAGAAAATTATTGTCTATTATTAATAAGTAACATAAATATTTGGAATGTTTTTTTTGTAGAATAATAAGAAAAATAATAATATTGTGTGATGAAAAGACTGGGTATAGGATTAAATGCAAATAATAATAAGAAATAAATAATAAATAAATAATCAAATCAGTTTGAAAACAAAAAACAACATTTGTTTAAACACCAAACGATTTTTTTTATATTTAAGGCTCTATTTGCCATCTATTTTTTCTACATACACTTTCATCTAATAACAATATAGTAATAATATATTATGGAAATTAAAATAAAACATAAATTGATAATTACAACCAGCGTCAAATTAAAAAAAATGAAGTTCTTTTTAAAAATAAATAACCAAAATAAAAAGAAAACAACAGCTCATGTCATACAAGGAACGTTAAATTGACAACCGGTTGAGTCCAAATTTATCTTCAGGATGGCCACCATATTTAATTATTATGATTTATAGAGCCAGTTTGGTGATTTCTAATTGTTGAATATTATCAGAATTAAATAATATATAATAAACATTATTATATATGTATATAAGAGGTCTCAAATAAAATAAATAAATAGTATAAATATAAGTATATCATTATAAAAATGTAGAAAAAGCAGAGACCAATAGAAGTAGTTCTGATTTGATTCTAAATTTGAAAATAAAAAATAGAAATTCAAATCAAACCTTGCCAGTACGTTAGAACAAGGATAAAAGAAAGATGAAAAATAAAACCAAGTATTTTAAGAGGCATTTGCATCTATTTTGTTGTGTATTTACGAATCGTATTCGCGAATATTAAATAACCTGCCATTTCGGTTGGATTTTAACGTTCCGGAAGGGAGGGGAAAACATTTATAGGAATATTTTACCTTCTTACCATTAATTTATTTTGCTAATATTTAAATCATCATTTTTTTTCACTATGACACACATTTTAATGACGGATATATTGTTTCCTACCTACCTCGGCACATTGGAAATAATTCTTCTGTGAAGATAACAATAATAATATAATAAGATGGGAGGAAGTGATTTTTCAAAATAATATTAATGATATGGCCATGATTATCAATCAAATTGTCTTATTCACCAAACAATCTTATCAAATGATTGATACAGAAAAAAATGTTTCATTTAGTGATTGCTCTTTGAGTCTGTATTAACTTGAATGATGATTAGGTATACATAAAAAATAAGATGATGAATAAAATATCGAAGATGACACAAAAATAAATAATGTTCATTTGATGTTATATATTTTTTTGATTCTATAAAATAAAAATGTGTCATATAGTGCAAAACTTAAATTGATTTTTTGAGTAATATCTAAGGCAAAAATGAACAGTGGTAAGTCGGTAAAAAGGGTTCCGGTAATTGGATGCCGTGCAAGCTGTGGGTCTTTTTAGGTGACTCACGGAAAGCAAGGCGCAGAAGAAGTGTGGGTCTGTGATGTCGTTGGCGTTGTTGAATGTTGTGACCCCATAGGTTGGTCCATTGTGCTTCGTGATCGTCTTCTAGTCACTCCGCATGTCCCCATAGCTTCCATGTTTACATTACCGCTACTCACACTTCCTTCGACACATCTCGATAATGAATCTTGGCAGTCTGAAATTATAAAAGTAAATGGCAGATCATGATAGAGGGCGGTATTCCAGAGGCTAATGCAGCTATAAGAACATTGCATTTTTCAGAAGCATGTCCATATAGATCCTTGTGGAATTCCGCGATTGATGGATTTAAAATGATTATTTTGTAAAAAAAATTGGTCAACTGTCAAAAAATGAATTGTGGAGAAACACTAGCATAAACATTCTTGGCAGATTCCAGTTAGAATCTAGTTAGAAACTTGCGTGAAAATAAGTAATTATGGTCTACAAAATGGGTAGAATGCTAACCATCTTATAGTTCGGTGGTTACCCCATTTTACAAAAAGATGGTTTCTATAGCTACACCGCTACGCACATGTTTCCATAAAAATAAAACCATCAAAATATTTTCATTTGGCCTCCCTTCTGTGCAACACAGAGACTAGTACGGAAGCGGCAAGATGTGCGGGGTTCGAGGGAGACGAGAAAATCGATAAAATGGGGGAGGTTGGGGCAAGACACCACCCCAGTCTAATTCAACACACACGTAATTTCATAGATGGTGCCTACGTCGCCATAGACAAAACTGAGAGAAGGCTGTGCAATGTCGACATTCAAGCCACCCGCGTTTTATTATAAAAATATACTGTAGATGTCTCTTTAGGTAGCAAAATAGTTCATCATAACGATACAACAAGCAGTATTTTATTTCAGCGTATTAGTCTTTGGAAAAATATTCAAATTTAGAATGTTTGTAATGAATTTAAATATTTATGGAAAGCTACATAAAAATAACATGACATAATTATTTGAAAATAGAATCATTGGTGAAGTGAGCCACATTTGAATAAAAAGGCCTTTGACTTTTTTTATTTTATCAAAACGATTTTTTTTTGCAAATTAGAGAACACTTTGCTTTAATTAACTAAGGAGCCGTTTAAATTATTAGATTTACGTAAAGTTTCTATTCTTGGCTTAAAAATTATCATTGGCAAGCATATGTATGTAGTTGGTATCTACTCTCAAGTTTACTTAACAAATTTGATGGTAGGTATAACGAGATAATTTATTTTTCAAAACAAAATCATTTTCCTGCCATAATGATGTTTCAAGATCTTTTTTAAACAAATTGCACTTAGACAGACAAGGTGGGGAAATTTGGGCATGGTGGTGCAGGTAATAATATGTATTGTTGTAGAAAGCTGTATGTGAAAATGCTTCAATTTAAAAATAATAAGCCATCGTAATATCGGAAATCGAATACCACGTGTTGTCCAAAATGGAGAGAGTTTTGAGTTGGTACACACTGTATTTTTATATTTTCTAGGGATGCCAAAAATATCTTTGTTGAACTATTCGATTTTTTTTTAATTTTCTGCAATTCCACTCACAATTAAGTGATTTATGATTTACAAACTTCGTTTTTATGTGCATGCGATTTTCCATACGTTTAAATAGTGATTTTTTTTTTGAAATTATCCATACATTTTCTTAGCTTTTGTGTAGTGTACTTTCTTATTAAATTGCTTTTTTCATGATCATTATTCTTGGTTCTTTTCTGTTCCAAGAATCAATGTTGATGAACATACACAGTTTTTATCAAATTGTCCAGAGGATGAAAACCTAATGTCCAGAGGAACATTCTTTCCATGTTCCTCTGGACAATATTGCAGTTTTAATAAAATGGTTATTATTCCTTATAAAAGAAGAAATTTTATCGAAAAAAAAATTATAATCCAATAAATTGTTTAATTGAGCTTTATATAACCTAAACTTTTTCATGAAATAATCTACAGATTTTTATTGAACAAAAAAAGTTCATAAAAAACTGGGAAACGTCCAGAGGAACACAACTTGCCCCTATTTTTTATTCTGTTATACCGACTGGATATTTTTTTTTAATTTAAAATAAATATAATATACCTAATCAAATTTATTGAAAACTAAAAACCTGATTCATTAACAATATAATAATCTCGTTATTTTGGGATAGCCACCGTAATGTTTACTGATTCTATTTCATACTTCAAAGCACCACTACCAATCTGCTTCTGATGTAGTAAGCTTAGCAGTTTTTACGAAACATGTGTTTAATTTTCGTCAGCGTAAATGCGTATCGGCATGCGGCTACATAAAAATGAAAATCGATCAGACATCAGTTATCCCGGATGATTCTTATTAATACTTTAAGAGAAACGATCCTTCTGAAAGTCTGGAAGGTGATTGGAAGAAATCATCCAACTGATGAGCGAAATTTAATGAGAACAAAATTAAAAAGACACAAAAGAAGATATAACTGTGGTGTGATTAAAAGTGTTCAGCTCGATCATCGTAAAAAATAGTTTTTCGATTTCGATGTTTTGATTGGCAACCCTATAATTAGAGTTCACTTATACGGCGCGTTTACTATAAAATGTGTACCTACATATTGTGTTGAAGCTTACTATGGAAGAGTTTCATTACCAATCGATATCTCACGACCTCGCGCTCTATGTATGGGTATAGATACGCCGCTGTAGCGTGCTGAAGAAGGGGTCACGGTAGCGAGAGAAGGAACTCAGAAAGCGAACGGGGAAAGGTGAAGAGAGAGGAGATTAATAAGGAACTAAGGTACAAACCTGGCATAAAAAAGATCCTCGTTTAGAAATTGTAACTTTTTAGCTAAACGATATGATAAAGTCAAGATAGAACTGACAATTTTACAACGTCCATCCTTGTTCTGAATCTATGTACATAATAATTCAGAAATGTTTTTTTATTTGCTTTTTACCGTATGTCATAGCATCACGCTTAAAATACAAATGCTACGTCAGATATGAATCTGCACAGAGCCGTGCAAAATGCCGGAGAAGGTTCTTTAATACAATTTGCTGCATTAACTTTACTATATTTAGAGCTATTTAATTTTTTTTATTTTTTTAGGATCTTCATAAATTTTTTTAATAAACATTAAAAGTGTCATTCTTCTCTCTTTTTATGAATTGTGAAAGTTTCATTCTTCTTTTTCTGTGCTTATGTCAGTTATAGAGGTCTGCAAAGCAATGGGAAGCTAGACTATAGAACCTGTTTAATTACCTACCGATCAAGCCTGAGATTCGGAATCAAAAACGTAAAGCAAGACGGGTATAATCTAGTGTCTTATAATGTTATAAGGCATATTATTTTGACCTACATGACTCAAGACGATCGCTAATAAATTCTCCATAGAAGATTGACATGAGTTTGTTAAGAAAGGCTCAAAATTTCTAATGTAGAAAGTTTTTATTTAAAAATTTGTAAAATTATGGGGAGCAAACATTTTGCACTGCATAAAAATATTTTGGAGAACATTTAGAACTGTACATCAAAATTATGGAATTGTCTTTCCTGATATCAGGACATAAAATATTTACATTACCTAACCTATAATGCTGTCATAATTATAGTTGTCTATGCGTGGGAGATACGTCATGGATGGCTTATACCATCTGCTCATATCTTCAATCAGCCCCATTTTTTTGTTTTCACCCTAATTTATTAATTTGCTTTGTTTAGGATTTTTAATTGATTAAAAATGGGTCCCATTAAACAAACTGCTCTATAAAATTTCATTACATTATGCCGAATGACAGTTGGCCGAGAAGAGCGCCGATCTTCCTCCCACCAGGGTCCCGAAGACGAGGAAGACCCTCTCATACTGTGTCCCGCTCCTTCGTAGCAGAGCTGAGGAATCTGGACATGGTGTGGGTGGAGGTCATAAACATTGCGCAAGATCGAGCGCAATGGAGAGGTCTTGTTGCCTCCCTATGCTCCTAAGTTGGGCGTAAAGGGAGTTTGGATTGGATTGGATGTATGTATAGGAACTTTTTAAACACTGAAATACTTATCGAATGTTTGTTAAGAAATAACAGTTTTAAATTGACCACCGAAATTCTGTAATTTTTATCAATGATCCATAATCTTACTTAATCCATGAGAGGAAACTTAACCAAGCTATGTACAATTGTACATGTTCTGACACTGTACATACTCGTAGTTTCAATGCCACGGCATATTCATTTTATTCGATTCTTCTTTACTATATTTCAATCGTAAATTTAATAGGAAATATTTATTTGATGATTAACAATCTGCCAACTTCAACGTGTAATTTATGCTACAGACAACGAACTTTGGTGTCTTTTTGGCAAAAAAGATCAATGACGACCGTGTTATAAAATTGTCCATGGATAAAGACAACGAGGGTCTTGTAGACGAGGAAGAGCCTCTCATACTGTGTTCCGTTCTTTTAAAGCAGAGTTGAAGGTGTAGGACATGTTGTGGGAAGAGGTTTTTGAATCTGGGCAGCTTAATATTGTCTCGTGCCTCAAAGAGAGCACATATAGAAAACTGAGCTGAGTATAATCTCTTTGTAGCAGACCACCAAACCTAGACCAGGGCCCGTAGCCAAGTGTAATATTACGATTAAGTTCGTTCTTTATATGGAGTTTTTTTTGCGAACAAGGTTACGTGACAAAAGAAAATCCATATCTCTATAATATAAAAGAAAGTCGGGTTAGTGCGAGCGAACACTTATAACTCTAGATCGACTAAATAGACTCTTCCGATGATTGTTATTGGATTCTTCTCCGCTCCGGATGGATAACACCAAATAACTATAAAAAAGTTGAAAAATGCATCAGAAATAATAAAAATATAATATCAAAGTTAGTATGGAACGGATTTCCTGCGACGCCAACGTCATCTATGAAAAATTCTATAACAACAAAATTATTGTTTACCTGACATTAAAAATATTGTTGCTACGCAGATTATTGATGGATATTTTTTTTTACCCATCACTCCGTTTCCCGAAGGAGGTAGGCAGAGAGTACGGATTTCCATTCTTTCCTATCCAAACAAACCTCTTTCGCTTTTTCCAAACGCATAACATTCCGCATACATGCTGTTCTATTCCTTTTGCTCCTGACTTGGCCCTCCTTTAAGATTGATCGGACCATGTCATTCGAGGTCGACCTCGTCTGCGTGCACCCATTCTTTCAGATTTGTATATCCTTTTTGTCATTCTCTCCTCGTTCATTCTCTCTACATGCCCAAACCACCTTAATTTATTCACTTTCATTCTATTCACTACGCTAACATCCACTCCGCATTCCTTTCTAATATTCTCATTCCTCGCCTTATCTCTTTCCGCATATCCTACGGAGTGATCTCATCTCCACAGCATTCATTCCAACTTCCAGATTTTTCGTGAATGGGTTATGGGAGTGAAACACTACAGAGCCAGATGACGAAGGTTTTTCTTGCGACTATTTCTACTATGTATAATTTTATTAGTAGGTGTAGAAACAATGACACATTAAATACTACCATGCATAACTGCAGACACACTCGTATGATATTTTTATGCTTTTAAATTATGCATTTAACTAATTACCCTCCCAGGTGGTAAATATACGCGTTCGAGAATAAATAATACACTTTTGTAACCCTAAACTTCCGTAATTTTTCACGAGTGGTAAACAACAGTTCTATAATCTTACATAATCTTTCCATTTAACCTATCGGACACGCTTTCTAAACAATATGACACGCGCAACCAAAAAAAAAAACTAAATCCGAATACCTATATATTTTTTTAAAATAATTGTGTATGCATTATGTAAATAGTAAATAAAATTTCGTGATATAGAAGGGGGATGGTAATAGTAGTTTTGTGAATGATTTTGCCAACATCTGCCGTTGGACGTACGTTCCAAATTGACGGTAACAATGCCCTGTCAGCTGGGCACATACCTACATAATAAAGGGGTCATTGTTATCTTTTACTTGTGACATTATTTTTATACTTACTTGAAATCATATTTCAACGCAATAATCAAGTTTTTCTTGTTTTGGATTGTTTAGAATTCAAAATCGTAAATACTTAACTTTATGCTCAAACTAAAAATACAACAATTAAAATGTTATTTTCAAAAATACTTTGGAAGAGATGCCGATTCTATAGAAAGAAATGATTTATTATAGTAATAATGATATGAGTGGACTCATAACAGACCCTTGTGGAAGACCGTACTCAAATTGATTATCTTTCTTCTAGTCATTGATAAAAAAGTACAATTTTTCATGAAGTGGGGCAAGATCTCTCATTTTTTAACTCTATACGAGCGAGTCTACTAGTATTTTGAATTAGTTGTTGGACCAATATACGATCCCTGAAGAACTACATTTTACTGGTTTTACTTATACTCTTTTAAGTCTTGCTTTATAACGTACTTTTTCGTCTTCAGTTATTTAACCTGAATACTTAACACATTAACTGATGCATCTGAGTTTGAATTTCCTATTTCGTATAAATACTGTTGGCTCCATATCAGACCCCTGTGGAACACCTTACTTTATCGAGGTGACTGGCCTCTGTTGTATTTGATCGTAATAATGTACAATGATCTACTCAGTACTGAATGGTTCAACCAATACCATTACCCATAGCATCATTAGATCTGACAGGCGAGCAAGTACTCGTTGTCACCTGCTTTTATCGACCCCTATGGTTTGCTTATTTTAATGAATTGTGTTTATGTTTCAATAATTAAATTCTAACAGTACTACGGCCTCGTATTTTATTTTCAAAGTAGGCACTTTAATTATTTTCAATTACTATTGATAAAAATAATCAAAATTATGGACATAAATGATTGGATGCCTTTTATAATTATTACCATGCATATACCTTCAAAAATTGACTTTAGAGTTATTGAATGTTTCTATTAAATTTTGATTTCTTTGTATAAGCAAGGGTAAAAAAGACCCTAAGTAACTGAATAAAAAGACTAGATATATAACTGTTTATAATGTAGAATTTCCTAACACCAGGAGTAAATGGCGAGTTTGAACTTTAATACTAGAACATTTCGGTAAAGCAAATAAATCAGAGAAAAAAAATCATAAATTTCATACAAACCTACATTCAAATCTTCTATTAATTGTCTTAAATTATTTTGGAATCTCCTCTATGCGTTATGACTACTTTTCTTATGGAGTGGAAGCAGGAAGCAAGATATTAACTCTGAACAGTTCGTCTGTTTAATTATTAATTTTCATTTTGAACTAATTTTGGAAGTATGACATCGAAGAAGGAAAAATATTTCTAACACTACAAAAACTTAACACATTGATTACAGAAAGACTTAGGAAATAGAATATGAATGGGCTCTTAAAAGAAGTCGAGCTTAGACTTCGAGTTGACACTGCATTTACTGATTGCTCTCTCATATAGTTTTCCAGATAAAACATCATTTTTTGCATTGCCCAGATGATAATATTAACGGGTGTAACTTATACCTACTATTAGTCATACTGCATGAGGGGCTAAAAATCTATAGGAAAGTAAAGGGTGTGTTAAGAGTATGTAGTGGAAGTCTCGAGTTCACTGAGTCAGCGGACATCCTGGTGTAATCGATATATTGACTTGGTGTTTGAGGCTTTGGAGGATCGATAACAGGACATGACAAACGGAAGAGAACAAACAAACGGACCTCTCTTTAAAACCTACATCCAAGTACCCATAGATAAAAGAAAGGAGTATCCAATTGAAGTGCGTGGTGTTAGGTTTTTACTATGACGTATGTAATAAGTAAATGGAATCCGAAAAATATTGATATTTTACAAGCACTAGTGCAGATATTTATGCAAAAATCTCGAATCAAACTGGAATGTAATAAAAAAATATTTAAAAAACAATCTTCTTTATAAAATTTGAATGGGTTCACTGCTGTACATAAAAAGTCTCGTAAACAAAGAACACACAAACGATATGGAGAAGAGTCTTGTTACTCCTATTGAGATTTGTTTCTTTTTTTCTAAATACGAGAGCGTTTTACACACTCTAGTCCATTTTTATGTATATTTTATGTTAAAACAGTAAACCCCTGCATTGATCTCATTTTTGGCAAATAATAACCTGTAAAACACGCTGTTTAACCCTGGATCGGTCGCGTGGATTACATATGTAATCCAGTCATATTAAAAGTTAAATAACTTGAAATAGAGAAAAGTTGATGCACTGTTCTTCTAGGTACTTTAAGATCTCTGATTGGCCGACGTGCTCAGTGCTCCGCAATTGTCGGTTGCGTGGGGGTTGTGACGTAGGAGGATCTGAAAGTGCGTGGATTACTATTGTAATCCACGCGATCAATTACGTAAGTATTTTATGACACATTTTTTTGGCTTTTACTAATTTTTATATTATAATATTGTTTTTATATTATAAATATATTTATTTTAAGTCATTTATATTAATTTTTAAATATTTTTTTTTTCAATTTTGGACAAAATTGACCGCCAGACTGCTCCAATTCTATTGGTCGCTGTTATGACTGTGGTGGATAGAGCACGCAATAAAAGTACAAGAAAAAAGTGTGATTCATGCCAAAAATTTATTTTTCCAAATCATACTAAAACTGTGTTCTGCTCCTTCGAAGCAGAGCTGAGGAATCTGGACATGTTGTGGGAGGAGGTCATAAACATTGCGCAAGATCGAGGGCAATCGAGAGCTCTTGTTGCCTCCCTATGCCCCTGAGTGAGGCGGAAAGGGAGATTTGATTGGATTGGATACTAAAACTGTTTGTTTTTCTTGCATAGAAAATAATAATAAGTATTTAAGTACTTATTTAAGATTTGTATTTGTCCCTTTATTAATTTCATTGATCTCACAGTGTGATTCTTATAAGAAAATATGTACATCTTTATTATTATTTTTTTTTAAATATATTTATAGTATTTAGTTATGTTTTCTTATTTTTAATGTTAAAACAAATGTGGGAGACAATATTAAACCGATAATAAAAAACATTATAGACTACTTAATCTTTCATTTTCCTTTTTCAAAAATGGCATACATATGTAATCCACGCGACCTATTACGTCAGGATTAGGTGCGCGACTGATGCAGGGTTAAGAGATTGACGAAGAAGCCATTGTGTTAAAATTTAGAAAACAGGTTATCTGATAGATATAAGATATTTTCAGTAAAGAAGTCGATTGATGATTATTGCTTATACAATAAGATGAGACCTGTAAAATTGTTTGGTTTGGTAGAATGCAAGTATAGAAAAGCTTCCTACAACAGGAAAAGGAATAAAAGGTTTTTAAAGTGTAGGTATTTATAATTTTAGTAAGCCTAATTTAAAAAAAAAACTCACCCTTTCTAACATTTCCAACTGAAGCAAGACAAATCTTTCTAATTTTAAACTAGAATTATTTCATCTGCGGCAATAATCCCCGGGTGTCTGCTAGTTTTATATAAAAATAAAATACACTAGTGTATAAAACGTGTGAGATTGCTACTATATAAATCCTAGTAAAATTTTGAAGAGACATCTATTTAGTCGCTGATTACAATAGATAGGATAGAAAAACTCTTGAAGTGTGATTGAGCTTCCGGCAGGATACGAATTCCGGTCCCATCGATCTAGGAAACCACATAAAAGCTATCAACTTACGCTTCCATACAAAATGTTATCATCTGTTTTTTGCCGAGTATCACCGAGCACGTGCTTAAAATCGATACGGCCCTCGTTGTACTCTCTGATAGTACTCGCTGCTCCACCGTATGGGGTTACGCACACCACAGGGGCGATCTCAGTTTGACATTATACGGTAACCTGATATGGCCACTATATCATTGGTAGCAATTTGTTGAATCACACTAACTTTTTGACAGCTAGCTGCTACTATTTTTCGGGTCAAGTTTTTGTGGCAACAATCGAGCAATCAGCTCTTATTGTTTTCTATGAAAAAAAAACAAAAAATATTCTATCGAAATAAATTTTATACGACTTGAAAATAAAACATTTTTGAAGTTGCCATTACACTAAATGGGAGCATTTACTTATTCCATTGAATGACAAAGCGTTTTTTTATCCATCACGACGAGTCCTGAGAGGCCTATAGACAGAGAGAACAAACCTCCATTCCTTTCAGCGTCAAACCATTCCTAATCAGGCATCTCCTATTTTTTTTATTCTGACCTAGCCTTCCTTGAGGATCTATGTCCCTATCGGTCGACCCCGTCTTCTCGGTTGGCTGGAAGAGATCTTTCGGAACACCCACTTTGATTAAAACCAATTCAAAGATCAGTGAACGTATTTCAATGAAACTTTGGTGATCTGTTCTACTAATGTTCGAGAAGGTTTAAACGGAGTATGAGCTCAATACCTAATAGTTAGGGGGTGTAGTTAGTTTAGTAGTTTAGAGGGTAGTTACAAGAAGAAAAGGTTAAAATGTAACAAACGTTGCATGAACCAGGAGTATTTTTTTTATTCTGGGTTAAGTCGAAGATCGACGGACGTGTCAGCTAGTTACCAAGAAAGCTAAGTATGTATATTTATTTATTTATCCACCCCTTCAAACTTACACGTAGGTAAATTATTTGCGTTTTTATGAAAGTAGGTATACAATAATATTATTCATGTTGTATATACCTAGATCTTAATTTTCGCCTTAGCCTCATTTCTTTTCCATATTATTATGATTTTAACATTTTTCACCTATATTATGATTGTGAAAAAACTCACAAAACATAGGGTATCTGTTTGGCTAAGTATTGTAAAATAGAATAGCAAAATACATTCTTGAAACTATTTCATACGTGCCTATAACTCAGTTCCAAGCTTATTATATTCTGTAATTTTTTTATTGAACGAAGAAAATCTACACGAAGCTGACTGAAAATAAAAGTAAAAGTAGAAAGAAACGTAAAATCATTCAAAAGAAAGAACAGGAAGTAAACGTGGCTTATCTAGCGCGCTTGTACAATCGGTAAACACAAACGGTTTGTATGAAACCTCAAGAAAATTTACGTGGCATGGAAAAAATATTCTATTTTGAGTTGGTTTTGTAATAGGGTTTAATTTATTTTACATAACTAGCAAGATTCTGGAATGAAAGCTTGTTATGAGATGTTGTGTTCAAATGACGACTGTGGTAAAAGGTTGCTCGTGGTATATGAGCAATTTTTTAAGGGAACAAGCAACAAGCTGAAAGTATGATACTGATCATTTAAAATCAAACAAAAAAGTAGACATATTTTTAAAATTAACCAACTCGTGAACATGCATTTCTTGATGGATATATTTGAACATTATAGACATATTTTTATCATTTCATTAGACATTAGGATAAATTTATTAAAAATGCTAACGATATAGTATTATATAGATCTCGTTAATCTAGTGGTACAGGTGCTAACTGCGAGTCAAGAGGTTCCGGGTTCAATTCCAGGCCGGTTTAAAACATTTATAAGTGTTTTTCACTTGAAATTTCTACCTGGTCTGTCTCATATTGGAGGGGACCGGTTGACTAGAAAAACTTCCCCAAGAAATAAATTCCGCCCGCTATTCTGACACCTACATTTTATTATTATGTGTTGATTTATTATCTTTTAAAAGCTAAAATGTATCTAGTACAGCCTTTAACTTTTTAATAATATAATAATCATTTTGGTTACCTATATCTGTTGATTTGCTGTTGGTACCTGTATGAATATTTGAACTCATGTTATTCAACCAAACGTATAGCTTATTCGATATTTGAGTGACCTTAACGCGTATGGATTTTCAAGAAAAGTCGTAGTTTTTCATAAGGCTCTTGCTGCTAAAATACATTAAGATTGTTTGCATAGTAAAGCGTAGAATGATTCACCAAACATTGCGTCTGTAAATCAAGGTAACATTGACAGTTTGTTTCTTTGGTTTAGCATTTTGCGTTCAACGTTTGGATTCTGAGGTAGATACCTTCGTGAAGAGTAACATGTTACACGAAATTTAATTAGGAACCAATTTGCATCCTTTATTAGTTTTAAATATGGATTCCATTGGTAATTATTAATTGAGTCGTATGAGGGGTAATGCCAGACATAAAAAAAAAACATTAAAAAGGATGATACATTAAAAAAAAGATGATTCATTAAAAATTCATACGACAAATACGTCAAATAAAAAAGATCAAAATGGCGAACACGACGGAAACTTTACATTTACCTAGAATATACTGTTGTAACCCAGACGAGAGAATGTGTCAAGAATGGTAGGGGTTGGTGAGCGAAATTAAATGTAAGGGGTAGCACGGGAGAGAGCGAGACCGACGGAACCACCCCACGGGAGGCATGACAGCCATCCCCAACACTAGGATACCCTGGCCTTATGTAAGAGACTTACGAGAAGCAACATGGCGATGGAATGAATGAAAAATTGATCTGTTTTTGTGCAAAAAACGTGCTCTTGATCCATCAAAATCAACACAAACATACACAAACAATTTTATAGGACTTTATCATTACTTTAACATAATTATTTTATTATTTACAAAAAAAGAAACCCTCTATCATGAATCTTTTAAAGACACATTTTCGATTACGTTAGCTAGAAATCAAAAAATAAAATTCATCTACTAAATATAAGGAAACACAATGTTGTCGACAACAAGCCAATATTCAATCGAATGTTGTAACTAAGCGTTATAAATTGGCGATATTGGCGAGTTATCAACAACTTAACATAATATTATGAATATAACATTAAGCATAAAGCCAGCGACATACCTGCCAATCTTAATGCTGACATCCTTTGGAACTCCGGCTCTTGAAGCCATTTCCACATTCTCCTGAAAGTTTCCCTTCCTGATTTCAACTTAGACCACGGTTTCGGATTTCTTAATAAGTCTGATAATGTCCCTTGCGATCGACACAACACTCTTTGAGCGAATATTGCTTGCGGAATGCTATACCTTTTTAATTCAGCACTTATTCTTTGTGCCAAGTCTTTAGTATTTATTTCTTCGCCGTCCGAAATCGGAGTGGAAGGTGCTAACACATGTTTTCCTAGTAAGGGTTGCGGACTAGGCGCTGGAGGTGGAGAGGGAGATGGTAACAATTGAGGACCTACGTTAGGACTAGATGGTGGAGGACTATGTAACGAACCAGAAAGAGGACTAAGTGGACTTCGTCTATCTCCCAAATCCCGCTGATACGCCGAATCGTAGGAAGCCGGTGATAAACTTTTATGAGGCGATAGATCTTCTTGGCTGTATTCCGGTGGGCTCAGAGGACTTCGGGCTAATCCTGGGGATCCATAGCCTCCAGGAGATAGGCCCATAGATGGTAAATAAGGCGATCCTAAATTTAACGACTGATTATTTTGAATAACCGTAAATGAACCACCAGCACCTCCATGGTAGGCGAACTTATCACTGACTGTCGAGATGGGAGGAAGCGGAAGAAGTGGTGTAAGTGTGGCGTAGGAAGATCCAGAATCAAATCCCGGAGGTGTGAGTCTTCCATTGACAGCCGTGAGGGTTTGATAAGCTGGTTCTAGCCTCAGAGCACCACCGAGCAGCTCGTCGGACCCTGCCTCCGATAGCTTGTCCGTGTCAGGGGCCACGATGACCGTGAGCCCCTCTCTCTCCGGCGCTACTATGACATCCCGGCGGCGCTGACCGCCGTCGTCCGAATCCATTCTTCACCGTTCCATGGCTTAATTTTGTTTATTATTATTATTTTAAGAACCGTTTCAATCTTGAGTTAAGCACAACACGACCCGCTCTGCTCGGTGCTTTATTAGAGCGCAATTCCTGCAGCCACTTCATTGAATGGAATCACATGACGCGACCCCGCACGACCTCACGCGACGAATAGCGAAAAGCGTCTAATTTGAAAAGCCTCGAAAGCGTCTGCCTTTTCACTGCTTGGTTCGTCTACACGCGGATAGATTAAAATAATTTTCCTCTCTAAAAGCAACGACAATGTAAAAAAAGAATTTTAAATAAACCAAACAGGATATTCACAAAGCCTAAATGGTTGGATATTTTGAAGCGTAGCCCTTATTTTTCTCATTTGTTTCCATGTTTACTAAATATAGTAGGCCGTATTTTTTAAAGCTCGTTCACTTTATAAAAAAAGTCTTCCCGTAGTGCTGCAACAGTATGGTGTCCTTCGTCCCTTTTGGTTCAGTGTCAGGTGACTACCCCCATCTGTGAGCACGCTATAACCCCTGATAAACTCCCCTCTCGTCACTTGCAGTGGTATCCTCCACACAATGTACGCCTGCGTTCTACCCTCAATAATTTAATAGGGCTGTCTACGATACGCACTGTCATCACGAAATACAACAATTTGATAACAAAAAAATCAACACAATATTTTCTATGATTTATTAGCTGATTCAACACATTTTTTATTTTATTTATAGGACATAATCCTTTAAATGTGGTGAATGAACCTATAATGAAAATGTAAGTTCATTTCTTCATTTATGAAGCGATTGTGATATAGATTATGATTTAAGTTCAGTAACTCAATACTATTGCACAGAATAAGATCCCCTTAGCGTTGGCAATCACTACTACAAAAATTCTCGTTCTTGTGCCGCTTGGATATTCATTTATTTACGTTACGTTTCATTTCGGTTCAAGTAATCTGTTTTTGTATATTATTATCCATTATCCAAATTCCAACTCCCTTTGCGCCCGACTTAGGGTTATAGGGAGGCAACAAGAGCTCCACTGCGCTCGATCTTGCGCAATGTTAATGACTTTCTCAGCTCTCCTTCGAAGGGGCGGAACACGGTATGAGAGGGTCTTCCTCGTCTTCGGGACCCTGATGGGAGGAAGAGCCCTCTCCTCGGCCAACTCTCATTCGGCATCTTTAAAGCATGTCCCAGCCAAGTCCCACGAGTGGTGGTAATGGCTGCTCCCATGCAGGTACTTAAATTTATCCACCCGGGAGACCTGGTGACATCGTTATCGGTAGCTGTTCATCGGGCAGGCATTTTTGCTATGAGCTCCGTCTTACTGGCATTGACTCGACATCCATTATAGAGACACTTAAACTTTTTGAAATCGAAAAATTCATACATTGTGTTTTTATTTCGATTCCCTTCAAAAAAGCGGCATATTTTCTTTAAATTAATCTCATTTTTTTTTATATAAAAGAGAATATCATATAATATACAATTTCACTATTGTGTCACGCCAAGTCTCGACAGAAGACTTGTCGGCGTGTACACTTTTTTTTTAAAGCCAAAAAGTCTCTTATCTATGAAAATAAATAAAAGCTAGGATATCAAATTCTATAAAAGAAAAATTCCTAACAATTTCAGAGTTTTATCGATCAATTATTTTGATCTTGTCTATGATATAATCAAAGGCTGCATCACCCGAATACGGGTGCTAGCCTTAATAAATAAAAAAAAAAGTGTCGAAAAAACACAATGTACGGAAACTTAGTTTATTTCTGATAAAACTTACAGAAGGCTTTTCCATCCCTACGTCATTTCTCTTTTTCTGACTCACTGTAAATTCTGTAGAGTGTGAAACAGAACAACAACCCATGTCGTTTTCGGATTCTGAATATTCTCGAACATTATTAAGGGTTTGTTTAAACTTTAGGAACAGTAGCCCTAGTATAAGTTTTCGATGATCGAATAACGAAACGGTCATCGAAAGAAAGTTTCGAAAATTTTCCATACAAAAATTATCGAACGATTCGATCGTTTGATATTAGAACACTATTTGCACGTTTATAAGCGCTTATTAGCGTGCAATAAGCTTTCGATGAAACTCGTACTAGCCCCACAGCTAGGTACTTAGTTATGGGCCAATCTTCGGGCATTCGGAATTCTCACAAGAATTTATTATAGATACAAATTCTCTAATTTTGTATGCTATTTATTCCATAGGTAGGTATTAATTATTATGAAAACTTGGTTAACAAAATCAAGTTTTCGAAAAGTTGACAAAATATTTTTTTTGCATAATATTGTGAAATCCGAGAACTAAACACAAGTTCAAAATAAATCTTCATTATACCTACTGAAGTAGAAAAATCAGTAAAAATTTTACTTTAGATACCTACTTGCTTTTTTTTTACTTAATCCACTTTGAATTAGGGTAGGTAGGTACGTATATATTTTATAATACGTGGTAACTGCCTCCAAGCAAACCTGCCATTTACATAAACAAAATATAATTTAGAAAAAAAAAAAAAAAAAAAAAACGATTTTGTAATGGAATTTTGCAATTTTAGAACATATTTGAATAAAAATTTAAGGATTTAAGTTCATAAAAATACCGGGCGTTGGGTACTAAATAATTCTTCTTCTTCTCAGCCTATTCCCGTCCACTGCTGGACAAAGGCCTCCTCCATCTCCTTCCACACCGCTCTGTTTTGGGCTTTTTGGACCCAGTTGACCCCAGCGTATTTGACGAGGTCGTCTCTCCAACGTAGTGGTGGTCTCCCGACGCTCCTGGCGGTCGTTCTGGGTCTCCAAGTTTCAACCCTCTTCGACCATTTCTCTGCCTGGTCTCTTGACAAGTGACCTGCCCATCGCCATTTGAGGGAAGCGATACGTTGGGCAATATCTGCAACCATGGTTCTTTGTCGTATCACTTCATTTCTCACTCTATCTCTCAGGCTGATACCCAGCATGGCTCTTTCCATGGATCTTTGGGTAACCCTTATTTTTTCTGTACTCGGCTTGGTCAGCGTCACTGTTTCCAGACCATATGTTGCAACCGGCATTATGCACGTCTCATAAACTCTGCGTTTAAGGTTCATGGGGATTTTACGGTTTTTGAGTATGTGACTCATTTTCCCGAAGGCTGCCCAAATAATTTAGTTGACATAAAAATCTAATAATGCTGGATAAAAGCGAAAACCCATTTGTTTGAGATTTAGAAATTCGCCAACGGGCCATGCACCATGCACGACCTAAGATATTTCAAAAAACCATTCTGTAACGAATCTAATAAGAATCTTCTAAGTAACTTCTAGAAACGGCTGTTTCTAAATTATTTCTTCACAAAATATAACAGAGACTCTGTCAAAGTTATTTTTGTTGTGAAACATGCTCTTATTTCATTTGTTACGTAAATAAATACATTTTGTCTGCATCTTTTCCTACCAAACTTTTCGTTTCCAACTTTTTTTGCCCTGGGATCGACTTTTCAATTTTAAACCTACTCCAACTCTCTCTCTCCATCTTTTTGAGGAATTCTGGCAGCCGACGATGGGATTTTTGCATCGCGACCTTGGTAATATGGCAATCCTGAAATTATCTATTTTTTTCTTCTTCTTTATCTGCTCCGTCTTACGATGTAGTCAATATTATAGGTTTGCGTCAATATCATATTGGATACTTTGTCTCTTAGGGATCTTCCATTCTAAAGAGATAGTTTCAAAAACTTTAATTTATTTCACTTCCTTTGGTCTTTTTAAGCATTCAAAGATGTCTTAAGACTCATCTGTTTGCTATTTAGCATTTCATAAACCCTGGGTTCCTAGGGAACGGTAAGTCGTCTGACAAGACGGCAGTCTTTCAAAACATATGACAATGTTTTTTGTTACTATGGAAACAGCAAAACCTGTTGGACAATGTTCTCAACTGACATATTCACCGATGTTTATAGAAGCGGCGTATCCGTAGGAAAATAGACCATTACGGATCTGTTGGGCTAGTATGAGTTTAATCGAAAGCTATTATTTGCACGCTAATAAGCGCTTATTAACGTGCAAATAGTGTTCGAAAATCGAACGATCGAATCATTATGATCATTTTTGTACCTATATAAATTTTTCGAAATGCTTTTTTTTTATTTCATTGTTTCTTCTGACGAACTGGTAAAGGAATTATTGACCTCAAGGATGGTTTAGATGAAAACAGGGGCTTTCTAGATACTATATTTCTGTTTTAATTAATGTTTTTAGTTTTTCCGTTTTTTGTAGGGTGATTTTATTTCTAAAGAGCGTACATAAGACCTAAGAATTGTTTGTGTTTTTTTTAAAACGTCATAAAATTGTCGTTCGTTTTCTAAGCAGGTATTATGTTAAGGTTTTTTCTTTATATTGAGAGATAGATAAGGTAGGTATATACAAGAAACGGGCATCGCGTAAAGTACGGTTGGCTATTTAGATAAGAAATACATCGATGCGCGTTGCATTGGAACTATAGAAGAAATATTTTTTTTTTTAAATGGGCAAACAATTATTCTGCAGATCTAAGATTTTCGCAATATTAATAAGTTTTGATAAATTCGATATTTTTAACGAGTTTTTTTTTAAATATGAATTCTATTTTCAATTCGAGAAAATTTTGGAAATGTAGGTATTTATTTTAACTTGAAATACATATTTATTAGGTATGTTCTACAAGGTTCAGAGGAGGGACGAAGTTCGACGGGACATCTAGTAGGTATTTATATACAACTAGTTTTCCCGACAGACGTTGTCCTGTGGACCCTTTGGTCCTAACCAGAGGCGGCCCGTTCATATTATGTGAATAATGTGCACTGCGCCTCCAGAAACAAAAATTAACTAATTAAATAATAACATTAAAAAATAATGTTAATTCTAAAACGTCCATATTTCATTCGTATTCAAAGCTCAGACGGGATCAACGCGAGAATATAGTTGTATGCGCGCAATTTGGTTGACTTTGTATGAAAAATTTCTAAAACGTCCGAAACGGTGGAGTAAGTGAAATGGGCTGCTGTAAGAGTGGCAATCAGTGGCGGATTTGCAGTCTCGGCCGCCCTAGGCCCCAGGCCATACGTAGCCGTCAATTTTTCAGCACTCTTTATTTGACTACATCGTGAAATTACACTTTACTGCTAACTGTTATCGAAATCAATTCATAAATTTAGTTTAGTAAACTGTAAAAGCGGTTTCAGGGCTAATTGCACATAAAGTATGCAAGTAAGAGTTTTTGATTACGATTGACCGCCCCTGAAATCTGGCCGCCCTAGGCCCGGGCTTACTGGGCCTTAGGGCAAATCCGCCACTGGTGGCAATTACGTATGCGAGAATGAGAGGGTACAGGTGGAGAAAACAATGACATATTTTGTTATTAGATTTTTTCAAAGATGGCATCGCATCATATTCGTACCATACAAACGTTTAGGTATATCATATTTTATATCATTTCTTATTCATTTTTCAACTTTTTATTAGTTATTCTGTTATCTGGAGCGGAGAAGAATCCAATAAATTACACATCGGAAGAATCTGTTGAGCTGATCTCGAGTTATAAGTGTTCGCACTAACCCGACTTTAATTTATATTAGAGATTTCAGTTGTACCTATTTTGTTTTGTGATGTTTCGATTATGTGTTTGTCTTTTTAATCGTAAATTTTTGATTTTGTTATAATTTTTGAACACCATCAGTGCAAAGGCGAAAGCTAAATTGTAATTTTGTAAAATAAAATAAAATATCTACAGAGTGACTGGTAATTCGACCAATTGCTTGAAAGGGGTTTTACTAGAGCTTATTTGCAATAATTTTGTTCCCATTCACCGAGAGGCTAATGCCAGAGTGGTTTTCGAGTTTTTTAAGTTTTTAGAGATTTTTAATTTTCCACCTTTTGGAACTGAAAATGAAAATTTGGGAAAAAAGTACTTCACTACTTAGTAGAAGTACTTTTTTCACAATTTTCAACTTAAAAGATCTCTAAAAACTTAAATAACTCTTAAAACCACTGGCATTAGGGAGCGTTCAAGTACCTATTACGTAACGCAAAATGGGGGGGAGTGGGGGTTATTCTTGTAAAACGTTACTATTGTATTACCGGCGCTCCAACAAAGGTATTTAATGACTTCCCAGTAATAATTGTGATTTGAGGCATACATTGTTTTAATATGTGCGTTAGGCAACGTTTAGAGAATGATAAGAGGGGTAACAAAGAACGTTACGAGACATCTTGGGAGGGGGGGGGGGGGGGGTCAATAATGTTTAAAAAATGCGTTACGTAATACTTGAACGGTCCCTTAGCCCGTTGGAGAATTATTGCAAATAAGCTCTAGTATAACCCCTTTCATGGAATTGGTCGAATTACCAGTCATGCACCCTGTATATCTATAATGACAAAGCCAGCTTTATTGGGTGATATTGAAATAGGTACTGTATGTGTACAGCGCCCTTGAAATGCACTGCACTAAGCAGCGTTTAAAAAATCAAATTACTATGCACTTCTGAACAGGATATCTATTGCACATACGTTGTACTTCCTGCCTTAGCTCATGTTGAGAGAAAGTCCTGGTTTTCATTATATATTTTTTGACACTCTGTCGATCTTCACAGAAAATAACGGGGTGTTTGTACTTATTAGTGCGTATTGCGTAGGTACCAATGTGGTACATAATAATATTATAATTACCATACAAAGCGTGACCCATACCATTGATACCACCTGGCAAGTTTGTAACTAAAATAATGCTACCATATGTACTTATACGTACATTGTACCTCTTTTGTATCTTGTATCTCTATATTATGTAGGTATAATAATAAGTTCAACGACTCACCCATTTAACGTGTTATTTATTGTGTGGAAGAAATGACACGGGGTGCTACTAGTAAAATGGAACCAGTCTAGGGTTCGTATCCTAACAGGGACTGTAGAAAAACACATTTGAAGGGTGCGTAGATATATAGTGAGAATCAGCTAATTGATAAAATGTAATTATTTCACAGGAGAGTAGCAGAAGTAGGAGACTTTTTGTAGAAATGAAGAAAAATACCGACCTCGGTAGCCTAGTGGTATAGGCGTGGACTTCAGATCACGAGGTCCCGGGACGTGTTTTTTCACTTGAAATTTCTACCCGGGGTTGGCCTGTCTCTGATTGGACGGGGCCGGTTGACTGGAAAAATTGCATCAGGTAATAAGTTCCGCCGGCTATACCTACTGACACCTTTGTATAGAAAAGTGTTAATTAATTTATTTTTTTAAACATGCATCAAAAATGGAAAAAGTCAATGGGTTTGTTTTTGCCGTGTACTCTTTATTTTAAATCATATTTTTTTAGTTCTGTGGGCATGGACTCTTCCAGACTCCCTCACACGGCATTGCACGGCCAACCCCATGGAAGACGGCTCCCAAGCAGACCACCAAGAGGTGGAAGGACAGCTGGGAGTCGACCTCCCAGGAGGCAAACCCCACCTCTTGAATTACAGGCCACAAGGCCTAAATTAAGAAGAAGAAGTGAGACATGAAAAGGGGGAAGACGTAATGAGTGTGGTATTGAAGTAAAAAGTTAAATAATGGCTGTGCAAAAATAGCGAAAAGAACCGACCTCGATAGTATGAAGAGTTCCCGGGTTCGAATCTCCCGTGTCCCGTAAGGGGTAGGCAGAGAGAACGGACTTCCACTCTTTTCTATCCAAGCATACTTTTTTCGCTTCATCCACCGACATAACATTTCTCATACACCCTCTCCTATTTCTCTTACTTCTTACATGGCCTTCCTTGAGGACGGAATCGACGTGTTCGATCCACGTCATTCTCGGTCGGCCACGCTTTCTTACACCTTTCCTTTCAGCCTTATGAATTCTCTTTGTCATTCTGTCTGCATCCATTCTTTCCACATGCCCTAGTACCTACCTACCTATTGATTTAAAAGAATATAAAAATGAAAGCAAAACAATTGATTTTGTGGTCAAGCAAGGCCAGAAGTGAAAGAAAAAGCAACATAAGAAATGACATGTTTCCAGAAGAAGCAAAAGTAGGTATGTATGTCATTGTGTAGAAAATAATGGAGGTCGATCCTCTCTGTCTGGCCCGTGAAAAACACAGTGCAATGTTTCAAATAGATACTTTTGTTCGTGTAGAATTGAATGCAATCTCTACGAAGGATAATATTATGTGGAATGACTCTGATCTCTATAGAACATGTAAAGGAATGAGAATATATTAGAAAGAAATGCGGTATAGGTTAGTGTTGTTAGAGACAACACTTAATAAGTTGTGTTGGTTTGCGTATATCGAAAGAATAGATGCAAATAGAATTTAAAAAAAAATTGATAAGGCTGATAGAAAAGGTGTAAGGTGTGTGGTTGATCGAGAACAACATTGATCAAAAGCATCGATTCCGTCCTTAGGCAAGAAAAATAATAGGGAAGGGTGTATGAGAATTGTAATGTCGGTGGAAGGAGCAAAGAAATCTGTTTGAATAGAAAATAATGGAGGTCCGTTCTCTCTGCCTACATCGACACAGCGTGATGGGTAAAAAAACGATTACATTCAGTCGAAGGAAAATAATTAATTAATTAATTGAAGTGGTTGGTAGACTAGCGGTTACAACCGAGGGCGGATCCAGCTTTGGCGCCAGGGGGGGGGGGGTCACACAGTAAAAAAGGTCATTTCCAAAATTTGGTATCTGGAAACTGCACTTTTCCTTTTTTTTATTTAGTTACAACAGCTAGATATGTACTTTTACAGTCATAAGTAGTAACATTTTTTTTACATCGCCAATTAATGTAACCTATCTTTATGTCGATTATATAAGCAAATGAAAAGAGGAGAAGGACGGGAACGGGTAGGAGAGGAGAGGAAGGGTATTTGGTAGGTATCTGGAAACTACACTTTTCCTAAAAAAAAGGTCAATTTCCTAAATTTAATATATGGAGCTTTTGATCCAGGGGGGGAGGTCATGGCCCACAAGATTGGTATTTTATTAATAAATGTAAGTACTGTACTTAAAAATATAAGGCCTGGACCCAGCCTAGGGGGAGTCATGACCCCCCTGGATCCGCCCTTGGTTACAACGCCGACTTTCCCAGGTGCCGACCATCTTCCTCTTGTAGCTTACTGTGAAAGAGTCAAAGAGTGTGTTTGTGTTCACTTTTGAGTGAGCACAGATTCATTTAAAAAAAATAGGACCGTGAAATATATCTGATTGATTGGAAGAAGGACCCTACTTTTCTTAGGTAGTTATTTTAAGGGTATCATATTTTTTTCATCTACAATGATTTTATTTAAAAATAAAAATACGCCAGTATAAAAATAATATCGATTTAAGAATTGAACAAGTGGTAAATGTCACACAGAGCAGTCGGTACAGGTTCATTCTATTTTCAAACACAGCACACGCCTAAGCAACCCCAATATAATAATACAATAATTTTCCCCCGTATCGACCAGAAATCCTATAAAATGAATCACACACCGACATTCAATAAGGGTGAACTCGAATCGATAAAAGGCCACCCTAATGGTTGTCATGGAGACGGTATCTATACCAAAATACAGTAATCAAGTCGATATTACTGTTGTCCTACTCTACCACGCGTTATTGTACGCGGGAAGAAAAGAGACGAGGATATACTTGTCAGAAATCGATACATACATCGATGATATTGTCGCATTATGACATTTTCGTTGGAGGATGCTTTTAACTGTTTACCAAAAGGAGTATTTCTAATGTACTAGATCATTATCAATCTAGTACTAAAAGAAATAATCCCTTTGACAATTTTGTGAAAAAAAAATTAACCGCATCGCATACGCCACGGTGGTCGCTAGCGTAACTAATACGATAATCAATACATTTTCCCTACATGTTTTCCATCCTTATCGATTCCAATATCGATGTTTTTGTATTTTTATCTCGTACACTTGCATTTATTCAAGCAGGTGATGATCTATCATGTTTGTTTTAGAAAGATTGTAAATACTTTATTTTCATGATAAAAATAAATCTCTCAAAATACAATAGTCAACAAAATCATGAAAGGGGAATATACACTTGACTATTTGAATATGTTCACACACATCACTGTCATTTGAATGAAACCAAATGAAACAAAAGAAATCTTTTTCTTTTCTTTATGAGATTTTGTCAAAGTATGCAACTTTATGGGACATTTGACTCCATTTAGATACTTACTATAAATAAGTAAAATTACCATCTACTATGTTTGATCTTGTCATATATTCTCACACACTACGTCCAAAACCCACTGCTTTGCTTTGAAAAAAGAAAATATTGCAATAGGAATGAGAGGGTCTACCTCGTCTTCGGAACCGGGATGTGACAGCAGAAGGAAGGGTTTTAGTATTTAGTATGATTAAAGTCTGGCACTACCCAATCTTGCGACTGACTGGGTGTTCATGATGGAATTCCCCTTCAAGTAAAAAAAGGTAGAAGAGATTCGTACTTATTTGGCATCCTTAACACATGTCCCAGCTATGTCTAACTGATCTTCACTTATTATAATACAGGTGATGATTTTGGCGTAGCTTCCTAATGTCACATAACTTTTTTTGAAAAGAAAACTAAATAGATATCTAGTAAGAATAGTAGATGCTAATCTAGGACATATCCATGTACTAGACTCATTACTTATCTTTATGATTGCCAGTTCCAGAGAGGTATCATTTTAGGCCTTTTTAGAATGTGTCAGTTTAGGTCATAAGCATTTCGCAAGATTGAACGCAATGGAGAGCTCTTGTTGCCTCCCTATGCTCCTGAGTGGGGTCCAAAGGGAGTTTTGATTTGATTAGAATGTGTATATATGAGGCATCGGTTAATCAAATGGTTGATCTTTGGATATATTATGTACATGGATGGCAAAAAAGATCCTGCATCGAGCTTTATAATTTTTATCAAGACACAAGCATAAACACAGACATAATGTGCTAGTTTGGACACTAATAAGACTGTATGGGTATCTGAAGCTCTCAAAAAGGATTTCAAGATTCTGTCGGAAGGTCAAAGCTGGATACCATTGTTGGGGACTGCCCGGAACAAGCCCAGAGATTATAGAATGAGCAGCCAGTGATTGAAAAGTGTCATAATGCTGAAGATGATTGGTAACAATCAATTTAATCTCCCTTTACACCCCATTCGGGGGCATAGGGAGGCAATCAGAGCTCTCAAATGTCCAAATCCCTCAGCTCTTTGAAGGAACGGAACACGGTATAAGAGGGTCTTCCTCATCTTTTGGACCCTGATGAGAGGAAGAACAATGCTCCCTCGGCCAACTGTCATTCGGCTTCCTTAAAAGATGTCCCAGCCAAGTCAGTGAGTATGCAATACCAAAATTAGTATGAAGTAGTCTGCGGAAACAGAAATAAAATATACAAAAGATTTTTAACATGTTTTTTTTTTTATTATTATTATCTTTATAGTTTACTATTATTTATGCATTCATATAACAGATAACAATAAGCATAATAATTATAACAATTACAATAAGTTTTCATTCATTATAATAAATAAAATTATATAAAATACATTAAAATAAACACTGTTTAAAATAACTATAAGTAGTTATAATAATTGATATAGAAAAAAAAACAAACAAAACAATAACTATTAACACAAACAAAAAAAAAACACCATAAATTAGATAATAAACATGAAACTAAAATTTACAATTTCACTAAGGAGGGCACATATTGTTAATTACTATGATATTTAGAAAAATTATTTCTTTTTAATCAAACTAATATGACACAAATAAATTCAACTAATAATTTAGTAAGTATAATCAACTTACATCGATAATAATTAAGTATAATATAAAATAAATAAATTAAATAATTATTCTAATCATATAATTTGTGCTAAATTATCTATGAATAAATAATTAAATAAAAAATAATAATGTATTAAAATAATATTAAAATTCACCATAGGATAAATAAAATCATTGGTTTATTACTGCACAAATTTTTGAAATTATCTGAAAAAAGACAATAGGTATGTATTGTTAAGACGTTTTCTGTCATTGATTTGATGAGTCTTATTCATATAAAATTATTGAATTTACTTGGTTTTCTACAATATTTTTTTATTTCAATTAATTGTGTTTCTGAATTTTTTTATGGATGAATATAAAATTGTTTATTAGACGCAATTGAAAACAAATATAAGATATTTCACTAACAGTTTTTTGCTACGAATCTGGGGATATCAAAATAAAGATTTGAAAGCGAATGAAAATATTTTTAAGCATAATGCAAATCGAGGTAGTACTGCAGATTCGCCACTCCTAATAATTTTGAGGTTATATTATTTGATACAATAATTTTTTATTATCTTTATTTCTGGAGGTTGAGATGCCGGTATTCGTACTGTTTTGTACTGGAGGTTGTGGGTTCGATCCCAGGTGCCGACTATCTTCCTCTTTCACGACACAAGCTTTAAGTAGCTTACTGTTGTAGAGTTAAAGAGTGTATTTGTGTTCACTTTGACTGAGCACAGATTCATTTTATTAAAAAAAAATGTTTCGAATAACTGTTTTCATCCAAAAAATAATATAGCAAATCATTAAAATAAAAAAGTTTGCATTTTCTTCTACATATTGAAAAAACCCCGCCATTTTTAATCCAGAGGTGTGACATAAACTGGATTTTTACCCAAATCAGAAATAATATTTTATAAAAAAAACAATATTTAATAAATTGTGCGTATATATTTGGCACCAGGTTATGTAAGTAATAATGTTATTAAGTGATAGAGCAATACAAAATACGTCAAAACTCAATCATTGCTTGTTTGAAAAAAAAAGTTACAATTTTATTCATAATAAAATACATACATTTTTAGAAAAGAAAAGTAAATGGAGAAATAATGAGGTTAGAGAATAAGAAAAATAATAACATATTTTATAGGGCAATACTATTTTAATATTTTATAGTTTCATTTAATTCTTACAATTTTATTATTTTATGTACAGCTAAAAAGTATGGTTTTATTTTTTTATATTTAAATATTATTATTATATATAATATTTTCAATAAACAGCTGAGTAATCATTAAAAAATATATGTTTTTTCCCATATTTATTTTTGCTTTCTAAGTTTTAAAATATTATTATTATTAATAATTATTTTACTTAAATCCTTGTAAAATATAAACTAGATTATTAATATGAGCATTCTGTATTTTTTTTTAATAATATTAATTATTATTTCGATGCAATCAACTTTGAATTAGTAACTCAAGATTAAACGATACTTTGCCAAAAATTGTTTACTTCTATCTTCTAAATATTGGTTATTTACTTATCAGGGCGTTGTAAAATGGTTACATAAAACTTAATTGAGGTTATTTTTATTCAATCTTATCAGAAGGTATTTTCTATTATAAGGTAAATGAAGTTATGTCCAGATAGTTATAAAATTTACTTACGTCACAAATATTTTTAATTACGTATGAGTTTTGTCGTGATTACGGTTCACCTACTCAAACTTAACAAAAAAGACGGATATTTTTACAACTTTTTAAATCCATTATATAGTTCTTACTTAGATTACTTTTTAAGAAAAGACATTTTAGAGTACAAATTAAATTTTTCTAACATTATTAGATATTATTACTTTTTTGTGTCAAATCTTTTTATTATTTACTAGATGAAAAGGTTTTGAAATCACTTTGTATTAAGAAACAAAATGTTACGTAGAGTTTTTCATTTTTATTGAGTTTTATTGAATTTATTATATTATAACAAAAATTGTATGATAAATAAATCGTAAAAAATTCAATAATTGAATAATCGAATTTTCGCCATTGCAAATTTAAATTGACACATGTGATATTTTTTCTAAAAATGAATGTAGTGTTATAACCATTCCATTATTTAATTTATTAAAAAATTGGCAAATGTATCATTTTAAATAATCATCAAAAAATTGGATTGAAAAACATTCATCAAAATAAATGGACTTTAAAAAAAAAATAGAGTTGCCAGTTGACTAATATTCCGATTTTAAGAGTCATTCCTATGTTGCGATTTTGTCAGAAAAAATATATGAAATAATATTTTCACAATTTTAATTATTGTGTACTTAACTTTAAGAAAATTTTATAATATTTTTTTTTTTTTTTTTTTTAGCTCTGCACTCGTTTTCGAGTGATTCGGCATTTTATAATATTGGTATTGGCAATTATCGATATTCATTTTTTTTTAAATTGACATATTTTAAAACTAACGTAACATTTTAATTTGATTTGATAGATCCAAACTAAAAACTTCTATGTGAGATAATAATTTATGTCTACTACAAGTTAATATATTAATACATTTTTCCAACTAGTATGTTTCCAATTTGAGGTTGTTGTTAAGCTTTAAGCCATTTGATGTAAAACACGAAAATCAGTCTTTTAAATTTGACATTTCAAATATATAATAATCTAACAACATTGAAAGCCTTTGAAATTAAGTAGGCACTTAAGTACCTATTTCTTTATTTTTTTCAATTAATTTCCAAGAAGGTTAAGGTACTCTAGCAAATGGAATTATAATTGTTGAACCTCAGTCAAAATCACACATAGACAATATTAAGAATTTTTCAAGTAAGAATCAATGTTGTTTTAAATAAAATTGATAATTAATATTTAAGATTGAACGTTATATAATAATATAATCTGAAATATGAAAAACTTAAAGGGTTACTAACTATATTGCTACTAAAAAAATAACATGGCAGCGATTAAAGATTATAGCAATAGTTATCTATAATGGATGAGCTTCAAAATGGCCGCTGCTATAAGATAGCCAACATTAAACAGGGCCAATTAAATCATAGACTAACAGCCGGATTCATAAAAAATAAATGAGACTTTAAGTTTCCATTAAAAAATAACGTGTTTCATAACAACAAAATGACACTTTAAGTTAAAGTCCGTTATTGGCACTAAAGTCGACTTTAGTGTAGTTCAATTTTTTACCACCAGAGTTCAAAGAAAATTTCATGGTGCTCTATTGAGAAATAGAATTGACAGATTAATAGAAATTCCGCCAAAATGTTAGTAAACAACCTATGTTTTCCATAGATTTCCATGGTAACACTACCAACTTTCAAATATTTTTTTATCGTTTCAAACTTTAGCTAAAGTAAGCGGGGATATTTTTTATAAAATGCATTAACTTAAAAGAGACTTTAAATTTTAAAAGTTCCTTTAGCTAAAGAGTTCTTTGGTTGCTTTCATGAAACTGGCCATAAGTATTATAGATAATGATATAGCGACCAATATTACAAGTGGGATAACAAACATTACAATAAAATGTCGCATAATGTAATATGTTTTTATGACCATGTTTATTCTTTATTCTAATATCAATGGGATGTTTTTTTTCCTTTTTGTGCCGCTAGAGGCGCCCTTGCTAATCCGGTCTATTGTCAAATTCAGTGTTGCCAACGGGGGCGATTTACTTCTTCTTATGGTCGCTCACAATCTAACCTCCAAAATATCATTCTAGTTTATTTCAAATTAAACAACTTATATATTATTATACATGATAACTTACAATAGGTTTAGAGTAATCATTGTACATTTTTTACATACTATTACAAATAAAATTGTTCATCTTTTTTTATATACCTACCTAAATACAAATTAAAAAATACAGAACAGCACCCCTGAGATTTATTCTCAAATTTATGCGCAACAAAATCAACAACTTCTTAGCAACTCAATCAACAACTTCTTAGCAACACAATGGAAAACAAACTTCCCAACGTTGGCATCACTGAAAAAAACATCTCTACGTTGGCAGCACTGAATTTGACAATAGACCTGATTAGAAGTTCTGCCACCTAGTGTGTATTGTCGGAAGCTCCCCAGAAAACTTCCCATTGTTTTTGCTACCGGCTTTAATATTTTTTAAATCCTAAATTCAGATTAGGTAATTGCTGCTTTTAGTACAGGGCTTAATTTTTGTGTGATTTTGACTGTAGAGTACAACGACAAGTAACTGATATTTAAGCTAAAACAAAGTACTGTTTATTATGTATTTGAATCAAATTAAATCAGCTATGACTATAATAAGGTAATAAATTTATTAATTCGGACTTAACATTGTTGTTTAATTCTAATATTAAATGAAGTTGAAATTCATTTTCACACTGCGCTTATTCAGTGTAGTGAAAAAATTAACTCAAATCCACCCGAAACTTTGGATTAGTAAAACTTACTTTTGAAAAAAAATCTTATAAGTAGGTATCATAGAAATATAGTTACAGCAATCATATAAAGATGTACAATAATAATTGTTGTTAATGAGAGTATTTGACGATATTAAAATTTGTATAGCAAACGTTACCATAGCTTGAAAACTATAACTCAAAAGAAATTAATATTAATTTTCTCACATATGTAAGTATAATAAAGCAACCTATAACTATTATTTTGCCAAAAAATACCACCGTAAATCTGGCTGCGAGGTGTGGATGATGACAGCAAAATCATTGGAACTGCTGGACATTTTTAAGAGGAAATTACTGTGCACAATTCTGGGGCCATGATGGCAAATGCTGGAGAATGTACGATATATTGAAGAGTTCTTCAACATGTATCAAGCTCCCAAGGTTGCTGTTGAATTGGCAGACCTAGGCTGTCATAGGAGGATGAAGTCAAAAAGGATGCTGATCAACTTCTTGACTCACGAAAGGGCCGAGGCAAGGAACAGGGTTGTCAAGTTGAGGCCAAGGGCTGAATTGGGCTATTAAGTCATCGTAAGATGGCTTAATAGCCCAATCGTTAAGAAATCTGTGGTGAAAAAGTTAATAAGTTCATTGTATACAACACCCAAAAAAGCATTTTTAGTGACAAAAAATTCACTTTTTCTGATTAATTAGTAAAACAATGAAGAATTCGCTTGTATAGAACGCCTTGTCACTGATGAATAGACTATATAAAAAAATTGTTGAACCAAACAATTGCTCAGTAATCACACATTTTAAGGGTAGAATTGTATATTAAGAACAGAAAAGATTTCTCCGCTGTGATGAAATGGACAAAGAATGTTTGTCAAATGATTTTGTCACTAAGTAACTTGTCAACAAATGTTAAAATATATTGTACACACTTAGGAGATGGAGGAGTTTTTATTCAATACTATTCAGTTCAATATAATTACTGTACATCATTATACAATTATTGTCATGTTATTTTCAATCAGAAGGAATTACTTTTGTTTTATTGGATCTAAATTATTTTTATTACATATTTTTAAACATTGTTAAATATTTATAAATAAGTAAGTACGGTTATATATTGTTATTTTCTAAGGCACATTATGTTAGGCTCATTTTTACAAAATTGATTTACTTCCAAGATGTTTACATTATAATATTATGCTGACAGATCAAATTTTGAGTACTTTACGAATTTTGAATAGGTTTTTTTGTTTTAATTATTTGTGATGCGTTTTTAAATAACACAAAAAAATATTATCCTGTTTATCCTGGTATAACGAAATTAATGGAAACTTGAAACTGAAAATTAATGGATTTCTTTGGTTATAAATTTTAAAACAGTGTTTATAAGTTATTGTTTATCTCTTGAAAAGTGCTATTCACGGAATAAAATAAAGATCTAGACAAATTATTTTTCAATCAATCAATTCTCCCTTTTACACCCCACAATGTTCATGAACATTGCGCAAATTATTCTTACAGGAGAAATTTTTTATTTGAAAAATGAACTGCAGACCTAAACAAATTGCATTTGGCGATCGACTACAAATGAATTCTTCGACAATGTCGAGATGGAAGAAATTTTTATATAAATGTCTTTGTTTGTTTTAAATAATTGCACTACACATTGACGAAATCTTCGATTGTAGCCAATTTGAATTTGTCTAGACCAGCTGGAATCTTTTTTTCTTTGCTTGACTTTTGTACAAAGTTTTTGATGATTGAATAATATTTTTTTAATGCTTTTCAAAAAGTACACATGTCAATACATAAAACACAAATTTAATGCCAAATCTTTCTGATATTCATCATTTTATTTTTGAAAATCAAACCACGATATTGCTTATATTAAGTACTAACAAAAAATCATTTTGACTTTATCCAAAACCAGCGTAAGTACAATAAACACATTTTGACAAGGTGATCTAAATTTCGTTCTGAATTATGAGAATATTTTTTTTGCTAGTATTATTGGCTTTTAGAGAGAAATTATATTGAAGATTATGTATGTATATAAGGTGGGTTTTTGATGCAAACATTACAATTACTATGTTTGATTTTCAAATGATTATTTTTGAGGTTGAAGAAATTTTTTCTTGAATGATATTCTTGTAATATGTGTGAACTTTAATTATTGTTAATTTTTATTTAACTAAATTCTTTTAGCAAACACATCACCCCATAATTAATGCCCCCATTAATTCTCCCTTTATAATTCCACTTAAGGCATAAGGAGGCAACATCCACCCTCAATTGCACTCGATTAATGAATTATTGTAGATTGTTGATGTTGAGATTTTTAGTTTAAGCCAAGATGCAAACCAATATGATTCGTTATGTAACCTATAATGTAACAAAAATGGATATATTCATATCCTGGCGCCAAATACATGACAGCAGTCGCAGTCTTTAAATTTGGTTGCTCTCCTTTTCTAAATAATTTCCAACTTTTATCTCTATTCTCATTAATTAATTATTAAATATCTACTTGTAGTACACATGAGATTTTTCGACATGTTGAACATGTCGAGAATTCTCATGATTAGGAGTTTCGGGGAATTAAACATTACCACCTAGTGGCGAACGTTGTTAACGTAAAGTGATCACACTAAGCCAGCCTTCGAAATAACAGTAGAAGACGGTCGTAAGCCCGTAGTGGTTTTTCCATTTGAAAATCGAACATCAGTACCTAATGAATTGTTAGAGTCATTAGTTGTTACATATTCGTTATAATGTATCAGTTTTTGTGTAAGATAATTATGCAATTTTAAATTTCATTAATTTTAAGTAATCACACAGTCAAAATGTGCTCTAAAGTATTGTACGCGGAATCAGTTTTCGTTGCTATCCAATAATATAAATGTAGTATTTTACAAAAAATTCTATTTATATGACTATGTATGTTGTATAATCATTATAAATAAATCCTTAAACATCAGCAGCCACTATTTTATAATACAAATAAGTGCTTCAATATCTAAAAATATATAAATTATATCATTGTATGTTATTCAACTGTTTTATTGTAATATATATTCATGTATATATAGGTAATATTAAGTACAGTACATATATTATAATATTATGTAATGAAACACCTTATTGTAAGTACATACAAGTATTGCCCACTTTATTTTCAGTTTGACTATTTTTCTTTTGTATAATGTTTATTTTTTTTTTATATAAAAACTAACCATTGTATTAAAAAAAATTACTGAAATAAAAAATAAGAAAATATTAAGAAATGAAAGAAATTTTTTTTTGCGTCAATTTTCATTTTTAAGTCAGCAAGCTGTGACGTAACAGGTCAAGTTACAGCTCACCAGTGAGTACTCAGCTTAAATAATGTATTATTGAAGCTGTGGTAAAGAAACGAGTTACGGCCACACTAGAAAGAGACTCGCTTATTTATTTACCCGCTATAGAATAAAAAAATAATTTTGACATATTACATGAATTAAATACAATTTATGACATTAAAACTGAATTAAATTAGCTAAAAATGTATTGGATTATGTGATAATTATTGTTGATTCGGATGCGGGATGATGTTTGACAGGTAATGACCATAAATTTGTAATAAATCAATAATTCCTCTATAGTTGCATAACTAAAAAAAATTCAAAAGATGGCGGTGTAGTAGGAAATTAGCAAGAACAGACTCCATTAAATCCAAATTTTACCCAATTATTATGGTAAGATTTCTTTAAAATCACATACAGCCATTACAATATTAAAGTTAAAACAAAATATGTCAATATTGTGAAAGAAACACAGCAAAGCACGCCGATATACCACCGCAACATTCACACATACAAATGCACGGTGAGAGGGCAGGATAGGCACCCACACAATAGTTATTTATCGCTTAATTACTCATCCCTTCAAGAGATGGTTGGTAGTCCGGTGGTATCAATCGGCGGCTTTCGTATGTACAGCGTATTGGAGGTCGTGGGTTCGAATCCCAGTGGTGCCGACCATTTCCGCTTTTACGACACAAGCTTTTGTTTAGTGTGAAAGACGTCAAAAGTGCATTTGTGTTCAATCGAGCAGGCACATCAAAAGTAGGGGTGCTATACACATTTCCATACAAAATTTCGTTAAATCACACCAGCGTAAACGTGACGTGAACTAAAAATAGGGCTACAGATGTATTAAATATTGTAACTAGATGCCATATGGTCTTTTTATATCATTACTAAATTATTGTTTTCATGAAAATATCCTTCTCAATATACTTATTTCTGAAAAAAAAAAACAAGCTTTCTCTTATGAATATTTTCAAACAAAATAAAAAGTTTTAAACATCAGAAATAGTTAGAGAAATTCGTCGGAAAAACTGATTCATGGCTAATGACCAAACTTCGAATATGTTAACTCATTTCATTACTACAGCTACAAAAATTTCAATTGGTTATCTAGCGACGAGTCCATATAAAGAAATATATTTGGATTAAAAAGCCCACGAAAAAATCAATATATATACAATTTTTAAATAATATTATTACGGTCTTATAATGTATATATAATTGGAAGAATTCTTTATACATGGCACATTATAATATTTATCGAAGTAACACTTTATTACCCTAAACAATATATTTACAAAGAAGTATGTATAATTATTATTGACTTGCATATTGCTTAAGTTGTATAAAAACGATCCATAAGATTTATCGTTTCGACAAAATGGCTACAAGTTTCAATTTTGCTACAGAAACGTAGTTAATGTCTTGTATATTTATCACTTTTTCAATCATCTTCGAACTTAGAATAAATAATTATTGTTATATTATTAATTACAACTAGTTTTATTGGAAGTTATATTATATTCATACCCTATTTTATGAAATCAAAAAAGCATAAGGATTTTTTGAAAAGAAACACATCTAACATTGTTTTTCTCCCTTATTAAATATCGGGATAAATTAATTGTATGTTTGTATAAGTATATATAAATAGTATTTCATTTTTTACACTTTATTATTAATTAATTATATTATAATGTCTAAATTAATTTTATTGTAATCATTTGAGTATTCTTTTACCAATTAAAAAATTCACAGCTTGTAAGAACTTTTTTATTTCAGATATTATTTTTTTTTCGAAATAAATCACTTTATTCTATTGAAGAGCTTTGCTGGAGAGTGGAGAGCATAGAAAGTCATGCTTATGTTATGCGAAAATCGTAGCAATTTGATAGAATAAATTGACGCTTTGCATGGAAAAACATTTGATATTACAATGCATATTCAATGTTTTTCCGTTTATCTGTTGTTTTGGATATTAGTGAAAGCATGATTAATTTGACGATCGTTACAAAAGTAGAATGACAAATAGTTTAAATAAAAAAAACGCCAATTTTCAACAAAATAAAAAAAATCTACAATAGTTATACCTAATTTGGAAATTTCCATGCTATCTTTTATTCAAGTTTATTTTTTTTTTTTTAATATAAAGCTCTTTATTGGTAAATATCATATTTGTGTCTAATCACGTAATTAAGGCAATTTGTAATCTAAGAACTATATAATATAATATCGTTACAAACAAAATACGGGTCATATGTAAATTTTACATAATATTATGTCTCGTATTTTGTGCGTATTAACGATATTGTATTTGTTGAAATCTACCCATATAATAATCGAAATAAAAGTTTTAAATGCTGAAAATAAACCATTACTCGACTATAACTTTAAAATAAAAAGGCAATTATTACCACAGCTTTTAAATAATGTTATATTGACTTAGGTTGCTCTACGATTTCAATAAGGCAAGTTGTGACACTCTTTCATATAAATTATCAGTTCCGATTTTGGTCATTAACTTTTTTTTTTGGTTATTAACCTTGTCGTATTTTCATTTTAAAGAAAATATTGTAAAATACAAGGTCATTTTATATAATTTAGGAATATTACAATATTCACATCTGACAATTCACTAGAAACGTATCAATATTCGTTGTTCAGTTTTAAACACGCATAAGCTAAACATTAGTATAACAAATCTTCGGTGCATACAAAATTTGAATAACGTGGAAATAATGCATACACAAAATTATTGACACAAGTGTAAATTTGTCACAAAAAAAAAACCTTACACTTATGTGTGATTTTGTTTGAACGAAATTTTCATTTAAGTCAAATTTTGTACGCAATCCTAACTTTATTAATATATATCGAAATAAATAATAATACATCTGACTCATTCTAAAAAAATCTACACAATGGATAGTAATTAAATTATATATAAAGTATATACAAAAACTTATACAAGTTTGTCTAGGAAAAGGAAGGCGATATTTCTCTTTATTATCATACATTAAATTTTGGCCGCAAAAATAGTAAGTACAAAAACTCGACATTTTCAATTGTTTTTAGTTCAAACGAAAATGTTTGAATATCAACAAAAAAATTGAAAAAAAATGAGAATCTTTAAGCTTAGCCTATATTGATTAAATACACTTGAAATAATTGATGATATTTACAAAACATTTTTCTACACGTTCGTTTATATTATTAACATAGCCTTAAAATTAAAACCTTTTTTTTTCTCTCGACATAATAAACAATTTGTTGAATAGTTTTAATTAATTAATTATTTTTTACATACATAATATTGCATCATCACAGAATATTTTTTTAACATTTTAGCAAGCACCTTTTATAATAATTATTAAATAGTAATTTTCTATAACAATTCGTAATGTCATACCTAATTATTTTAATAATTATTTAAGTAAGAGAACTTTTGTATGTCATTTTTTTGACATACAGTTTAGAATAACATCATTTTTTTATCGCCTATCTTCGAGGACACACTTTCTTTGAATTTTTCATATTTTTGCAATACTTTTTCTTATTTATTTCTAATGTTTTTTTAAAGTTATAATCAAGTTACGCTTACCTAGAGTATTTAATGAGAAACGGTTGGTTTTTTGTGCAACATTAACTGTTAAATAATAATTATAACTTCATAAAATAAAATACAAATTTAAAAGTTCAATAAAATTACAAAGAAAAAGATAAATTATCAAGTATTAATTTGAAAAAAAGTATAGATTTGACAGATAACTCGTTTATCACCGACATTTGAGATTCGCAGATAAACCATAGACCGTAGATCTATAGAGATTAGTGGACGGACGCATTGCCGAATATTTTGAGGTCACATGGGGAGGGTAAAAAGCTTTCAGAGGCCATCTTTCTTAAGTGAGCAATAATTATTAATTGTTTTGTGGCGTTATAATCATTTTAAGAAGTAAATATAATTTTTTCCGATACTTGATGAATAATTTCCATACAAACATATAAAAATGTGGTCAAAGAAAGATGGCCGATGGATGATTTCCCTTTCCCACATTTTTTTGGCTACACTGTCATTCATAAAAAGTAGTTAAAATGTTCCATCCGCTATTGTCATACATCCATCAGCAACAATATAATCAATTACAAGACCATAGATTAATCAAAGCAGTATTTTTGGACACGGTGGAATAAGAACAAAATTTGAAATTAAATAAAAATACTTGCGCAAATTTATTGACTGTAATTGACAACATAGCAAAATACTTGTGCAAGTTAATTGTCGGTGTTTGAAAGTCTGATACGAAGTAATGTAACAACCAACCTTAACCGATTAAAGACTCTAGGTGCTGAGTATATATCACGGGGATTTGCTACCAATCATCATGCTTTCTGCTTGTCTTTTATCCGATTCGGGCGAGTCCATCACGTCCCCCTGTGAGTGATGATGGTGCGTGGTTGTGTGCATGGACGTCTGTTGGGGATCTCTACTAGAGATGAGGTGTCCCGTGGCTTCCAACGAAGTACCATCGCTCGTTATGACCGACGATTGGAAAAAACGATCTGCAGACAAAATTGATAAAAAATAACTTCTTAGGCTTTCGCAGCCGGTTTAAGAACAATTGGTGCAAGAGTTTAAAAGGACCATGGTGCTAAACAGCCCTGTAAAACTATAGTTGGTAGACCACCAAAATTGATTGATTGAGTTATAGCTTAATTGTTTGCACAAAAATAAGAGAAGGTAATAGCAGTAGTAATATTGTCTTTCTTGATTAATTTTCCAAACCTTTTTGGGTAAATTCCGTAGTACTAATTGAGAAACTAGATTTAAATTTCATATTTCTTAAAAATACCTATATTGTGAAACATTGAAAAAATATATATATATATATGTTAAGTATTAAAAAATATACAATTTTATTCCCGTTTTAATTCAGTAAACCTGTAGGGGTCGATATAGACTAGTTTGGGAACCACTGATCTATACCATTTATTACAAAGAAATCTAAAGAAAAGGAAATTACCTTCATCCATAAGAACTACGGAATTCGTTTCTGGATTATTGCACGGGATAGGATGTGTTATTATATTAAATTCTTCTTCTAATGTGATAAATGGAGCATTCCATCTGCAAATATAAATAAAGTGTTAGTATATTTGGTGGAACTTATTGCCTGAGGCAATTTTTTCCAGTCACCCGGTCCCGTCCGATCTGAGAAAGGCCAACACTGGGTAGAAATTTCAGTTGAAAAACACATAGTAACAATTCCAACTCAACTGGGAATCGAACCCTGGACTTCTTGAACAGGAGGCCTCTTCCACCAGGCTACCGGGACCGGTATAAAAATATTGTTTGTGTTATACAAAGAACTTCCATAATATTTTAAGCATTGAAAGTATATTACACCATTATTTTTTTATAACGGCAACACCGGCGACATAGACAAAGTCTGTGGCTAAAGGTTTGCACCAAGCCATCTGTCACAGCTACGCCATGAATTTAAAAAAAAAAGACAAAGTCTGACAAATCTGTCAGATGATATGAAATCTTTTAACATTTTATTAGAGTTTTCATAGTTGTGATAAAATTAAATATGTTTTTTATCATCCCGAGTTTGACTCTAAGCTGTCTATTCTCCTTTTTGTGGTTTGCCTGGGAGCTATCTTTCATGTGCTCGGTCATGTCCTGCAATACAATGTGAGGTTATCTGTATGCATTAATTCTTTTTCCTTATCTGCTTCATCTTACTGCATCCATAACACCATAATCATGAGACAGTGATAAAATAGCACGTCAAGTTTTTGGAAACAAATATTCAAATGATGATTTCTTCCAAAGAATTATGCTAAACTTACCGAGGTACTGTAGCTCTTGTGGCAGTTCTGGGAGTGGTGACGGCCGTGGAGTAAAGACTTAAGTTAGAAGGGGAGATTCCTCCGGGTGCTATACTGCTCATCGAACTTATGGAAGGGTAGTTGAACACCTAAAATTTACATCAATTTTATTTTTAGAATAGAGACATCTGTTGTAAAGTTGAGAAAACTAATACAAGGTGTGAGGGAAATCATTGATGAGTGCAATGCATTGAGTACAAATATTATTAGAGAGCTTTTGTGGATAGGCAGAACTGAAAATTGGTTCCTTTATGTAGTAGTCACGTGACTGAAGATAAATTCATCTTTAATATAAAAGACAGTCAGGTTAGTGCGAATACTTATAACTCGAGATAGGATGAACAGATTTTTATGATGCTTGGTTTCTCCGCTCTGGATAACAGAATAACTGTTAAAAAATGAATAATACATAAGAAATAATATAAAACATGATATTAAAGTTTGTTTGGAATGCGTTTCCTGCAACGCTAACACCATCTATGAAAAATCCTATAACAACAAAATTATTGTTTACCTGACCATTGATATTAAAAAAATTGGTATGCAGATTTTTTATGGAATTTTTTCGAACTTTCAGAAATAATTTTTTAACAATAAAAATATTTTAAACAAATTTTTGTATAAATTACAAATTTGAAATCCATATTAATAGCAAGGACTACAGGACAACATTTGTAGGGAAAGTTAGTTTTAATTATATCCAAAAGCAAAACAATAAAAACCCAAATTTCCTTTAACTAAGTATATAATTAAAACATAAAATGCCTCTGTTTTAACGCCAAAATATTGAAAATATAAAACCGAATCTAACAAACCCCTACTGACAAATGTCACAGTATGTATGAGTTTACCAACAGTCACGTGGTACATGTCGGGACCATGAGTAGTAGCACATTACCTCTCTAGTATTATTTCTTCTTAAAGGTACAATGGAGAACTTTTCATGTCTCGCTATTTTGACGAATTTGTCCACCTAAATGGTGATCGTTATAATACTACATTATTATGACAAAAAAGTTGTTTACCTGTGATGTCTGTGGATGAAAATGGTTGAAGCCTTGTGTGTATTCTCTTGGAGCGTACGCCGGTGGTTGTCCAGGTGGCGGGGATGTCCCCATGGGCTGTTGGGACGAGGGAGGGGAGTGGGTGGGTGGTCTGGCGGGACTGGACGGATGGGGTGGGGGAGACGGGCTTAAACCTCTTAATCTCTCTTCAGGGGAGAGTGCTGCTGGTGGTGACTGAGATCCTGGCATCATATTACCTGCAAGTATACAAAAATTAATAAATATATGAAAATTAAGTCATTATTTTAATTAATTTAGACTCACTCAAAATGAGCACATTATTATTATTTATTGATAGGCTTGCTGCCCCCCTGGAGGGCTGCTGTCACTGCGTCCCATAGTGGAACTATTGTGACTAGCCTTACATTAGAGCTCGCTCATCACTTGGTCCAGCCTCCTGGAAGAATTGGAGGATTTTGTTGGCGCTAAGCTCTTTAATTTCTTATGTGCCCAGAAGAAATTTGCCCAGGTTTTTATGTCTGTTTTGCATCATTGGTAGGCGTTCGCAGAGGAGGTGTATGGGGGTCTCTAGTGACTCCCCACACATCCTGCAAATGTCCGAGTCCAGGATCCCGATGATGCACGTGTGCTTGTTAAGTATACAGTGCCCCGTTAAGAATCTGGTGATGATGCAGAGGTTTTTTCTGTATAAAGACACTAAGTCCTCACAGATCTCGCATTATAGGTATTTACTAGTGCCTTGGAGTGTTTTTGACCCTGGGTTTCATTCCGGAGTTTTATTGAGTAATACACAAACTTTGTGTACTGTTAAAGTCGGCACTAGGGATCAAACCTAGGACTTCAGTAGAAAAGTCAGCGACTAAACCACCAGGTTACCAACTATGTCTATTTCTTAAAATAACTTCTAATTTCAATGTGTCTATCCCAATTAGAAATAGACAGCTAGATGACCTAAAGATTCTATGAAACGAAAAAAACCTCTCAAAAAAAACTTAAGCTGGTAGTCAACCTTATTGTGAAAGATGTCAAAAGTGTATTTGTATTCACTTTGCGAGGGTAAAAAAAAAGAAAATATATTTTAGGAGTTGTAATGAAAAGAAAAAGTTTCGTCTTCAAAAAGTGGTTAGTGCAGTTAACCGGGTTTAAATAAATATATATTTTGTCTTGTTTCACAAAGTAATTAAAGTTATAAACTATTTTTCCTAATGGTATGGGATCTATCGTTTATTTCTCCTGTAAAATTTGCACCTGTACACATGAGAGATTTCATATACCAACATAAGAACCAAGATAAACATTACTAACTTGTTGATCTTATAATGGCTACTGGTCTGGCCATGGGTGGTAAAGGTGGAGGTGGCAACATACTGCTGGTAAAATAGTGGGGTTTTGGACTCCTGGACATTCCCCCGTGTACCTGAAAATTGGAGAACTTTAATGAATTTAAATATAGATTCCAGACTCGCTAAATGTAGGGTAACTTTTGAAATGACAATCATAAACATAACCCTTATTCTTTTTTCAATTCATTATCCAGATCTAAGGATCAATACCAATATGTCCACGAACTACAAGTTGCAACTACAAGGTACTCTCGATCGCTTGATATAAAGGATATGTTTTATTTCTCCTTTTTATATTAATTGTATTGAACTCAGAAACTGTCAATATTCGCAAATTCAGATGGATGATTGAGGATAGTAATAGTTAAATAATAAAACACGACTTCACTCACAAAACCAATGTCGTCTCCATGACAGCCCTTTATTCCGAAAGTAAAAGCATAGACAATATTACAACAATGACATAAATTGATATTGTCATAGAAAAAAATAATAATCTAACAAATTGAAATTTTTGTCTTTCTGAAATACCTATTTAGATTTAAGTGTGTCGTGTGTCTCTAATGTTTGAAATGTGCGTCACACAAGCTTTAAGTAGCTTACTGTGAAAGAGTCAAAGAGTGTACTTGTGTTCACTTTGAGTGAGAATAGATTCATTTTTAAAAAAAAAGTCTTTATCAAGGTTTTGTTATTATAGTTGTTAAACGAGCAGCTTATAGCTGATATGCCCATAACTAACGCTTATAGCTGATATGCCCATAACTAACTAGCTAACTCTCCCTTTAACACCGCACTCAGAGGCATAGGGAGGCAACAAGAGCCTCCATTGTGATAATGTGAATTCCATATTATGCTCTTGAATTGTCACTCGACAACGATTATGATATGTGGATGAGAAAAAGATATCAAACCTATTCAAAATCTGTATAAACTAAATAAAAAAGTACATACAAAGAGATGCATAAGCTATCAATGGGGTAGGTGCAGTTTACAAACAGGACGGCTTAATGTCTCAAATTCTAGTGCTAGACTTATTAAACGATTATCATGGCTGCTGAATTTATTTTACATGTGGCAACATTTGAATCTAAGTGTGTATTAAATATGATTTTTTTAAAATCCATTTAGAACAATATTGATCTCGTCTCTAAGGTGCTTTAAACACTTGTGTGAAACGAGGATATTAATGGGACGTTTTTGATTTTTTTTTTATTAACTGAGGGGAAATCCGTCATGGACACCTAAAAGGTAGTGCCGGACTCCTACCGGCTAAAACCCCTCAAATTCTCCTTTTGCAGTCCGGTTCCCACCTTTCGGTCTACCCGTGGCTGCAAAATTTGTCTTTTTTTGTCTGTCTGATTATTTCACTACATTTTTTTGAAGTCGGTAGAATGGAGGGTTTTACTGTATAACAGTAAAAGTAATAAACGGTAGCAACTCACTTGTAATGTTTGACCGTCTGGAGTATCCTGACATACAAAGGTAACTAATTCAGATAAGGTATCGGAGCCAACGGAACTGCTGTGTTCACTTCCATACTTTCCTCCCAGCGCCGAGTGGTGCACCACAGACTGAGGTAGAACTTCTCCTGAAATTATTGACAAAACTCTTATAGAAAACATCTTATTCTTCTTTTAGGAGAAACTGGCTGAGCGGCCTGTCGCACTCAACCCACCCCAGAACAAAAAATCGTTGTGTTAACGTATTAGCCAAATTGAATTCTGTTTTCCGAGATGTAAATTAGTGATTTCTGTTTTGTTCATCTCAGCCACGAGACGTTTTTTCGGCATTCAAAAAGCAAGGAAATTTCGAAAATAATAAATCCATATAAGTACATAACTAATTCTGACAAACAAAATAAGCTAATCTCTGATAAATATGAATATGGGGTTGTTTTGGTTATCCCAGTAATTGGTGATTTATGTTTAGGTACCTACTTATAAAAAAACACGGATTTCAATTCAGCTAATAAGTTAACACAAAAATATTGAATTTTGAGGTGGGACGAAGTTCGCCAGGTCAGATAGTTTATGATAAAAATATTGCTTTACAAATTGTGTGACTTAAAAGTTTTTTCAACAGATGGCAGTATAGAACATTATAAGACACATAGTAATAATATGTGACTTCATATTATGAAGTATGATAACACTTTTAGCTGCACTGACTGATATACACATCTAGTAAGAGATGCTGAGAAAAACATAGATACTATATACATCGGCTACAGTTTTGCTGTGAGTGCGTCATTTTTAGGAATTTCTTGTTTTTGGATTGACTTCCTGCTATTACACCGTTTTTTGAGAGATCTCGAGGGAGTCTTGTAGCAACAGCGACATTAAGAAAAGACTTAAAGAAAAAAAAGCACAGAAACTAACCATTGGAGTATATTCCAGTGTGGTGGTCTGCCGTTCCCCCATGTGGCTGGTAGAATATGGTGTTGGGTCCAACTAAGGTGCCCCCACTCTGAGAGGAAGAAGTCACCAAGCTGCCAGATGTGTTGTGAGGTAGGCTTGATACTGGAACAGACCCATTTGCTGACAACTTTTCTTACTATCTTACTAACACATCTTATTTCATGACAATATTTTAATACATTTATTGATTCATACAAAATTTATAAAGACAAGTGAAATCTCCATACAAAAAACTTCCGACGATCAACTAAATTCAGTTAGTTTTTAGTATCAAAATTATAAGTACGTACTTATATATATTTTTGAAAAAGTTTTTAAGAGCCCTATTCCAATGAAAGCTATAAGGGTGCGTTTATACCAAAGAAACCTAGACCCAGAGCTGGAAAAAAGAGTATATTTTCTTGATCGATGATATGGTCACCAAGGAAACAACAACGAGAAAAACTGTCACCCATGGTGTCCAATATCAACGATAAAGAAAACATACTCTATTTGCCAGCTCTTGCTGAACCTTCGTTTGGTATAAACACACCCTGATAAATCATTTAAAATTTGAAACCTAAAATTACACAATTGAAAACTTTATCTCACAATTATATCAATAAAGCAAATTTTCAGTATTCAATAAAGTAAATTTTCATAAAATATTTGTCTCAGTCTCGTGAATTTCATATTCTGTTATTTAACCCATTACCGCACACAACCAGTGTTTACAATGATCGATAAATTTACCATAGTTTTTAAAATGGTATATTAGCTCAGTGATTACCTAAGGATGAGCATCATCATAAGGAGGTCGTGACAAAGGTAGATTTTACAATTTCTCAAGAACGTTGTCAATTTTAAAGGCAATCTATTTAAAAAAATCTGATGTGTTAAGAGATACATTAAATGAAAAAGATTGGGAACCTCTGATATAGCCACTTGTGTATGGTGGTCGGGAATGAGTTAAACTGTAATTGTGAAAATTTTATCACATAAGATATTTCATTTCGTTTTCTTCTTATAAAAATAAATCTACGTGTGAAGACAAAACACACACACAAATGTGAAAAAGACCCAAGGCCAGCTGTAGAATTGTTGGAAAATAAAGGACAGGGTGTTTTGTAGAACATTACACAAATGGTAGTGTACCTATATAAGAGGAGACCATTTGGAATTATGTGTGTCTTCTCGGAATTTATATAGAGAAAACTAATTGAATGGTTGAAATATGAAAACAGTTGACTTGAGCTAGCAACTATCATAAGGTGAGGCAAGCACGAGAGACCCATCAGGGGATGCGAGGGTCAAGTTCTCGGCCACAGTGAAAAAAAAAGAAAAAAAAAATGAAGTTTTTTAAACTGTTTATAATGTTTAAATTAACCTTATGTGATAGTAATAATTGAAAAGTTTCAGTACCATGATACTCACTATAGCATCCTCCGACCAGCATGGCTTGAGGGGTTGTTCTGTCCGCCGCTGTGTCGAAGCCACTTGCCGGGACCGCCGTCTGTGGCGCTGGACTGCCATAGCTCCCGCAATAATATCCACCCTGTTCCAGTTTGATTGAGCTGGACCCAGAGCCCACTCCACCTGAATCCTCGTTGGTTTCTTGCAAAATGGAAGCTGCTGGGATGAAGGTACTCGGTAAAAATATTGAACTTCATAAAGATTTATGTATTCACTACGATTAACATATAAAGTTTTTACTCTAAAGTAATAAATATACATAAAAAAACATCAAAATCAATTTTATATTAGCTCTGCCGTTGCCTGTCTCAAGTTGGCTACCTTGTTAAAAAACCTTCAAGCTCAAAGATCAGATGGAAAATCCTCAAACTCGGGACATATCGCTTTTGGAGGGTTGATGTGGAGAGAATGGAAAACAAAATAATCCTCAAAATTGTCTGTAAAGAAACTCCTGATGGTCAGTGAACAAGAGAAAAACCACCAATTTGCTGGAGCAAAATTTGGCCATAGATGTCCTAAGAGGAAAACCTCCAGAAAACATAGGACATAGCCTTTAACAAGAGGAAGAAGAATTTTGTAGTATTGGTTTGTTTGTCACTTTTTGATACTCAAAATATCTTGTATGCCTCAGACTTTTTTTCAATATGCCTCCTAAATCTTTTCTGCTCTCTTAGTTATGAAGCCTGCTATCAGTTATTCTGTTTTCGAGTAAAAGAGTTTGAATTTATTGGTGAATTTACACTTCGAATGTTGTTTCGAAAGTTTGCTTAGAGTGATGAAACTATGGTATGGTATATAAATTATTATTATTAAGAAGAAGAAATATATTACTGTGTTTGGTTTAATTCATTGAACAACATGCATATCTCATCCAAGTATGAAATGCCAAACATACATTCACCAAACAGATTAACAATGTTGATGATAGATGCATATTCCCCTATTTGCACAAAAATATTAATGTGTTTGATGTCATTAATTGAACAACATGCATATTTCATCCAAGCATTATACCAAACATACATTGACCAGAATAATCAACAATGTTGATGATAGATGCATATACCTTAATTGCACACATATTTTTTTTTTTTTAATAAAATGAATCTGTGCTCACTCGAAGTGAACACAAATACACTTTTGACATCTTTCACAGTAAGCAAATGCTTGTGTCGTGAAAGCGGAAAATGGTCGACACGGCCGGGATTCGAACCCACGACCTCCGCATGAAACAGTGCGAAAGCCGGCGTCGTAACCGCTGGTCTATCAACCACCTCGATATTATTATTGTGATTGATGTCATTCATTGAACATGCATATCTCATCCAAGCATGATAAACCATACATACATACAAAAATAAACTGGACCAATATTTGGGATATAATTAATTGTGCAAGCCTGATATGGGCACATCAGCTGTAAGCTGCTCGCCCATTATCAATAATAATAATAATAATTCACCAGATGATAGATGCATGTTGATGATAGATGCATATTCCCTTAATTGAGCACATAATATATTTCTGTGAATGATGTCATTCAATGAACAACATGCATATCTCATCCAACCATGATAAACCAAACATACATTGACCAGAATAATTAATTTACAATGTTGATGATAGATGCATATTCCCTTAATTGCACACATATATTACTTTGTTAGATGTCATTCATTTAGGCATGAATCACACTCGAGATAGGGTGCTTTGCCGTCTAAATAAAAAGAATAAGATGTCATTCATTGAAAAACATGCGTATCTCATCAATATGATAGATGCATATTCCCTTAATTGCACACATTTGTACTGTGATTGATGTCAGTCATTGAACAACATGCATATTTCATCCAAGCATTATACCAAACATACATTGACCAGAATAATCAACAATGTTGATGATAGATGCATATTCCCTTAATTGCACACATATTATTACTGTGATTGATGTCATTCATTGAACAACATGCATATGTCATCCAAGCATGATATACCAAACATACATTCACCAAAAAGATTAACAATGTTGATGATAGATGCATATTCCCTTAATTGCACAATTTTAATAATATAGACATTGGTAGGTAGTTATATCAATAAATAAATAGCGATTTCAGTCACCTTTTGATATTTTCCACAACTCTTTTGAGGAAAAGACACCGGTAGCCATAATGATGTCATTACAAATGACACCGTTATAGGGGTTGTGGCTGAAACCTGAAACAAGCATATTGAAATTACTTTTCTCAATATTCCATCACGAAAACTATAAAAAAATTCAATCATCACACAAATTTTGAAACGAAATAAGTACAAAAAAATTAGGTAAAATATTTACATAAAACTGAAAATTCTCAAAAGTATCATCAAAACACAAAATTTTCAATTATAATTATTCTCTCAATTTTTTTTTAAATTATACACTTAAGAAAGTGTTAAAAGTTTATTTGAAATTCACAGTAAATTTGTGTGAAAGAATAGTAATTGTGGATAATTCACTAATTTAAAAAGAAAAAATGTATAAATAGAAAAAAAATCGTGCAATATAGGTATAAAATTATTTTCGATAAAAAAAATAAAAAAAAAATACTCAAGTATGTACAGTTACTTGTTTGATGAAATAGTTATGTGGCAAAATTAAAATTTCATTTTTATTAGGATTGATAGTTTTTTATATAACAAAAATGAATAAATGAATTCCAATTAATTTTACAATTTTTTTGTGGTGGTAATGTATATGACTTAGAGTTCTGTACCTTGAAATCTTACCATAATAATTCAGTAAAATTTGGTTTAAATGGGGTCTATTCTTTCAATAATATATACAATACAGGTTTCACATCTGATTAATTCTCTACTACACCGCCATCTCATGGATTTTTTAAAAATTAAAGCAATTATAGAGGAATTGTAATGGTTTCAAACTTATGACCCATCGAACTTCATCCCGCATACGAATCAACGATAACTATTACATAATGCAATAAATTATTAGCAAAATTTAATTAAGTTTTAATGTTGTAAATCACATTTTATTCATGTAATCAGTCAAAATTATTTTTTTATTCTGGGTTAAGTCGAAGGTCGACGGACGGGTCAGCTAGTTTAGATATAAACAAGATGTGCTGACATTATAGACAAGGAAAAAAGAAGATATCTGCGCAGTCACGGAACTAAGGTATAAATTGGGCATAAAGTCAGTTCTGGGGAAGCGAGGTCCACAAAAAAGTTGAGTTAAATCCATAGCAAGTATCAAAATAATTTCGGCTTCATATGAGATCTAACATTGGTAATTTATTCATTTTTGTATTTATAATACACAAATGTGATTCATATGAATGAGAGGAAAACAAATAATATAAATATTCAATTACAAAACAATAAAAACCATTACAAAACAATTCCTGGTTTAAAAATCAATTCATATTTCAGTATGTAAATCAAATTGCATAATTTTTTATCGTACTTGATCGTTTTTCTCTCATTACGATATGATAAAACTTTATTATAAAAGGAATTAAAACATCCATTATTGTGAAACACATGCTTGTAGGTAGTAAGACAGATTTTGTGTAGAAAAAATAGTCAAATCCGTTTTTTCTTTTTTTTTAAACTTTTGCTCAGAAAAAATTCTATCTTAACACTTTGTTGTTTTTTTACATAGACAAAAGATTTAATACACACACACGCACATAATGACAAAAGAATTAGGAATTGTGGATTTATGTAAAAATATAGGGTTGGAAGGGGGTGCATGAAGAAATTTGAAATTATTATAAAAATATGTCGTGACAGATGCAACATATCATTATTTTCTACCACAGTGAAAGGTATATTACTAATATGTACATTTCTTATAAAACCATAAACAAAAACATCAATCTAATCCATAGACAAATTTGTAAAACAATAACTCATTTTTTTCAACTGTGGAAAGTTTTGTCAAGATTAGGAATATTTGGCAGTCATAAAACGCAACCAAAATTAACAAAATTTTATAGTTTACGTTACAGTATGAATTTTTTAGTTTATGCGTTTGAATACTTACACTTATGGAAAAGTCAGAGTCCCGTCTTATTAAAAGAAAAAAATAATTTTTATTAATTATTGTTGCTCAAAGTCTTTGAGCAATGCGTTCTCCCCATATTGATGTATGAATGCGAAACATGGACTCTCACAAAGAATACCATGCATAAGATGAGAGTCGCACAGCGCCCCATGGATAGATTGATGCTGGGTACGAGTTCGCATCAGGAATACCGAAATACAAAGGAGCACGCGAGTCTTCGATGTGGGTAGTAAAATTGCTAAACTCGAATGGAGGTGGGCTGGTCATGTATCCTGCAGAGATGACGGTGGAGTAGGACTGGCCGAAGAAGTGTTGGTAGACAGCCCATGAGGTGGAGCGACAACATTGTGCGGACCATTGGGGTAGAGTGGATGGAGATGACCAGAGACAGAAAGGAGTGGCGTGAACACGAGGAGGCCTATGTCCTGTAGTGGACGATCACGAGCTAATATATATTTTTAAAAAAAAATTAATCTGTGCTCACTCAAAGTGAACACAAATCACTCTTTGGCTCTTTCACAGTAAGCTACTTAAAGCTTGTGTCGTGAAAGAGGACGATGGTCGGCACCTGGGATGGAACCCACAACCTCCGAAGGATAAAGTACGAAAGCCGGCGTCGTAACCGCTGGGCTACCAACCACTTCAAAATATTCATATTATTATTAGTTAGTTGTGGAAACAATATTTTGATGGCAAAATTACCTATGGAAAACATATAAAGTATATTTGTCTTTGTTTTTTGAAAATGCACATGAAATTCTTAAAAAAAATGGTTACTTTGTTAGTATGGTTTTACAAATTTGTTACTACGGTGTTCTACAGTAAGGTTTCATGGCAAATCATAACACAAATTAATCAAATATAACATTGAAACACACCAAGACAACAAATAGAACAATGATCATGCCACATTAACACACTCAGACCTAATGATTAAAATAACATCCTCATAATCTTACAATCACGATACAATTTGAGCCCAAAATGGGACTCTTATTGAAAAATAGAGTGGAACCTCTTATAACGAGAATCTCTAATAACGAACAAAACAAAATGTGAAAACTTTGTTCCCATAACGAGTGAAATTTCACATAATGAGTACGAAATTCAGTTTCGCATAAAGGAAAGACCCGTTTTCAAATTTATTTGTAAGCTGCGACAGTGCATTAGATTGTGTGCTCGTTCTGTTCACTTTTTTTTGTTGTCATATTTGTATTCAGACATAAGGTAGGTACTCAAATTAATTTATGTGCAAAGTAAGTATACCTAACCACCCATGAAGGCAAATCATTGAATAGCTTCACCAAAATAAGGAGGTAGCAAATTTATTAAATGATAATATGCTGTAACACATTTTCGCAAAAAATTTGAAGAATATGGATGTAGGTTTTACTCCATTTCACTGTGATGAGTTAGGCAGAGACTATGCTACTGCACTTGCATATGGGACGAGACTGTGCCCATCACCAGAATATGCGTTTGGGTTCGTCAAAAAGATGAAGTGTTTTGACATTGTGCGCATGTGTCTCTTCAGGACCATCTCACAAAATATTCTGGTGATGGGCACAGCCTCGTCCCATATGCAAGTGCAGTAGCATAGTCTCTGCCTAACTCATCACAGTGAAATGGAGTAAAACTTACATCTTAATATTACTTCCTGTGAATAGCTGATGATCTTTTTTGTCTATCGAGGTGCATGTTTTTCGCATGCAGTTCGTGACAAATCCTAGGTCATCACTTTCATTCAATATGGATATCCTTTATAGAAAAAAAAGTTCTTACTACCAATCAATCAACACTTCAAACTTATTTGTCATAAATTGGTATTTTTATTCCCTTTTTTATCACACTTTAATTGAATTCCAAGTTGTTACAAGTTATACCCCTTAAAAATATACAAGTGAGTTTACCTTTTAATGTGGAGATACTAATAGATAAAAGTAATTTTTTCGCATGGAATGCATTATGGTACTTTTCATATATTTGTATGGGAAAAATTGCTTCGAATTACGAGTAAGACTCTGAAACGAATTATGCTCGTTACAAGTGGTTCTGTATTGACAATGATTTAGAGTAAGTAAACAATTAAAGAATGTTAAGTATGACAATGTTATTTTCCCTAATTTACTCTTTTCAATAACTGTTACCTTTACTCTTTCCTTCATTTTCATTATCTTTGTTTTTATTTTGATTTTGGTAGTTGGTACCACTTATTACATCTGAAATATAATTTTAAATAGAACATAAAACTAAACCAGTCAACCGTACAAAGAAAAAAAAAACATTTTGAATCAAACAGTTTTCTTCCAATAATCATAAAGTTAATTATACAAGCAAGATATTCAATACTGTATCCAAATCAAATATGGTTTAATTAATGTAATATAAATAAATAATATTTTGTGTAATTCCACATACTATCATTTTACTGATTAGTTTCATAGACACACATTCAATGTATATGTGTGCCTACTAAATTATTCAGGAGAATAAATATATGTGAAAAAACAAAAAATCTTTATATTTAAATGATTTCATCAATTATTTTTGTCAAATAATTATATAATTTTCATTTTTTTTTAAATAAATAAATTCTAAGAGGCCTGAGAATGGAGATGATGAGCTATTAGTATCACAGACACATTTATTCAGTAATGTGTTTTCGTTGACCCGTTTGAGTATTTTTAGAAATGCATGAAAAAAAGGGAGTCGATCAAAATCAATGAAGAAAACACAACATAAAAAAAAGTATTATTGAATTCACATTGGATGGAGGTCGACATTACATAATTATCTACAATGGTTTGTGTATTTACTAGAAATGGTTTGCGTATTTACTAGAAATATAAAAATGATTCTAACCCATGGGCATCCTGTAGTCTTCTCCGTAACTATTAATGAAATTGGCTAAGTACAAATCCAATTCTCTAACAGAAACATTTATGTGGTAAGGGTTGACACACAGTCCTGGCTGCGTACATTCTGGATTTTTCTCCAATCTTTCCCCATCTGTACTTTCCAGAGGGATGGCTTTGAAGAGAATTACCATTACGAGATCTAACCTCCAAACCTGAAATTAAAAACACAATCAAATATTAGTCAGTGACACAATTGCATTTTTCCATGGACTTAATTGAAATCAGAATTGGGAATGGTCATTGGACACATTTTATCTTGGACTCAAATACGCTAAAAGGGCATACAAACTTTGCAAAATTTTTTTTTTTTTTTTTTTTTTTTTTTTACCCATCACGCCGTGTCCCGTAAGGGGTAGGCAGAGAGAACGGACCTCCACTCTTTTCTATCCAAGCATACTTCTTTCGCTTCTTCCACCGACATATCATTTCTCATACAGCTTCTCCTATTTCTCTTACTTCTTACCTGGCCTTCCTTGAGGACGGAATCGATGTGTTCGATCCACGTCATTCTCGGTCGCCCACGCTTTCTTACACCATTCCTTTCAGCCTTATGAATTTTCTTTGTCATTCTGTTTGCATCCATTCTTTCCACATGCCCAAACCATCTCAACTTATTAACTTTCATCTTTGTCACAACACTTACTTCCATACCACATTCTTTCCTAATATTTTCATTCCTTTCCATATCCCATAAAGTTTTTCCACATATTCTTCGTAGAGATTTCATCTCTACTGCATTTATACTACATTCTTCTTTTTTCGTCCATGTCCACGTTTCACAACCATACATCATCGATGGTAGCAGGATTGCGTTATGCACTAGTTTCTTTGCTTGTAGTGAGACGTTGTTGTTTCTCATTATAGGTCTTAATGCACCGCCCACCCTGCGACCAGCAACTTTCCTACGTTCGATTTCTTTTTCACACTTTCCATCCCGACTAAACATGCTTCCTAAATACACATACTCATTCACTTGCTCAAGACATTCATTTTCTACGGTTACTTTGCAATTCGTTCTTGCTTCATCCCTTTCAAATACCAACACCTTTGTTTTGCTTACATTCATTTTTAGACCATTTTTTGCACAATTTTCAAACACACTTGACACAAGTTCTTGCAAATCATTTTCACACTCAGCCATAAGTACTAAATCATCTGCATACATAAGCGCACATACCTTTATACCATTCAATTCAACCCCTATATTTATATCTTTTAACCCACTGACGCAAAAATCAAAGAACAAATTGAACAACCAGGGTGACATGACGCACCCTTGCTTCACACCTTTCGTAAGATAGAACTCCGGTGAAAGGTGACTGTTCACCTTCACACACGCAGTACTTTCCGAATATAGCGAAGCAATGGCACGAATCAACCGGTTATTCACTCCATACATTGATAGAACTTCCCATAATTTACCCCTGTCTACCCTATCATATGCCTTTTCCAAATCTACGAATGCACAGAAAAGCTTCTGATGTTTACTCAAAAGCTTCTCCGTAATCATCCGCAGAGCGTAGATCTGATCGGCACACCCCCTCCCATTCATAAAAGCCCCTTGTGCATCCCAAACTTTATTTTCAGTTATTGTTCTAACCCTTTCTACTAAAATTCTACTGTATAATTTACCCACGTTGCTCAACAAGCTGATTGCACGATAGTTGCCACAGTCCAACCGGGAGCCCTTCCCCTTGTACAGAGGGCAGATAATGGCTTTCCTCCAGTCACCTGGGGTACGGCCTTCCGTCCAGCACAAGTTGAAAAGCTCCAGGCACCACTGCAGCGTCACTCGGCCGCCATACCTGATAAGCTCCGTTGCTACCCTATCGCAACCTGACGCTTTCCCATTTTTTGCTTTTTTAAGCGCATTCATAAGTTCATTCATACTGATTTGCTGACTCTCATCACCCTGTCCATTTATACTTACTTGGCACAAACTGCCGCATCCATCCTTGGTTTCAAACAACTCTTCAAAATACTCTTTCCATCTCAGACCTATATCATTTTCCTGTGTCAGCATACATCCATTTTTATCTTTCAAACAATTCACTTTCTCATCCTTCCCAGACCTTTTCCTTTTCACTTCCTTCCAAAAAAGCTTTAAATTGCCATTCACATTCGCACTTAATTTTTTACATTCATTATCCTCTAATTTTTTCTTTTTCAAGCACACAAGTTTCTTAACTGCATTCTTCTCTTTCTTATAAATATCATACATAACTGTTTTGTCGGAGTCATTCTTCGCACAAACTACATTCTTCCACGCATTCTGTTTTTTATCCACAGCCGCTTTCACTTCTTTGTCCCACCATGCATCACCTTTTTTCCTACCCGTTTTAGATTCCCCGCATACTTTAATCGCACTATTTACTAAAGATTGTTTTATGATTTCCCATTGTTCCTCTAAGCTATAATTGATTGATTCTAAGTTGTTCAACGTGCTTTCAATTAATCTTACATATTCATCCTTACAATTATCCTCATTTAACTTTTCGATTCGTATCCTTTTGGAGCTTCCCACTTCTCTCGGTCTCGATCGCCAACCACGGAACAGATCAATTCTTGCAACTACAAGGAAATGGTCCGTCCCTAGTTCAGCACCTCGAAAAACCCGAGTATCCGTGGTCAAACCCCTCAGTCTAGAATCCACGCACACTAAATCAATCATACTTTTTTCATCCTTTCTTTGCCACGTGTATCTGTGGATCTTTTTGTGTGCAAAAAAGGTGTTTGCAACAAAGAGATCCATTTCTAAACATAAATCCAGTATCCTATTTCCATTGTCGTTAACCCGTTCATCCCCATATGCACCCAGAACCCTTTCATAACCCTGTCTTCTAACACCAACCCACCCATTTAAATCACCCGCTAAAATTAATCTTTCGTTATCCCCTCGGTTTTCTGCAATATCACTAACGTTTTCCCAAAACTCATCCTTTTCGGCATCAGAGACGCCATCACATGCAAAATTCAAGTAAAGCACATTTCAAAAACTGGAATAATATTTTGGTAAAATGAATTTGTGCTCACTCAAAGTGAACAAATATAGACTTCTTGACTCTTTCACAGCAAGTTAATAAAAGAGGAAGATGGTCGGCACCTGGGATCGAATCCATGACCGAATTAAGTAGAAACTGCTAGACTACCAACTACTTCATACAGAATAATTGGGAAGTTTATCCGTAACTCGGTATTTTTGTGACAATATTCTAACCCCACATGAAATATTTTTCATAAATATAATTTAAATTATTCGTCTGTAAGTTGATAGTTGTTGCTATGACAAAAATAACCAGAGCTTTGGAAAATGTATGATTCGGACACAAACTTAAAAAAAGATCATTCCAAAAATTTGGTATCTGGAAAGGTGTCAAACTCGGACAGGTGGCAACACTGGTAATAACAGGCGTCCGCAGACGAGCTCCTATATGTTCCAACTAACATGGTCGCCGGAAACTGCCGAACCAACCCGAAGTGTAACGAAGACGACTGTGTGATTGTATTAGTGTTCAATTTTATTTTACATTAGCAAGCTTTCTACTATTTTGTCTGATTGAGTTAGGTTATAATTATAGGGGAGGTTTGGGGGGGCGGAGCCCATTATAACTTCTCCCCCAAATTTATTTAAAGTAATACAAATAGCATCAAATTATCATTGACACTAATACAATCATACAGTCGTCTTTGTTACACTTCGGGTTGGTTCGGCAGTTTCCGGCGACCATGTTAGTTGGAACATATAGGAGCTCGTCGTCCGCAGGAAAAATTATATCGACAAAATATGTAATGCTACACAAAGAAATGTCAAATTGTCCCAAGCCTCCAACATCTTGCCTTAATATAATAATGAGCGATATAGCTCATATATAAGGCAATCAAACGATAAATAACTCTTTACTGTGCCTGTCATCCGACAGGTTTTACTGCTAGCAATACAATATACGTAGAAAGCAGGTAAGATAGAAACGAAATGTCTGAAGTGAAAGCAAAATGAGTTAAATTGTCATAGATCGTAGATAATAAAAGTATGAAGCTAATGTAAGCAGGTAAGTAAAGAAGAAGTAAATTTAATATGTATAAAATACCTTGTCAGCCTGTCTTAAACAGTCTATCCTTCTCATTTTACCCTTTTGGTCAGGGTTAGAAAGAACACAGACGGCCGGCCTCTTGCCTGTGATGCTTAATACGAAGTCTTCTCTGCAATCTTGGGTGATGTCTTTTCGAAGCTTACCCAGGAGACGTGATGCCCATTTTTGTTTCACTTCTGCTTTCTCATTCTAAAAAAAATAAGAAATGACAACAGCAGGATATTATAATCACCACAGAACACATATACTCTCTATAATCACATTATATTGATGCATTAATTATTTTTTATCTTAACGTTCAGATTTCAGCGCGGAATTTCAAACCAGCCCTTGACGTTTATAGAAATGACAACTCATATGTCAGAAAATGAGAAATAGACAATAGTCATTTTCAATATGTTTTCAATGTACATAGCATAGACAATACATTCCAAAAATAATAACTTATTCATTATTGCATTTATTTTATACGACAGTAATAATTATTATTTTTGCACAGAATGAATCAGCACGCCTTGCCAAAAATGGTGGTAGAAGTAATGTCTGCCTTGATCTTCAACATTCTATCAAGAAAATCTGAATAACTCAATAGATCTAGTCCAAGGGCGGATCCAAGGGGGGGGGGGGGGTTAGGGGGGTCATGACCCCCCCCTAGGCTATGTAATCTCAAGTAGGGCAGTGATATTTATTAATAAAATCTTTATTTTGCTAGCATAATTATAATTTCAAGTGGGCCATGACCCCCCCCTGGAGCAAAAGAACCATATAACAAATTTAGGAAATGACCTTTTTTTTTTTTTTTTTAGGAAAAGTGTAGTTTCCAGATACCAAATTTTTAAGATGACCTTTTTTTTTTACTTTGTGACCCCCCCCTGGTGCCAAGGCTGGATCCGCCCTTGAGATCTACATGATTTATGTGAATAACTTTTAAGATTAATTGACTTTGAACTTTAAAGAATAATGGTAAATAATTGTTGACTATTACATGGCTAAGATTTGTAATTAAATTAGGACACGAGTTAAGAGAAACAATATAACATTTTCAGAGAAGATGAAAATATTTCAAAGTTTCATTTTGTGTATTAAATGAAATTATCAATCAATCAAAACGTTTTAGTCGGATATATTTACGCAGTGGGCTGTTAATTGTTTCAATACATAAAAGGTAAATGTACCTGTAATTCATATTTAGTATGCCTTTCTTCTTCTAAGGACATTCGTTTTTCATGTTTCTTGAAATATTTTCTTTTGGCCGCCTGTAGGTTGAACCATGTATATGAGAAGGACTTGACAAAGGGCATCAGAGCCTCGATGAATGGATGGAATTCATCCTGTAATATTAGAGTCGAAATGGGTATGTTAATAATTTGATTATAAAATTAAAAAGATTTACTTATCTATTAATAAACAACTAACACATATTTCTATAGGTATTACAGAAATGTTCCAAATTTAAAATTGCATGTGTCATTGGTCAAACGTATAGATTTTTTGTTGAAATTCATAATATTTGAATCGTAATGCTTCAGATATTTAAATTTGGAACACTTTTTACATTCAATTGTTCAAAAAGCGGTATGTACATACAGAAATTATTATTTTTAAAACTTACGAACAATCCTTTTAGCTTTGTGCGGTGACATCTCTATTTTGTGAGAGTTCTGGTACCTACCGACTAACCAACTTTTATTTGAAATAAAAAATATCTACGTTAACGCAATTTTAAAGAGAAGTAACTTTTCGAACTGTATACAACTTACATTTAACGAGATACATGTGTTTATCAAGAATCTAGAGCTTGCAATACGTTTTAAAAATGAAAAAACGTAGGTTCAAGACATACCCAAGTAGTGTTAGAAGAGTCCAATACTAACTGAAAATGAAGAAGTTAGGTTGGATGAGAACCCGTAAAAAAAGATATACGACATCGTGGAATAAAATGACGATAGAAAATTGTGCTAAGAAAATGTAAAAGATTCAGATAGAATGTGTAGCTATCAATATTGAACTGCGAAGCCTCTATACCTACTAATAATCATTCTAACTACCTACCACTAGGATGTTTATTAGAGACCTGTGCTATGCTGATTGTTTTCTGATGGAGGGACTGGATGAAAACTTGAGGAAGAACAATCTTAAAGAATCAACCTCAGAAAAGGTATAACGTCCAATTTAAAAGCATTAATTTATAAGTAGTATTGAGCGCATTTGATTTTCTGATTATTTGAATGACCTGCATAGCTAACGGCCGGTTTCATAAAAAATAAAGGAGACTTTAAACTCCCTTTAAAAAATAACGGGTTTCATAACAACAAAACGGCATTTAAAATCGACTTTTAGCTAAAGTACCGTTATTGATTATTATTTTTAGTTAAAGTTGATTTTAGGTAGTTCAAATTTTTACCACCGGAGTTCATAGAAAATTTCGTGGCGCTTTCTCTGCCACAAAGATAAACATTTTGTATGCGGTGACACTGTGGACAAAAATGACTAAAATAGGGCGGAAAATATACCAAAACGGGAAGAATATTAGGTATTGTTTACAGATTTCGTTTACTAATTTATAAACCATACTTAATAATAAATTAACACAAAAAAACGGCACTTTGATGCTCTATTGAGAAATGAAATTGACAGATCTACAGAAATTCCGCGAAAATATTAGTAAACAACCTATGTTTTCCATAGATTTCCATGGTAACACTATCAACTGCTAACTTTAAAATATTTTGACATTTCAAATTTTAGCTGGAATATTTTTTTATGAAACGCGTCAGCTTAAAGGAGTCTATAAATTTTAAAAGGAACTCTAACTAAAGTGTTCTTTTGAAGCTCTTTATGAAACCGGCTGTAAGTAAGGATGCATTAACACCAAACGCGCATAGAGCGAGAACAGGATATGGAGCATTCTTTCTTTACCGTTGATATTGACACCAGGCAAATAACAGCGAGCAAGAACTAGCGCTCTGGCGCGCGTAATCTGTCATCGCCCATTAATTAGTTCATTGTGTTAATTATTATTCTTGCTTGGTGTCAATGTCTTTCTGGGTCTGGCTCTATTTTTGTTTGGTGTAAACGCACACTAACATAGTTTAGAACATCCTATATTTTTTTAAATTCTTCTGCCATTTTCACGACTAGATCTAAACTTAAGTTAAATTATTAGACGCAAACATTATGTACTCTGATAGTTTTGTATTTTAAAATTGGAAATCGGATTCGAACCCACGACGTTCACAGTATTCAATTGATTAGTGTTTTTTTCTTTCTTTCACAAATTGTAGGTGGTATCAGCATTAAACCCCGCGTTTCTTGGGATGGTCAGTAGTTTACTAAAGTCGCATAAGAGTGTTTAACCTTTATAATAATTTTCCAAACTGCTTGCGCCTCGTTGATTTGAAGATGATAATTCTGCACCCTTCTAATCAATCAATCAATCAATTGTCCTTTTTTTTTGCACCCCACTCAAGGGCATAGGGAGGCAACAAGAGCTCTCCATTGCGCTCGATCTTGCGCAATGTTTATGACCTCCAAACACACCATTTCAAAATTTTCTGCTCTGCTTTGAAGGAGCGGAAAACAGTGTGAGAGGGTCTTCCTCGTCTTCGGGACCCTGATGGGATGAAAAATAGGGCTCTTCTTGGCCAACTGTCACTGGCATCCTTAACACATGTCCCAGCCAAGTCCATCTCCTCCCCACAATGGTAGAGCCGGCGCGCCGGCGTATAGCGTCGTTCGTGATGCGGTGGTACCATCTTACGCCCATAATTCTCCTAAGGCACTTCATTTCAAAAGCTCAGACTTTTTGTGCCTGGGCTTTGGTCTGGTGCCAGGACTCACACCCATATAGGAGAATGGGCAATACACACGCATCAAACAGTTTACATTTCGTCTCGACACTAAACGCCGACGCTTTCCAAATAATAATAATAATTTTTATTCAATGAAAAATAATACATTAAAAATAATACACAATTTAGTGACTCCCTCCACTAGGCAATGCCTGTCTTGGAGAGGAGGTTATTGATCAATAAAATAAAATACCTATATCTAAGAATATCTAAGAAATCTTGGTCATGTTGTTAAAGGCGCCACTTGCTCTACCAATACATATCGGGAGCTCTGCCCCGAGGTCACCAGAGGTGGTAATGGTTGCTTCCAGGTATTTAAATCACCCTTATAACCAACTCGTAAATACTCGAGTTGAGTTTCCGTAGTGGTAATTTTTCTGATACAACGGAGCACTTGAACAATGACATGTTAAAGATAACTTCCTCTTGTCATTTTCAAGGACAGATTTGATGTTCCAGCAGTGGGGCCCGAAACTCTGTCGCAACACTTGAAATGTTGGTAATAAACCCAATGAAACTATTCTGTTACTTCCTGAAATACGTTGCGCGTTGTAAAACACTGAACTTGTCAAATTTCAAATGAATACTCGTTAATCCTTCAAAGAAACGGAAAACACTAACCGAAGAGATGAATAAAACACCAAAAAAATCGAAATTCGGTTAAGCTTTCGGGATCGACCAAATTGGCTTCGGGATCGACTAAAATTTGCTTCGGGATCGACCGTTTGCCCAGCCTTGGCCGAAAGGAATGGAGTTACCAACAATTTATACGGATACAGCAGAAAAAAAACCATAAAAAGTACAATGAGAACATATAAATATTATAATATTATTTAAAAGTATACCATAGAGTAACTAGATTCAGCTGTTAAGCTGTAGAAAGTAGGTAGGTAGGCATATGTTGTAAATATTTACCAAAATGATTTTTATGTGTATAATATATGAACATGTGTGGCATAAACAGGTGCCATGGAGAGCGTTGTGAAACATTATTTAGCTCGTGTATTTAGACTTGTTCCGAAACATTTAACGACGCGATCTTCTCCTATCGTCTTCTTTAAAATAACTCATCGACGCGCTCCCACTAGGGCACGCGCGGCGCTATATTACACTGTACTTATTATGCCTAGATTGTACATAGGTGGCATAGTTCCTATAGACGTCGCGACGACTCGATTCGTACCTTGGAGAACCGAAATAGCATCGGACGCTACTATAGAGGTTGCCCGTGCACAGGAATAGGAAATAGTCGAACGACTGTTAATTATTGTGAAGGACCTGCGATCGAGATGACAAAACGCGTTACATAATTATTCAAATCTTTATGTTCTCGAAAGATGAAACTCTTGGAATCTATGATAAAGTAGTAGTATAAAAATGTATTGCTTTAATTTTCTGCAATATGTAGGGAGGTCATAAAATATTGCGCAAGATCGAGCGTAATTGAGAGCTGTTGTTGCCTCCCTATGCCCCTAAGTGGAATGTAAAAGGAGATTTGATTTGATTGAAGTAGCTACGAGAGTTGTAGGAAAAAGCGTGAAAACAGCACAAGCTCTGAAACTTATACATATACTACCATTATTTAGTTTAGTACACACTTTTGGAGGACTTATTTGATAAACAAATAAATAATAATAATAATAACTTTAATATTCAATAAAAACAACACAATAATTAAAAAATACAACTTGGTGACTCCCTCCACTAGGCAATGCCTGTCTTGGAGAGGAGGTTGAAGAGCAATAAAATTAAATATCTACATTTAACACAATAATAAAAATTAAAGTCAATGAGCCCAAAAAACAAAATAAATAGTACCTATCATTTTATCATTAAATTTGATTTCTGTTGAGTTATGAAGGTATATTACATTATATGACTACACACATTTGACATATTTTACATAAGGAAAAGCTTGTGTTGTGAAAGAGGAAGATGATCTGTACCGATATCAAACCGCGACCTTCGGAACCAAAGTCGGTGACTGAAATGCTAGGCTACCAACCATTTGCATTGTAGTGGAAGAGAAAACCACCATACCCACATGAACATTTCCCGCAATTTGAGTTCATAATATATATGTGAGAAGTTAGCCAACGTGAATGATCATAGATTGTGATTCTTGATTAGGTTAGATCTTAAATCAAAACATTTCACTTGTTTTATTGATTTTTTAGCATTTATAAATAAAAATTCTCATTATTAGAAAGATATTTAAATTTTATCATATCAAGTCGTCGATCTTCGATAGGTACATCTGTAGAAGATACGATATTTAGTTTAACCATACGCTTCCTTGAATCGTGTATTGACCTACCTCAACTGTCTAGTGGTTAGTGCTGACTTCTGTTAAAGATATCCCGCGTTTGATTCCCGGTCGATCCCATATGTTTTTACTTGAATTTTCTACTTAGAGTTTGCCTCTCTCAGTATGGACGGGACCAGTTAAGTTCCACCGGCTATACCTACTGTCACTCTTTGTATAGAAAAGTATTAATTATTAATTCATTGCCTTTGTCGTATAGACCAACTATTAGAAGTTACCAAAATTTGCAGGCTCGATCAAGAGTTTATTTAACATCTACCCCTAAGTCATAACACACGAAATTAAAATTTAAGTTTCATTGTAGGATAAATATTGATTCAATAGCTAAGCTAGCTATGATTTGAAAAATCAGCAATGAATGTCTTGGCATAGAGAATCGCTTTAGGTAGTTTTACCCTAAACCTATTCTCTGTTTCTGGACCAAATAACCAAAAATGACAACGAATTTTAAACTATTTAGCGTAATTTAAGGCAGGTCGTTGCACTTTCGTCCAATAAAAACGCTCGTTAGTTGGATGTCAATGATGCTTGTCTTTAATTGCGCAAAAAAGTTTGAAATTCGAATACTTTTTTGGTCACTCTCTCTAGAAATAGAGATTATGTGTATAATTGGAGCGTATTGAAATGCGGTGATCGACAAAATTTCTGGTTCAAGATGTGAATGCTGTTGAAGTTTGATTAATTAATTATTTTCACTTAAATTAATCCTAATAAGAAAACCTTCGAAATAGATGTACACAATAGCAAACCCGCAATAATTTTTTTTTCATTAAAAATAAACAAATAAAAAAAATATTTTAAAACATCCTGCTATTTTATTTCATTGAAACACTCGGCCTTTCTATGTAGACCTCTGATTTCTATGTAATATTGTTATATGCTTTGTTTTTAATTAAAAAAAAAAATGATTTGTGCTGTTTGACAAATGAAAGCCGACATCGTAATAGTTAGGCTACCAACTGTACCTCTGTACCAATTTGCTATTTCACATCTCGTTAGATAAAGATGACTACGATTTATTAAACGCCCATTATTAAAAGTTTCTTTCGGAATACTTGTTTGAATTTAATAAGACTTTTAAAGCCATCGTGTTGATTCGAGCTTTTCAAGCCGTATAAAGCTAACTCGGAAATTACACCTAACATGCTGAAATGTTGGCGATGTAAATACAAAAGTGTTGAGTGCCATTATAATTTCAAAGTATCAGTGCATATTACGTAATTTGACGTTACTACATGGAATCACGCCATCAAGGATGGCAGCCAATATCTGTTGCAGTCATATCCGAACAATAGCGTATTGGGACAAGCACCTTGGCCGTGAAAAACCAATGTCGGCCAACGAACCCACTCGAATCATCCGATTGAGAGAGGGAAGGAAGGAGTGGTAGAAAGAGAGAGCGAGTTAGCGTTAGAACTCCACCATATTATGTGTAGATCTACAATCCTGGTTCATCTGCCAATTGGTGTCTGTTCCAAAAAGTCTCCCACTTTTTTCTGGATCCACGACAACACCGGCTTACCTCAGCCGATAAATAAACACGCACCGCCCGTTCCTAGTAATAATAATCATTACCACATTACAAACGCATTTTATTCGGTAGAAATGTCTTTTAAATAATACTAGTGGTTGCCCAGAGGTCGAAATTCGACAATAACCAAGTGATATTGAAGAAAAAATAACAACTAATGACTAACAATTCATTACTAATGTTCGATTTTTAAATGGAACAAACCACTACGGGCTTACGACCGTCTTCTACTGTTATTTCGAAGGCTGGCTTAGTTTGATCACTTTACGTTAACAACGTTCGCCATTAAGTAGTAATGTTTGAGTCCGAAACTCCTAATCATGAGAATTCTCAACATGTTCAACATTTCGAAAAATCCCATGCATGCAACAAGTAGAAATTTACCTAATAATAAATGAAATATAGAGATAAAAGTTGGAAATTATTGTGATATTGAGATTTCATATTAGACATATTGACGCTATTTCACATTTTTTTTCCAAAAATATTGACATTGATACGTTCAATTTGAAATGTTGATGTGCAAAAAGTTTTTTCTATTATTATCGTTTAAAACAAACAAAATAAATATGTATATTCTCAACTTGACCACAGATAAATAAAATAATATATGCGTCTGTGTCAATCTCAAGTAGGTACATCGAAGTGTGCATATCAAATACATAACATTACAGCAGTGTTTGTAATGTTTTTTTATTAGCTGGGTACACACGTAACGATTTATCTTTAAGATTTGACCGATAATCGCTCATTTTTCAAATCTTCGCGAAGAAAAAAATAGAAAAATGAGCGATTATCTTTCAAATCTTAAAGATAAATCGTTACGTGTGTACCCAGCTTGATTTAATGTATGTAATGGAATAAGTATATTGAAAAAAATTATTAGTTTTCGCCACTCCTCTATATTTACACCAATATTTATAAAGAGGAAAGATTTGATTATTTGTTTGCATTGAATAGGATCCGAAACTACTGAACCGATTTGAAAAATTCTTTCACTTTTGGGAAGCTACACTATTCCCGGGAACATAAGCCATATTGAATTTTCAAAAAAATTTGGGATTCTTACTAAAACTCCAATAATGTAACCCAAGATGTAAAAAAAAAAAATACATAAAATATTCTTTACATCGCGTGCGCTGCGAAAACCATTGATGATTGAATAAAATAATGTACTACGACTTTGTAGAAGACATCATTATTTACAAAAAGTGTCGCGTCGGCATATGTCTAACTATTATAGTTATGCCACAAAAAGTATTCTTTTATTTAAAAAAAAGTATAGAAATGCGGCAGAGATATAGGCGTCACTGGGGTACGAGCCGAACCGAATTTTTTTTTTAAATACCTACTCCTATTGACCGCTAGTAAATTATTAAGGTTGTGAATTTTCATACTCCGCGCAATTTTCGTAAAAAAGGGATTCAAAAGTTTTGCTTCACGTATTAATATATAGCTTCTGTCGATAGATATGTCATTTTAATAATATTAATTATCAATGTGTCGAATAGTTAACTTATTGCTGATAAGTTCGACTGATGAAGATATTATATTTCTTCTTTCACAATTATTGTTTATACATCAGTAGCAAAAACTGTCGGACGACAGGCGTGGAAAATATATCCTCCCTTAACAGACACCATGACATTTCTTCCCCTAACGGCAATTGTATGTGGGAATCTCTGATCAAGTATCGCATATTTCTTCGATATAATACCTATAAGTGTTATATTATTAATTATTGTCATAGAAACCATCGGTATACCAACGAAATTTAAAAATAACAAAAATGTTTCCCAAAGTGGTATGTAAAAAATGAAATGCGTAGGGGGTGAATTATTTTCTTTAAATTCACTTCGAAGTTTAAAAATAATATTGAATAGTACCTACCTACCTTATTTTTTTTAGCTCTGCACTCGTTTTCGAGTGATTCGGCTTTATTTTGAGATTTATCATTTTTTTGTTGGCACAATGGTATCAAAAAATAATGATAGCCCCATAATTGTTTTTTTTTTAATCTGCAAGGTAAACTTTTCACCTTTTATAGAAACAAAGAGGATTTACTTCAAAATATATATATCTCTGTGATCATTAAGACTCAACAAAAAAATAATAAATATAACTACTACTGGAAAACTAAAAAAAAACTGAATCTCATAAAATACTTATGGATTTGGATAAGGCCCCCCACATTATTTCCTGGGCCCCGTCGCTAAAACTCATGATGGGCCCCCCTCTCTACCAAAAAAAGAATTTTCGACCCTTTTTTACAATATAATTTTATTATATTTTTTAACTTTTTTACATTTTTTTTGTAACTACTTCTACTTAGTAGAGAACGAACAAAATGACTTGTCCACTGGAAAAATTATTTAAACCAAAAACTGGAACTGTTATTTTCACCGAAAAATTAAACAATTATTTAAACCAAACAAAAACACGTAAAATATGTTTCTTAAATTTTGAACTCGTGAAAAGATATTTCAAATGGAATATCAGAATTGAATAATTCAAAAAGTTATTATAATAAAATAATAAAGTAAATTATTTTGATAAGGAGGAATACTAACGGCCGGTTTCATAAAAAATAAAGGAGACTTTAAACTCCTTTTAATAAATAACGGGTTTCATAACAACAAAACGACATTTAAAACCGACTTTTAGCTAAAGTACCGTTGTTGATTATTATTTTTAGTTAAAGTCGATTTTAGGTAGTTCAAATTTTTACAACCGGAGTTCATAGAAAATTTCGTGGCGCTTTCTCTGTCACAAAGATAAACATTTTGTATGCGGTGACACTGTGGACAAAAATGACTAAAATAGGACGGAAACATAGCAAAACGGGAAAAATATTATTGTTTACAGATTTCGTTTACTAATTCATAAACCATAATAATAAATTAACACAAATAACGGCACTTTGATGCTCTATTGAGAAATGAAATTGACAGATTAACAGAAATTCCGCGAAAATATTAGTAAACAACCTATGTTTTCCATAGATTTCCATGGATTTCCATTTCCGTAACACTACCAACTGCTACCAACTTTAAAATATTTTTTGACATTTCAAATTTTAGCTGGAATATATTTTATGAAACGCGTCAGCTTAAAGGAGTCTTTAAATTTTAAAAGGAACTTTAACAAAAGTGTTCTTTTGAAGCTTTTTATGAAACCGGCTGTAAAGTTATTAACTTTAATTAATAGATGCAAACGTTACTCTAATAGTTTTGTATTGTATAATTGGAAATGGAATTCGAGCCCGTATTGTATAATTGGAAATGGAATTCAGACATGTTTTGTACGCAACGCACTGCAAATCCAATGAATCAATTTATATTACTCTGATGTAATATTTCATTGATACCTACACATAAATCTAGTTCTAGTGATTTTATTTTGGTATTATTTCTATGATTTATTAAAAATGTTCTACTTTTTAATTCATTCCTCCGTCCTTGCGGCCCCCCTTGGCCCACGGGCCCCGTTGCCGTAGCATCGGTAGCACCGGGCATGTGGGGGCCCTGATTGGATTGCCCTTGATTTCTCTTGAATTTCGCTAGGTAATCTGATGAAAAACTCTACTAACAATATGATATACATTTTTCAATAATTTTGAAACAAAATATGTTTTCTAGCATCATTGAAGCTAAAATAACATTAATTGATGTTCGATTTCAAATAATTTATATTTGAAAATATGAAAAATATGAATCACTAAACGTTAACAACATTCCCCAACGTGGAAGTCTTCAAAAAGTTCAAAAGCTCCGTGTCCCGGTTCAAATTGAACCCCAGCAAAAAAGCCTAGACTTAATTGACCTCTTTTGATAGATCAATTGCCCGAATATTATTGTTCAAAGTATGACGTCAATGTGGGAGAATCAGTGTTGCCACCAATTTTCGACGCGGACACAAACAAAAAAAAGGTCGTTCTGAAAATTTGGTATCCGGAAAGATGAAAGTTTTATTGATTTCGCCCGGATACCCGAACGTACGTTGCGACTCGGACAGGTGACAATCACTGGGGAGAATGTTACAAAGCATCAGTCTTTAAGTCGAAAAACTTCTGCAAAAAGGTCATGTATCAAATTCACAGTACTGATTCATTCTGAAGTTGAATCGTAGGTAAAGAAATATGTAGAATGGTACGTCTTTTGACGGATGTGAATCGCTCACCGTCATTTTTTTATTATTTAGAAATGTCCAAATAATCTAATTTTAGAAATCATTTTCTATTCTTTAAGCGATCGTTAAATGAAGTAACACAAGACAAGAAGTTAAAAATAACTATGATCACTAATTAAGTACAAACGTATTTCAAATCCTGTCGTATTATGTGTGTATACATAATGCTATGACCGTATTTCCGGTAGCCATTTCATTATGGTATAATAATATATTAATATGTCATTTTCTTTAAAAATTACTATTTATATCTCTGTCACGAAGTTTCTTCAAAGATGATAATAGAGGGAAAAAAGATTTTTAAACCCTAATTCCGTTGTCATTATTATCAATTTTAATTTTATCTTCCTGTCTCTTATTTATTCTGACCTCAGTAGCCTAAAGTGTTATAGGTGTAAACGTCCTGGAGTTGATTCCCGTTCGGGTCAAGTCACTTGAAAATTATACACGGGTTAGTCTTTCAAATTGGACGGGACCCGTTTGCTAGAAAAAAAAAAACTGCCTCAGGCAATAAGTTCCGCCAGCTATACTGAAACCTTTGTAAGGAAAAGTGTTTATTATTAAAATTATTATTAAACTACCAAATTTTGGTATTCTCTATTATAAAAAAAAAAATAAAATGAATTATCCGTTTATCTATTCTAGCTAAGGTCGCTTAAAATGCGATATTTATTTTTCAAATAGATTCCAAAATATCTCTGTTCTCTGGTAAAAAGCTTCCCATGTTTTTGTAAAACGTAAATTATACAATAATATCTGGTGTGTGTGTGTAATGCAAAATGCATATCGTCTAATGGGGAATGTTATGGTTGGCGCCTATTAGCGCCCGAGGCTTTGCAACGAACACGGAAATGGATCAAGATCATAAATTTGTCCGATTACAACGTATTACTTATATTATTGCTTACCATATAAAATCAAGGTTTATTTTCGTTTATTGCATATTTTTATAGACCCATGGGGCCGAAAATAAAATTGCGCAACACTCGAATTTCCCTCAATTTTGTCGTTTATTTTTTTTTCTCGTTCGAAAAACATTTTCTCTGTTTATGCCCATGATATCTGGAAAAAGCTTGGAAAAAGCTATATTAAGATACATGGCAATACGTCGCTTGACTGTTCGTAAATAACTATCAACATATGCATGTGCATAACGGGTCTAGGTATTAAATAACTCTTAAAATCTATTGTTTCGTTTAAATTACTTTATTCAAACAATTCCACCAAGAATGCACGTTCAATCATTCGTCAATTTTATTAAATAACTAGTACTTCCCGACAGACGTTGTCCTGTGTTCCTAAATAAGAATATTGATTTCGAATTTGTATGGTAATGAATTAATTATCATTTGACCAATGTGATTCCGAACGATGCGTCTGTTTTAAACCATGTATATTGCATCCGCATTCTGTCAATCGCACCAATTGACAATTTCTGTCAAAATGTCAAAATTGGAATAATAATTATTAGGTAAAAAGTACTAATAAGGTTGTTTACGTAGAGTTTTCTTTAATTTTTTAATTTTCTTAATTTTTTTCTTCTAAAAGGACATTCTCCTGATAAAAGCCTACACGACAAAAAAATAATTAGCGAAATCGATCCAGCCGCTTAGACGTGATGCGATGACATCGGGAAATAGCTCTCCATTTTTATATATAAGATTAACGGTTGAATTCCATCAACTCATTTGCAATATTCCTTAGGTGTTTTTATGCTCTGTATGTAGGTACATCCAAACAAAAAAAAAATACTAAAAATCGATTAGCTCATAAAATCACAAGGAATACTTTTGTACTTATTTTTTTTTATTCCGATCACTAAAGTGACATTTAGCGATCTTCAACTGTTTGATAGTTTAATTGAAACTCGTCACACGTTTTTGAGGTCGGACGCGATGCCGATTCTATTCTTTATGATGAATCTTTCCGAACGAAACTATTATTATTATAATCTTACATTTTAGAATGAAACAAAATATGAAACACTGGTTTTAATAAGGGGAACCTCAGATTCTATTCACAAATATGGATATTTTGTAACCGTTGGTAGAATAATAGTTAACAACATTGCATTAAACAAATTATAGTTTGAAAAAAAAGTATGAGATGCCTGCATATGTCGTGTGTTAATGTTGGTAGCAACACTCCTTGCACATAACATGTCGTGTAGTTGGTAATGTGTGTACTGTCGTGTTGTGTAGTGTCTAGCGGGGTAAGCAAACACACAACAATCAACCCGCAGCAACGAAATGTCTGAAACTTTTGCCAAATTACACAACTACAACATAATAAAATTAATAACGGCACACTGCCGCCATCCCACCGTACCGTACCGACAACACGTATAAAAACAAATGGACACTAGACTAGATTCAAATTTAAATTGCGCACATTAGAATCGTGCTGGGCAGGTACATAATATGCCTAACAGTGTTTTGTGTTTATAACAACCTTAACCGTGGGCTATTTGAAAAATAAAGAACCTTTTTACTCGCTGGAATAATTATTATCTTTTTTCGTTTTTTGGTTACTGCTATTTTGCAATTTTCTGTAGAAATTATCTCTCCGAAATTTGAACCGATCCTGAAGAAAGCTAACCTAGAGATAGAACTTACGATTTTAGTCTATCGACTTATCAGGCTGTAGTTTTGAAAGTTAAAATGTTGCAATTAGAAGCTACTTTACGTTCAAATTGTATAGTACGAAGGAGGAAATAAAACTATTTGGTGATGTACATACAATAACTATTCGGAAGATACCTGTTATTGGATCACTGGAGATCATATGTTTTTTTGTGTTGTTCAGTGTTCTTTTGGTGTCTCTGATAAATAAATACTCAGTCTCTAGCCGAATCCAACGGACGTTTAGCTGAACTCAATTTTCTTCTGAAACATTAGGTATATAAACGTAAAAGTTCTTGTCGTATTGTAGTGAGAATAGTGTGAAATATGGCAAAAATGCTAACAAAATGGGTAGATTTATTTGGCATGACCACGTTTGCTAATATTCACTAGCACATCCTTATTTAGTTTGATCAACATTCATACCAATATGAATGTTGATCAAACTAATTAAAATAATAATTGATAGGTTCTTAGCTTGATGATGAAAAACTTCTGTCCTTAGAAACTGACTAGTACAATTATTTTGTTATATATCCAAGAAAAATCAGAAGCAATAATAGGAATGAACAAGTTTTGTAGCGGTTATTTTCATAATTTTTTATTGTTTCCTAACGTATGAGAAAGTTTGAAAAACCTCATGTAGGCGAGTATCGCCGTGGAAATTGCTGGAGAAAAGTTTTGGAATATCCAACCGTCATGGAGTGTGGCTTAAGTGCGCAATCACTTTTGTAATTTGTTATAATGACAACGAGGCAGAAAGAGCGGCAAGATTGGGAGCGGGAGAGATGGAGAACGGGAATAATTCCGGGAGAGATAAAAACATGTCGGTTTCCCATCTCTTTTTCCAACTTTTACCGGAGATTATGTAACGGCGCTTAACGGTGTAACCCGAATGGATTTGTGCAGAATGCACTCAACCTGAAAACTATGTATGTGTGCATCCACATTTTAACACGACGGTTTTACAACCCGATTTTATTCTTGTAACTATATCTAACATTGGTGGCCAAGTTATTAGTTACACGTGTAAGCATTACATCTTTTCACTTCAAATTTGGAAGTATTTTTTTTGCCGTTTTAGATAATTTAAAGAAATAATTTATAGAAATGAATACACAAAAGAGACATACTTCGTTGCTATTCATTTTGGTGTTTATCAAACTTTGGACGAAATTGTCGAAAGGCTTGACAAGTAAAATGATTGATTGCACAGAGACATAACAATCGAAAACCCCATTTTAATGTCACAAATCAGTGTTTACACTGAAAAATATGTTAAACAAAGCTGCCAGTTTTATTATAAAATTAAATCCAGGCTATAAGAAGCAAATTTTTGTGCTCAATTATATTGATATAGAATATAAAAAGCCAGGAAAAATATTGTAATGTAACCAATCATTTGGCCAACCATTGTATGTTTTTTATACAAAAGATTAATTAATCATTATTATTAATGTTTAAGGTTTTTAAATTTTCAACGTAAATTTTCATAATTTTTCTTATTTGGATTGCTTGTTTTACTTTTTTTTTTTATCTTACAAGTACATAGGTAGTCTCTGATTATATTTTATATTTTACTTTCTTGCTAACCTTAATATTGTGTTGGTACTTTTAATTGTACGTTCACTGATTAATTTATTTTTATAAAACGGATATATCAAAACAGGGGATATGGGGATTCTGGTATGTCCTATTCATTTATGTTTTTAATATGATTTGTAATGTTTTTATCCTACTGCTCACAGATAAGACAAAACACTTTGATTGTATGCAGGATTCATCTTTACGAGAAAAAAAATTGAAACGGAAACACATTGGTTCGTTTCATTCAATATACAATCTCCCAAACTACTTTATGTTCGATTGTATCATAAAATGACTTATGATCATTTCACCGCGTGAAAATACCGCAGATACAGTCTACTCCTTACTATACAGCAACAACTATAACAGCACTGTGAAGCAATGAGTTTTGTTACCATTATTATTTACTGCAACAGTTTTTTTTTTTAAATAACAGCGATATTTCAGTGTCGGAATTCTGCGTGTTATGAATGAAGGAAGTATGTCTTGGTGCGATGAGTATGAGGGGCATGTTGAAGAATCCAAGTTTTCTTTGCCAAGCCTAAACAACTCGTTGATTCCAAGATGAGTCAATCAACTCCCGAGCCGTCAGCCAAATAGGCGTGCTCCGTAGATCCATTCAGCAGTGAGTGGATGATGAAGCCAAAACACCGTTTATAGATAGTTACCGAGGCGAATATTTAATAAACAAAATGGCAAATCGGTTTGATTCATTCATCAATGATTTATGTAACGATAATATAAACGGTTATTACTTCACTTAAATACCAAATCAACGCCAGATTCCAGAGCCAGAAAAGAAGTGGAGTTTTGGCACAGACGATTGGAAAGCATCTACTACACACATTCACTTTACAACTGGGGAATTCTCTTCAACTACTGGCAACACGGATTTTTCGCTATTTTTATTTTTTGGCGGGCAACATAATAACATGGCGGGTGCGGTCAAGTTCAAATGCGTTTACATTTTCCTATTCCTTGTTGGAATCTCCTCGCCGTGCACGTGGTCACTTGGCAACGAAAGGATATTTGTATTATTATTACTTAATAAAAAATAAACTATTATCATTTTTTTTTCATACATTATTGAACGGATTTCAATATCGCGTTGTTACGACGTCATCAGCTGTTTCATTCGGATGCGCCATTTTGATTTCAACTCGAATGCAGCCCAAAGTTTATCTACATACGTAATGGACATTTTTTACTATCAACTTCTTATTTTTAAGTTAATTTTTTATAGAACTCTTATGTTTTTTTCTGATGGCTACAAAATTTAAGGTATAACCTTGTATATAAATTTCTATCAAATATGCATACCTTGACAATAAAAAGTGTGAACCGTTGAGATTTATACCTACAGGTAGACTTTTTGAATAGAATTTGAGAAAAGAGAAAATTAATACCGATATTTAGTATTCTTAAATAATTTTTAGAAAATCTACCCAATGAAGACCATCGCTATGTTGCAAAGAACCAGGGTGGTTTATTATTAATTTTCAGCATTAAAAAAACCGAAAACAATAGTTGGTAAAGCGTGATACCGGTAAGACATTTCAACGACTAGGTATATACTTAATAAAAATATAGATTTTCAAATTTTTTTTAGGCCATAACATTTACCATTAACTTTTTTTCCAAGCAAACCAAAGTTAACTATTAAATATGACAAAATAGAAATATTAAGTAAAAAAATTCACCCTGTGATTTTGTGAAAATTTATTTTTACAATTTTTTCCTAGAACGGAAATATATTCTAAAATGTTGGTTTATCTATATATGTATCAACTTAATATAATTAAAAAGATTTATTACCGAAAAGCCTTTAAATTGAAATTGTAGTCAATAATCTAAATAAAAAAATATGTCGTTTGTATCAATATCTACTAGGTATTCTCGATCTGATTCTCATAATGTAGACGACGTTTAATAAACGAAATAAGCTAAATATATTCAGAGGTGATCATACAAGCAAAGTGCTTCTACAGCTAGGAAATATTTATTTATGGTCATTTTTTGTCTTATCGTCTTATAGTCCACGTCGCTCCCAAATTGTGGGTACGAAACTTCTTCAAGCCTCTGTCATTCCCCAGTTATACTCCCAGTTATACTCCCTCATTACAGATTAAGCCTTCATCCCAATTATCAATACACATTTCAATGATACAATAAAACATTGCTTTGCTACGGCAATGAGGTTACGCCTCATGAAATAGAAGACGTAGGTATTCAGCTAAACAGGATTGCATTATCTTGCGAAATGTTTACTAAGGTATAGAGAACGTCATATCATTGTTGTCGAATTAATAAAAATGATTCACCACAATGCAATGAGATTTATACTAGAGATGCAATCGAGTCTAAAAAATGGCATGTAAAAAATTGTGCCACCACCGAAAATGTGCCACGCTCGTGTTTTAGTCGTTGACAACAGCTCGAGCTTGACAGTTGTGTCCGCGTTAATACGGCGTTCTTGAAAATGGTGGATTTGTGGTGAAAAAAAGTCGTTCCTCAACAGAAATCAATATAGGAAAATCCTTTTATCAAAAAGGACGTATTTTATATATTTTAAGTGCATATTATTGTGATTAAATGTTTAAAATATAAAAATATATTTGACAATTATTTTTGTTTTATTAGTTAGGCCCACATCACACTACGGGTGCATACCGAGCGGGGTTAAAAAAACCGCGTCTGTATGAAACGCGTAGATACACTTTTATTTGAATTTATAACCCAGCGGTTCAGTCGACGGCTTTCTTACTACAGCATACGTCATGGGCTCGAATCCCTGTGCCGACTATTTCCACTTTCACAACACAACTCTTCCATAGTGTGTACAAGTTTCCAAATGTATTTGTGTTCACTTTTAATTAGCCTAAATTCATTTAAAAAGATACACCCGTACGCGGCGTATGCAACAATGCATAGGTATATATTTCTAGATTTTTTTTTTTATTCTATCAAGGTTTTTTTTATCAATTTATTTAGAAAAAAGAATACAACTTATATTTAAACAGAGTGCTCCCTGATTAAAATTATATATGGAATTTAAGGATGTTCTGCAAACAGAGGTTTTCCACTTTCAATGAATTTTTTTACGAAATACATCATACAACTGAGAAATCGCCAGCGGTTTTTCCCACAGAGCCGTATTTCTGACGGTTCTCGTTTAAGCTGTGTGTATGAGCCCTTACTTAGCCGGACGAAATTTAAAAGCAAGTACACTATAACTAGTGTTTTTATAAAAAGGGTCATTTTTGATTCGAATAAATAAATCATTTTTTCCATTTTCGAAAAATATTTTTATGAATGTGCTTTTAAACTGTTCGTTGTCTGCCTCGCATTAATAAAGACGAGAGATCTTTTTCAAAAGGTTCTTAGACAATTCTGACAAATACATTCAAATCTCACGCACAAAAAGAAATTTCTATTAATGTGTACCGGTAGAAGGTGACAGCACTTAGCCGTTTGGCGTATTATGTGTGACAAAGACAAAAATATTCGTCAGTAATGCTTGATTGCATATTTTTATTGAAGTTCAACTTCAAATTTACTCGTGATGCTAGTTTCAAACCAAAAATTGTATGGAATTGCATCTCCAGTATAATATCTCATTGCCACAATGTATACAAGACTTTCTTTAGAAAAAAAGAAGCTGGATAGTCGAAAAGCACAACACTAAAATTATTATTATTTTGGCAACGGTGCAAGAGCACACTGTCACTCTAGTGTGACGTATGATCACACCGATATTCCACCTACCAGGCGCTGTTGCCAAGTTACGTAAAAATTATTATTCCTATTATTGCAGTGTGTGTATGTAAATATCGTAATAATTTATAAATAGACGAGCCTACCAACCAAACAACCAACTGCCGTCTTGTACCGGATCTCCGTTAATTTGTTAGTATGGAATATTTATAGCGAGAGAGTAAGATGGACGGATAGGTGATATAGGGACGATGGTTTGGAGTTGTTGCAACTTTACGAACAGGTGGTTTGTGTAAATTCGTCTGTTTCGTATTTCCGAATCGTGTAAACTTGAAGGATTTTCGAAAATATTTAGTAAATTATTATAAACACACCATAATTCTGTACAAAACCTAGAATCCCGACTCGTGAAGCCCGTATTTTCAACGTTTGATAGTTTGGTTGGCAAAAAGTGGTTATAATGTGTCTTAGTGGAGTTTACTCTAAAAATGTTCATTATTGCTTTTTAAGTCATTTGTATCCATTGAATGTGTCACCCTTTTCGATAAATAAAAATCAAAATAAACCATCGAATGTCTATACAACAACATTTCATTTGCCAGCCTATCTATCAACAGATAGGAGAACTCTAAAAGTCATAGATATATAAAAAAAAATATGTTGAATACACATACGTCATAAAACTTTGAAGAAAAACTGTCCGCTTTTCAATACCTGTTGCTAGTTAAAGCGAGCGAGCCTTAATTGATTGACGTTAGTATAAATTAGTATGCGAAAAGATAAACCAACGTATAAAATACTATGTGTACCTAGGTTTTTTTATAAAATTTAATGTCAAGTATCACTGGGGAATCCCGTAATGCGAAATGATTACTATTACATAAGTGATGTCTACTTACTCATTTCAAAGTACTTACTTTGAGGAATTGATTCATTTTTGCAACATAGTTATACGGTAGCTTGTTCGGCATTCATCTCGCGCGCTGATTGCCATAAAAACACCATGGTCCCAGGTAATTTATCATGCATTTTATTGATATGCTGATATTATGCGCAGGAATTCCTACGTGCAACATTCTATGGGGAAGTCATTTTCTAAATGCGTTTTGACATTACTTAATTGTTGATGGCCGTAGAAAAAAAAAGATTTAAATGTCATATGGACAAAAACATTTTTTAATTTTTATGATTTGGTAAGCTTTGAAATAAAATTATTACGTATCATTCCAATCCAAACTCCCTTTACACTCCACTTAGGGATATAGGGAGGCAACAAGAGCTCTCCATTGCGCTCGATCTTGATCAATATATATATACAAATATATAATATTTTTTTCAACCAACCTATCGTTGGTCATTTTCGAAGACAGCTTCCTTCTACGAGCGTGAGATGAAAATTTAACCCAAAACTTCTATATTCTGAAAATCATTTTCTTAAGACGGGCATGATTTCAATGGCTTTCGTTAAAGATTTCGAAAAGTAGGAATGTTTACCCATATGTACTTAGAAAATCGATATTTTGTTAAGATTCTCTAAATTCAACGGTACACGCGAATTTATTATTATAAAATTAGAGTCAAAGTAATAAAATGAACAAAAGCATAAATAAATGAAGAATTTCAACAAGGAAGATATTCGTCGTAAAGCAATAGTGAATAATTGTCAATCAGAGCACACATTGTGATATCGCAGGTTCGATGTCCATCGGATGACCTTACAAGGTATTTAAATAATAATAATGCACTCCCATGTACCTGTACCTGCTGGGCGCTGCACATAACGTAGAAAAGTGCATAATAACAAATATAAATTAGCATACAGTAACCCAACACACCTATGATCGTTGCGACAGGTGAATGCCTAATGTTCTCCTATCGTGGGACATCACCACATCAGAAACATACTAAACTTATTATTACTTACAATATTCGTATCAATTCTTGTAGGCAAATATCTATCAATTCTTGTAGGCAAATATCTATAAATTCTTGTAGGCAAATATCTATCAATTCTTGTAGGCAAATATCTATCAATTCTTGTAGGCAAATATCTATCAATTCTTTGTATCAATTCTTTTAGGCAAACGTCTACAGTCGCAAAATGATGTCTCTATCGTATTATAATTGGCCCCTGTTAACCCATCGGGACATTGAGGAGCACACTTTTTCCCGTATTCAAATTTTGCAGGTGATTTTTAACTGGATTCTGGATTAGCTAGCTAGACATTCAAGTAGGTTTAAAAAACTAGTAGCACAATGTATTAATTCAATCTTTTAGCAATCGACTTTATTTTTTATTTTTATTTTTTACTTTCCTACTATGGAAGACTGTTTATTTTATTTTGAATGGACTGAAGTAGGTCTCTATGGGTGGAATGCATAATTAATTTTTAAAAAAATGGGCCACCTGTATGGCCCATTAAAGAAAATTTAGATTATTTTGAATCCCCCATTTTGTTTTTTCTCCACAAAAATTTTCACTCAGCGCGCCGTGTCCCTGTCTCATCCTCTTTCACTCTTTTCTATCCAAGCACACTTCTTTTTCCACCGACTTTGCGTTTCTCAAACAAAATTCTCCTATTTGTTTTGCTTCTGTCTTGGCCTTCCCTATATATGGACGGAATCGATTTGTTCGATCTACGTATGTAATTATCGGTCAATCTAGTCTTCTTATACCTTTTAATTCAGCCTTATAAATTACTCTCTTTGTAATTTTAATGGCATCCATTTCAAATTTGTTTTTAAAACAAAGTCATACCTATTACTTAAGACACTTTGACATTGCGTGTATTATATTAGATTAACTAAAATATTGTGTGTAAGTATACACTAAGGCCACTAGATTCTATTGGATCCGTGTTGCATCCAGACCGTTCTATTTTGTAGTTGGGATGTGATTCGGATAATTAGGTCACTCGGCCTAGCGCTGGCGATACACGGATCTGTAGGGTACCTACTCCGTCCAATACAGGGAGTATGCAAACATTATCTGTGGTTAGTATGTGAACATCAATTTTTCTAAATTTCAAAGATGCAGAGCCGTATGTATTCGGACGGCTCTACGCCCAATGTGTTATTACCTATGGATTGTAAATCTATGTACCTACATTACATTTCCGTATACTCTTTCAGCAATGTCAAAAAAGTTATGCGTTTCTTTTAATCGCTCCGCACGTAGTTTGACTTAAACCCAGATTATTTTCTCCAATTTGAAGTTTCAACATGGTCCTTCGAGCCGGATCTGAACCAGCAACCTATGGAAATCAACATTACGTTCAATGACAGTAAAGTAAAAGGTCAGTGTGTCCCCATATGCGAGATGTAGTTCAATTTTATACGTATATCCGATTGACTTACAGAAAATACTACAAGATATAAATTCTCTCGTCTATATAAAAACATATTTTTGTTATGGAAAGTGTTAAAAAATAAATATAAAAGTTTTATAAATATATTGGTATTCAAGGTTGTTAATAAACTGGCTGTATGAGTAAGAATATTTATGAACAACGAACTAAAATGTTAGGCTATAAACTAGGCTATTGACGTACTAACCTAGCTTGTTTCATACTTGGTTGCCAACATTACAGACAATACGTTAATGTAAAACCAAAATTAATAGCCCCCCGGGTCAAAACCACAAACCTTATTCTCGAAATAAAATATCGAAAACTGCGTTTATTAACGCACTCAATCATCACTTAGCTGACCCCGTTGTTTGTGATCCACAACACGTGTGGAAACCACTATCCTGAAATATCAAATTGATATTATTGTAAATTGTTTTATACGTAGGTGGGTACGTTGCAAGGGCTGAATTTTAGAATCCACTATATATAACTGAAAATCATCCAACTCCGATTTTTGGCAGTTTAGTTAATAAGATGTACGAGTACCTACCTTTGACAATTTGAGAGAAATTGACCCATGTTTACTAACTATTAAAAATAATGTATTAAAAATATTGGAGCTACTTTTAATGGACATTTTTCGTTTTATTTTCTGGGCAGTGGACGGCAAGCTTTCATTGCCAAAGAACTAAATATGTACTCTCAAATGTTTAAACATTTTAAATATCAAAGGTACCTCGTATTTTTTCATTTTATTGATAAAAAACGACACTGTTATTAGCGTTTTAGTATATGTGAAACCTTTGCGTTAAACGATACTATACCAATTTAGACATCAACACTGCACCAATTTTATGTTCGATTTACAAATAGATAATTTTTCAATTTGACCGATACGGGCTATTATGTACTTTCGTCGGTTTTTAAACAATTTCGGCAATTTTTTGACTATGGGGGGACTCAAAATAAAATTGAATTTTATACTCGACAAAGATTTTATACCTATTTGGATTTTAAAGATAACAATATGCACAAACTTCATTAATTTGAATCATTACAATGACTGACAAACGCTTAATATGAACAAAGTCCTTGCACCTCGAAAAGAATATGCTATATTTGTATGCAATTAAAAAACGGTTTTAGACGAATGCAATGGTCGTTTTGCTGTTGCATTTCTGTATTTTGATGAAAATGCCTTCGTCACTTTGGGCCGTCAATACTTTATTCATAGCCGCACTTAGGGGGCAAGAAACCTTATGCGGCTCTGTCGCCCATTTTTCGATTACTAGTTAGGTACACTAGGACAATCCCACAAAACAATTTCCACCAAACCGCGCCTAGATAAACAAATTAATTGATGCTTTAATTATTATTTTTTATGATGGTTCACAAACAAATCAGTTATAATGGCAACCTAATAAAAGGAACTTATTAAAAACCATAAAAATTTATAAATATTTCATAGATTACCCAAATCATTTCTATAAAGTGTATTCAATTATAATGAAAACAACTTCCTAAATAAAACAAAACAAGACAAATTTCGTAGAATCAATACTAATTATTTCGTTAGGATTATTGAATTATAACTTGAACAATCTGCCAGACCAATATGTCTAAGGAATACGGATCATTACGTATACTGTAGAAAGTTCAGGAATGAAACTCTGTTTTCTTTCATTTTGAATGTCAATTTTAAGGTTATAGAGTTGTTATACAAATGATACCACCTCGCGTTTGTTTGCCATATATAGTGAAATCAATTTTCGTCTCTACGTAGTTCATTGTATGCTAGAAATACATGTTAATGAAGATGTTGATGAATAAAAGTTAGAATAAGTATTATTTGGATGAAATAATTAAAAAGAACGTCAGCGTTTAGTGTAAAGAAACGCTAAAGCAGTTACATTAAAGTATATTATTATTATAATCTTACGAAGACCGATTACTGTAGTAAAAAATGCGCAGGGCGTTTCAGAAACGACAATACCGTAATTAGATACAGTAAGAAGGTTAAGGCAATTAAAAGGTTTGTGGCATGTGTGATGCATTCCCTCTGGACCACAGAACTGGGTGTCAACTTCTCTAGAGAGAGGTTAAACTACCCCTTCAATTACAGACCACGAGGCTTTTATTAAGAAGAAGAAGCTCAATAAGCTTACCGTAGAATTTCTTTTTGAGTAGGTCTTTACCTAGTATTTGATACATTCGGGCGTCAAGAATATGAGTCAGGCAAAAATAACGTTATAAGTAGGTATAGTTATTTTATTTGTATAGAGATAGATGGCAGATGTACACGCGTACAAAAATGTATTTTCTCGCGGCGCTGTCTAATTTTAAATTCAATCCGCGATCAGAATCAAATCGATTGTGCAGTGCAGTGCAGTGCACTACTCCCCGCACCCATGCTAATCTCCCTAATATATTCAAAGCTGTGCAGTGCAATGGTGTTTGTATGTATCCACCACATACATCTCTGTCTTATTGTTGTTATTGTAACAAACACTCGGGCTTATTTTGTTTATTTAATCATTGCGGGAATGATGATGATTTCGGTAACGGTACATGATAATAACACACTGATCGGGTCTAAGCGTGGAATTTAGCACGTTTCAAAGACCGTAGGTTCATATACATAACTTCTGCTAATGTGGTAGTCCAAATAATAAACTATAAGTTGCAGTTATATCCAGTCATATTGACGGAGAGGTATGTCATAGATTTAAACGTGGATCCTCTCATTTTACCTTAATGGGTTAAAAACATTTTCTTAGTGTTAATGTTCCAATGATTGTCAGTGACGAGGAAAATGTAAGAGAGCCGCGTTTGATAACATGAGATGAGATCTTTTGCAGTGATAAAATCAATTTAAAACTAATGCAGAGAATGGTCAAATGCTATGTTTGTCTACATTACTATACGCTGTGGAGATGTACCTTAAAAGTTCATTTTAATCATTTGAAATTTGTCTCCACCGCTGAATGCTTCGTAATCCTTGAACCGATACACTAACACAGAAGTGTTGCGAAGAGCTGTACTTGAGAGAGAGTTGTTAGCCAGAATCGAGACATGGAAAATATCCTACCTGATGGGACATATACTTGGCAACACCAAATGCAAATCGCTTCATCTGATAATGTTAGGGAAAATAGGTGGAAGTCGAGATGTGGGGAGATGGGAGATGTCCTGACTGAAAAACATTAGACAATGGAATGGAATCCAGCGGGTGGAAGAACGCTTCCGGTCATCTCAGGACAGAGTGGTAGCCGACGTCGGGGTTCTGACTTCTGACATGGCACAGGAAGAAGAAGTGTTAATGTTCCCAAGATTATCATCATGATCATAAACTGCGACGAGGAAAACATAACGCAGCGAATTATTCAGAAAAGACATCCAGGGAACCCAGTCTGTTAAGTATGTAAAAAGTTTTGGTATTTGTGGTCTCTTTTGTCAAGCCCAGATTAATTTAAAAGTAGGTTTACTTCCTTCAATACGCCAAATTGTATGAAGAGTTCTGAAACTTTATTTGATGTGTAGTGGGACTCACAATTATTTATTTGTCTGACGATACCAGACTCACATAATCGGCCTCATGGAAGCCTCTTTTTAAAATGGCAGGACTGCTGGGACCTATAACATCACAAGAGAAGGAACTCAAATAACGAGAAAAAACAAACCACGAATGCCTAAATCAAGGAGACTCAATGAGATTAAGAACTCTTACTCAAGTTAATTCGTAGGTACTATTTTGACCACTAAAAGAATAATAAATGAACATAGTACACCTCAAACTGATTGATTGTATTTTTCTCATCACGTCTTTAAAAAACAACGTGGGGAATATTATTACATATTAGGTATGCGCGAATTTTGCCGAAAAATAACTGAACAACAATAAAAATATATTTGAATACAATTCAATCAGTTGACTGGATATTGTAAGAATGTGCAATGAAGCGAAGTGCATCTGCCGCAGGATGCGCCGTGCATATTGATTAGAAGAAATTAATAGAATTTAATCACATGACAATAATGGAAACTCTGCCTGTTCAATTATTCAACACCTTTCAACTATGTTGCCCCGATAAAAATTAATCAAATAATTGAGGTAGGCTCCCCTCGTTTTTCTATTTACAAATTTCTATCAATATATTGCTATTAATATTTCATTGTGATACAATTAATGATAGAAGAAATAACGGGATATAAAGAAACAGTGTAAGACGACTGATGAAATGATAGTTACTAGTTACTTTTTGTATTTTTTGTTCAGATACAACAGACTTCAAAGGAAATCAATTTGTTACCAATTAATGGGGGAAATCTTGTGAATCTCAAAGCCCCTAAAATATGTTTCTGTCTAATGAATATTTCAGTACATCCGATCCACTATATCAATTTCAAAACATGAACCAGTTATTTAATATGTGATAATACAACTTGCGGAATATCAATCCGAATACATAGTTTTAATTGAAGCTGTCTATAAATATTCAATTCGATTTTGTAAACATCCATCCATCAGTTCTTCTGTCTTTAAACCCCACAGTAAATAGGTTGGTTGGAAGAAATTGCCCTAGGCAAAATAAGCCCGCCAATTTTGGTCAATTATGTATATTTTTACCCAATAAAGTGTTATATTATGATTATTATTATTAATAAAAGCCCGAGAAAGACAGAGAATCGATGCCTTCGAGATGTGGTGCTGGAGACGTTTACTTCGTATCCCCTGGACGGCCAGAAGAACCAATACGTCAATTTTAAAAGAATTGAACATAACAGACAGACTTTCCTCCTTGTGCTTGAAGCAGATTCTCCGGTTCTTCGGTCACATTGCTAGAAGAGGTGAAGGGAGTCTGGAAAAATTGGTGGTCCTTGGTGGTGTCGAAGGTTCGAGAGGCAGAGGAAGAGCACCCACGAGATGGACAGACCAAATTAGGGCAGCTACAGGCACAACAGTGTTGTTGGAGCAGTGCGCACGGCGATGTGTCGGGGGAGGTGGAGGAAGATTTTACATGATGTTGTTACGGCGGAGAGAGGATACCAGGTCACGACCCTCAGTAATGAGGACTAACAATTAAAAAAAAAATTTGGTTCATTATTCTTCATACTTTAAAAAAGTTAATATTATCGTTAATTTTTCTTAAATTTTAATAGTTCCGCGCATCTTTAATTTTTTTCTTTCATAAAAATATAGAACTAGCGAAATTGGTCCAGTCGTTCACGTGTGACGCCGTGATATTTTTATATCGATATGTTCATCATTCATTCCATATCAAACTTTTGTACCCGTGCACCAAGAAATTCCAAGACGGTTATTGAGAACAGCAAATGTGCGACGAGTAAACAAGATAAAAATTGCAAATTGAAATCAGAAGTTCTCTCGAAATATTCAAATCGATAATCGACAAAACATCTGAGAAATTCATTTCGAGAAGAGAGAAGGAAATTGAATGAGGATATGTTTACCTGCACCACCTGTCCCTCTGATGTGCAGCGTCATCGCCCTCGGCTGTTACCTGCTCACACGGCAGTTGCCAAATTTTCAAAAAGAAAATTGCAAAATATATACACAAGAAAATTTGATAATGCTACACCATCCACCGTGTAGCTTCGTATTCTACGCTATGTAGGTATGCCGTTTATTTTATTTGTTAACAAAATAGAAGAGTCGACGAAATATTTTCCGTGTTTACTACTATTTCATAATACCTACGGCGAACCATTTTGATTAGATTGCTGTATTTCTTTTGTTTTTTTTTTAAAGAAAAAAATCTTCATCAGTTGTACGAAACATATTGATTTTAAAAATAGAAAACAACAAAAATTTTCCCATTTTAACGTTAATATATTATTATGAACTATGATTTCTATCAAAGCGTGTAGGTAATCTGCTTTTGCTTTGCTGTTCATTTATTTTGTAACTTGAATTAGATACTTACAAAATTAACTTACTTAATCGATATAGTTAAGGCGCAGGTATAACTGGGGAGGCTGTGAAACTGTTGAAATCATAATGGTCACACTCTTTTCATTTCTCCATACTCGTAGAAAATGCTTAATCACTCGAAAGCGAGTGCAGAGCTAAAAAAAATACTCGTAGAAACATCCTATAAGCTGGGTACATACGTAACGATTTATCTTTAAGATTTGAACGATAATCGCTCATTTTTCAAATCTTCGCGAAGAAAACAAATGAAAAATGAGCGATTATCGTTCAAATCTTAAAGATAAATCGTTACGTGTGTACCCAGCTGTTTACTCAATAATCGATTTGTCTAAAACTAAACGATCCTTATTTTTTTGTTAAATCTTTGGCAGGGAAACCATGGATAGGTGATTTGTGTCAAATAATTACAATTACAATAATGAATTCGATCCCAGGTGCCGACCATCTTCCTCTTTCACGACACAAGCTTTATGTAGCTTACTGTGAAAGAGTCAGAGAGTGTATTTGTGTTCGCTTTGAGTGAGCACAGAAACATTAAAAAAAAATAATGATTTTGTTTGAATGTAAAATTTGAACCAAGTTTTCGCCGCGTGAAATTTTTATCATATCGAAAAAAGTTTTTAGGATTTTTTCCCTCTATATCATAATAAGCACAGAAAAATACGAAGGAGAACAAAATATGATTTCAATAAGTTTTTTAAGCAGATAGTCATTTTTTAAATTTAAAATCAAAATATAACTGTCTGAGGTATAGGGTTAGGTAGTAGTAAAGGTAACTTTAAATGTTATATAGTTAAATTGGCTAGCATTTTCAGGTCTCGAGTGATCACACCAAATGAATGAATCAATAATGAAGATCGTATGATTTGAACAATTTCTCTCAATAGCTGGGTACACACGTAGCGATTTCTCTTTAAGATTTGAACGATAATCGTTCAATCGCTCAAATCTTAGCGATAAATCGGCACGTTAGTGGTGTCTGAAAGATCAACGATAAATTGGTCAAATCGTTCACCGATAAATTGGTACAATTTATCTGCTGTGCAACACACACGAGAAGATTGATTCAAAAGTTAATACAAATATTAACGATAATCGTTCCAAATTATCGGCCGATAATTTGGAACGATTATCGTTAAGATATTTTCTGAGCGATTTCTCATAACAAAATAATCGTTCAGTTAATTTGGTACGTGTGTGCTGGACGAACGATTTATCTTTCCAATTCAAAAGATTATCGTTCGATCGCTGATCTTTCGGAAATTCATAAAATTTGAGCGATAATGATGACGTATATTTTTTCAGTTGGATATAAACATCATCATAGTTCTCATTATATTTACTCCACCTGAACTTGCGTTAAATTAACGTACCTATGTAACGGTATACTTGTCTCCCTCTTCTTTGGGACCCTGATGGGAGGATTAACTGCGGTCTCCTCGGCCAACTGTCATTCGGCATCCTTAACACATGTCCCAGACAAGTCCATCTCCTCCCCACAATGGGCTCACCCTGGGCGCGCCAGCGTATAGCGTCGTTCGTGATGCGGTGTTACCATCCTATGCCTAGAAGTCTCCTGAGGCACTTCATTTCAAAAGCTGGGGTTTATCGTTATTTATTCCAGCTAAATCTTTTACACCACACAGTTGAGCCGTGTATATATAATATACATACATCGGAAACCACTTGACCTGGGGCCTATATGCAATTTTAGATCGCCAGGCATATTCAATAGACCATTAAAGATGTCAATTGACATTTTGCTGGCTCTCATGTTATGGTGTGTTTTCCTCGGAATACGGTACAGCGATAAATGTGTCAGTTTAGAACATTGTCAATATCAACGAAGTGCCTCAGGAGAATCTTGGGTATAAGATGGTACTACCGCATCACAAACGACGCTATACGCCAGCGCACTCAGCGCAGGCCCATCACTTCCACCATTACGGAGAGGAGATGGACTTGGCTGGGACATGTGTTAAGGATGCCGAATGACAGTTGGCCGAGGAGAGTGCTGATCTTCCTCCCATCAGGGTCCCGAAGACGAGGAAGATCCTCTCATACTGTGTTCCGCTCCTTCGAAGCAGAGCTGAAAGGGTTGGACATGGTGTGGGAGGAGGTCATAAGCATTGCGCAAGATCGAGCGCAATGGAGAGCTCTTGTTGCCTCCCTATGCTCCTGAGTGGAGTTCAAAGGGAGTTTGATTGATTAATTGATAAATCAAGATTTATAAAAGTACTTCTCTTATCAGCCTTGTCGGGTCCCACCAACGTTGGATGTCACTTTGGAGAATTTTCCCCTGTCCAGCGCTGCCCGGAACAGCTCCTTTATAGTTCGGATGCCGATCCACTCCCTTACAGGAACATGAAAATGAAGTCAGAGTAGGTATTTTATTTTACCGATATGAAGATCTTGCCCACTTTAAGTAGGTACCTATTAACGTATAGTTTTTTTTGTCTATTTAAAAAAATATTCTATAGGGTTGTTCAACAAGAACTTTGTTTATCAATTGTGGCAACACCAACAACATGATGGTTTTCGCATTTAGTTTTTTGACGTATTCGTAGTAGATGCGTTGGCAATTGTTACAATGAATTCACTTTCGCTTGAAAATCGCATTAAAATAATTAAAATCCACTATGAAAATGGTGGTTCTGTTAAAGTTACATTTCGAACAGCCAATGAAACGATCAATTTATTGCAAACCAAATTTCCCGATCGCTTAATTTCACGAAACTCAGCTGTTTAGTGGCCAGCCAGATCTTGTGATCTAACACCACTGGATATTTTTTTTTATGTTAAGGACAGAGTCTTTTCGGAGCCAATTGAATCGGAGCGTTAAAACTCAAATTCCGTTGTATGCTTAACGTAATAGTCCCGCCATTTTGACAAAAAGTGATTAAAAACTTGATGATGAAAGAATCGACATCTGTCTGCGTGCTCGTGGTGGACATTGGCCAGATATCATTTTTCATTCATAATTGCCAAACTTTTCTCTTTGTAATTCAATAAAAAATTTAATCATCATCTTCAAAATTTTTTGTTTAATTTTGTTTTAGAAAACAATGTTCTTGTTGGAAAACCCGTTATAATAATGTTATGACTTCTGTTTAATTCTTATCTGTCATTCTAGAAAATATATGAATTAGTTTCGTCGGACTAGATAAGGGCTCATACACACGGCTTAAACAAGAACCGTCTGAAATTCGGCACTGTGGAAAAAACCGCTGGCGATTTCTCAGTGGTATCATGGATTTCGTAAAAATTTTCATGGAAAGTGGAAAACCTCAGTTTGCAGAAATTCCTAAAATTTCATATATAATTTTGATTAGGGAGCACTCTGTTTAAATATAAGTTGTTTTCTTTTTTCTTAATAAATTGATAAAAAAAAACTTTGATAAAATAAAAATTTCTCTAGGAAATATACGCACTATTGCATACGCCACGTACGGGTGTATGTTTTTAAATGAATTTGGGCTAATTAAAAGTGAACGCAAATACATTTGGAAACATTCACACACACTATCATCATCATCATCATTAGGGGTTGCGCCCTTCCTTACCCCTGGATGTTTCAGGAACCTAAGTTTTCATTTCATCCAGACTTTATAAGCCAAAAAAGTAGACAAAAAGTGCAAGGTTTCAGAATAAAGTCGGAAGGACTTCATCTGACGCGCAAAGAAGAAAACAAAGAAAAAGATCCTTGCAACAAATAATTCATTTAAGTGTAAATTAAAGAAAAACTTCAGATTGAGTTGACAATTATTATAATTCAATTAAATTGCGGAAATTTTAAGTTTAATTTGAATTTTAACAACCGTTAATGATTCCTCCCAACAACTACACCATAACCAAATCCCACCAAATAATAAAAAGAAACAAGCTACAACATATACTCAAACCAAAAATAAACCCATCACCGTTTTTTACTAGATTATGCCCATACCGCAAAAAAAAATGCACCCACAATAAAAGTTACAGTGGTAATGAATTTTGAAACACGCATCTCAACGAGACTACGTGAGTGGTGCCTCGCTGACGGGCTGCATCAGGTTATCCCATTGCTCTCTCCAGTCCTCCGCGAAGGCGCAAAAACAAAACACACACACTAAGAAAGAGTTGTGTTGTGAAAGTGGAAATGCACAGGGATTCGAACCCACGACGTATGTTGTAGTAAGAAAGCCGCCGACTGAACCGCTGGGTTTCCTCTTCAAATAAAAATGTACCTACGCGTTTCAAACAGACGCCGTTTTTTTAACCGCGCTAGGTCTGCACCCGTAGTGTGATGTGGCCCTAAGTAATAAAACAAAATCAATTGTCAATTTTTTTTTTTTATATTTTGAACATTTTATATCACAAAAATATGCACTTATAATAATATATTAAATACATCCTTTTTGATAAAAGGATTTTCCTTTGAGTTCTGTTGAGGAACGACTATTTTACACAGCACAAGTCACCATTTTCAATAACACCGTATTACTTGACGCTCTTCTGGTGGAATAGCTTTTCTCATCACAATGTTCTTTTTGGTCAAGGCACCCTTTACTAAAGACAATAAAAAGTTAAAAGTATTTTCATCCATGCGCAAATAGTTCTTAAAATCATCAGGATCATCTTCTTGTATCACTTTCAAAAGCTGCATGTGATGCAGATCTTTCTTCAATAACCACGTTTTCACCCACTTTGTTCTACTTTTACTTCTTCTGAGCCGTTTATGATGGTGTAACCCATCATCCCAAGGGAAAGCAGGTAACCAAGATCACTGTTACGTACGTCTAAGTTCATAATAAAATTCACGTCAAAAGTTCAGGAGTAGTAAAAACGGTGAGAACTATGATGATGTTTACATCGAACTGTCATAAGTGATACATACGTCATCATTATCGTTCAAATTTTATAAAACTCCGAAAGAATAGCGATCGTGCGATAATCGTTTGAATTTGAAAGATATATCGTTCATAATTTTGATACGAGAAATCGCTCAGAAAATTTGCACGTTAGTGTCAAACGACCGATATATCTTAACGATAAATCGTACGAAATTATCGGCCGATAATTTGGAACGATTATCGGCAGATAATTTCGTACGATTTATCGTTAAGATATATCGGTCGTTTGACACTAACGTGCAAATTTTCTGAGCGATTTCTCGTATCAAAATTATGAACGATATATCTTTCAAATTCAAACGATTATCGCACGATCGCTATTCTTTCGGAGTTTTATAAAATTTGAACGATAATGATGACGTATGTATCACTTATGACAGTTCGATGTAAACATCATCATAGTTCTCACCGTTTTTACTACTCCTGAACTTTTGACGTGAATTTTATTATGAACTTAGACGTACGTAACAGTGATCTTGGTTACCTGCTTTCCCTTGGGATGATGGGTTACACCATCATAAACGGCTCAGAAGAAGTAAAAGTAGAACAAAGTGGGTGAAAACGTGGTTATTGAAGAAAGATCTGCATCACATGCAGCTTTTGAAAGTGATACAAGAAGATGATCCTGATGATTTTAAGAACTATTTGCGCATGGATGAAAATACCTACTTTTAACTTTTTATTGTCTTTAGTAAAGGGTGCCTTGACCAAAAAGGTCACTGTGATGAGAAAAGCTGTTCCACCAGAAGAGCGTCAAGTAATACGGTGTTATTGAAAATGGTGACTTGTGCTGTGAAAAATAGTCGTTCCTCAACAGAACTCAAAGAGGAAAATCCTTTTATCAAAAAGGATGTATTTAATATATTATTATAAGTGCATATTTTTGTAATAAAATGTTCAAAATATAAAAATAAATTTGACAATTGATTTTGTTTTATTACTTAGGGCAACATCACACTACGGGTGCAGACCTAGCGCGGTTAAAAAAACCGCGTCTGTTTGAAACGCGTAAGTACATTTTTATTTGAAGAGGAAACCCAGCGGTTCAGTCGGCGGGTTTCTTACTACAACATACGTCGTGGGTTCGAATTTCACAACACAACTCTTTCTTAGTGTGTGTGAATGTTTCCAAATGTATTTGCGTTCACTTTTAATTAGCCCAAATTCATTTAAAAACATACACCTGTACGTGGCGTATGCAATAGTGCGTATATTTCCTAGAGAAATTTTTATTTTATTAAAGTTTTTTTTTATCAATTTATTAAGAAAAAAGAAAACAACTTATATTTAAACAGAGTGCTCCCTAATCAAAATTATATATGAAATTTTAGGAATTTCTGCAAACTGAGGTTTTCCACTTTCCATGAAAATTTTGACGAAATCCATGATACCACTGAGAAATCGCCAGCGGTTTTTCCTACAGTGCCGAATTTCAGACGGTTCTTGTTTAAGCCGTGTGTATGAGCCCTTATCTAGCCTGACGAAACTAATTCATATATTTTCTAGAATGACAGATAAGAATTAAACAGCAGCCCGATTCACGGAAAAGTTTAAGTGTAAGTTTAGTTCGAAGTTCGAACGAAGTTCGATTCAAACCCTCCGTGAATAGGTACATAGACTGTAGATAGTCGCCGCCTACAATAATTATTATTACCAGCAGCCCTATTCACAAAAGTTTGAATCGAACTTCGTTCGAACTAAGACTTAAACTTTTCCGTGAATCGGGCTGCAGAAGTCATAACATTATTATAGAATATTTTTTTAAATAGACAAAAATAAACTATACCTACGTTAATAGGTACCTACTTAAAGTGGGCAAGATCTTCATATCGGTAAAATAAAATACCTACTCTGACTTTATTTTCATGTTCCTGTAAGGGAGTGGATCGGCATCCGAACTATAAAGGAGCTGTTCCGGGCAGCGCTGGACAGGGGAAAATTCACCAAAGTGACATCCAACGTTGGTGGGACCCGACAAGGCTCATAAGAGAAATACTTTTATAAATCTTGATTTGTCAATTAATCAATCAAACTCCCTTTGAACTCCACTCAGGAGCATAGGGAGGCAACAGGAGCTCTCCATTGCGCTCGATCTTGCGCAATGCTTATGACCTCTTCCCACACCATGTCCAACCCTTTCAGCTCTGCTTCGAAGGAGCGGAACACAGTATGAGAGGATCTTCCTCGTCTTCGGGACCCTGATGGGAGGAAGATCAGCACTCTCCTCGGCCAACTGTCATTCGGCATCCTTAACACATGTCCCAGCCAAGTCCATCTCCTCTCCGTAATGGTGGAAGTGATGGGCCTGCGCTGAGTGCGCTGGCGTATAGCGTCGTTTGTGATGCGGTAGTACCATCTTATACCCAAGATTCTCCTGAGGCACTTCGTTGATATTGACAATGTTCTAAACTGATACATTTATCGCTGTACCGTATTCCGAGGAAAACACACCATAACATGAGAGCCAGCAAAATGTCAACTGACATCTTTAATGGTCTATTGAATATGCCTGGCGATCTAAAAATGCATATAGGCCCCAGGTCAAGTGGTTTCCGATGTATGTATATTGTATATACATGGCTCAACTGTGTGGTGTAAAAGATTTAGCTGGAATAAATAACGATAAACCCCAGCTTTTGAAATGAAGTGCCTCAGGAGACTTCTAGGCGTAGGATGGTAACACCGCATCACGAACGACGCTATACGCTGGCGCGCCCAGGGTGAGCCCATTGTGGGGGGAGATGGACTTGTCTGGGACATGTGTTAAGGATGCCGAATGACAGTTGGCCGAGGAGACCGCAGTTATTCCTCCCATCAGGGTCCCAAAGACGAGGGAGACAAGTTTACCGTTACATAGGTACGTTAATTTAACGTAAGTTCAGGTGGAATAAATACAATGAGAATTACTATGATGATGTTTAAGGAAGTGGTTGGTGACCCAGCGGTTACAACACCGGCTTTCTTACCGCGGACGTCGTGGTTCGATCCCAGGTGCCGACCATCTTCCTCTTTCACGACACAAGCTTTCAGTAGCTTACTGTGAAAGAGTCAAGGAGTGTATTTGTGTTCACTGTGAGTGAGCACAATTTCATTTTAAAAAAAAAAAAAAAAAGTATCCAACTGAAAAAATATACGTCATCATTATCGCTCAAATTTTATGGATTTCCGAAAGATCAGCGATCGTACGGTAATCTTTTGAATTGGAAAGATAAATCGTTCGTCCAGCACACACGTACCAAATTAACTGAACGATTATTTTGTTATGAGAAATCGCTCAGAAAATATCTTAACGATAATCGTTCCAAATTATCGCCCGATAATTTGGAACGATTATCGTTAATATTTGTATTAACTTTTGAATCAATCTTCTCGTGTGTGTTGCACAGCAGATAAATTGTACCAATTTATCGGTGAACGATTTGACCAATTTATCGTTGATCTTTCAGACACCACTAACAAGCGGATTTATCGCTAAGATTTGAGCGATTGAGCGATTATCGGTCAAATCGTAAAGAGAAATCGCTACGTGTGTACCCAGCTAATAAGAAAGGAAGAATTGAACCTAAATGACATATTTTAAACGGACGTAACAAACATGTTCATGATATGTGTTGTATGCAGTAAGTAATAAATTAAATTATATTGTTCCGTAGTGTACCTACTTATACCAGGAATAATATATGTCGGCGGAAAAAATGTATCTATTCCGGTTGACAATCGCAATATTTCGCCGGGATCTTTTAATCCCCTTTGCGATAATAAAATACAGCAATCAAACCTCTTAATAAAAATTGCTTTCCAACAAATATAGACACATACCTACTAGACATATAGATAGGTACTTACTAACGGAACGGAACGGAACGGCAGAATGGAATCGCTCGGTGAAGTCGTATAATTTATGGAAATGCAATAAGAATTTTATCAAAAACCAAAGGCTCTATGCAAACCTACATTGCACGGTCAAAAGTAAGGGGCTTAACAAAGTGTTATGTAACTACTCTTCTTTTCTTTTTGCAGGTTTGAGAGTCTGTTCATTTAAGCAGTAGCCTCTTGGGATGCTGAACTCCAGCTCTTCCTCCACCGTTTAAGGGTCCTTCCCGGCCGACGCTGTTCATTTGGAACACGATACAATGTGGCGAAACGTGGCATTCTTGAATCGGTCATTTTTTGGACATGCTGTTACTAATAACGGCACCGCTTTTGCCCCCATCTGACAGCTGACCACGTCATCAACCCCGCAGATTTCCCGAATTGCCGTTTTATGCCCTCGGTCTCACTGGTTCTTGGCGGCAATTGATTGCCCGCAGCGTTCTCATCTCGGCCGTTCATAGCATGATTTTTGTTTTAACCGTTTTTTTTAACTATGTATTTAAATAATTAAATTTTATTGTTGATCTTTTATATAAATAATTAATAACTATGATATTTTTTACAAACATCCCTAAAAAGAGTCTACATCTTTATTCATCGTCACATAATATTATAATAAGTCAATAAATAAATGGGAATTACACAAATAGAGAGAGAATTTTGAAAAGTACAATGAGTACGTCAAAAAGACAAAAAAAATCTTTTTACTTTCTGAATATGTATCGTAATCATTCGGATTAATGACCAGTTTCTAATAAATACGAAGTGCGTGAATTTCTATTTTTCATGATGTATCGAGTAATCGAGAGAGCTAAAAATTATAAATTTTATTTAAAAACAACTTTTTTTTACAAATTGTCAATCACTTCTCAATTAATGAGATCATCAGTTCTAAAACACATCTAAATCACAACATGTTCAACATGTCAAAAAATCCCATGCCCCCTGCAGAATTCGAGCCTGTAACCCTGGCCGTCTCAAGCTAATTAATAATATCTCAAATTTAATGATATGTAACATTAAATTGTTAGTTTTATAAATATGACATATAAATCAATTCAGCTGAGAAATTACATTATCGCCCATAAAATAAGTAGGAACTTTGTATATGCGAAAATGAAATTAATAAATGCAAAATGGTGCAACACAGTTGCATGAACTTTTCGTTCAATCCTCTCTGTGTGTTGCTTAAGAATGCTCAGGCTCCCAGCATTGGCCCCACTTTTATAAATTTGTACAGTAAGCGTATTTTGGAGATAATTTATATCTTTGTTTGTTTCATACTTGGAGATTTATCTTCGGGAGGGTGTACGCCGCGCTCTACTGGACGCTCAAGTATAATTTTATTCGCATTTTCAAGCCGTTGGTTTCTTATCAGAGAGCCATTTTAAAAGGGCTGGATTTTATTTGAGTCATAACCCCATCTAATGAATCTAAAATAACGCGCAATGTTTTCCCTTTTTCTGGTACATATTATATGAACGATATTTAAAATTGGAATAAAAAATTTCAACAGAGTTATTTGTTTGGTGTTACCATCGTAAAAATATGGATATAATTCTGTTTTATTTGTTCTGCTTTTGACAAATTTTAACGTAATATTCCCTTAGCCTATTTAACCGATTTATATTTTGAATGTGGTGTGTTCAATTGGTATGAAGAATACAAAAAATGCGACAGATGTGTGAAAATACAAGAAATTGATGGTGGGAATGACATCCTACCTAAGAATAGACAAGACCAGATTTACTTGTAGTACCTACTGCCACACTGCTGTATCCCCAAAGTACTTTGTTCGTGTGGAAGAGACATAGGGACCTATTTCGAAAGAGTAGTTAAGGGTTAAATACCGACATATCAGCAGGTAGGAAGTGCTTAAAAATAGGAAAAGGTTTATAATTTGTAGCTAAAAAGATTGGTATTAACCTATTTGTATGATGCAATCGAATGTTGATGATTTGCAATTGTAAGAATTTATATTAAATGTAGTTGTTTTACGATCGACAAGATAGTAGGATACTTTTGTTTCATTCATGCTTTCCAAAACTCTCTTATTATTCGCTATATTTCAGATTTGACAATACAATTTTATTAGAACGTAGGGAACATTGCCAAAAAATACGAGAAAAATCAACACAGTTTTAACAAGTTACGCTGCGTAAGAATCGAACAGACACCTACCTACGCATATACCATAGATAATAAAACATAAATATAATTATTACAATGTTGGCAGGTTGGCAACATGTGCGTTTCTTGTCTATGGTGTGAGTATGTTTAGGCGGGAGAGCACGTGTCAAATTCGAATCAGCTGATGTTGAACACGACGGCCATTATTGTGATTTAAAACGTATATTGTAAATATTTAAAAAAAATGAGTCAGGTTTTCACTTCGTAGGTTTGGAAATATAAATATTTTTTTCTGTTTATACAGTAGCTTCCGTGCGATTCTTTATTTTACAATTACTTTATTTCAACACTGAAATATTTTGAAACGAAAGTTTGGGCGTTATATTTCAGTTCCATTTCGATGAGTTGATAATGTTATGGAAGAAAGCAAATAAAAATGTGAATATTTTTGGAAATGAATAAAATGAAGTCGTAGTTTTAGTATTTATGTGAAATATACGCAGAGAGCCCCGAAAATCATAAATTGTCTCTTGGTACAACCCCCGCGTACAAACGTACTATTATTATTATATTCTCGTAAGAAAACGATTCCATCCCCCGACATTAGACCAAGTTACCAAGATCTTCATCAAGCAATAAACAACGGAGTACAAACTATATGGAAACTTCAGAGATGTCACTAAGATGCTAAAGGCGAGTTATGAAAATGGCGTGCAAGTACGTCTCGAAGCCTTTCTTAAGTACAAACATAAATCTGGATAAGATCACGCCATTCATTATGTGACTATACTTATTATTGGATTTGTACATAGTTACTTTCCTCGCGATCCCTTCCAATCATGTGGATGTCACGAAACTTTTCCAAGTCTCCGCATATCTTGCGTTAGTTGCGCAGATTCATCCCAGCTTAAACCAGAATCTTGAAGTCCGCAGAGAATGCCCGTTTGAAAATTGGTTTTGGCTCGTCTTGCCTTCTTGTACCAACTGCAGGATTTTGCAAAAGGCATGCATATTCAAAACACAGCCAGCTGAATTTGCGTATTCCTGCTGAGGTTTGTAAAGTTGACCACCAGTTTTCCCGTTCTGAAGGTCTTTTGCTCTGTGGTGTCGAGTCTTCCTTTGCAATATCCTTAATTTTGTTCATCTTTTGGACTTACTTGTTTCGATTACGATCTCGAAGTAATCGTCTTAGTCACTAACAATAACTATCTTAAAGTAATATGTGATTTCAAAGAGTTGTCATATGCAGCGCGCTGTAGGGAATATGCCAACTTGATACTATCTCCAACATCGAACGCAATCAATTCGTTTGTTGAGACTTCATAAAAGAAACTTTATAGTTTCTCTATTCTTCGATAGATGGCGTTAGTGTAAATTAACTTAAAGGTGTGAAATATTCCGAATGGTAAACTTTAATTCCATGTAGTAATTACACAAATAAATGTTAATTTGAACGAGGTTTGAAGGTTATCCCACGTAAACCGTTTAGAAGCTGCGAAGCGCGATTCAAATCCGCTTTAATTAAAAGCTCTCCCAGCGTCACAAGTTTGAATGCGTCCTCCACTGCAATTGAATATAATTGGGGAAACTTTTAGTTATTTATTATAGTCTGGCGTGTTCTCTTTTCCAGGTAAAGATATCAAAACTGTTATTATCTAAATTATTCAGTATCTATATTACATAGGGGGGATGTGTAATTTAATTAAAACTATATGTTAACATAAAACCAATGTTTCTAAAACACATGCAATAGAAACCTATAAAAGGTTTTGATGAGTTAAAATATTTCGAAAGTTGAGTAAACCTCACTCTAGACAGCTTCAAAATAAATTCTTTCAAACCAATTAGGTAGATATTTTTATTTAAACCTATTAAGATCTAAACTTGTAACGGCACAAGAATTCAATTATGTTGTGTTAAATGACTTTACTTAAACTTTATATTGTTGGCTTTCAGTCTTTGCTCTTTATATGAAAGATATACTTAATATAATAATATCCCTGATTTTGAACGATAGTAGCCAAATCGGTTATAAATTGTATCTCCCGTGAAATGATTTGGTATCTTCAAACAAGATTTCATTAAAAGCTTTAAAAAGTGATAAAAACATAATATTGGAATTTTCTTATGCGTATTTAGGTGTGCATTCTGATAAAAATCCGCTTTATGTTACACAAAAACCTATCAAAGAAACATACATTTCTCCGCCGACAAGAATTTCGAACCAACGCGGAATGGTTTTCTGCTATTGTGTTGTGAGTAGCTTGTTCATTTTAAGTATTGAAAAATAAATTCTTTGACAAAATACCTACACTCAAGATTTTTTGCACTACGTAAGTTGGTTTGATTTGATTTGAGTGTGTTTCAAACGATGTGCCTTAGAAGAAATTTGGGTATAAGATGGTACCACCACATCACGAATGAAGCTTTTTATGCGCCGGCGCACCCAGCGAAGACCAATGACTTCTACCATTGTGGAGAGGAGATGGACTTTGCTGGACCGTGTGTAAAGGATGATGAATGAAAGTTGGCCGAAAAGAGCGCTGTTGATCCTCTATCAGTTTCCCGAAGACAAGGACAATCCTCTCACACCGTGTTCGGAGTATATTCGAAATATCTCAAGTACCTAAGTATGTAATAATATGATCTTATTTTATCCGTCAAGTATTAAAAAGTCCCGTACCAAAAATATTCTATTCCTGTCTTAACCAAAGCTCATTTGATATCTACTAACTTGCACTTATCTGACATATACTTAGCTACTGTTTTATTTTGAGACATGTAGAGATAGGTATATTTTAAACCACGTGGTAGGATATGACTGATATGAGTAGATCTATACGTACGTAGGTGTAGTATGTCGTGTGACAGAATGTGACAACAAAGTAAAGACAGAAAGGTAACCAGTAGCTATATTTATTTATACATATACACGCATCTTGTGCGTTTGTCGAGACGAGGGATTAATAATACATACCTAACGGAGAATTCTACATAGGTTGCGTGCTATATATGCATATCTTATTTTAAATGTCATTAGAGATGCCTAAATCTGGTACAGATAAGAACTATTAGGTATAGGAACCCCAACGTTGGATATATACCTAGTATATATTATATCCTTGTATTTATTAATACAAATAACATTATGTAAGAATAGATTTAGCATGTATTTTTTAGACTTCGATGTATAAGGTAATAAATTAATCACTTTAATGACATACGGGATCGAGTCCAGGGCTGATACCACTGTGACCAAAAATGCGCTGACAGTCAGAAATGAAAACTGTCAGGAGCGTAGCCTGGAAGACCCTCAGGGACAGAATAAGGAATACGAGGGAAATATGCGAGATCGAGAGCATAGTAAGATGGGGAAGGGAACGAAGATGATTCTGGTATACACATGTGAGAAGAATGGACTCATCCAGACTCCCTCACATGGCATTGCACAGCCAATACCACTGAAGACGCCTCCCGGATAGACTACCAAAAAGATGGAAGGAAAGCTGGGATTCCACCTCGCAAAATGCCAACCCCACCTCTTGAATTACAGGTCTAAATTAAGAAGAAGAAGAAATTAATAAGTTTTTAGCATACGTTTAATAAATATTTTTTGAGGTTTGATTTCCATTTCTTTTGCTCAGCAGTTTTCGTAAAATATGTTCTCTTCTACAGGCTACTAGACCGAGTATAATGAGTTATGTCACCGAAAACGGATGGGAAAATTATAATTTTGTAATAAATTTCTTTATCATTATTACATTTTAAAATAATACATTCCATCAAGAAATTACGGTTAATAATAAAACACATGTATCTCGGTTTTTGGGCATTCTTTGTAGAAATATTTACCTATACGATGTCTTCCAATTTCGACATATTATGGTAACTTTCAAAATTTTCTAACTTTTATAAATCACGTTTCTCAAGTTTGGTTTAAACAATGGATTTTCTCGGAAAGCCACCAAAAAACCAATATGTATTTTCAAACATATTTTTTATAAATTCAAAGTACGAAGATAAGAAAAAACATAAAAACCCTACTAATTTTTTTTCATATTATGAAGAAAGACAAAAGAGTAGAGAAAAAATATCTGAAATTGCTGAAAAAAATATTTGTATTATATTATTGTATAGATAATTATGTATATGAACAAAATAATTAAAACAAATAAAACATTATATATTGTTTAAATATTGGAATACAAATTTCAATTTAAGCTTATCTCAAAAAAAAAATCATTAAATTTTATTTATTCAAGTCATTTTGTTCAAATATTTTCACTGCAGAAAAGAAGAAAAAAAGATATTTTTTTGTATAAAATATATTTGTTTTGTGGAAACAAAACGTTGTTGTTTTTTTTAAGGTAAGTTTGAAAATGTTTTTATTACATTCAAATATTTTATAATAATATCAAGTTGTGCCTATTAGGGCGCATAGATTTTTTTTATTCTTTTCTTTGTAAAATGTACAGATTCATATATGCAGATATATATGTATTTTTAAAAATAAATACACAACATTTAGCATTCATTAACATACACACAAACATACAGACGATGATTTATAGTGCAATCGTGAAATATAACACTGAATGCATTCAAACAAAAAAAAAAATGTATATCGTTCGGTCGAATATTCAGATTTTCGAAATATTTATTCATTTCGAAAATTATTCATTAATTTTAGTGTAATACCGTTTAACAAAAAAATCAACGATTGCCATGCACATAATAATATTAACATACATAAATTTTCAATTTAATATTTTAACGCTATCTTAGGATTTACCAGCAAGGGGGGTCGAGTTATTTTGACCCCCCGAACTACATATTTCTTTTCGTTTTGCGTGTATGTTTTTCTAATGTTCCGAAATTAAGTTCTGGCAACGGCCTTTAATTAAATAATTTTATCGTAAAATAAATTTAAGATAGCGTTAAAATTTTTGAAACCAAAATGTCGATGTCAGAAATCGTTAAAATGTAATTTATTCAATAATTATGTTTTTTTTTTTCGTTTTTTTTTTTATCTTCTGATCCCATCGAAGTAGTGAAATATCTTACCAATAATTTAGTCATAGTTAAGATAACATTGGATTGTAAAAAGAAATTGTGTAATTGCTGTCATAATATACTGCAATAATGAGAATGATGTCAGCAAGCTACATTATAAAGTGTACTTACTGTAATTCTGTAAAAGAAAGATGGAATATTATGCTGAAGGCTAGCTTCATTTTAATGTAAAATAATGTATTTATTAGTATACCCACACTCAGGCTTCGCCTGGTGGGATCTTTGGTATAACAATTTATCTTTTTTTAACTTTATATGTATATTGAATAGTTTTTATATATTATTGTTTTATACCAAATATTGTTTAAAATAAATAAAAATTCAGCTTCTGTCATCGACACAATATGAAGAGGCATATCATAACATTGAAACAACATGTAAATATGCAAAAATATATTGACAATAATTAATAATATTGTACATGCTAATAAAACTAACATCAAACATTTACGACAAGTATTTGAGAAACAATTCCATATTCGTTTATCAAACTTGGAGAAAAAAAGCTTTCTTGGAATTGCTTTGATTATTTTAATATTCAAGGCATTATTGGTTTAAATGAACAGTGAAAGATTAACAGTTTGTAAGAAAGAAAAGAAACAACATGGAGAGATGCAAGTGTGGACCAGCTATTATGATAAGGGTAAAGTTTTGCATAAAAGGAACGTGCATATAATTTTGGTTTTATTTTACAAAAATAAATAAAATATTCTATGAAAAATCAAAAATCTACGCAAACTATTAAAAAAATAATGAACATAATATTGTCTATTTGTGTTTTTATACAAAGCAATTGATTATTCAATACACATTTTTCCTATCGTCTATCTATAGTAACTAATTATTTTCATTAACAGCGGATGAATTACTCAATATTTAAATTTTGAAGGAAAACGGACTAAAACTGTTGAAGTGCGAAGATTTTCGGTTATGTGGAGAAATTAGAGCGTTCTTGTCGCATCTTCGTTAACATTTCTCATGCTATAAGACGATTTTATCCATGAAAAAATAGAAATAAGTACGTTCACTAAAAATATTTTAGTATACCTATATAATAAAATGTTTTCTTCTGCTAACAAAATGTGTTGAAATATCAATCATTGTGTTTTCTATACATACTCCCATAGTATGGGTGGTGATGGATTGTGTTGTAGGATTTCGAAATAGGTACCTACTGAGAGATTTTTCTTGGTGGAATTTATGTCAAGCTTTTCACTATCTACATATTAATAAATATTGTTACAATAAAATATAATATCGTATGTAATAAAATAAATAACAGAATAGATATCATAAAAGCGTGTCCACACATAAAAAAAAAAACAATCGGCGTATAAACAAAAAAAAAATATACAAAAAAGAGAAGATAAAATGTAAGTATAGGCCAACACTGATATATTATTTAAATGTGATATTATATTAAACATCGAGAACATTGACATTTACTGTTAACCAAAAAAAAGAAAAACTTCAAACTGAATATTGAAAAAAAAAACAAACAAACAATTATTAATGACAAACAAACAAACGACATCTTTAAAAAATATGTTATTTTTTTAATTACATAATATGGTAATCTCTCAATCATTATAAGCTCCTTGAGAAGGGCAAGTTAGTTAGAGTAAAGATATTTTTGAGGTTAGTTTTGTTGCTGATTGGTTTTGTTTTAATCTTGACCTGTCCAGAAGATGGTGTTTGAAGATATGTCGACACGTCCGGCTCGATCATACAGCTGCGTAGTGTGTCCGGTATGAACATTCCAGGAGGCTCATAGGCCACCAGATTTGTGGCATTGCCACATATTGGTCCAAAGGGAATTTTGATTTTTTTTTATAGAATTTCTCTCTTCATAAATTGCACATTTATTTATGGCTTCACTTTTTTTTTTAATTTAACACATTAATTTATCACTATTTTTTATCGTTGTGTACAACTTTGGCCACTATATTATTTTAATTATATGTATTAGCACTATTTTTATTATATGTATATTATTTAAATTTTATTATTTATTTACATTAAAGTGCACTTATTTAAAAAAGCATTTATTTTATAATATTTCAGTCGTCAATGTTATGTTAGAACACGCGAAGTACCCTGTTGAAGAAAAAAAATTTGTTTAGTGTTCTATCATCTTAAATGAGAAAAAAAATCAGTTTTACAGAATAAGATTCTAGCTTTTGAACTTTTATATTTATAGTTAAAGATTATTTACGAAAAATAAATGGATGATACTTTAATTACCATTCTGATTTGTTGGCTAGGATCAACTAACATTTTTTAATTTTTTTTTTCATAAGAAATGCTCAAACTTTATCTAATGAATATTTTTTTAGACATTAAATTAAAAATTGACCTATTAAAAATAAATAATGTGATGCCTGTATGAATGAAAAAAATGCTTTTATCTTTTATTTTAATTTAACACTTGAAAGATTGATTCAAGTGAAATCTCTTTCAGGGCCTACACCACTAGACTACAGAGGACGGTAGTGACAGCGTTTTGTCTTGATTGCTTACTACGAACACATTTTTTCAAAAAAATTAAGTTCACACTATGTAAACCTCTACGTAAGCCTATGCTATGGAAAATAAAACTCTCAAATAATTGTTTTTTATTTGTTCAATTATATAAATCAAATCCAAGAAAGATTCTGGTAGCACTACTACACTCGTCCATCAAAATAATACGCGCATTATCAGAAGGGAGAAGTAGGGTAGAAGAAAGACCGCAGTATCATTAAGAAGAAAAGAGAGAATATAAAAGAAAGGAAGACGCTTGAAGAGAGTGGATGGAAATGTGTTTTTGTGTATATTGTCTTCATTTTTATAACGCGTATAAATCATAAGTGTATTGTAGTGTGATTCTGTGCCATGCTGGGTCTATGGTGCTACCCTTGATGGCATGTGCTAACTGCATTTATTTTACTTTTGTGACATTAAGTAACTAATCCTATTTACCTTATAACGGAACTTGAATAATAATTATAGTTAGCGTATGTTCCTATTCTCTTTCAAACTCTTCTAAAAAATCGATAAGTTTAATCCACAATTTTAATGTGTTACGCCTACCGAATACCGTACATAAATATTTTCATACCACCAACTAGCCGGAAAAAGAAGTTGTCAAATATGTTCCACCAAAACAAATTTACACTTCTCTATAAAAACGTATATAGAGAAGTGTAAATTTATTTCAAAGTGACTAGACAATATTAATTGAACGTTTATTGTAACCGTAATTTGCAGTAGGTGTACATATGATACTGTCGTGTATAAATTTTACAGCCGTTGTAAATTATTTTGTTCTGAAGGCAGGCATAGTGCGATCATTCTTAAGTTAACGTCCGCCCTAAAGTGATTTATCTGACATCCCTACAATCTTCATATCGATCATGATGCGTGCATAACCACGGTGAAAAACCTCATATCCCTGGCTGGATTCCATCCATTTTGTATGTATGTGAAAATTATTAATGTGGAATAACAAAATCTGAAGAGGTTATTTATTTATCTGACCTGTGTCTTTCCTTCTTGTGTTAATTTACCCTGTATATTTCTCAAACTATCTAAAACCATAGAATACCAAAATAGATATGCATATTATGAGTTTATTGAGAACATTCTAGGGCTAACTTTATTGCGTTGCTAAGTATGCCGAATGTTGATTCACTGCCTATTTTTTCATTTTCAATAATACCTACTGTTCACATAAATGAATTATAATCAATAATTTTCATAAATGACTGATTTTTTTATTCGGCATTCATTCGTTTGCATACATTGTCAAAATCATTTTTAGAGAAATTCACATTTTTATCCTTGTTCAATGATCTGTTACAAAATTACATAAATAATGTTTGAAAATAGTCGCGGATTTATTTAGAAAAACCTTTTCAATAAATTCAATTCTTCTCATTTCTTAATACATCATACAATTTTATGTAATGGTGGTCTTATGCAATATAATACTTTTCTTGGATTTCAGTGGAATTTTGAATTATCATGAGTATCTATACCCACAGTAGTTGTCTCAAAGAATGATATGAATGTTTGGATTTAAGTAGGTATTTTTAATTTTTTATTAGTTCTGCTGGTTAAATAATTAAATCAATCAACACTTTTCTATCAGTATTTCTATTAGTCAACAGTTCCTGTCCAATCTGAGACAGACCAACCCTGGGTAGAAATTTCAAGTGATAAATACTCAAAAAGAAATCTGACTGGAACGAGAATCGAACCCGGGACCTCTTGATCAGAAGTAAACTCCGATATCACAAGGCTGCCAACGTATGAAGTTGTTTTCTAAAATTAAAAAATCACGTTTTCTTGAAAAAAAAAAATTCAAAAGAATTTTGAATAAGGAAAATTGTTAAACCGTTGAAAATTAAATTAAAAAAAAATCAACATTCTTCACCGAAAATTAAATTAAAAAAAAATCAACATTCTTCACCGACACGTTTTTGCGACGTTCTTAATGCTGAGGAACTCGCTCTACCAAAATGTACTACGCATTTTCGTCTTCACTTATTTCTTTTCATTCCTCTCACTTTGCTTCATAAATAAACACACAGCAGAGAGCTCTCTGCAGCTTTTTCTTAACATTATCATATTTACTTAGATTTTATTTATCCGCCCGTATTATATATTATATTCTGTATAAACCAAACATCGCTTAGATGGAAAATATGTTTTATACTTAATTTTTTCCGTAGGAGTGTTTTCGCCATAAGATTTTTTTTATGTATAAATTATCTAAAAAAGAGTTCGTTCGAAGTAATCAAAGCTTCGAATTTATTAATGAAATCACTAGGGAATGTTATAGATGTGAAAATTTGGAAATGGATATGAAAATCTAAGGATTTCATTTTCATATCCGGTTCGGCTGTGGTTTCGGATAGAGTTTTCTTTCTGTTATCCGATAGCTTCGGTTATGATTAAGAAACTCCATTACATCCCTAAAATAAACTTTCATCCGTATTTTTTACAAATGTATTTTTTCGGTTGAAATCAATATTAAGGCTTAAGAATTGCCTTTTGTTCAAACTTAAAAAGTCTTGCGTTGTTAGTGATATTTTAAGAAACCCAACAAGAGCTATAATATAGTTATAATGGAAAACCCGACAGTAAATAAATAAAGCTTTATTGCAAAACTAAAATACATTTTTGATACAACCATTTAGTAGAGTCAAAGGGCGGACTTATCCCGAAGGATCTCTTCCAGCCAACCCAAGCTATAATAAAAAAAATAACAATTTCATAAAGCAGTTCTTAGGATTTCATACTTGACTTAAAAAATATATCTAAGTATTACTTTGTATGCTATAATATACAAAATGATTTTATAGTTTTGAAAACACCGACTGATTTGCAATATCTTCAAGAAACTTTAGTTTTACTATGTAAAATTATTATAAATTTAGTTCATCAAGTAAGAATATACAAAATTGTTTGCAAAGTTATTAAAATTATTATTTTTTATATAGATACGCTTCATGCATTCTAAACAAATGATAAAAAAAGAAATAACTATGAAAGGTATTGAAAAATTCGATAAAGAATAGTGTGAGTATTTTTTAACGCACTTTCGCGTATTCAGTAGTAAAAAGAGTGTCATTTTTGTGGGGAAAAACATCATTGTGGATTAATCTTTTTACCCCTTTTTTTTCTACATACATAACTAAGCTATCCACCGCTATTATAAATCCATGGAGGGGGTTATGAAAATGGATGGCGGTCGCGATCCTCAGCATCGAGTGACCGACTAGAAGAACAAACATAGGTACTAAAATATGCCCTTACTGGGTGTCTGACACGGGATATCACAAGACAGCTTCTGTCGGGAAAGCTAGTATCTACATATACTTATCTATTTTTTTATAATTGAGACAAAAAAAAACTCCACTCATTCTAACGCCTGAGAATCATCATCAATCTAACCCATAATGCCAATCTATCTACCAGTAATTAAAAGAAAAACCTTGGTCTTATTTTGCATCTAAAATCTTGTCATCCTAAAACAAGCTTTATAGGTATTCTAGTCGATCGTTGTCTGTATTTTGCTGCCTATGTCAGCAATAAGGAATTTTTAGATCCAATTAAATTTAATGAAATGAATATCCTAAGAAATTAACATTGTAGGAATAAAAATATATAATATATAATATATAGTTTTCTTTTACGAGCCACTTCTCGAGAAAGGCTATATACTAAGAAGCCATATACATACCTACATTAGTTTTAGTATTGTTGTATATTATACATACACAGCTTGTACGTCATCTTATACATTTTCACAAAACTTTTATACTTAAGTGTTTCATAATATATACAGGAGCGTTGTTTTATTTGTTCTTCAAACAAACTAAATAATGTTGAAGTGTGCTATTTTATTCGAACCGTTTATTTTTTTTTTAAAGAACGTTAGTAAAATTGGACAATGGCTCGAAATCGGACCTCGGGAGCCTGGTGGCATAGGCGCCGACTGTTGATCAAGAGGTTCCGGGATCGATTTGTTAGTGTTTATTAACTCGATGTTCACTCCAATAATTGGGGATGGAATCTTGTCTCAGATTGGACGGGACCGGTTGACTGGTACAGAATGCTTCGAGCATTACGTTCCGTCGGCTATAATGACATCTATTAATAGAAGGTTGGTATCTATCTATATTCTATAAGGCACCTCGTGAATAACGTGTTTCATTTCAAATACTTCAGGGGCCTTGCCCTGCATTTACTTCGCGATTCCGATCCAATTACAATCTTAATGTAACGATGTCATTAGACATTAAGAAATTTGGTTGCTAGGTATAAAAAAAGTTTCACATAGGGCTATTTTGAATCCGGTATTGCCTTACAAAAAATGGTGTTAATAAGGACGGTCGACATTGATATTGGGATGGAATTTCAAGAGAAGCCCCCCCTCTGTACAATCTTCAGCATTGATCTCCAAGAATTAAATGGAATTCTTGTGTTCTACTTTAACTCATCACAGACACATATACAACCAAGGCATTCAGAATGAACTAGGTAGGATTCCTTTTATTGCATAGGTACCTATTTTGATATCTGTTATGTGTTGTTGTTAATGTTGTGTATCGTTAATGATCATTGTGTCTGGCAAGTGTGTTGTGTGATGGTTTGTTTGGTGATCTGATTTGTCATTGTATGTTGCTAATGTATGTGCATTGTGATTCTTGATTTTTGAAATAAATAATTTAATTAGTGTTATAAAATTCGCTGTAGAGCAAATCAATTCTCGTCACTCAAGGCAATAAGTTGCTTCAGACGAGGAGAAACAATTTACGAGCAATTCGATTACGAGTATCAAAAAAAAAACTACAATTATAAATTAATGTGATAGGACTAAAAATGGGTTATGTTTTGCGAGTTCCATTTTATATGGTCCGCCCTGTATATGCAACAGAAATGAGTACTTTTATCTCGTGGAAGTAGATAGAAATTTCGCAGACGAAAATCCTAGGAACAAAATCGATTTTGTGCGGTGCTACGCTGTGTACGTACCTACGTATTGTAATATTATATATATATTATGTACTAAAAGCATACAATAAAATTATTATTATATATACTAACAAGTAGTACATCCGTTTATACATACTAAAACTATGATATTACATTCAGCTGCATGGTTTTACGTATGTAGATAGGTACATATCAAGAGATATATAAAAATACGCTTTTTGCTATCTTTTACATAGTTTTTACTTTATATATCTACTAGCACAATATATTACTATTTAAATTCACTTTGATGTGTAGAACTCCTTCTAAAATGAACTGCGGACTGTCTATTATTCTACTTAAAATTTCTTTAAAAAAAAATTCTAACTATTTAGGTATTACTTAACTTAAAATTAAATTGGTATCTGGGTAGGTCTGCGGGTGGGACAGAAAACTGGTGGATGCAGAAGGTGCAAGATTGACCGTAGTGGAAGAAAATGGAGGAGGGCCTACGTTCAGGAGTGAGCGATTTAAGGCTGAGAAAAAGAAGAATTAATATGTTGGCTATGTACTCGAATAGATTTTAACAACTATATTATTTAGAAAGATTGTTAAATAATGAATAATTGTGGGAGAAATTCAAATGAAATTGACGGAAAACCTTTAATTTAAAGGGATATAATATAGATATGTGTTTTGAGATATGTCAGTTTTAGCTACAGCCAATGCGAAAATATAAATGAATTTCATAAGTCTTTCAATGTAGGTAAATAAACTTTAAATATCTTGTGAAAGCAGTATGAACCATAACTTTTAGTACCTATTTCATGCGCCGTACCATCAAAACGATCACTTATGTTTCAGATTAAAATACCACAATCTACATCAAAATGACCATCTTTCATCCCGAAATCTAATGAATAACATGACATTTTGCAAAATGGTGCATGCGATTTATTCTAAATGAAATTCTTGGTAGTTTTTTATAGCAAAAGTTTAAAGTGATATACTCATGCAAGCATTACTAATGTTAGCTAACTTATATTTCAATAAAATATTTTATTGTGATTTTCATACGCCTGTAATACTCATCATAGATTTGTTGAGGCAACCCCAAGCATTGCTTACTTAAGGGCCTCCATTTAATGAAAATGGTAAAATGTTCAACTTTTAAGAAGTTTGGGACTCTTAATCTCAAAACTCATTGAGGATATAAACATTTTGATTTGAAAAAATATGAAAATAAACACACCAATACTAGCTTTTTACTTAAAAAAGGCTTCATAATTATAGGTTCATAATACGTTTATAAAAAAATCTAAATAAGGGGTGTGTTCGGCACTTTTAGTACTTAATTTTTATCTTTAAAGAGAGCTATCGTCTAAAAACGCCGCCGGCTAACAAAATTAAATAAAAGTTGTAATATTCTCACAAGGGTTGAATATTGTACAAGAAAATGTTAATTCAATCTGTTAGGTGTTAATAAATAAATAAAAAGAGCTCATAATGATTCAGTGTTTATTTATTTATTCGTCAATGTGTTGGTTGCTTATTGTGGGAGATATTTTAAACATTATTATTACTTTTTGGCACGGCACAAACAGCCACGTGGACACGGTGTATTGAAGCGAAAAAAAAAATATTCGATACACCACATAATGCAAATTCTACACATTCATTTTGTTTATATCTATCACCGTTCGTTTTGTTATCGTATTTTTCGTAACGAATTTTTTTTTTTTTTTAACAGCATAAAATCTTATCTGGAAGCACCATAAGATAAAAGAGAAATGAAACGATTCTTTAAGATGGGAAAATGTCAAAGTAATGTTTATTTGTAGTATGTATGCTAGTGTAGTTTTTGTTACATTAGAAAAATAAGTTCATAAGTGATTTTTTTTTAAATCAATTATTATTATCCTGAAAGATCTCTGGCAGCCAATATAAAAATTGTACCTACAAGTTAGTTTTTAGATCAGAGCGAGGGCATTATATCAACTCCACATAATGTGCACAATGTACATCAATAATCATCTGTTAGATAATAAAAAAATAATATAAATGGTGGACATTCATTTTGAAGACCTTAAAGAAAAAAATAGGATAGACGAATTGGGCATAAACCCACGTGTCGCGTTGCCTTTCGAAAACAATCATGTCATTTTTGTAACAAATTCTTGTTAATATATTCGGATTATGCAGAATTCGTTCTGCCACACAGATGAATATAAATTTCTGAAAGTATTTTTCATATAAAGATTAATAATAAAGTTTTCGAAATCAAAATATCGATTCGTCTATTTCTACCCATCAACCGACGCACTACAGATGTATAATTTAATAACATTTAGTTAGGTACCTAAATTATATATAAAATAAAAGATGTGTGTATTATATTTGGTCAATTTTATCTTAGTGTGAGTAGGTATATAATTTATGTGTGTGTTTGTGAATGTGTAAAAGCTTACAATATAGGTATTATAGGTAGGTATACATATAGACTTGAAGCTTAGAGATCTCACTCGTGAGAGGAATCTTAAAATAGCTCGAAGCAACGTCGACTTGTACCTATGAATAGAACTGAAAAAAGCCAAGACGCTGAATAATGTGTGTTCTTGCAATCTCAAGACATGGCGAACGCTACATATATTTATATTTATATATATACATAACATTATTCTATTATTTCAATAATTCGAATTAAAATATCTAAAACGTATACCTACATTCATAAGGATCAGGCTAAAAACTGACACTAGCTGCAATCGTTTGAGCATAGATAATAATATTATGAAAATTAGATGGAAGTAGTTTTCAAATTTAGAACAAATGAAAAAAGTTATAATGAAAAAAATAAAACAGTTCGATATTTAAATGATATGGAAACAAATTGTCAAATAAATTACCATGTTGTCATATTTTTTTAAAAAGAAAGTACCCACGTACTTGTTTATTTGTAAATTTTTGTTTTCTATGTTAAATAAAAACACAGGCACTATGTATTTTTTATTTATTTACATACTATTTTCATTTTTACACTCGCGTAGAGAAAATGTTCATAATATTTTCACTGTAACAGTTCGTGGCGCAGTACGACTCGCGGGGGAAAAACAATTTTACAAGAAAAGGAGGAAGAAAAGATCAAGGGAAGGGGAGATAAAATAATAATATTTTCAGTTAGAAAATTTTTCAAAAACACTCGATTCACATTAGAATATTTCAATACTCAGTGCACAAAAATAAACATTAGTTAATTGACTATTTATTATATTTGTAGAATATAAAAAAGGTCACTATTTAGTTTTAATCTTTTATTTTTATTTAATCATACGTCAGACTTATTAAAAATAAATATTTCTTCTCCGTTTATGTACACATTGCTTTTTTAATTATTATTTTTTGCTATTGCGCACTGGTTTTGTTGTTTTTTTTTTCTTATTTTAAAATTTCAAATGTTATTCTAGAACGTTTTGATGATGGTTTTTGAATTTTTAAGTTTGTTCTTATTGTTTGTGTTTAAATATATTGTATTTTTTTTAAAAAAGAGGGGGGGTTTTCGGTAGGAGATTGGAGGTTAACGAAATATAAATATAACGGTGGTGATAATAATAATAAAATTGAAAAAAGGGAGTGAGTAAGAAATAGCCGGAAGGAGATATTCTCGCTACTGACGCGCACAGCGACTGCTGTCGCAAGTTTATACTACACATACACCGGCCCACTCACACAGTCGTAAGCCCGCACCAACACCACCCATTTACTCGTACAACCCACTGTGCTATCCGATATGAACACTATTCTATGTAACTCCTACGTGGATACTATAGACACTGCACCTATGTCGTTATACGGAGCTTTTTTTTGACTAGGTGTTTGCAAGCTTACTTAACGCTTTTCTTCTTATTTGTTTTCGAAAACCAGTAGGCGAATAAGCAGATTATTGCTTTAGAATTTGTAGAATTATATAAATTTAAGACACTCTAACGAAGGCTTCCTTCGCAAATTCATTGAACATTTTTGAATTGAGTATGACAGCGTGTTGCTAAAAGTACTTCATAAATAACTAAGAAGGTATACCTAATTATTATTTATTTTTTCAAATCTCAAAATTATGAAGATTTCTCAAAATTATGAAGATTTCTCAAAATTATGAAGATTTCTCAAAATTATGAAGATTTTTATTTCAAACTAGTTTTCCCGACAAACATTGTCATGTAGTCCGTCCTATGAAGATTGATTTCATATTTGTAATTTATACAAAAATACGTTTAAAATATGTTTGAATGTTAAAAAATTATTGCTGAAAGCTCGAAAAAAAAACATAAAATAATTGGGTGCCAATATTTATTGTCAATGGTTGTCAGGTAAACAATAATTATTTTGTTGTCATAGAATTTTTCATATTTGGCGTTTGCGTCGCAAGAAATCCGTTCCATACTAACATTAATAGGTATTAAATAATTTATATATATTAGGTATAACTATTCAATAGTTATTCTGTTATCCGGAGCGGAGAAGAATCCAAAAAACCAAACATCGGAAGAATCTGTTCAGCCGATCTCGAGTTATTAGTGTTTGCACTAACCCGACTTTCTTTTTATTATAAGATTACTTACTTACTTAATCACGTTCGCTCCCAGTGTGGAGCATGTGGATGCCACGAAGTTCCTCCAAGCCTCCCTATCTTGCGCCAGTTGCACAGCTTCATCCCAGAGTCCAGCATCTTGTAGAACCGCAGTGAATGCCCGCTTGATTGTTAATTTCGGCCTGCCTCGCCTTCTTGTCCCATCCGTATTGTAGAAAAGACTTGCATATTCAAGTCTCTCGGGGGACATGCGAAGAACATGGCCAAGCCAACCCAATCTGCGATTCTGGATTACTAAGGTTGTTGTGTAAGGCTGTTGTGCTGTTCTGGCGCGTACGGTCTCATTTGAGACATAGTGGTACCACCTTAAGATTAAACATTCTTTAAACCAAAATGAAATTTAAAAAAAAAGTTTTCAATTTTTTAAAATTTATTAACCTTCCACTTATTAGTTTTCAATTCAAACTGGGAAACCATTTTGATTTTGAATAAATAAATTTGATTTAAAAATAGAACCTGTACCTATCAAAGAAGAAAATGTGCGTGGGACGGTGGAAAGAAATTGAAATAGATGACGAATGTTTTGACAACTGCAATCTTTTTTCTGTTTGATAATAAAATGATAAGTAAATAAAATGTTGTTGTGCCCATTATGATACTAGATAACAAATAAAAAGCTTAAAATGGCCGCTTAAAACATAGAGAATGAAATGTAGGTATTATGTTCTATAAAATTTTACGGTTGTTTAAAAAAAATACTACACTCGTTTACGGACCACCCTGTTGTTCGAATTCACTCCGCGCGCAGCGTCTGTCGTCATAAGGACTGCACGTCAGCGGGGTCAGGGAGTAGGGACCCACAGAGCAGGGTGAGGGGAGGCGAGATGGCGTTATACATTTTCCATTGAGATAGAAAAAGAAAAAAGAACGTGAAAGTCAAAATAACATCCATAGCGGAAGACAGGGAAGATGAAAGAGAGAAACTTATGATGAAAATTCGTCAAAGGAAAGAGAGGGAAACATTACAAGTGTGCAGTGATGTCAGATTGAAAGAGACGACCATATACGTTTTCCCGATGGATTGGCTGCAACGGCGATATACGTGATTGTGCAGGGTATGAAGTATGAAAAAGACGAGCGTTACCGAAGATTAAATCGGTTAGCTTTCGGGAAAATTCGACCGTCGAATTTTCACCGCATCAGTTTGTAATGCTTGATTGTGGTAGTGCTCATTATATTTTCAAAACATATAAAGATGCTCAAGTCGGTATGTTAGTTTACTTATTTCAATTGAATTTTCCTTTTTATTATAATGATATTAATATTATAACCATTTTAATGAATAAAAATTTATTGATTATTAGCTTTCTCTACAGACGTTCTACTATCCTATCACTTTGCATTATGTACCTATTCGAATAATGATAAATTGGCTCTGACCGATGCATTTGTTTTAAATATGTTTAGACGATACATTCCGACAATCGCACCTACTGATAGGTTGTCAAACGTTAATCAAAATTAAAAAAATATATATATTGTCATATAAGAAGGTTACCTACGTTATGCTTTTTTTTTTAATTTTCTAATATTCATTCAAAAATGTTTCTTCTTCTATTATTAGAATCTTTAACAAAGAATGAAGGAAATTGGTCCAGCCATTCTCATATATGGACCAAGGGAAATATGGCTCCATTTTTATATAGAGAGATTTAACAAAGTAAATTCGATGGGTCATAAGTTTGAAATCAAAACAATTCCTCTATAATTGCTTTACTTTTTAAAAAATCCAAGAGATGGCGGTGTAGTAAGACATAAATCACATGTGAAACCTGTTAACTTATTGTATATATTGTTGAAAGAATAGACCCCATTTAAACCAAATTTGACTGAATTATTATGGTAAGTTTCGTTGCTTATTTACTTTGTGGCTTAATACTGGATTTTTTCCATCAGCTAGGTTAATAAACCAAAGTATATTCTTGTCGACGAATAGTTGAGCTTCTCTTCCAATATCGGACAAAATTCATCGTTTCCAAATAATTAAAGATAAACAATAATTGATCTTTCATTCCAAATCCAGGTTCCCGGAGATAGCCAGTGTCTGTGCGTCCCTATAAGTATGTATGTGTGCATAGATAAAACATTTTCTTTCTGTGTGTTGATAAAGTTGTGGATAGTAAACTTTATAGATTTTTTGTTATGAAACATTTTGCTAAAGAGCTTTTTAGTTGAGTGCAATCAATTATACTTTTACTATTTAATAACTTTGGAATGTTTCATCATCCTTTACTTAATATAATTGCATGCTCTTAGCTCGCGAAAAATTAGCTGTTTTAATTAATATCGCTATCACCATTCAACTGTAAAACAAATAGCAAAATTAATTTCGCCTCTCAATTATTATTAAAGTTTTGTCTATTCATTCTTGTTTTTCCATCAGTTTTCTTTACAGTATTAGTTTATCTGTGAAATTGCTCCACCTTTTCAAAAACAGATCTTAGGCGATAGATCACAATAATTCGAGATTTATTATTTATTTAATTTTTTTTATTCATCAACTAAAACAAAAAAAATTCAGGTTTTAATAATATTAGGGTGCGTTTACAGCAAACGAACATACAGCTAGAGCCAGAACTAGATCATTCATTCTTGATCGTTGATTCCAAACAAATTATTTTGTTGATGCCTATTTTAAAATCTATTGAATTTAAGAATGTACATACTTCTTAATAAAATGGATCTGCGTTCATCCAAAGTGAACACAAAAACATGAGGGGGATGATCGGCACCTGGGATCGAACCCACGACCTCCACACCAAACAGCATGAAAGTCGTTGACGGAACCGCTAGGCTAACAACCACTTCTAAATTAATTATCAAAAATTTGGATTCCAATAACTTTATTTATTTATTTTTTATTTTCCATTAGCAATTACACAACAGTTTACATATATAATTGTTGGAATTTACTGCCCCACTAGACTAAGTATATTGTTCAACAATTTTATTATTTCTGCTTATAAGACGTCTAAGTACCTTATTGGACGTCAATCGATATGAAAAGTTTTGATGTCTCAGGACGTGCATAACAGTATAGAATAGTAATCTTAATAATTATGCTCTATTTCTGGAAGTAATTACAAAAAAAAAATAAACGAAATTGTTCCTTTTTTGCACAATCAAAGGTTTGTCGCTGCACTTTCGTCCAATAAAAATGCTTTTCAGTTTGATGTCAATGGTGGGTTTGTGAGTGATAAGCGGGTGCGACCCGCGTTTAATTTTCTCAAAAACTTTCAAACTCTCAGTGCCATTGTACAATTTAATATGTAACCGCCTATGATTGTACGCGCTTAACCGCCACAAAGTTTGAAGGCTGCTGGACCGCTCAAACAAACCGCCTAGGCGGCCAACCGCTAGTGCGTTTAGTGTCTCATACTTTTTTGGTCATTTTCACCAGAATAAACATAGTAGGTACTTAAAATCAAAATATAAAATAACATTCCTTTTTATACAAGCCTTCGTATAGGCTGCTTCAGACTTTCAGGGTTAACTTGGGCCCGCAGAGGGCATTCATCACCCATAATTTAGGGCAAAATCATTCCCAATTTTTTTTTTTTTTTAATGAATCTGTGAATATAAATACACTTTTGACATCTTTCACAGTAAGGAAATGCTTGTGTCGTGAAAGTGGAAATGGTCGACACGGCCAGGATTCGAACCCACGACCTCCGCACGAAACAGTGCGAAAGCCGGCGTCGTAACCGCTGGTCTATCAACCACCTCAATGCTTAATCTATTTAGGAATGAACCTTATAATTAAGTATATCAAGCGGACTGTTTTTCTTACATGAAGAATAGACGATTGAATTTGGGTCATCCATGCCTCCATGACGCACTGTTTGTTTACATGAACACAAATTGAAGTTTTAAAAACACGGAATCTCTAAATGGAAGGTAATGTTTGTGTATAGAGAATGTGAATTGTGTATGAACCAAACTTTCCAGGAATTGATTGCAATTCATGAATACACGACAGAACTTAGACGTTGCCTTACAGGATTGGACTCCGTCGGATAGTTTTGACTTTACAGAATTTCGGACAAGTGTATTCTTGGTTCATGCCCTCGGATTTCCGGTAGAAGAATGTAGGTTTTAACTGAGTATATTTTTTTGAAAATTTGTAGCACCTACCTACTAATTGAAAAAGTTGCATAAACGTCACATGAAGTATAAATCATTTAAAACACCGCCTACCTAAAGTTTTCAATAAACTATTTTTGATAAGTTTTATTGTTAAAATAATAAAATATGATTGTGGAATACCTAATAAAAAAATGCATGCAAATACGAAATAAAGAAGGTCAAGGGACCATATGCTCCTCGTGTTCACCACGACCAAAATAGGTCTATTGTGACATTCTTCGATTATTCATTAATTCACGACCAAATAAGTATATTGTGACATCCTTCAATTATTCATTAATTCACGACCAAATAGGTATATTGTGACATCCTTCAATTATTCATTAATTCACGACCAAAATAGGTATATTGTGACATCCTTTAACTATTCATTCATTACCTCTTTTGAGCCTCATCTTCAGAATAACAGTGCATGCCTCCTCCCAACTCCTGCTTTCCGCAAAAAGTCTCCTAATCGTCTTTTTGATGCCTCTGAAAGATAGGTTTCAACGGGATTCCCATCTACCAGTTCCAAAAACAAGGTACTGAGGTACTGAGTACGTTATCTACATCAGATCACCTTTGTTGAGGTGTACACTAAATGTTACTGAAATATAAAAAGTATTGTATTTAAACCCAATTTTTGGGTAGGTAGGTAGTGAAAAATATAAAATGTTCATTACCTATGTATTTTAGAGAAGCAAAAATAAGTTTAGTTATGTTTATTTATTTATCAACGGCAAATTGCCTTTTAAAGAAAAAAAAGATAACATAGAGAGCAGTAAAAATACAAAGTAAAAAAATACATAAGTACATATGAAACTATATAGATACATGTTGACACAAACTTAGAGATTATAAATACACAATATTAAAAAACGCATTAAATTCAGATAAGTTTGTAAAGCTTTTTTTATTGGATAGAAGAATTTAATCTCGCAAAATGTCGGCTTTAGGGTTCCATTTTCAGACAAATTTTAAGTCGTAGATTAAAATAAAGGAATGTCATAGATTATGTCCCAATGTAATCTTTAGTCTATGCTAGTTTATTGGAATACGTAATATCTTCTTAAGCCCCTCCCCACTCCAATATAAACCGTAGATAGAGGCAAAACTTTTTGTGCATTTGACTTAATACTTCTTTGCACCGAATAAGATTAAATCAGAAGTCGGGAAACTTTTTCGAAACTGCATTTTACCACAATAATTATTATAAAATCGCTATGAGTTTCCGCCATCGCTGTTTTGTTAGCGTGTGGTTGTCGTTATGCAATAGGTTCGATGGAGTAATTATGTGGAATATCTTGGTGCCCGAAGGCCAATGGTTTGTAGCACATTCTGACTTGTAGTGAATCTTTGTTAGTAATAATATCACATGAGATGTAAAGTGCATCATCAACATTTCGGACAGTTTACCGACGTCGTTTTACCGCCGAGCTATTTTACCTTTATCGGAAAGGTTATATGAAAGAGATAAAAAGAGACTGGAAGCTTTTGGATGTGGTCCTACAGAAGACTTCTATGTATATACCTGGAGGGACCACAAAACACACGAAGAGGTTCTCCAAAAAATCGAAGGAGGAAGGCACCTATTCAAAACCCGTCTGAAAGGCGTGCAAGGTGAATAGGACACGTTATACGAAACAAAGGTCTCCTTCATACAAACAACGAAACGAGGGGATGACCGAGGAATAAACTTCTGCGGAAGACCGTGTCAAGATAATACCCGCAAGACGTGTATTCATACATGTGCTGTTCCTCTAAAAGGAACTGAAAAGATCAGTTATGGATAGAGCGGAATGGAGAAAAAAACAAGGAAAAAATGGCTGCCAAGTGCCAACCAAACCTAGGATTGCGACCAGAAAAGAGAAGAATGCAACCGAGCCAAAATCTATTCATACAACTACTGAACTACATAAACAATACCGTAACACGCTTCACATGTAACTTATTTCATACTACACCTCCATCTCTTGAATTTTTTTAAAGTTACGCAACAATAGAGGAATTATTTTTATTGTCTACAAACTTATGACCCGTCGAACTTCATATCGCATCCGAATCAACAATAATTATTATTATCTGCACAATGCAATAAATTGAATTCTTTTTTATGTCATAACCTGTATTGTTTTTATTCTGGGTAAGGTCGAAATTTGACGGGCGGGTCAGCTAGTATATAATATTTGTGCGTATATAATATTAAGCGTTTCGCTCCATACGATCAAGCCAATTTTCATAATTTGGGTTAGACTATAATATAACAATAGATAAATATCTGCCACTTGTTAGCGTCAAAACTGAGAAAGCTTAAAAATAACAGTATAGGGTGATAAACTCAGTAGCTTGTAAAAAAACTAAGAAAACAAAATCATCTAAACCAACTGAAAGGTGGATATCTATAATATAAATTGAATTCGGGTTAGTGCGAACACTTATAACTCGAGATCAGCTCAACAGATTCTTCCGATGTGTGATTTATTGGATTCTTCTCCTCTCCGTATAACAGAATAACTAATTAAAAGTTGAAAAAAATGGATAAGAAATAACATAAAATATTATATTACAGTTAGTGTGGAACGAATTTCGTGCAACGCCTTATTTGAAAAAATCTAACAACAAAATTATTGTCTTCTGCACCTGCACCCTCTCATTCTCGCATATGTAATTGCCACTCTTACAGTAGCCCGTTTCACTTACTCCACCGTTTCGGGCATTTTAGAAATTTTTCATACAAAGTGAACCAAATTGCGCGCATATAACTATAAATTCTCGCGTTTATTCCGTCTGAGCTTTGAATACGAATGAAATATGGACGATTTAGAATTAATATTTTAATGTTATAATTTAATTAGTTTATTTTTGTTTCTGGAGGCGCAGTGCACAATGAACGGGCCGCCTCTGGTTAGGACCAAAGGGTCCACAGGACAACGTCTGTCGGGAAAACTAGTAAAGTAATAAAAAACTCGATAAATTTGCTTTAAATATGTTTTTTGTCAATATGTCCCATAAAGAGGTGTATTTTCCCAAGTTTCCCAAAGAAACGGGGATGGCTCCATGTATCCCGTAATGTATGTGGGTGCAGGCAGGGCGCCGCGCCGCGTACAGACGCTGGGGCCGTGTTATCTGCGCCATAACAGATCCTCCGTGCTACATTGATGCTACTACCGCTTGTGTTGTTTTAGCGGCTGCTCACTATAGCTAGTCACAACATAAACACGTAGGTACTCCATAACCAACCTCACATTAAAAGTATTTCAAATTATAAAGTTAAAGGGAGGATTTTTAGACCACCCAAAGAAAACCTACTTACACGATTATTATTATTCTCAGATAACTGTGCATCCAACTTGCTCTGTCCTCTGATGCAGCTCGCCCATCTGTCACCTGCAAAAGCTGTATTCCGTTCCTCTTGACCTCTGTCTTGCAAGGTAATCTGAGTCTGCCTACTCTTTTCCTTTCAAACCGGATGTCCCTTTAGGATTATCTTCGAAAAGACGGCATTCTCTGAACATTCCCTGCCCATCTAAGCCTGACCGATTTAGCATATTTACAGATCCTGGCAGTAAATATTATACAGCTGAACATTGTATCATTCATTGGTTTTCACCGCAATTAAATCGAGATAATAAAGCTGTTGCAACATAAAGCGGCGCTTCAGTTTTCCATTCACGTGCTTGGCAACTATTACAAATATTATTAATTCTGCTAATGTCAATGTCGCTTATGATGGAATGATATTGTATGGCCATTAGAAACTTAAGGACGCTCTTTAGTGAAAGTGGTAAAATGTTCCATTTTCAACAATTTTGGGGACCTTAATTTCAAAACTCGTTGATGCTAGGAACATTTTTCATTTGAAAAAAAAAACTTGTTAGTTTATAACATTTGTTTATGAAATTTCAATTCTAAATTAGGGGTGTGTTTGGGGGTCTAAATTAAAAAAAAACCCCTTTAATTCCCTTTATTAAATTTTTAATCAAATATGACAATTCTTCATTGCTTTTCATGTAAGTATATTGATCGTTTGGAAAAATCTTTTATATTATGCTTGATACATGCACAACTAATCATTTTTTATAAATAAACTAGCTTTCCCGACAGACGTTGTCCTGTGTTCCTAACTATGAATATTGAATTCGAATTTGTATGGTGATGAATTAATTATCATTTGACCAATGTGATTCCGAACGACGCGACTGTTTTAAACCATGTATTTTCCATCCGAATTCCAATCGAACCAATTGACAAAATCTTTCAAAATTGGAATAAAACTTATAAGGTAAGAAGTACTAATAAGGTTGTCTACGTAGAGTTTTATTTAATTTTCTAATTTTCCATGCATTTTCTTATTTTTTTTTCTTCTAAAAGGACATTCTCCTGATAAAAGCCTATACGACAAAAAAAGAATTAGCGAAATCGGTCCAGCCGTTTAGGCGTGATGGGATGACATCGGGAAATAGCTCTCCATTTTTATATATAAGAATAAGATATTGTGTTTTTACTTTTTTGGTGTTTTAGGGCCTTCGCTTAAACGTATCTATGTACGTGTACTTAAATTAGGAATTGTAGGGTAAATTGGAGCGGCTTAGGAATTAAGTGTATGTGAGTTAAATTTAGTGGTATGTACAGTATACTGTACACAGCTTCCTATGCTGTATAGGCGCTATGTGAATGTCTAATACAATGCGATTAATAGTTGCATAGAGGGAATATTAACCATTGTTAAGAGCTCTGAGTAATTGTTAGATCTATGGTGGAAGTAAGCGTGTCCTACCAACAGCCTGGCTGTAGGGGTAGACGTGGGAGAGAGGAACGCCTAGAGACTGCTTCAACAACTATTTAGATGCCAGTGAATCTGCATTTATTTTTAATTGAATTACTTTTATACTAATTGTCTGCGCTCTTTTACTGTATACTCTTCGCGCGCAAAGTGAGATTTTTTTAAACTACGATAATAATAACAACGGCGTTAATATTTCTAGACTTATTTGTTAGTAAACAGAACGGTTCTAACTTGGAATTTGATGACTCTATTTAACATAATATAAGGAGCTGACTGAAACTCTTGGCGCATTATTAGTAAACAGAACGGTTCTAACTTGGAATTTGATGACTCTATTTAACATAATATAAGGAGCTGACTGAAACTCTTGGCGCATTATTAGTAAACAGAACGGTTCTAACTTGGAATTTGATGACTCTATTTAACATAATATAAGGAGCTGACTGAAACTCTTGGCGCATTATTAGTAAACAGAACGGTTCTAACTTGGAATTTGATGACTCTATTTAACATAATATAAGGAGCTGACTGAAACTCTTGGCGCATTATCACATTTCGCTCATTGTTGTGGATTCAAAGTCATCAACGATTCCGATGTCCTGGATGGAAAGAATTTGAGAAAAACAATGGCCAGGCGATTCCGTTCATCTTTCGCAATGCAAAAGTGCCTGCATTAAGTTACTTCTAAATTTTTGGATTTATTCTACCCCAAATTTATAAACAACTTTATTTTAAGTTTTCTATATTAACATCGATGTTTTAACTTAAAAATTATGTTAACTTCCTACAAGTGTGTTCTTTTGTACACGTATTCAACATTTTCTATTGGCGCCTTCTCACTATTAAAATTCTGGCTAACTGTTTGACTGTAGGTTGTACGCTGTTCTAATATTTCTTACTATTTTTAAAGTTCTAATGTTCTTTTCGAAAAATAATTCGGACGGAAAGTGGATTAAACGTGAATGTAAAGTTTACCAATTCTAACCAAACCGGTGACCAATTCTACTGTTTTAGTAGAACTGTTGCTAGTTTAAACAACGATCAAAAATATTAATGTAGCTGTGAGCTGTGACTGTTAATTTCCGCCAACAACACTCGTATTGTAAATATATCCCATGTAACTATTTTATTGTAAATATATTCGTGACACTGTAATCCTCTCTACTTTGATATTGCCTTTGTGGTGCTCACATACAACTATTAGGCTAAAATCGCAGTGCATTGTCTTAAGGCAGCATCGGAGCCAGGGCTTAACGGAGCGCCCATGCTCTCTGCTCTGCTCCAGGTATAAACTACACGGGATCAATGCAACCTAAGGGGCCTCCGAATTGCAATTAATGCAATGTGTCATATACGAATAGGACTATTATGATCAGTCACTTATGAATTTATGACTAGATCGTCATATCGTAGAATATATTAGTTTAATGTCCCATATAGAGGACTTTATCTCCCTTTTCACACCATCAGGAATGTTAAGAAATATTCGCCTATTGGAGAAACTAATCCGGCCAATTAGTATTTGTTAATACCCATTTTAATGAATGTAAATAATAAAATCCGAAAATAGCGCCATATAATGAAACGGTAGTGCCGGACTCCCACCGGCTACAGTCCGCCTTCATTCACACCTTGGTTTCTGCCGTTTGACCTACCCAGAGGTGCGAAGCTGATTTTGCTATTTTTACTCGTACTGCTGAGTACTTTTCTCGCCATCTTACTTTGCCTTAATTGCCTTCTCCATGAAAGACTCTGCCGCTTTCCAGCAATACTGTGTCTGGCACATCTTTTGCACGAGGGTTTCTGGCTCTAAGGCTTCCCCCATCTCCGTGTCAAGAGTCAACCTTTTCAAAGTTGCGTTTCGCTTGTCCTCTTCCTCATCACAGTACACGCATTGTCCTGTTGTCAGCTTCCTAATACCTTTGAGGTATCCAGAGAAAACACCTTGACCTGTCAGGCATTGCGTAACTCTGAACGTCACCATGACATGCTGCCTGTTCTATTTTATAAATTTAATTTTCATGCATACCTAATTAAATACTGTTGTGACTTTCTCATTATCACGACGTCACGAACTATCGCCCCATATGCCTTCTGTCCACACTTGCAAAAATGTTTGAATCCCTCGTTCTTGAGAAAGTTATGCCAAATTTGTCGCGAATTCTCATCCCGCAACAACACGGATTTCTTCCTGGGAAGTCGACACTGACAAACTTGCTTCTTTACGAGGATTTTATTGTGCAGAGCCTTAACAGGGGACTTCAGGTCGATAGCGTGTACACCGACTTCTCGAAGGCCTTCGACAAAGTGTCTCATGAGCTGCTACTAGCAAAGCTCCAGGCCATCGGTGTTGTCGGTCCTCTTCTTCGCTGGTTTGCGTCCTACTTACTGGATCGAAGGCTGTCTGTAAGCATCGAGGGATTCTCGTCCGCTCCATTTACTGTCACGAGTGGCCTACCCCAGGGTAGCCACCTCGGCCCAGTCCTCTTCTTGGTGTTTATCAACGACATAGGGACTAAGATTGGTCTAGATTCTTGTGACCTTTTTTCAGGACTAGATCTTACAGAAAAAATAACAACTAATGACTCTAATAATTCATGACTAATGTTCGATTTTTAAATGGAACAAACCAATACGGGCTTACGACCATCTTCTACTGTTATTTCGAAGGCTGGCTTAGTGTGATCACTTTACGTTAACAACGTTCGCCATTAGGTGGTAATGTTTGTCTCCGAAACTCTTAATCATGAGAATTCTCAACATGTTCAACATGTCGAAAAATCTCATGTATGAAACAAGTAGAAATTTAATAATAATTGATGAAACATAGAGAAAAAGTTGGAAATTATTGAGAACAAGAGAGCAACCAAATTTAAAGACTGCGACTGCGGTCATATATTTGGCGCCAGGATATGACTATATCCATTTTTGTTACTGTCTCATATTTATTGCCTATTGGCTTTGTTGGTGCACAACGTTCTAATTATGTCTTGATTCTTGTGACCTTTTTTCAGGACTAGATCTTACAGAAAAAATAACAACTAATGACTCTAATAATTGATGACTAATGTTCGATTTTTAAATGGAACAAACCATTACGGGCTTACGACCGTCTTCTACTGTTATTTCGGTATGATATTCCAATTCTTCCTCTGTCCCTTCCCATTATTAACTCTTGTAATCTGTCATTCAGCTCGATCATTGTTATTGACGATTCTTTTTTCTTTGTAGTCTTGTTCGTCGCACCGTCTGTGTCAACTGTTGTTTCTATTATCTTGTCGAGACAGTGATGACTCTTGTTATTTGGATAAATTTCATGGAATAGACTTATGGAGCTGTTCTACCTCGACGTTTTTCAACGCATAGTAATTTAGCGACCTGAAATACTTCTGTGGGTATATCATACCCTTATCATCCTGTTTAATCACTTATAGTAATCCGAATACCTCTCCTCTTATGTATCACCTAGACGGAGACTTCTAATCAAATTTCTGGCAACTGTATACTGAAGAAACGTGTTGCACGTAATTTTTCTCTCTGTAATGCTCATGGAGGGAGGAAATAATAACAATATGTGTATCTATATAGTTTAATATGTACTTATGTATTTATTTTTATAACTTTGTATTTTTGCTGCTCTCTATGTTATCTTTTTTTTTCTTTCAAAGGCAATTTGCCGTTGATAAATAAATAAATTATAATTAGGGACCTACCCTGTTACTTTCATATTACGAATAATTTTAAAAGTTAATAATTAAAAGAATCACAAACACCATGGGAAAGACGAACATTAGAAAACTTCATTTTTTGAACAAAAGGTTCAAATTTCCTATAAATAGCCAATAAATAGTTGTTTAGTTTTTAGTTAATAAGTTTAAGAACAATAATTATTGAACTCGTACGGCTAACTCTGAACTATAACTCGATAATAACTTATTAAAAAAAAATAGATCGATACATCTTGTAACAAATTGAATAGCTTACTCCTGCTTATATGCAATTACACTATAAGGTGTTATAGCGGTTGCGTATACATTGATAGTTTAAAAAGGTAGACGAGATTGTTAAATAGTATTAGCGATATTGATACTATTGTATTTGGTATAAAGTCTCTTTTTCCAAAGGGTATGTGGCTTGCAGAATGTTTTATTCGGCTGAGGTCTTTAGTCGCGGTATTTAAAAGAACAACGCGGCGCACTCATTATTCGCAGTTGCAATAACATAAAATGCTACATTGAGCATATTGTGGTGAGAACATTAGGAGTTTATAATAAGCCTCATATTCCATGTAATTTAGGTGTCTGCTCCGGCCTGCTCCGTAGGGGAGACGTGGAGAGACACGAGGGTTGTATGCCATTGAACGTCCCTCCGAATAAACGGTGTAACACCTCCTTAAAGTTTATCACTAGTCCTTAAACTATTAAGTACTTGTTATAATTCTGTTCTCAATAGCAGTTGTTACCTCTTCTTCGATGACTCTTCATCTCAACTCGAGCCTTGGCCTCCAAAAATAATCCACACGTATAACGGCCCAGGGGCCTGAGCGAAGAGTAAAAAATGGCTGCTAGCAATATCGGTCGCTCGATGTTCCTATGATAAAATGCTGTCGTTTGTACGTTGTCGTTGTCACTATAAGAACACCGAGTGACCGATACCTACTATTGGCGGCCGTTTTATTACACTTGACTTCAGACCCGTGGCGTGGACTGGGTCCGATATGCGGCGGGCTAGAGAAAAAATATTTCATCAACAGAATATCTTACACTCAAAGTTGGCTGATTTTAATGTTCGAATAATCCAATAGATGTCGAACATGTGAGTACATGAAAGAGAGACATAATAGCTAGTGACATGCATCATTAACAGAAAACAAATATACGTAACTACATTTCCCGACAGACGTTCTACTATAATAATAAATATTATGTATCAATACACAATTATTTGAATTATTTAATGAATAAATTAATTACATATTTAATCAATTTAATTCCGATCGATACATTTATTTTGTTATAACCCATATCTCATTTTGAATCCGCATTTTGTCAATCACACCAACTATAAAACAACTGACAGATCCTATAAAACTCCATTTTAATTTAAAAATTCGGAAATAATTATATGTATTGTAAAGGCAATATTAAGGCTACCTTCTTTGTATTAATTTTTCTAATGTTCGCGTAACTTTCTTAATTTTTTTTCATGATGATAAAAATGATAAAAATTGGTTCAGCCGCAAGATGTATTGATCAAGGAAAATAGATCTCCACTTTTATATAATACTAGCTTTCCCGACAAACGTTGTCCTGTTGTCTAACTATGAATTTATTATTTATTTATTTATTTATTTTCTGTCAAAATTAATCATTGCTCACCATTACAGAGTAATTCTTTGCGGTGCGGATTTAGAATTTAAAAGAATGATAAAAATGACTTTTAGCCAATGTCATTCCGACCGATGCATCTGATTGAAACCACATATTTTCCATCCGAATTCTGTCAATCGCACCAACTATTAAACAACTGACAGTTTTTGTGTCAAACAACAATTATTTCATTTCAAAATTATATTTACCAATTCACTTTTTACGTCTTAATTTTGTAAAAAAATGCGCTTCAATGTTAACAAATCAGAAAATCAAAGTCAATCGCACCAACTATTAAACAACTGACAGTTTTTGTGTCAAACAACAATTATTTCATTTCAAAATTATATTTACCAATTCACTTTTTACGTCTTAATTTTGTAAAAAAAAGCGCTTCAATGTTAACAAATCAGAAAATCAAAGTCAATCGCACCAACTATTAAATAACTGACAGTTTTTGTGTCAAACAACAATTATTTGATTTCAAAATTATATTTACCAATTCACTTTTTACGTCGTAATTTTGTAAAAAAATACGCTTCAATGTTAAAAAATCAGAAAATAGCTTTGAAAAATTCATAAAAAACAGCGTAGGTACCAATATTTTTCATGTTAATGGTTGTCAGGTAAATAAAAATTGTAATTTCTATAGAATTATTCACAGGTGGCGTTGGCGTCGACGGAAATCCGTTCCATACTAACTTTAATATTATATTAATTTATATTTATTTCTTATGCATTTTTCAACTTTCTAACAATCATTCTGTTATCCGGAGAGGAGAAAATCCAATAAATCAAACATCGTAAGAATCTGTTCAGCCGATCTCGAGTTATGAGTGTTCGTATTAACCCGACTTTCTTTTATATTGTAAGATGGAGATTGTTAACTGGAGGCCAAGACTCGATATGGGTTGTAAAACCATCGGAAAGAAAAAAAGAAGAATGACAATCATGTTTTAAAGTTAAGAAAAATTGGATTGGTGTTTTGATTGACGAAGATTAGTGTTCCTTTTACTTATTTATAATTATTTATAAATTTAAAATATAATGCAGTCATACCCAATTCTTTTTAACTCGCGCAGTTTCAAAAGTTTCGAAAAATCGTGCACTTAGAGGACTCAGGCAGCGTCTTCTGCTTGAGAATTATAACAGTACAGACGATTCTTACATTAACAATAGGCTGAATAATGTTAAATGAAAAATCAATCTGTCTGTAAAAACGTTTTATACTCTCAGTAGAGTTGGGTGTCTTTTGCCTGCATTGTGAGCTCACCACACTTCATTCATGCATATACCTACAAGACCTACATGTTTCAGAAGATATTCACTCTCTCCATGAGACAAAAAGCAAAAAAATATATATATATATAAAAAAACCCTGAAAATGAAAGAAACGCCTCTCTTGCAAAACGCTATTTTTTTTAAATAATGATTCTGGGTTCACTTAAAGTGAACATAAATAAATACATTTCAACATCTTTCAGGCAAAGCTTGTATTATGAATGTGGATATGGTCGGTACATATGTAGGTGCGAAAGCCGTCGACAGATACCACTGGTCTACCAACCATTTATTTTGAACACAACGTTCCAAATATTTATGAATCCTTTTGTCCTATTTCAGGACTAGATCTTAACATTTTTTTAGAACCAGCAATTTGATACTATCATTAAATTAATCAGTGTTCGATATTAAGATATATTTTATTTCTTCACAAATTTCTTTTACTGCTGTTTCGAAGGCTGCTTTATTGTGATCATTTTTCGCCATTTGGGTTGTCACATTTGTCGAAATTCCTATGATTTTCCATTTCGGAAATTTAATCGAATTCGACCTCCTAAATGGATAAACAGAAAATAAGAATAGCTACAATAGAAAACATAATAATACAATGAAATATTACACTTTTTTAGTTTACCTAAATAAAAAAATATATTTTATCAATCATCGAACATTCTTAAAGGTACACATCTCTATATAAAAATGGAAATCACCACACTTGACTATTTTACTATGTTTTTTGCACTTGTCCTACATTGTAACAAAAACTAGAAGTGACTTATCTTATCTTAGTACTTACAACACTGATATCACTAAAAAGTAGCTTTTGATTATGTGTCCTTAAGAATACAGGGTGACTGGTAATTCGATACATTCCTTGAAAGGGATTATACTAGACCAAATTTGCAACAATTTTGTTTCCATTAACCAGGGGTCAAATGCCAGTGGTTTTCGAGTTTTTTTTTTTCAATTTACCACCTTTTGACCTAAAACTAAAAATTGTTAACAAAGTACTCCATTTTGGAAACTAAAAATACATTTTTCAATTGCTGAAGAATAAAGAAATGGTTGCAGTAAAAAATCAAGATAAAAATTTCACACACCTCAGAAATACAACGTTTTAAAATCACATGTCAGTTATTTTCATATTTTTTTAATTTCGATTTTTCTAACGAAGTTACTCCAAAAAAGTATAATATACTTGGCGTACATAAATTCAGTTTCAGATTGAAAAGTTTTTTTAACGAATACTGTTCTATAGTCACTTTCTCTAAACACACGTGGTTAGCTTAACGTCTATTTGAAGTAAAAATATTTTCGATAATGAATTTACAAACGTCAAACACAGCGGTAGTCTTATGAAATGCCGACAGGCTTTTGTGTTTTATGGAAAAAAAACGTTTTCATTCAGATTTTTCCCAAGAAACTCATCTGATTATAAATAGTGACGCTAACGACATTTTAATCTCCATGGACACACCTACCCAGCCGTTTCGAAATATGGGATGGTGCTGGGATTCAGCCGTGTTTGGGTTCAAGTTTACGGGACGATTTGCAAGAGACATTCCTTTTTATTTCTAATCACGTATAATTCTCGTGAAAAAAATCGTTAAAATAGATTTGAATAAAAATCACTGCAGTACACTACATGCAACTTCATGTATCTATAATGTAAAAGAAAGTCGGGTTAGTGCGAACACTACTTATAACTCAAATTCGGCGGAACAGATTTCTATGTTGCTTGGTTTATTGGATTCTTCTCCGCTCCGGATAGGTAACGGCACAATTATTAAAAATAAAAATTAAAGTTAGTATGAAACGGATTTACTGACAACAACGGCATTTGTGAAAAATTCAATGGAATAGTTGCGATAAAATAGAAAAAAACCAAAGGATATACAGAAAGTAGATGGATAATCTAGTTAATTACACATAATACATTATTTAAAAAAATATAATATTTTTATTAAAAAGAATTTTGAATTTATTAAAATAAAATAAGTTTTTTTCTTTAAAAATTATCCAGTTCCGAACTCCTGCCTTGTTTCAAAAATCACCGCCGTAATACTTAATATACCTACCTAGATAGATTGAAAGTGATAAAATAAATTATATTTGTTTAAGCACTCGTCAGAATGAGATAAAACATTATGGATGCTGATGGGCGAATAGATAATAGTAATGGGTACATGTGTACTCGTCTAAATGTTTATATTACAATAATATATGAATTGGTACTAATGTTATCAAATACTAGTGAGTTTGGTGTGGATCTTCCTGGTGGACGCCTTGTCTGTCTCTCCGCGCGTTTTTCCTCAACCGGCTAATCAAACTTTAGTAAAAATTAGTTAGATACTTAGAATAACAGTTGGTGTTGGCAACAAGACGCGAATCTGTTAATAAGCTTATACAGGTATGTAGGTTTTCATTTTTTTTAAACAAACATTCATTAAAACAACACACTTCAACTAGTTTCATGTAGGTACTTTTTCATTATTCAGGTGTATTGGCTGTCCCTTGCTAATTCGCCCGCCGGCGCCGTTAAGTTGAAAATAAATGTAATTATTAATTAATATAAATATTTCGTGTACATTCGTTTGATTTCTGTACTGTACCACTAGTATAAGTTTTCGATGATCGAATATCAAAACGATCATCGAAAGAGTTTAGAAAAATTTCCATACAAAAATGATCGAACGATTCGATCGTTTGATTTTAGAACACTATTTGCACGTTTATAAGCGCTTATTAGCGTGCAATAAGCTTTCGATGAGACTCATACTAGCCTCACGATCGCCGCAACGTAATCCAATTTTGCCCAATTTATTTAACTGCTGTAATATAAAAACGCGCTTCAGTTTTCCATGCATGTACTTGGAAGACATTGCAAATACTAGCAACAAAACCTGTCAAATGACAGGCATAGAAAAAGCGTAATTTACTGTTTTATTTCTATAGCTGGGTACACACGTAACGATTTATCTTTAAGATTTGAACGATAATCGCTCATTTTTCAATTGTTTTCTTCGCGAAGATTTGAAAAATGAGCGATTATCTTTAACTATATTCTTTAACTGCGGACAATTTGACATTTCTTTTCGTATCAACAGTAAGTTGTACGAGCAAGTAGTATCATCGCATATTCTTCGATATACCCAATACATGGTATTACTGATTGCCATAGAAACCATCGACTTATCGAAGAATACTCATCTCCCTAGTACATAGTTTTGTCATAGGTAATTGAAAAAAATATTCCGTGGGGTTGGGGTTGGGATGTTTCATCAATAATATCGAGTAACGGATTAACTTGGTTTATATAAAGGGATTATTTATTTCATTCTTCTAATGTCAATGTCGTTTGTGATGAAATAATGATACGCAAATTTAGAAGATAGGTTTCTCGCCCTCTGTGCATTCAATGCTACATTACGTTGAATTCATATTATTGTAATGTTGAAACCAATACGAGTAAGTATAGTGAAGTTTGAGAATCTTCAACGCTTGATTCTCGAGCATGATTTAGAAGAGTTATAGCATTCCTATTGCTTCAGAGTCCTTATTTACCTACCTCTGCTTCATATTAGTATAAAAAAAATAATAATACACAAACAAACGTTTGAACCATTTTTAGTTTGCGGAAACATCAACAGGTTTTTTTTATTTTTTTTTATAGTTTGATAATATAAAGACAACAATTCAACAATACAGGTTTTTCATTCGTGTATTTTTTTTATTTTTTCCTGGTTTGCAATTATTTTACAGGTTTTTATTTTTTTTTATTTTTAAACAGATTTAACAACTTTGGTAAATCCTATAATCCTATGTAGGTATTTAATTTGAACAATTTCGATATTTAATTTGAACAATTTCGAACTGTTTAGATATTTAATTTGAACAATTTCGAACTGTTTTTTTTTTCAAATTCTTCGTTCAACGTTGAGTCTATTCTTACGCTGTTCTAGTGATTGAAATACGAAAAAATGCTTTTTTTGAGAATTTCGCAAACATATTATTCACAACTTACGAATTTTTAGAGGCTCAATAATTGAATTCTTATAACACGGTAAAATGTCTCTATGTATTGATAAGTTAACTCTCTTGATCGATCCGATCACCCAGACAAACTTGAAATTTAATCAGGATAAAAAAGAAGAAATAAAAACTATCATCGAAGATAATATTATTGATAGGATAATATTAGCCTTATAATGTTAGTTTATTGTTAATTAAATTTTATTCTTCTGTAGTCTCTATGAGGAAAATGTTACTCTATAAGGTACGTAATATTGGCGTGGTACAAAAATAGGAATCTAAAATTATAAGTACCTAGGACCTAATAAAATAGTGGACCAAGATATTTATTAGACTAGTTGCATGTAAACATGAGATCCAACTGTCGATGGCCTGAGTCGGTATGTTTATTGTATGAAACAATGCCGTCAATAAATTAAATTTTTACAAAAATTGTTAAGAAAACTTTGAGATATAGTGTTATAATGAAAACATTTTTTATAGAAAATTAAATTATCTAGTTGATGGGTTTCGGCGTTTTTCGATATTTTTATAAAATTCTGAAATATAGGCATTGAAACTCGTAAATTTGTCATAAAAAATATATTTTTCTTTATAAAAAAAGTTTGAGAAATCCTGGAACTTTTTCATTAAATTGGATTTGAGATATTGTATTTTTCTATATACATACATACTTTTAGGGTTCTAGCTTTTATAGTTTTCGAGATATATGCAAAAATTAAGTAATAATTCAAAGGTTGATTACCCCTGACTGAAAGAAAATTTCAAAATTCTGAGTATACAAGTTTTTTAGGCTTAAAGTATTCAATATTTTATGAAATTTTAGGATCTGTGCATCAAGCGAATCAAAAGTTATAAGGGGGGGGCACACAGACACACACACAGACACACACACACACAGACACACTAAATGTTCTCCTCCGAATCCTGAGTAAATCCATATATGGAACATATATGCTGCGAAGCCTCTAAGTTGGTGTTTTTTGTCGTCAAAGTTTGAAAACCCGTTTAAAATGTAGACCTGGCCATACAAATCTCACGTATCTTGACTTGATACTGCCGATCTGTCTCGAGAAATAATTTCTCTTCAACAAATCGACAGTTGGATTAACCGGAAAAACCTGTGCAAATATATTTTTTTTAAATATTCGGTTTCACTAATAATTGTTTTCGTTAGTCGACTGTCAAAAAATGTTGCTCCTTCATTTGCACAGTCTATTTGGATAAGTTGTGTCATCGTGCACTCACTTGTGGAGGCGTCATTCATTGAGACACTTTACTTGACTTAAGACCTTACTCGAAGGTTGGAATGAGCTTTTGATTTTTTGACATTGTATTGACATGATCCGAAAAACAACGTAGGTACCTATAGGTCTGCGTTAATCCCTTCACTCTCGCTATATTTACTGTATTCATCTGTTGTGTATTGTTATTGAAGTTATAAGAATGAAATTTTTTTTTACCTATTTCTGATTTTTACCTACAATAATATGACGAAAAACGTTTGAACAATTGAAAGTGCGGTATTATCTCAAAAGATCCCTGCCAACCAACCCAGGAATAAATATTATTAAAATAAAAATTCATAACTGCATAATTTCATATTGTATTTGTGCTGTGACTAATGCATCTTTGATCTTGTTACCAAGCTGAAATACTGATTTTTTTCGTGCTATTATTAGGATATTACTAAGATTATATAAAAAATATTATATAAGTATTATAATTGTTATTATCTTATTTTGTATAATGACACGAAAAAGCAATAATGACTTTTTGATTGCATTGTCTGTTAAACGTATTTTATGTATGAGCATTGATTTGGCTTTGACAAGAATTTTTATCATGCGATAATAATGGATTATCCGATCATAGTGTTGGCTTAGAACAATAATCTAAACTTTGTTCTTGTACCTACCGTTTTAAGGTGCATTTAGACCAAACGAACAAAGACCCAGAGCTTGAAAAAACAGTATATTTTTCTAATCGTCGATATGGTCACCGAGGAAATAATAACCAGAAAGAACTGTCATCGCCTACTAATAAGTTGTTGTTTCCATTGTGTCCAGTATCAACCATTAGAAAAATATACTCTATTTTCAAGCTCTGGGTCTTTTTTCGTTTCGTATAAATGCACTTTTACTTGACTACTATTAGTAAAGACCTTTTAACATACACACAACATTTACAGAACAATATTAACGTTTTACAGGACTGGGTATTAATAAAAGTGCATAACTAGATCTTGATATTATACACGTAGATACAACCAATTTTTCAACCAAAAAAAACTTCATTCATTTATTTTAAATGGTTATTTATGATTCAAAACCTAACCACCATAGAATAAAGTATAATCTATTACCATTTCGTTGGCTTTCGGAGAAATTTAATAATTTTATCGCCATCGATAGATGTGTGGGAAACAATGGTGAACTCTCTACAGTCTGGCTAAAAAGAGTAGAAAATAATTGAGGGCGCTGCAGTCGTTTGTATGGCAACATTTAATAAGTACTCTACATTTATAAAGTAAAGTATTGTAACCGCCAAAATATTAAAAAAAAAATACCATTCAATATGATATCATATGAAATGCTTTGTAGAGGTTATTTAAAAGAATTTAATAACGAACTGTACCAGCCATGGCATTAAAAACTAGATGGAAAAAAATGTACGCAAAACAAGTCAAAAAAACAAGAGATAATAAGATAATATAATGGGTGCTGTAATCCACAAAATGGTGCTTACAACTGCTTACTATTCTATGGCCGAATTTCAATCATATAAATGTCAAAATGTTTAAACATAACCTATAATTTATTTGTAAGTGAATATTATAGGAATATAAAAAAAATATGTCGGAAAAATATCAAAATTAGTAAAAGGTACCTACTTAATAATTTTTAAAATGAATTGGATGTTGTATTTACCAGTTAGAATTGCTATCCATTCGTAAACATTTGTAATGTCAGACAATAACCTATGTTCAGTGTTTCTAGAGTGATAACATTTTAGTTCATCAATAATTAATGTCTACTCTTTTTAGCCAGACTGTAGTTCCATTCTTAAAAGACTTCCAAAATGAGCTATTGGAAAAAGTGAAAAAACTTAAAATAATTAAATGTATTTTTTCAGACTGGTAAAATGGTAACTAAAGTGCAGATCAAAATTGAAGATGGAATGTTGGAAGGACTACTCACCAAAACGGTCTTCGGGTTTCCCTACAAATCATTCACAGGAATTCCCTTTGCCAAACCTCCGTTAGGAGATTTGCGATTTAAGGTAAAATTTCATAATGTTTCTTACCATTTTACTAAAATAAATCGGCATGAAAGACAGAAAGAAAGTCACCCACTTACATTATTGCTTTGTGCATAACTTAAATACCTTACCTTCCATCTTCTTCTTGAAGTGTCAGTTAAGTTCCTCTCAACGTCTCCCAAACTGACTACTTCAATCAAACGTACCTGCATTATGGGGTAAAATAAACCGTACTTGGTGTTGCAAAAGATGTCTCTCAGGAACCTTCGAAATGCAGATTCTGCAGTGCTCCCAAATTTCAAACACTTCTATCTACGGTTTTAAAATCCGTTTTAGCCAGGCCACTTGACTGTTATTCATAAATAATATTAGCGCAAACAAGATGTTTCCTGGGGGCTTCGAATGATTTTACCGTTGAATCATCCTAAGTGTTGTCAAAATTACATCACACTTATCTATATTGTACATTTTATCTATGTACATATACACTGAGAGAAAAGTAAGGGGGAAAAGCTCGTATTTCTTGAGTTTTTTCTCGTAAGAACTGTTTTTTTTTGACTCAGAGTGAAGCATTGGTTTTTTCAATGCTCCGTCATTGAATTTTCATACGAGGTATTTTCCCGTACGGTTTACTGGAAATTAGCACGTATTGGAGAGGAATTGATCTATGCAATGTGATTGAATTTTTAAATGATAGTTCATTGGAAAAAGCAATGCCGTCATTGATATATCTAAGTAAGAGTCTTCATATTTATTTATTATCCTTATACGGCACTTAATTTTTTTATGTCCACACTTGATCAAACGAGTTTTATGAACAAAAAAAATATAGCAATAAATTGATAATATAAAAAAAATATATTTTTTTTTAAGTAAAATCACTTGATCTCAATTGAAGGTAGAAACTCAATATAAAATAGAAAAAAAATATCTATTTCCCAAAAAATAATTTCCAAATTCATTGAAAAAAAAAATTCTGTTAAGTATACCTACTTATTTATAAGAAAATAGGTTGTTAACCTGAAGAGAAAATAAATATGAACACGGAGTTTGAATTAAGGTATCTATTTCAATTTAAAGTGCCAATTGCAATTTCAACGTAAAATGTTTGTCTTTTGTTCGTACAATTCGTTTGATCAATAATTATTCAGATAACACATTGTATAGAGAAATATAACTAGGTACATAATTTGTAAAATGATTTTAGTATAAACTTTTATGTAATGAGTAAACAAGTCTTGCATCTACGAGCTCAAGCAAACTAATGGTAGATCTAAGAGGTAGGTCGATTGCGTCTGGTAAAAAAATATCCCTACTCCGTCTGGAAATCACGGACGTACTTGTGAAAACCCCGTACGAACTTGGTTTTAACAGGTGCCGCACGGGAGAAAGTCAAGGGCCTGGATTTTTTCACGTTGTCCTTGCGAAATTCTCGTATTTACTTGTTTCTGTTGAAATTAATTATTGTCATTGGATTTTTCAAGTTTACTAGCTATTTTCCATTACCTACCAGCTCTTACCTATTATCCTATTATTTGTACTGGCTTTACTCAAAACCAAAGAAATAATGGAATTTACAACAGAAATATATTTGACTTGCATAGGTTTTTGAAATTGTACGGATGTCCAGGAAAAACTCCATGCTCCGTCATTGAAAATACCAATGATGTTGCGTTTTCATATAAACCATCTCCGTAATAGAAAAAAACAATTCCCGTACGGGATATTTTAAATTATTATAAATTGAATCATTGTTTTATTCCAGTTGCATTGGTTTAATTAATGACATACAGCATTTACATAATTTCTATTCTTACTGGAAAAAACGTAAAACAAGTAAACTTGTTTCTATCTATGAATTACTTGAATAATTCCCTGATCTGAGAATTTCGGAAATTCCATTCTTGGGAATGGAAATAAGCAGATAAGGTGAATTGATTATTTCAATGACAATGGTTTTTTTCATAAAAGTTTATGATTTTTTCTTGTATTCTGCGGTTTTTATAAAACCATTTACTGTACGTGCCTTCATCATGACAAAATTTCTCTCAGTGTATAATTTAAGATGTTTCATATTTGGAATAATTATGTATTTTATTTATTTATTTATTAACATAATCAACGGCCAAGTGGCCTTTATTTATAGCATCTTGTCATTAAAATGCTTCTATTTTGTTCTAATATTTTTGCAGCATCAATATTTCACAGTCCATGCTAAGTTTCCTTGTCTGTTGCGACGTGTTAGAAGATACATCGATAGTATTTTTTTCTTAATAACATGTTAAAATCAAAATGTATTAGTTTAATATAATAATTAATGTTCCTGAGAGATGTGAAGTGGTTGGTGGTCCAGCGGTTACGACGCCGGCTTTCGCACTGTTTCGTGCGGAGGCCGTGGGTTCGATCCCAGGTGCCGACCATCTTCCTCTTTCACGACACAAGCTTTAAGTAGCTTACTGTGAAAAAGTCAATGAGTGTATTTGTGTTCACTTTGAGTGAGCACAGATTCATTTTCTAAAAAAAAAAAAATATTTAATATTATTGGTGTTTACCGTATAGTAATAATTCATATTAGCAATAATATCTTGAAATTTAAACTTGGTTGGACATTGTATAACTTTTCAAAATCAGATCTAAAATGTTCTAACATAACGAAACGCGTCTGGAATAAAATGATTTGTGTAGTATAAAACAAGCGTTTTTTCATTCTCTTTAGTTTAAAACACCTATCTGATTCATAAAATAGATAGGTAAATGGTAAATTAGGAATCGAGAATTACTGATAAAAAAAACGCAAAATGACAATGAAATATTTCTTATGCACAAAAATAATTATTTATCGTTTACTTACTTTTTCAAGGATCCAGTCCCAAATGAAAAGTGGGAAGGAGTGTTGGATGCAACTCAAGATATGAAGTATTGTTCACAATTTGACTCGTTCTTTAAAAAGAAATATATCGGCGTGGAAGATTGTTTATACTTGAATGTGTATGTGCCCAAGGATGCTAAAGATGGAGATAACCTTCCAGTTATGTTTTGGGTACATGGAGGAGCATTCAACTCTGGAAGTGGGAGTCCAGACATGTACGGACCAGACCATCTCATCTCCAACAATATCATCTTGGTGGCTATAAATTACAGACTTGGTCCATTGGGATTTTTGTGTCTGGATATAGAAGAAGCTCCTGGAAATATGGGGTTGAAAGATCAGGTCATGGGCCTACGTTGGGTGAAGAAAAATATTTCAGTATTTGGAGGAGATCCGAATAATGTGACAATTTTCGGTGAAAGTGCCGGTGGTTCGTCCATACATCATCTCGTTATGAGTCCTCTGACGGATGGTCTGATAACGCGGGCGATTTATCAATCTGGATCCTCGTTATGTGAGTGGTCAAACTGCGTAAATGCAGAAAAGTCAGCCTTTGAGTTGGGAGAAAAGTTGGGTCTGAAGACAAATGATAAATTAGAACTACTGAAATATCTGAAGGAAATGCCCGTTGAAAAATTGACGATGGCTTCTGTTTTCAAGGAACTTGGACAGCATTTAGCATTTACTCCGGTAGTTGAAAAGATTATTCCAAATGTTAAAGCATTCTGCACCGAAGATAATCGTAGAAGAATGATTAAAGGAGACTTTCCGAAGATTCCCGTTATGGGAGGATACACGTCAAATGAAGGGTTTTTAATGCTCATGATGAAAGCCGAAGAATTGGGCCTTGACAAAAATCCAGAAATTGAGCTATCAAAATTAGTGAAAGACTTTAAAGTGTACGTGCCCTTACATGTGCAGCAAAAACTAGATCCTAAAAAGATAGATCTGGCTGCGCAGAAAATCAAAGAGCATTACTTTCCAAACGATACAAATATCATACAGAAGTATTGCTCTTTAGAAAGTGACTTTGCATTTTTGAAAGATATTCAAGCAGTGACTCAATACTTTGCTAAACAGACCTCGACGTATCTTTACAAATTTGATTACAAAGGGGCGTTGAATTTGATTCAGTTTTTGGTTCCTCTTCTTTACGAAGGAGCCTGCCACGGTGACGAGTTAGGATATTTGTTTGTACCAAGGATGCCAGAACTTGCTGAAGCATCAGGCAAGGCAGAAATTACTGAGAAAGATACTCGTACCGTGATGCGAATCACTAAAATGTGGACCAATTTTGCCAGATGCGGGTAAGATCCATTGTTCATTTGCTTTTATTTTATCTTACGATAAACTATGATTTGCTTTTCTTCTTCCTCTTTATTTAGATTATTAGGGTCTGCTTTTTCTGGAATTAGCCTTGTTCTTGGGATGCCGATGGTTCTCCCTCCATCTCTTTGGTGGTATCTCCGGTGGTCTACGTCCCTTTGGTAGTTCTTCCATTACAATTTTCGGTCAAGTCAAGTCTCTCCAGTTACGTCTTCTCTCTCTACCCCACTTTACAACATCTTGAATGTTGGAAGTCTTGCGGATTTCCTCACATGGGATTCTATCTCTGAGTCTTCATTTCCGCTGTCCGGAGTAGCTGCTTTCTCCTTACCATGTCCTACCTCGCCTCGACTCCATAGGTTATTATAGGTCTGTTACAGGTCTAGAATATGCGAACCTTACCCTCTACTAGCATAATAATATGTTTAATAGTCCATATAGAATTTGTGAGGCATCCAGAAATATCCGCCGCTTTATTAATCTACTCCTTGGCTTCATTATACAGATCGCTGCAGCTTTGCATATTTAAAAAAAAGGGATTACAAAAATATTAATGATTTTCAGGAATCCAACTCCAGAATTAGATGATATAATCACGACGAAATGGGAGCCAGCCTCTGGAGACAAAATTCCAGTTATGAACATTGGAGACAAAATGAATCTAGAAGAGGATTTGAACAGAGAAACTGTAAACTTTTGGAGTGGACTAGAACAACTTTAAATCTGTCAAACCTTGTGTATTTTTTTTTAAATAAAATTAAAAAAATAAGTGCGTTATTAAAAAAGAAAGATTGACGAACGATTAGCCATTATAATTATTTACCTTATAATATAATAATCATACATTTTATTACAAAAGAAAGATTGACGAACGATTGACCATTATAATTATTTACCTTATCTTATATAATAATCATACATTTCATATTAGCAGTTCTGTCGATGACTTTCGTACTGAAAGTCGCGGTTTCGATCCATGGTACTGACCATCTATCTCTTTTATCTCATAAAAGATTCACTTTATGCGAAGATGTTTTAGTGTAAGTATTTGTATTCACTTTAGGTGAGCACAATGTTTATGAAGGAAAAATAAAAAATATTTTAATCTACCGTCAGATAAAATAAATATTATTTATAGTGATTTTAGGCTAATAGAACATGCTTTTAAGTAGACATAATATACCTACTGACCTTAAATTATTCATATCATCTACCAAACTGAGGTGATAAAACAGTTATCTCTTAGTTAAGTCAGTTTAGAAGAGATCTTCTTGGTGGGCTGTTTGTTACCTCAGTTTGTCAGATTCACCTAGCTACTTAATCAACACTACTCATTAAATTTCATATTATTATACGTGTAAGTTACGATATTATTTCATTTGTTTTATGGCTTGTATACGTATTTTGTGTTGTTTATTTCAAGTTTTCTTTTGTTGTAAAAATTTAGTCATAAAAATGTACAAAATTAAAGACGAATCAAAATTGTAAGTAAAATTTGAACATTTGACACCTCAAAATTTGGAGTGACAGGCTGGATATCGAGGTCCCATAAGGCGGAGAGCTTCAAGAATTAATAAACCCCGGCGTGTAACAAGTTGAAGAAGAAGAACAAACCCAAACATTCCGATGTGTTGCGATAATTTAAATTTATTATAAAGTAGTTACTACCTACCTTTCATAATCTTTGTCGGAGTAAAAATATTAAGATGTTTATAATGAGAGATGCCTGAAATCGGAACACTTGAGTTCGTATTATGTATTTGTTTTGCGGAATTTTGTCACTGTAGTGTCTTTCTATTAATTTAATAATATGCTCATTCGGACCATGATTTCATATTTAAAGATAAGATCTCTTAGGATTTTCAAATATTTAGGATGGCTAATGATTCCAATATAAACAAGATAGCGAGGATCAGGGCAAGGAGTCTGACCTTTGCTGTGGTGGTCCAAAATCGGGGTGAACAGATTTGCTACTCGATGAAGAAAAATGGTTCCTTGAGATTTTTTTTAAATGAATCTGGGCTCACCTGAAGTGAACACAAATACACATTCGACATCTTTCACATAAAGCAAAGCTTGTGTTGTGAAAGTGGAAATGGTCGGCACCGGGATTCGAACCCACGACCTCCAATACGCTGTACGTACGAAAGTCGCCGACTGATACCACTGGTCTAACAACCACTTCTATTAATGCTGTCAAAATCAGAATTCATGTTCAAAATTACCGCATCGACATAAACAACATTTCAGATATACCTAAATCTATAGGTACAGAATTTCCATGTTCAATATGTACATCAGATATTTGATATTGGCCACATCAACATAGAGAAACTTTGTAGTAATCAGCACATCAGAATGTAGCAAGGTTTCAGAGTGGCGAAACTTACCTTTTCTCCAGACAGAAGATAGTTTAAAGAGTTGGGCTGAACAGCCGTTGACCCGTCGGTGGTTTGGTCGGATCGCCGCTTCAAGGTATTATCATTAAAAATCTTGGTGCAATGATTGAAAGTTATATTTTAGTTTTAAAATTTAATCCTGTCCAAAATATTAAATGCAGTTTTACAGCGGATTGAGAGGTAAAACACAAATGGATAACGATTATCAAAATAACTGTTTTTATAGTTTGAGCCCCAATCGTTGCACGATAGCCGAACGGTGTGGACGACAGCGGCATCAGCAAGCTGCCTTCATTCTGTCTCTCCGGATGATTTCGTCTCAAGAATGATTGTTTATGTTCACCTCGATGTAATTAACTATCATTAAAACTACAGTATCTTGTTACAACTACGAGTACATACATGCAGTCTTAATGATATGGATAAATATGAGTTACTGTTGTTATTGTGGGTCTGGTTAACATACAATTTGTCGCTAGAAGCAGCAGCCCGATTCACGGAAAAGTTTAAGTGTAAGTTTAGTTCGAAGTTCGAACGAAGTTCGATTCAAACCCTCCGTGAATAGGTACATAGACTGTAGATAGTCGCCGCCTACAATAATTATTATTACCAGCAGCCCTATTCACAAAAGTTTGAATCGAACTTCGTTCGAACTTAGACTTAAACTTTTCCGTGAATCGGGCTGCTGGTTCGAATAGAAGGATAGCAAACAGTTCAATTTGCAATATTATTATTATTGTTCTATTGTTTTTCAACAGATAAAATGGTAAATAAAGTACAAGTCAAAATTGAAGATGGAATACTGGAGGGTTTGCTGACCAAAACGACCTACGATTTACCCTTTAAATCGTTCACAAGAATACCTTTCGCAAAACCACCATTGGGAGAATTAAGATTCAAGGTTCGAATATTTATGTTAAAGTAGTTTAATTCGCTGCCTAGTTGGAGCATATTGTCGTATATCTCAAGCCTGTCCTGTCCTTAGTCTCTTTTCTGGTAGTACTGCCTTTCTTGCGATTATTATGGGTCTTATTTATTTTATTTTCCAGGATCCAGTCCCAAATGATAAGTGGGAAGGAGTGCTAGACGCCACTCATGATATGGAATGCTGTTCACAATTTGATATATTTTTCAAAAAGAAATATTTTGGAGTGGAAGATTGTTTATACCTGAATGTGTATGTGCCTAAGGATGTCAAAGAGGGAGACAATGTTGCAGTTATGTTTTGGGTCCACGGAGGAGCATTTCTTTCAGGAGGTGGAAATACTGACATTTACGGACCTGATCATCTCATCTCCAATAATATCATCATGGTGGCTATAAATTATAGACTTGGACCATTGGGATTTTTGTGTCTGGATATAGAAGAAGCTCCTGGAAATATGGGGTTGAAAGATCAGGTCATGGCCCTACGTTGGGTGAAGAAAAATATTTCAGCATTTGGGGGAGACCCGAAAAATGTAACTATTTTTGGTGAAAGTGCCGGTGGTTCATCAGTTCACCATTTGATCATGAGTCCGATGACAAAAGGTCTCATAACACGGGCCATATATCAATCTGGTTGTTCGCTTTGTGAGTGGTCAAACTGTGAAAGTGTAGAACAATCGGCATTTGATTTAGGGCAAAAATTGGGATTGAAGACAAATGATAAATTAGAACTGTTGAAATATCTTAAAGGAATACCCGTTGAGAAATTGATGATGGCTTCGATGGGGCAACTAAAACAACATTTCCTGTTTACGCCAGTTATAGAAAAGAATATTCCAAATGTAACAGCATTTTGTACTGAAGATGTTCGTAATAGGATGATTAAGGGAGACTTTCCGAAGATTCCAGTTATGGGGGGATACACCTCCAACGAAGGATTCTTAGTGCTTGTGCTGAAAGCAGATGACTTAAATCTTAACAAAATTGAAGACCTAGATTTATCGAAGTTAGTGAGTGATTTTAAAGTGTATGTACCCTTACATATTCAGTCAAAATTAAACTCCACGAAAATGGATGTGGTTGCACAAAAAATTAAACAACGCTTCTTTCCAAATGACAAGAATATTTTTAAGAGTTATTGTACATTGGAATCTGAATATACCGGTTTGAAAGATATTCAAGTTGTAACTCAATACTTTGCCAAACGGAATCTGACATATCTCTACAGATTTGATTACAAAGGATCTCTTAATTTGATGCAAATTTTGTCTCCCATTCCTTATGAAGGAGCATGTCATGCCGATGAGCTAGGATATCTGTTTATGCCAAATATGGCCGAGATTGTAGGGCGTTCACCTGAGGCAGACATTACCGAAAAAGATGAACTTACCGTGAAAAGAATGACCAAATTGTGGACAAACTTCGCTAAATATGGGTAATTATTTTGTCGATTCATTAATACTTAAATTGAGGATAATTTGGTCAGTAAAAATGTTTTTTTTCCAGTGATCCAACACCAGAGTTAGATGATATAATAACAACGAAATGGGAACCAGCCAGTGGTGAAAAAATTCCAGTTATGAACATCGGAGACACCTTGACTCTCATGGATGATATGCCCAGAGACATTGTAAATTTCTGGAACGAGCTGGAAAATCTTTGACAAGCCTATTTGTAATTCTTTTACTTTCCGTACAATATAGAATTTTCCAGCTCAGCAAAAATTTCCCCTTTAATTTTTGTTCAATTGAAATTTAAACGAAATTAAACAACGTTTTTTTATTTTTTTAAGTGTTTTACTTCCAAAAGATTTTAAGGTTTTTTTATAAAAAAAACTATAGTATCCATACCCCCTTGTGTAAGTTTTCGATGATCGAATATCGAAACGATCATCATAAGAATTTCGAAAAAAAGTCCATTCAAAATAATCGAACGATTCGATTGCTAATAAGCGCCTTATTAGCGTGCAATTAGCTTTCGATAAAACTCGTACTAGCCCCACTATACATGGGTGGTAAAATCGATGCTGTCAATAATTTAGATACAGGATGCCAATCCCCAGTAGACCTAAAATAAAATGAAAATCATTTTTAAAATTCGTACCTGAAATCCGCCTCATAGACAAAAACATACCTAGATCATAAAAAAATACTCAACTTTTAGTACAACTTGTTTGGTTAAAAGTGGTCGAAACATATTCATAAAGTTAAACACCAAAAATACGAACATCCTATTTTCTAGCGATGATTCACAATTATTACGGAGACTATAATATGATAACGCTAAAAATAATGATAATCTACTACAATTGTGTGTGTGATAATAAATAGATCAACAACTGATATCAAATTTCAAATCTTGATCATTTATCAATTGTGCAATATTTTATTTTCGCAATTTCTGAACAGACGGAGCTCATGTCAAATAATGCCTGCTCCGATAACCATCGATGGTCACCGTCTACCGGATGGATAAATTTAAGTAGGTACCTGGGAGCAATCATTACCATCACTGGTGATCTCGGGGCTGAGCTCCCGATACGTAACGGTATGGCAAGTAGCGCCTTAACAATATGACCAAAATATGGTCGAGACGAAATGTAAACTGTTTGACGCGTGTGGGTTGTACATTCTCCTGTATGGCTGGGAGTCCTGGCACCTGCACATCAGGCACAAACAGTTTCTGCGTTTAAAATGAACTGCCTCAGGAGAATTTGGGATATAAGATGGTATCACAGCATCACGAACGATGTTATACGCCGGTGCACCCAGCGTAGGCCCATCACTTTGCCATTATGGAGAGGAGATGAACTTGTCTGGGACATGAGTTAAGGATGCCGTATTACAGATGGCCGAAAAGGCCGCTGTTCTTCCTCCCATCAGGGTCCCGAAAACGAGGAAGGCCCCTTTCACATTGTGTTTCGTTCCGATTTGGACATGGTGAGGGAGGAGATCATTGAAGCCGCGCAAGATCCCCTTGATCCTTCTAGATCCAAGGAGGTCTATTGTTGCCCCCCTATGCCCTAAGTGGGGTCACAAAGGGAGTATTGTTATTATATTGCTATACAGACAAGATCACAATTTGGTATCCATCAAATGTTCGTACCTATATCGTGTCAACATATTAGGGGACGTCCCTAAATCACGTGATGTTTTTTTACAACTTTGTAGACCCCCTCTCCCCCCCAGGTGATATTTGGTGATGTTTCAGAATACCCCCCCCCCCTCTTCCCGAAAATCACGTATATTTTTTTAGTACAGAGAATTAAGAAATATATGATTTAAATTTCTGAAAGATTTACTGTGTTTCTTTAAATTCAGCACAAAAAATAAATGCACGTGATTTTCTCACTAGACCCCCCCCTCCCCCGTGATATTTCGTGATTTTTTTCCAGACCCCCCCCCCTCTCCCGTGATATTTCGTGATTTTTTTCCAAACCCCCCCCCCCTCCCCATTTTGGGATCACGTGATTAATGGTCGCCCCCTTATGGATTCCGTGATACTTTCAACAGCTAAGGACGAAGTTTATTCCGGTTTATTTTTTCTTCAAAAAATTTTAACAAAATTAGGTATTTTCAAAACATCTATTTCGGAATGGAAATCTCGTAAATATTTACTGTGGTAAATATAACTGTGTGGGAATACTAAAAACTCAATAAGAATTAAACATAGCCTGCATAGCTGTCTGCATGGTGATTATAAAAAAAAATATGTAATCTCATCATTATAGACAGTTCAGTGGCGACGTTCTTGGTGGCTGGTTCGTAGCTACCGTCAGGCCACCTTATCAGCAAATTAAAATTAAAAAAAAAAAAAGTATAATTATCTAAATCGTTATTATATTGTGAGGTGATAAATAATTGCGAGTAAGTATTTTTTAGATTAATTTTTGTTATCAAGAGTGTTTGTTTATTTTTTTAAGTATTTAATTTCGAGTGTTTTATCGAGAGTCAGAAATCAGAAACATACATCATCAAGAATATTTCTTCGTGATTAAGAATCCAAAATGAAAAGAGTTATTAGGAAACGGATTAAATATTCTTTTGGCCGTACTTTTGGTCTCGTAGAGTCCTAATTCGCTCCAGTTTTTGGGCAAAACATAATTCCAAAATGCAGTCCACAATATCGTACGAGTGACTTCTAAACGCGAGATGAAAAACAGGTTTTCGTTTAAATTAGTATATTGTTATGCATTTCGGCAAAGAAAACATTAAAAAAAATGCCCGTAGTTTTCTTTCTTGATTCATAGTTCTTCATTTATATCTATATTACATTATTATATCAAAGGAACGAAATCAGAATGCGGAAGTGACTTTGCAATTATTCTGAAATACAATTCCTATTTCAAATACCGTTGATCGAAATAAAACAATGCACTTATCTTCAGTATTCAAACAACCTGCGATTTCCCATAAGTTTTAGTTATTTTGATTTCCACTATAAAAAAATAACACGCCATTATTAAAACTGGTTATATTTTTATTACATTTTTTTAAAAGGAAACAACATGCACATGAATTTAAATTTAATTTAATTATGTGCTGTGTGCTACCGGTCTATAGTGTGGTAGCCTTTTTCATTAATTAGACATTTTAAATTTAAATTAGATACGGAAAAAAAATTCTCGCTAATTCACACATTCTATTCAGAGGAAGGTTTTTTCGCAATATTTTTAGCGATGTTTAATTATGTCGGATGTAAAATTAGTTTTCTCCAACTGGAATATTTCTTCAAATCAAGTGGCTCAAATATCCATGCTATGCTGTCTTTGAATGGGAATAAGTTTATTTCGAATATGAGTTGAACGGATATTTTAGCGATACAAAAAAGCTTCTACTGGTAAATACGTCGAAAAATTTGTTACGAATTCTGATACAAATGGTTGATCATTTTCTGACTGACGGTCGATCTGGATCGACTAGTTGGCCAGGTCTGCTCTTAATTACAGAAATTAAATGTCTGGCTGGAGCGCGGTCGTGTCTATATGCATCCAGGCACTGGGTTTTTTATCGAAAAGTAAAAATCGCGTCTAATAATATTATTTTTGTTAAATTTTTCAGACAGGCAAAATGGCAACCAAGGTACAGGTGGAAATAGAAGATGGAATACTGGAAGGTTTGCTGACCAAAACAGTTTCTGGTTTTGCCTACAAATCTTTCACAAAAATACCTTTCGCGAAACCACCATTAGGGGAACTCAGATTCAAGGTATTATTAATGCTTCATATATTTTTTTTCATAATTATGTCAGTACTTACCTATTTTGATCCGCATATTAAAATTGACCTTAATAGCTTATGAAGTGGTGGCAGTCGACAGCTTTCGTACGCACAGAATAGTGAAGGTCGTGTGTTCGAATCCTGGTGCCGACCATTTTCACTTTCACGGCACAACCCTTTTGGTTAGTGTGAAAATGTATTTGAGTTCACCAAGAGTTAGCCCAGATTCATTTTTATATAAAAACGACTTAATTACACTCTGACTTCTGAAACAGAGGTACCGGGGTCATTTCCCGGTCGGGTCAGCATTTTTTTCAATAGATTTTAAAGGTCAGACATCTGTCTGTTTTTTTTTTGTATAAATTGCCTAAGACAACAACAGTAAAAATATGTTTTTTTTTTGTTAATTTTGACATCTTTCACATAAAGCAAAACTTGTGTTGTGAAATTGGAAATGGTCGGCATCGGTATTAGAATCAACGACTTTCGTACGAAATCCATCGCCTGATAAAACTGGTCTACCAAGCACTTCAAATCATTGTTTTTATTTGCCTGTGCGCCACTGCATCGCCTAAATGAGACGTTTCCTGGGGCTTTAAGTGACACCAAGGTTATTCTGCTACTGCCAAAATTACATCATAATATTATCCAACATAAGTTTTAATCTAGTAAGATAATAAAAGTCACAACCTATTTCTGTCTAGATCTCTGCATGATTATTAATTTACTCGCTGTATCATGTGCAGTTAATTCCTCAACCATTATACCCAATATCATATTGTTATTATTAATGTTCCCACTCATTAGTGTGATGATCTCCATAGGTTTTAATTGATGGATAGTAACTCAGCGACACCTAGCAGATTTTTTATTGCGGACATAATAAGCTAAAATTTTACAGTCATACTTAAAAAATGACGGCACAAATTTTTGGTAAAAACTAGTTTTACAACGGTATAAGAAACGGGAAATTAAAATCCTGGTGCCATTTACATAGATCGCACCTTAATGCTGATTTTTATTGATCTCCATGGTGTAGTAAAAATATTATCTATACTAATCTATACTAATATATAAAGAGGAAAGATTTGATTTTTTGTTTGTTTGTTTGTTTGTTTGTTTGTTTGCATCGAATAGGCTCCAAAATTACTGAACCGATTTGAAAAATTCTTTCACTTTTGGGAAGCTACAATATCGGCGGTGAACATAGGCTATATTTAATTTCCAAAAAAAGTGGGTAACCTACGAAAACTTCAATAATGTAACCCAAGGTGTAAAAAATTTACCTAAAATATTCTTTTTATCGCGAACGCTGTGAAAACTAATGATGATAGAATAAAACAATGTACTACAATTTTGTAGAAGACATCATTATTTACAAAAAATATCGCGACAGCATATGTCTAACTATTATAGTTATGCCACAATAAGTGTTTTTTTATTTAAAAAAAATCAATAAAATGTCATCAATAGAAAAGGCTCTTTATTGGTATCTTGGTATTACTCCTTATTAAAATAAATTAGTTCATATTCAAGTCTGCTTCAATATGTTTGTATAACTTTTTGAATTATTCAATTCGGACATTCCATTCGAAAGTTATCACGAGTTAAAAAATGTGAGTATTGGAAAAAAAAAAGCATAGTCTCTTATCATCTCAACTTATCCGATGCAGAGTGCGTACGGGAGCCGGGGAGGGCACTGAGGGGAGTCATGACGTCAAGTTTAGTAGAAATACCGCGCAAAGTAGTCACGGTGGTAAAGTGACGTGACACGATACATTACAATGCAATTATTCCAGATTAACATTATGCTATAAAATATTTTGAAAAAGTTAGGGATCTGTATGAAAACTAAATTATTTTTTAGTATCTATCTACCCGTGCGAAGCTGGGGCGGACCTCTAGTTATTTTATATTTTGAAGGTTTGGGAACAAATTGCTTGTGTGTAATTTTTATGTAACATACTTTCCAATACCGAGGAGTCAATATAACCGGCGGAACTGAATGCCTAAGCGTTTTTTCGCCCAGTCAACCAATCTCTAATTTGAAATATCTTATGAAAAATACATGCAAAAGTCTGAATTGACCGGGAAATGAACACGGAACGTCATGCTCATTAATGTCTGACATTTATCTACTCCTTACTTAGGTATGTAGAACAGCATGCCCCGGCTTTCGAGTCAAGATCAGTAGGACGGAGTTCGTGGCGAATAATGCCTGCCCGATAGACAGCTACAGATAACCATCGACTATCACCAAGTCCCTCGGATGGATAAATGTTAGTACCTGGGAGCAACCATTCCACCATTGCATTGGTGATTTCGGTGCTGAGCTTCCAATACGTATCGATATTCATGAGTGGCGCTTTAAACAACATGACCAAAGTAATATGGAAAGCATCTGCGTTTAGTGTCGAGACGAAAATGTTAACTGTTTGAGGCGTGTGTGTTGGCCATTCTCCTGATGTATGCGAGTCCTGAGACCTTACCAAAGCAAAAAGTCTCTGCGAAACTTATTTATACCCTCTTTTCTGCTATCATGATCGATGGATTAGCTAGCCTCCATACAGGTCTTTACCTTGACTAAGAATAAATAAAAATAAAATAAATAAATCACTCTTACCATTATGAAGAGGAGATGGACTTGGATGGGATATGTGTACAGTTATTACAGTTGGCCGAGAAGAGCGCTTTTCTTTCTCCCATCGTAGTTTCGAAGACAAGGAAGACCCTCTCACACCGTGATCCGTTCCATCGAAGCAAAATTGAGTGATTTAGACATGTTTTAGGAGGTAATGGAAGCCGCGCAAAATCGAGCACGGTGTAGGGCTCTTGTTACCTCCCTATGCCCCTGAGTGGGGTCACAAAAGGAGTATGTATGTAGAATGCACTCTAAACTTTGCTTTGCACATACATTAAACAGTAAAGATTGGGAACATTCTTATAACCTTAAAGAATCCTTAAAACAGGTTGTGTTGTGGTTGTGACCCCTTAGTTTTATTGACTAGTTATTTGGAGGTCAATACTTTTTTGAGGTTTATTACCTTGTAATTACATCAATCCACACCATGGGGTATCTCTATTTAAGGCTCTGGGGTAGGGTAATCGCTGTTTTTTGGTGTTTTTTCATGCAATTTTTTATCGTTGTTGTTAAAGATAGCTTCTTGAAAAAAATATTTCAATGTTCTTCAATCTTTCTTCTAGTGCAAACACTTTCAATATCTTAAAAATATTGAATATTTATAATGGAAAAAAATATTTTAAAAATGTCTCTATCGTGACTTTTCAAGAAGATTTATGCATTAACTACGAGACCTAGAAATGTAATTATTTTTCTAATCGAAGGAGATTTTCAATTTCTAGTGCAAATACGAAGCATAATTAAGTTTTAAATTGTATTTTTTTTTTAAAAACTGAAAAACTACAAATTGTATTAATTTTTTATTGTCTATGGTTTATTTTATAGAAGATTAAAGGTAAGAGAAGAGCTTCGGGGTGTGGGGCGTCACATGAATAGTTTATCTCGGAGTGGGCACTGTGTTCTTCTGCCTGTTTTGACATTTGGATTGTTTTATGCTTATTTCGTGATAAAAATGATAGTTTTGTGTGCTTGGACAATATATTTTTATTATAATTTATTCGTTTTGAACTTAAACTTTACTTATTTGGACTTTTTTTTATATTTTGTTTATAATTGACAGTGACATTTGTATATAAGATATCGTAATCTTGTTTGTATTTTTCATGATCAAAAATAGTTTTGTGTTTGTGTGTTTGGACATTAAAATGAACAATACAATACGTGGTGGATCAAGAAATATCATTATACGTGTGTATTCGCCACGTATTCGGAATGTTTGGTGGAATTAAAGCCGGAGAACTGTCTACTAATGTTTTCTAACTAACATCTCAATTGATTGGTAAATACTGTGTTTTTTGTAGATAAAATACTTTTTAATGATTAATTCTAACATTTTCAAGTATAAGAAGTTAGTTAGAGCTCATTTAAGGATACTTTATTTGTTTTAAAAATATCTGTCAATGAAAGATCACAGGACAGTTTGTTTTGACGATCGAAAAACAAAACACGGTATAGAAAATAATGTTTGTTAAATTGCAATACTATATTGTTACCACTTTATCATTATATTTCGATTTCTTATCCCATTTTAAGATGGAAAATTTTCATTTATTTTTACTAAAATAATATTTCTATTAAAATACAATAATGGTATTATTTTCCTATCCCATTCATTATTTAAAGTTGATTATTTTTACTTTTTTAATTAAAATAATACTTTACTTTTTTATATAAAATAATGTTCCTATATATATATATATATACTTATTAAATTATAATACTAATATTAATAAATCAATCGAAAATAGTAAATATGTTTTCGACAGTGTCAGCTCATTGTTTTTATACAGTAAAACTTTCATATCCAATAATTAATCTTTATTTTTTTTCAGGTTTTAATATGTGCGTTCTATTAGGATAATTGTAATAGAAGAGAATTCAAATCAATGCAAATTTACCACGCCAGGTAAACATAGAAAAGGGCGACCAAAAAAAGGATTGGAGGATTCGACCGCTGTGCCGTATTAAGGCAAAAATCATTTTTCAATCATCATTCATTCAAAAAAGTAATACCCAGTTTGAGAAGCATGTTACAAGTTGTACGAAATTATTTGAATTTTGATGGGAGCTACGAACTTCTACGAAAAACTGTAATAAACATTGGGTTTTCGTACAAAAATGCAATTCAAATAGGAAAGTATTGATGTAGACACAAAATATTGCGGCCAAAAGAGAAAATTGTCTTAAAATAATCATGGATCACAGGATGTTGCCAAAAGAACTCCAAAAAATATAGTTTATATAGATGAAAGCTTATTAAAGAATATTACAGTTTGTCTATACTTTATTTAACTTCAATTAATTAATTAAACATCACTTTATTTTAATTATGGATTTTTATTTTTTCAAATCCCGAAGTCCAAAATATGTAAAAAATTTGGCAAGTTATTTCAGAGAAAAAACCTGCTAAAGGAACAATAAATCAAGGGAACAAAAAATAATTGTTCAAACACAAAACTATCATTTATCTTTATTATTTATTTTTCAGTTTTCAAAAAATAATTACAATTTAAAACTTGATTATACTACGTATTTGCACTAGAAATTGAAAATCAGCTTCGATTAGAAAAGTAATTACATCTCTAGGTCTCGAAGTATATCCATAAATCTTCTTGAAAAGTCACGATAGAGACATTTTTAAAATATTTTTTTTCATTAAAAATATTCAATATTTCCGTTACAGTGTTTTATTTTAGCACAGTCATCGTTAATGTGTTACCATGAGCGATAACAGCGCCCTCAATTAGTTTGCCAATTTCTTGACATACTGCAAGTTTTCTTACTTTTTAGTGTTAGGAGATTTAAATTGAGGTAAGTGCAGGAGAAGAGGGGGACAAAGGATATAGACACGCCCATTACCCCAAGGTCATTGGCTTACCCCCTAGCCTTAAAATTGTATAAGCTTCATAAAAGATATTTAGATATTATATTAGTATAGCTATCTTCGCATTAGATAGCTATACTAATAAATAAAAAGGAAAGATTTGATTGTTTGTTTGCATTGAATAGGCTCCAAAACTACTGAACCGATTTGGGAAATTATTTCACTTTTGGGAAGCTACACTATCCCCGGCTATATTGAATTAAAAAAAAAAAGTAACCCAAGGTGTAAAAAAATTACCTAAAATATTCTTTACATCGCGTGCGCTGCGAAAAAATTTGATGATAGAATAAAACAATGTACAACGACTATGTAGAAGACATCGATAATTCGAAAAAAAAATGTCGCGACAGGTCACATGTCTAACTTTTATAGTTATGTAACAAAAAGTGCTCATTTATTTTAAAAAATTAATTGAAATGCCGCCTCTAGCAAAGGCTCTTCATTTGTTCTAGGTATTACTCATTATTAAAATAAATTAGTTAATATTGAAGACTGCTTCAATAGGTTTATAAAACTTTTTGAATTATTCAATTCGGACATTCCATTCGAAAGATACCACGAGTTTAAAAATAACAGTAACTATTAGAAAAAAAAGAGTGGTCGCCGCTCTCCGTGGCTCACTCTGCTCATTTAGCTAGGCGGCGATATAGGGCATCACTGGGTTACGAGCCGTATACGGGATGGGACCATTAGTATGCCACATTATTCCAGATTAAAAAGCTGTAGAATATTTTGAAAAAAAAAATATAGAGAACTTCATGAAAACATTTTTTTTTAAATAGGTACCATAACAATAATTTGTAGAGAATGTTTCGGGCATCTAAATAATATATTGTAATGACAGCGGTCGCAGTCTTTAAATTTGGTTGCTCTCTTGTTCTCAATAATTACCAACTTTTATCTCTATTTTTCATTAATTATTAAATATCTACTCGTTGTATACATTGGATTTTTCGACATGTTGAACATGTCGAGAATTCTCATGATTTGGAGTTTCGGAGACTTAAACATTACCACCTAATGGCTAACGTTGTTAACGTAAAGTGATCACACTAAGCCAGCCTTCGAAATAAGAGTAGAAGACGGTCGTAAGCCCGTAGTCGTTTGTTCCATTTAAAAATCGAACATCAGTAATGAATTGTTAGAGTCATTAGTTGTTACATATGTAAATACTTGCCTGATGTCTGTCTGAATCATAATATCAATAATTTGTTATAAATATGGAAATTCATATTTAAAGTTACAGATCTCCATGCAAAGTTTCCAATTTATTTGATTTTTGACCTGACTTCAGGATATCATTAATACCTACGCTTCTAAATTTAAACTTTTTAGTATGCATAGTTTATCACAATCCATATATTATTACTAAGAATTCCAACCGGATATATTTTTGATTAACTTGGTTTAATTTTCCAGGATCCAGTCCCTAATGATAAGTGGGAGGGAGTGCTAGATGCCACCCAGGATATGGAATGTTGTTCACAATTCGATTTATTTTTCAAAAAGAAATATTTTGGTGTAGAAGATTGTTTATACTTGAACGTGTATGTGCCCAAGGATGTTAAAGCGGGAGACAATGTTGCAGTTATGTTTTGGGTTCACGGAGGAGCATTTTGTTCCGGTGGTGGAAATACAGAAATGTACGGGCCAGATCATCTCATTTCCAACAATATCATTATGGTCGCTGTAAATTATAGGCTTGGATCATTGGGATTTTTGTGTTTGGATAACGAAGAAGCTCCTGGAAATGCAGGGTTGAAAGATCAGGTTATGGGGTTACGTTGGGTGAAGAAAAATATTTCAGCATTCGGAGGTGATCCAAATAATGTGACCATTTTCGGCGAAAGTGCCGGTGGTTCGTCCGCCCATCATTTGGTAATGAGTCCGATGACAGAAGGTCTCATAACACGGGCGATATATCAGTCTGGGTGTACCCTTTGTGAATGGTCGAACTGTGAAAGTGCAGAAAAATCAGCATTTGAATTGGGAGAAAAATTAGGACTGAAAACAAATGATAAGTTGGAACTTTTGAAATATCTGAGAGATGCGCCTGTTGAAAAACTGGTTGTGGCTTCTATCATGAAAGAAGCTCAACAGCATTTATCTTTCACTCCAGTCATAGAAAAGAATATTCCAAATGTAAAGGCGTTTTGGACTGAAGATATTCGAACCAGGATGGTCAGAGGAGACTTTCGAAGGATTCCAGTTATGGGAGGATATAACTCCAATGAAGGATTTCTAATGGTCATGGTGAGGGTTGAGGAATTAGGCCTTGATAAAAATGTCGAGATTGATTTATCGAAGCTGGTGAAGGATTTTAAAGTGTATGTGCCCTTACACGTACAGCAAAAACTAGATCCAAAAAAGATAGATCTTGCAGCGCAAAAAATCAAAGAGTATTATTTTCCCGACGACAAGAACATTTTTAAGAATTATTGTGATTTGGAGAGCGATTATTGTTTCGTGAAAGATATTCAGTTTATAACTAAAAATTTTGCAAATCACAACACAACATATCTCTACAGATTCGATTATAAAGGATCTTTGAACTTGATCAAATTTTTTGTCCCCATTCCATATGAAGGAGCTTGCCACGCTGACGAGCTAGGATACATGTTTGTAGGAAAAATGAAGGAGCTTACAGAAGCATTGGTTGACGTTAAAATCACAGAGAAAGATGAACTGACTATAAAAAGAATTACAAAAATGTGGACCAACTTTGCTAAATATGGGTAATTTATGTTGTAGATTGATTCAATATTTATGTTAAGGGTTATTTTGGGTTTTTCAAAAATGTTTCTTTTTTCCAGTGATCCAACTCCAGAGTTAGATGATATTATAACAACGAAATGGGAACCAGCCACTGGTGACAAACTTCCAGTTATGAACATTGGAGATGCTTTGACTCTTATGGATGATATGCCCAGAGAAAATATGGAGTTCTGGTTGGGACTGGAAAATCTTTAATGCTATATTTTTTTTGTTAAATTAAAAAGAATCATATAAAAAAATATACCTTTATTTATTGCTTTTTTCAATATGAGTTTATGATTGAGATATTTTCAAATTATACCTAGCTCAAATTAGAAACTAACACAAAATTTCAACCTCAAATCGTCACCTAAATAAATAATTGCTCTTATGTTTGATCTAGGTATATGTTAAAAAGAGGTAAGTAAGTTTTTAAAAGTTAGTCGTCATCCTTTTGCTCCAAACAGTATAATATTACTATTCTATTTCTGGAGAGAATTACCAAAAATGTATATGAATTTGATATTTTTGTGCAATTAAAGGCGGGTCGCACCTACTTATCAGTCCCATAATAATTGATATCTGAGGTAAAAGTGCAACGATTTAATTGCGCAAAGATCAAATTCATATATGTACTTTTTTCATCATTCTCTTCAGAATTGGAGTAGGTATAGAAGACAAATAACAACTCCTTAAATAAACTTTTTTGTCAGTAACGCCATCATTAGATGGTGTAACATCTTATTGCTTAATACATTTTTGTCAACTGACCCCGTCTAATCTAAGAAAGGCCTATCTCTGATAAAACACTCTTGATAAAGAATCTGTTGCTTTGGAAAGTCTAGTCGAGCGAGATGCCTATGAAAAAGTTCTTTCAACAAAATTAAAATTTAGTTATTCTAATTTAAAGTATACCTATATTCCGCTTGCAAAACTGGGAACAGAATGTTTTTTTTATATTATACATAATCTCTATAATACTATTGATATGAACTTTGTAATATGGAGACCACAACACGGAGTTATACTCAAGTATCGGCCTCACGAGACTTCCAAAAAGAGTTAATGTCTGAATGTTGCGGTTGCAAAAACTTTCGCATAGGCGTAGAGTGAACCCTGGTGTTCTGAGGGCTCTATCCACCATTTCGTTTATGCGCGGAACAAAAGTCAAACCTGCGTCAAATATAACCACAAATCCTTGATTTTTGTGACTGATTTAAGCGGTTTGCCGTCAATCAAATACGGACACACGATAGGCTTTTTGATCTTATAGAATCTCAATACAATGGCTTTTTTCTATATTCAATTCCAAACAATTTTCAGCGCACCAACCAAAAAGCACATCGATGTTTTCGACACAATCCTCGGTACCGCCAATCGCTTAATATATTTTTAAGTCGTCAGCGAACATAACGAAATCCACTCCGTCAAACTCTCCTAGTAGGTCGTTGATAAATAAGTTAAACAGTATAGGACCAAGGTGTGAGCCTTGCGGCACCCCACTTCTCGCTACAAAGGAGGTAGAAATATAATATATAAATCACGTAGTGTATTTTTTATATGATATCACACTTAACTACAATAGATTTTTGCTTCATCTTAAAAATAAAAATAATATACCTAATTTAAGACAAAATGAGATGTACCTAAGTGTATGTAAAATATTAGACAGCCGGCAATTATAGATCCCTTTAAGAATAATATGATATTAGACGAGAGTGGATAAATTTGAGAAAGCCACTTTCTTTTTTGGTAGGTACATATATTATTATGATAAACTAAATATATTGCCAAGTTTTTCTGCTAAAAGCAATATTCCTTTTAGAATTATATTTTATCCTGTCATTGGAAATATACCTAATAAAATTGACGAAACCTACGTGATAATATGCACACCAACAGAGTCCCTGTATAGTAAGTATGTACATATGTTTTGTTTTAGGTTTACGCGGGTAGTATTACATGACATTTTACCAATTTTCGGTTCTCCCGAAAATAGGTAAAAGTCATAGTCCCCCAGTCTCGCGAGGAAATAAACAAGGCAGTGGAAACACTGATCACGGTTCTCACGGAGAGTCGAGCCCAGTATGTTCCCCTGTGTCCCCACTCCTTCTTCAAACCCCCGCCTCCCGAGATCCTGTGGGGCTAGTAAGAGAATCGAAAGCTAATTGCACGCTAATAAGCGCTTATTAGCGTGCAAATAGTATATGGAAATGGTTTGTATGCAAATATTTTGAAACTCTTTCGATGATCGAATATCGAAAACTTATACTAGTAGTACTGGAGTTGATTCGACTACGAAACGCCACAAGGCTGAATTGGCAGCGCACCTACGATCCCGGGGACAAAGCCCTCATTAACCACCTCCAGAAGGTAATCAGATCATCGCTCCAGACGCAGAAGAATGATTAGTGGCAGAGTAGACTCTCCAGAGTCTCGTCCGGAGACCACACAGCTCTCTGGACCGTGGTACGATCTTTCAAGAAGAGACGCAACACCATCCCACCCCTGAAGACCGACATCGGTCTCGCAACGTCCGACGTCGAAAAGGCGGACGCCTACGTGCAGACGTACCAGACCACTGGGGGTCTGCATGATGACATCACGGACGCAATAGTGAACGACACTGTCGTCTCACTTTCGTCAATAGATGACATCAGTCTAGTGACCCCGAGGGAAGTTAACCGAATCGTCAGGGGCCTCAAAAGAGGAAAATAGCTGATCCGGGTGACACAGAGCAAGTGACGAGGGGCTTTAACACCAAGTGTCATACGGGCATGGTCCTGTTGGACTTGGAGAAGCCCTTCGACACAGTTTGGCATCAGGGACTACACAAACTCATCGTTACACGAACTCCAGCTTACATAGTACAAATAATCAAATCCTACTTTACTGACAGACACTTTGTTGTGTCTGTGAGACATTCACAGTCCACCCCGAGAGACGCCCCTATGGGCGTCCCTCAGGGCAGCATCCTAGGCCCCGCCCTGTTTAACATATATACACATGACATTCCCCAATTGCCACATACAAACATCGCCCTATAAAGGGAAATTACCAAGGCATGAGCCGGGACACTGGGCATGTATCCCGTCTTTAACAGACCATGCGCCCTCTCAGCGTCTACAAAACTCCACATATACAAACAACTCATCCAACCGGTACTAACCCAGTATGGAACACACCACACTCGCGCTCAGAGAATACAAAACAGTTCATTCAAAATCATCTACAACACCCAACCTCGCCAGAACCTAACAAGACACAATAGAGTCAGGGAAGACACACTACTCGAACACTGCATGCACCTTACACGTTCTACAAGAGCATAGACAGGCATGACAATCCACTCATCAGGAATCTCGGCCAGTACACAATAGATGAACTACCCTTCAGGTACAGACATCGCATGCCGAAGCACAGGCTTCTCATGTGATACACCCACGCCTGTTGACAGCTGCGTGAAGAACGAATGGAGCCCCAGGCAGACAATAATTTACTCCGAAATAATATCGCGATTAGTTTTTATTATCCCCTTAGCGTAAGTGCTAATCTGTTTGCTATGTTTCAGGAGCAGATTCAGCTAAATTTAATATTCCCTTTCTAGGTCTAAGGCACATCCGCAGTAGCCGGGTCTCAATCGTTATTATATTGTGAGGTGATAAATAATTGTTAGTAAGTATTTTTATATTATTTTTGTTATCAAGGGTGTTTGATTCATGCCCCTTTTCCTTTTGGTCACAGAGTTGTCAGGTATATAAAAATTGTATTGTTATGGAATTTTTCCACAGATGCCGTTGTTGTCAGTAAATCCGTTCCATACTTTATTTATTTTTATTACTTCTTATTATATTTTAAAATATTATTTTATATCCCTTTTTCGATGTTTTATTATTTATCTGTTATCCGGAGCGGAGAAGAATTCAATAAACCAAGCATCATACAAATCTGTTCGGCCGATCTCAAGTTATAAGTGTTCGCACTGACCCGACTTTCATTTATATTATATGTAGATATATCAAAAGAACGGAAACAGAATGTGGAAGTGACTTTGCAATTATTCTGAGTCATTCGGCCTTCTTTATACTCTTGTTCACCAAAAAAAATATTGTAGGCATTAAATAAATTTAATACAATTACATTTTATTTCCTCAATACAATTATGTTTTTAAAGTTTCATACACATTAAATGGTAGTATCATTTTCAAATACTATTTTGATTTCCACTATAAAAAAATAACACTCATTAGATATTAAAACTGGTTATATTTTTATGTTTGTTTTTTTTAAAGGAAACAACACATGAATTGTAATTTAAATAAATTATGTGCTGTGCGCTACTGGTCTATAGTGTAACAATTCTCTAAATAAAAGCCATGGGTGTCACATTTCAGTAATTATTTTGTGCAGAAGAGACAACTTAGTGAAATTTTGAGTTTCAAAACATCATAACTTTTATTATGTTTGAAATATTTTAAATCTTCAATAAACTTTTTTCATTAATTCGACCATATTTTATGGTGTAAAATATTCTTTAGAACAAGGGCTATAATGGAGCTCCAAGGTTTATACTCTAAGACAGGGTTGGCCAACTTATAAGAATATGTAACAACAAATGACTCTAAAAATTCATTACCAATGTTCGATATTTTGAAGGGAAAAAACCACTACGGGCTTACGACCGTCGTCCACTGTTATTTCGAAGGCTGGCTTAGTGTGATCACTTTACGTTAACAGCATTCGCCATTGGGTGGTAATGTTTAAGTCTTCGAAACTCTAATCGACTGCTGTCATGTATTTGGCGCCAGGATATGTCTATATCCATTTTTGTAAAGCCAACTTATTTAAGTTTGCGATCTACTTTAAATTTTCTATGCGATTTTCTCTTTCGCGATGGTCTTGATTTTAGGAAGGAACCACTCGAAAACGAATGCAGAGCTTGAAAATTAATAACAAGGCACACGACATCCAATTATTTAAATAAAAAAAGGATTGTTCTTTTTGTTTTTAATTTTAATATTAATGTGATGTATATTTTGTATCTATCCGCTTTCAAAGCAAGATTAATAGCGCTAGTCTTCGATCTGAAGGTTTGCCAAACATGTTTGATTTTTTTACGTGTAGGAAAATGACGTTTTAGGTACAAAAATATGTTGATCCGAAACAGGTGCTTAAGCGTTTTTTTTTGCATTTTTGTTATTTCATCTAACAAAGCAGTTTTCTCAACATTTCTTCAAATTAGTCGCAACAGCTAGAATATCCAATATTCATGGCGTCTTTAAATAGAAAATACATTTTGAATGTGAGTTCAGTATTTTTTACTGATTGAAAAGAAGAAGAAAGATGGAGGACTGCTGGTATTTGCCAGATATTTACGTAGACAAATAATTAAGTTCAGATCAAAATAGTCGACTGGTCGATCGCTATCGACTAGTTGGCCAAATCTGCTCTAAATTAAAGAAATTAAATATCTGGCTGGAGTGCGGGTGTGTCTATGCATCAAGGCTCTGGGTCTTTACTAAAAAAAAGCCATCTTATATTATTTTGTTTAATTTTCAGACAGGCAAAATGGAAACCAAGGTACAGGTGGAAATAGAAGATGGAATACTGGAAGGTTTGCTGACCAAAACAGTTTCTGGTTTTGCCTACAAATCTTTCACAAGAATACCTTTCGCCAAACCACCATTAGGGGAACTCAGATTTAAGGTATTACTTATTATAATGTTTCATTAATATTTTTTTTCATAACTAGAACCTTTTGTGTTTGCCAGTATGTCCTTAGCAAGGATTTGATACGTATTTTGAGACCGACCTAAGGAAGCTTAGTTATTAAGGCGCTAACTTTTGAAACAGAGGCACCGGGGTCATTTTCTGGTCGGGTCAGCATGTTTTCAATACTTTTTAGGTAATATATCCTGTCTCGGATTGGACAGGATATATTACCTGTTTATTTCGTATAAATTCCTTAAAACAACAACAGTAAAAGTATGTATTTTTGTGTTCACTTTGGGCTGACCCAAAGATAACATAAACACACTTTCGACATCTTTAACATAAAGCAAAGCTTGTGCGTAGAAATGGTCGGCACCGGGATTCGAATTCACGCTTAACGCTGGTCTACCAACCACTTCAAATCATTGTTTTTATTTGCCTGTGCGCCACTGCATCGCCTAAATGAGTCGTTTCCTGGGGCTTTAAGTGACACCAAGGTTATTCTGCTACTGCCAAAATAACATCATAATATTATTATGACTAGCTGATACCCGTCTTGCTTTACGTTGTTGATTCGGATAGTCAGACTTGAGCAGTAGATTGTTGAACAGGTTTTTGTCTAGCTTTCCCCTACTCAGGAGTCTATGTTTCATACAGAAAAATAATGGAGGAATGTCACTTTCAATATTTATGAAAAAAGAGAAGAAGAGGAAAAAATCAAGAAAATGGAAAAAGAAAAATGACGTTTTCAATATAAATAAAAAAGAAGAAAAAAAAATAGTCTGCCAATCACATTGCAACAAAATTTCAGTATCATTCTGTTAAACTCAACGCCAAATGTGATTTTTTTACCTCTATTCCTGTAATGTATGTAGATATCGATACCAACCTACCTTCTTGTAGTCATGTAGTTTGACCTACTTAGCTGGAGTTCCAAGCGAGCCTTTTTAAAAAAGAGCTCTGTTTTACCCTCCTGTAATGGCGTATCTTATATTTTATCATTTTCTGTGAAAATCTTTATTAAATAAGAATTATAAGACTTGTTTTTACATTTTTGTATTTAAAATCAAACTTCAATATCTGTTATACATTTTCATACTGTAATGCTACAGTTCTACACAAAATTTACAAGTATAATTTTATTTATAAAACAAGACTGTCTCATTAATTGAAATTTTTGTATTAAGATATAAAAAAATTAATCTGTGCTCACTCGAAGTGAACACAAATACACTTTCGACATCTTTAACACTAAGCAAAGGCTTGTGTCCTGAAAGCGGAAATGATCGGCATGGCCGGGATTCGAACCTACGACCTCCAATACGCTGTACGTACGAAAGACGCCGAATTAATAATTTGTTAAAAAATATGGGCATTCGTATTCAATGACACAGATCTTCATACAGTTTCCAATTTATTTGACTTTTGATCTCACTTCAAGATATCATTAATACCTACCCTTTGTAACACTTTTTCCTCGAGGACCAGAGACTCCTCATAATCTCCAGTACTCGAGAAAAGTCATGCACACAAATAAGCTGCCTGAATTAGGACTGAAGTCCTCTTTCAAACCGCTCGTTGTGGTCTGCCATCAGGAGAGAGGCTTAAGAGAGTGTGGTCTCATCCACAATAAATCTTCTAAAAGATTCTAGAATATTTACTTAATCACATTACCTTCATTATGTGATGCCCGGCTACTAAAATAAAATTCTCAACTATCAAGCATGTTTGATTTTAACTCTTTTCTCAAGATAGGGTTACGATGCAAGCCTACCAAATACCATTTCCTTTAGAGGGCAATTAGACAACACAACATTATGTTCAAATGAAAGAAGTAAATTAATAACAAATTGAACATCGTTTAATTTCAAGACCAAATCATATAAATCTCCATAAATAAAACAAATATGATCAAATTTCATAAAAAATTCTCTACAGATTCTACTAATATTAACATTTTCTTAAAACTAATCAAAAAAACATTTCAGTCGATAATTAACTCAAAGGACTTTCTTCAGTAGAAAGTAAATGTAATTTCCACCAAATCCTAACTTATAGACTGGTAAAAATTTCTCAAATATCAAAATAAACTACTTCGACTACATTTGAATATTACTTCAATTTCTTTCCTCGCCTTTATGTACATACGGTATTTCAACCGTTGCGAGTCAAAAGTACAACCATAGGTACAAAAGAATATATAAAAAAAAGGTAAATTTAACAAGCGTATTCACAGCTTCATCAAACAAAATACTACAACGATTCGTGTGGTCACCAAAAGCAAATACTACATAAATTAAGAAAACTTCGACTTAACTAAATTAATCCTGATTTGCCGCAACGCTCACCAGATTCACATCCATGGTAGACGTTCAATACTTGAAATTACGATTCCCGCATCGCAAGAAGGAACCACCACTTTCCAAGTTTATTGACCCTCAAATCCGTGGACAGCTCGAGTTATACCTGGATCATCCCCAGATTCCCTCCTGTACAATTTGCCTCATCATGACTATACAAGACGGCATGATATACTTTACGACCCCAACCCATCGATTTAAATTTTCAAACGCAAGGACATCTAGCTCAAGTTAGCAATTATATATCCATACTCAAGCCTAGGTATTTATATCCTAAGCCAGCGATACTTAAGCCTAGGTATTTCTACCCCAAGCCAGCGATATTCAAACCTAGGTATTTCTATCCCAAGCCAGCGACCCGTATTCTGAAATAAGAATACAAATCGTGTCATGCTAGTTACCAAAAAATCTTTAACGAAAATTAGTAATGTTGCGTATCAACACTATGAAAAAATAATTTAATCACAATTACTTATAAATTTCTCAACTACATACCTGCCAATTAATACGGGCTCGCGACACATTTGAAAACCCTTAACAATTTATCCCACGATAACTAGTTTCACTTAAACTAAATGGTGATTTAAAATTAACACAATAAAAGAATTACATTCTCGTCAGGGCGTCTGATCTTTTTCTCTCGCCGTTGCTAAGTTCACCTCTAATATATAGTGTCCAGATACGACATGTTTAATACTTAGTATTGCCGCTCGGAGCGCTACCCATCCTGACGACGCATAGATGTGTTCCTTAATTAGCATACACTGCTATTCGATATTAAACGTGAAAAATAACTGTTACAAATACACCCCTCCTCACATAAAAAAAAAAATCTTTTTTTTTTTAAATGTGTTCCTAACACATCACCCGCATTACCCCATTCTACCCTATTCTCGGATAACCTATCTCCAAACATTTTCCTAAATTTCACACCGCGCCAAGTGACCACACAACACTTCATCATAAAACTTAATCTAGGTACCGAATTTGAAAGTTAATTAAAAAAATTACAGGAAAATCACTTATAAACCTAAGTTTCCAAAAATTGGAGAATTCAGAGAGTTCATTGCCAACCAGCTCAGATTACTTAAATCTAATATTTACAAATTTATTTGGGCGCCAAACGATTTGCTTCAGATTCAATGTCTACTAGGTAAATCATATCTTCGGAGGTAACAAGCAAAATCGTTAAAATCATTACCCACCTCATCTAGTGGTTCCGACAAAATTTATAAAAACAACAATATAATAAATTAAAAAAATACTAAAAATTTTCATAATGAAGGGTTTAACCTAAAATGAACTCTCCAAACTTCCATATTACATTTTACAAATTCATATTATCAATTACAAGATAAATTTTACCAAAAAAATTATTAATACAAACTCTTTCTCACTTTGATTTTAAACATTATGAATCAAATTCAAATTCAATTTATCCAACCTTCAATTCTTTTAATCTTCAATAGTCTTCAAAAATCAAACTATATTTTTATGACTTCAATTTAATGGAGTCTACTTTACTTGTACATTGTACATAACATCAGACAATATCAATAACATTTGTCTCAACTGACTCAAAAAAAACAAAAAAAAAACTTGTAAATTTAACATATAAAAATCATTATATGATATGTACTACACTTAATCAAATCAAATAAATGAACAATTAACAAACAAATGAGCATCTCGGAATTCAAACTCGCCCAGACGCACTGTACTCTGACACAATTGTCCTTAAAGTCAAAACCATCCTATTCTCTTACAGAGATTTCACCTCAAACTTTGAAAAGTCGAGTAGTCTGTCCTCATCCATTTACCGTTAAACAATTTCAATAACACCTTTACTCTCCCACTCAAACCTTCTGTTACATACTCGAATAAACAAAGTATTTCACGAAACGGCTAACATTTTTCTCACAAAAAAAAAACTTAATTTTTATAGGTTCATCCATACTACAACAGAACATTATTATCTTCTCTATCTAGAATATCTTCGCTGTCCTGTGACAACTGCTTTACTACAACAACCCTAAAGACAGACGAACCAAATCTGATGCGTCAATGCGAACCAAAAATTTTCTTAACATGTCACTACCTACCTTCATCACATTTCCTCATTCATTCATCACTAATTATTATCCATGGATTTTCAAAACTTCAAACATTCCGTACTCAAACTCTCTGTGTTCTCACATACATAATTGATTTCACATAACCCTCAAAACGGCCCCGCCGATAAAGGTTGCTGTATTGCATCTTAAACTTGAGAAGATTACATAACAAAAAAAAATAACTCCTTTCTAAAACCTCAAACGAAACAAATCACTAATTCCCTTCGGCGCAATCAAAATATAATTAAATGGAATAATTATCTTTAGAATGGTTTGTTACTCCGCTAACATTCAAACACGCTCACGGCGCTTACAGTAAATTTCGCCGTACACCACGGCGCTATACCGTTTCTGCAATCAAGTATAAATATTTATTATGGGAATTTCTATTTTTCCCAACTTTTACGGACTGAAATAAAAATCTTTCAAAACGAAGATTATTTTTTCCTTCCACTGGTGGTGCTATACCGAACCGATAAATAAACCTAATTTTCATACAATATTCGCAACAGTAATTAAAATTGCGTAACGCACACACAGTAAATACTACGTATACTTTCTTTTTTAATCTATACTTAACCTGAATAATATGGAAATTTTTTACTAAAACCTAACCCATTTACATGTTTACATCGATTTTTAGGATATCTTTGGCGTGATATCTATTCCTCGCTCCATTCGATAAATCCTCTAATTCGTAGACAACATCCGACAGCCTTTTTATTACTTTACAATTTACGAAACGCGGTGCTAACTTAGTACAAAAATATTCACCGGCCTTAGACTGTACAAAATTTTTCCTCCATACTGAATCCCCTGGTTGATATATGATTTGCCTTCTCCTTAAATTATAGTATTTCGCGTATCTAACATAAGCTTTCCACAGGTTCTCGGTAACTATTTTATACACCGTCGACAAGTTCTGCATTTTCTCGTTGTAAATACACCTATCTGTTGACAACATATCTGTTCTGACGATCTCGTCTTCGTCTATTTTGCCAAACACTAACCCATTTAAATTTATTTCTCTACCTTTAGCTATTAAATTCGGGCTGAAACCAGTTGAAAGATTAACCGAATTATTGATTGCCGACTGCACTACATCAAGATATGTATCCCAGGTCCTCTGGTCGTTTTTAACATACATACCCAACGTATAGTTCAAAATAGAGTGATATCTCTCCACGGTATTTATTTGGGGACTATATAACGCCGTATAAAATATCTTTTGAACCCCATGATGCGTCATAGAATCCTTGAAATCTCTCGAAATAAATTGCTTCCCGTTGTCAACCACCACCACCTGGGGCACGCCTTCATGAGGAAAGATCCTTTTTTCCATGAAGTTAATTATTTCCGTAGCAGTAGCTCTTTTCAAAGCTTGGAACCAGACGAACTTCGAAAACGTATCAACGATACTTAATATATACATATTGCCCTGTCTAGATTTAGGGAACGGTCCGACTATATCTACCGACAGCATTTTCATAGGGACATCAACCCTTTTTCTATTGGTCATAAGCCCAGGAGGCGACCTATTAACTGGTTTAAACTTTTTACAATCCACGCAACGCCCTACATATTTTTTTGTCTCTTCGAACATCCGTGGCCAAAAATATAATCTACTCAAATTCCTGAAAGTTTTGAAAGACCCGAGGTGTCCTCGTTGATGGACATCCTCAATCAACCCCATACGATCTTCCATTTTTGGAACTTCTTTCCACCCAAAATCAGCCAACAAAGGATTGTCATTCTTTGTCAGTCTGAACAACTTATTATCCTCGACTTGATAGTTAATATATTTCGCCGGACTCTCGACGCACCCATTAAAAACATTATCATACCATCGATCTCCCGTGTTCGCTTTTTGGAATAATTCCAACTCGCATATCGAGACGGGTATCCTAGACAAAGCATCGGGTACCTTATGGGCACTCCCCTTTCTGTGCTCTACGTCGAACGAAAATTGTGAGAGTCTAGTACTCCACCGTGCTAACCTTCCTGAAGGATTAGATAATTTGGTTAAGAATCTTAAAGCGGCGTGATCTGTGATCACCTTGAATGTCATTCCCTCTATATATGGTCTAAAAAACTCAATACTGTCTAAGATTGCTAAAAGTTCCTTCTCAGTGACACTATAATTAACTTCGCTTTTTGATAAGGACCTTGAAAAGAAAGCTATCGGTTTCTCAACATCACCGAACTGTTGGTGCAACGCAGCTCCTATTTGGAACTGACTTGCGTCTGTATGTAAAATGAATGGCTTACTGAAGTCGGGACATGTCAGCACTGGCGCACTCACTAAAGCTTCTTTAAGCTTACAAAAGGCTTCGGCAGCCTCCTCATTCCACCTGAACGTCGTTTCCCCCCTTTTTACTCTTAGCAACTTATTTAGTGGAGCCGAAATTTGACTACAGTCTCTTATAGACCTCCTATAAAACCCTACCATTCCTAAAAACATCCTAAGCTGTTTTAAGCTCTTCGGTTCGGGATATTCATTGATACATCTGACCTTCTCCGGATCAGGCCTCAGTCCTAAGCTATCAATTAGGAATCCTAAATAACGCAATTGACTTTTACAAAACTAGCACTTAGAAAATTTAACAGTCAACCCTGCTTCCTGTAACCTATCTTTGACCTTCCTCAACAGCTGTACATTCGCTTCAAAAGAGTCGCTAACCAAAATGAGATCATCTATGTAACAGAACACGTTTTCATCAAACTTTGGACCAAACAATTTATCCGCCAAACGCTGCAATTCGCTCGCTGCGTTTACCAAACCAAAGGGCATACGCGTGAAATGAAACAACCCCCTAGTCGGGACTATAAATGCCGTTTTTTCTCGCGACGATTCCTCAAGAGGTATCTGCCAGAACGCCTTAGAAAGATCGATAGACGAGACAAATTTCGCGTTCCTTAGATTAGCCAACGTTCTGTTCAGATTGGGCAGAGGGTAGTTATCGCGCTTCGTCACAGCATTTAATTTCCTGGAATCTAAACAGAATCTAGCTGTGTTATCCTTTTTTGAAACTAGTAAAGTGGGGTTATTCCACGACGAACTGGAAGCCACCACCACCCCCAAACTAAGCATTTCGTCCAACTCATTTTCTACCTGTTTCTGTTTAGCCGGAGACAACGGATAATATCTCTGACGAATCGGCTCTCCTGAAGTAATTATCTTATGTTCTACCAAATTAGTACACCCTAAACCGTTTTTCTCGTAAGAGATATCCCGAAACTGTTCCTCAATTTCTTCCAGCTCTCGAATTTGTCCTTCAGACAAATTATCTCTATTCTCAATTTTTCCTAACTCGTCTAAATTTCCCAATCCAATATATTCTATTCCTTGAATTAACTCGGGAGCAATCCCAAACGTTTTCCAAAAATCAATCCCGAGGATTACCTTTTGACTAAGATTTTTAATAATCAGAAATTGTTGTTTCGAAGAAACCCCATTACATACTACCCCCAACTTTACACTACCCAATACTTGAGGTCTAGTACCGTCCGCTAAAGTTATACGATCATGGGAGGACTCCAGAATCACACCCCTATTCACCATATAGTCTGCCGTATCTTGATCTATCGCACTTATCGACGCTCCCGAATCAAGAAGACATAAGAACTCGGTACCCTCTAAATTTAGCCTTAAGAAAGGTCTACAATCTCCGTTCTTCGCGCAAACTAAAGGAGCCAATTTATGAGTCTGAAAGAATAACCTGACATAATCCAACCAAGAATTCCATTCTTTAGCCCTTTCTTGTTCGGATGGTTTGCTTAAATCTTTGTTGACTCGGCGATTTTTATTTACAAATGTTCTACTTTTAGTCTCGAAAACTTTTACTTCCCTACCATAAACGTTCCTTTTCCCTTTTTGAATAATATTCCTTTCCGGCTTCCTTCCCCAATTACCCAATCTCCGATAACAAAACGCCCGAACATGTCCCGGCCGTCCACAGTGATAACAAACCCTTGTTGGTCTTGCAAATGGTTTTCTTTTTCTACTATTCGACGCATATTTCTGTCCACTAGAATAATCACGTGCGGGACGCACTCTACTAACGCGGTCATCGTACATTCCGCATATGCCAAGTTCCTTAATTTGTACCTGGTCTTTCTTGTTCTGATAACAAGGGTAGGACGTTTGATCGCACTGAGGGCGGTCTACCACACTTGAGGCGTTCTGAGAACTTTTCGAGTTTTCGTCAACGCGCGGAATCCTAAGCCGCTTCCTTTTTCCCGATAGTGCATCGAAATTAGAACAAATTCTTAACAACTCTTGAGTATTTTTCGCTTTCCCAACTGCCAGGACCCCAGCATATTCCTCCGATAACCCGTAATTTATGACATCCATTAATTCGCCCTCCTCTAAAGGTAAATCTAACGACCTATTTTTCGCTATTAAACCCAAAATAAATTCGTTCGCCGAAACTGTACTTCCTTGTCTAGCAGACAATATCTCAAGTTTTAATCTTCTCTGACTCTCTGCCCCTTCAAATTGACTTAGGAATTTGAGTTTAAAATCCTCCCAACTATAAATAAATTCGTTAGCTCGGAACCAAATCAATGCAAAACCGGACAACAAAATTGGCATGAATCTTATCAAAGAGTCCAAATTGACTTCATAAACTCCTGCGAGTTCTATCAGTCTAGTAAGGAATTCTCTGGCCTCGGTAGAACCATCAAAACTCACGCCCCATTTCTTTACATCTACCTCCTTGGCTTTCGCTCTCATAAATCTTGACCTATCCATAACCTCAAAAGGTTGTTCTGACCTATTAAGAGACTTCTCCTTCTGTCCTGGTTTCCTTCTAGTGTAACTCTTAACTGAAATTACATCTACCTTATCGTCTACCTCCTTCTGATAACTAGTACCCTCTTCTGACACAGCAGACCTACTATCCTGCTCTACCAAAGGTATTTTTAATTTATTGTCTAGTTCGGAATCCATTCTAACTTTGCTTTTCTCTGCTAAAAAAAATTAGAAACTATATCAATACCTAATAGCAATAGTATAAATTACTCACTACCGAATCCTAAACACTAGATTCGTATACAGCACTAAAATTTGCTCTGCGTCTTTGATCTAAAACTTACTTCAAACTTTATACTAACTCATATACCTCTTCCTACTTGAAAAACAAAATTAAAGTTATTTCACACCTAATCCTATCGTGAACTACTATTCACATAAATGTTCTTTACACTTTACGCAATAATCCTTTTCCATACACATGCATACCGTTCCACAGTATCAAAATATTGTGAGGACAGAATACCTAACACAAAATAATTTCAAACAAGAAAAATCAAAACAAAAAAATTTATAATAATAATTACCCGATTTTACCCATAACTTCTTCCAAAGAAAAAATTAGCAAAATAATCGTTCATAAAATCAAATCTTCCTTCCGTATACTTTATGTTCTCGATTAAACATTGAATTGTCAGCGCAAAGATAGTCCAGACGACTTCGCTCTCCGTGGCTGCTTTCATATGGGAGCTTCACTCTCCATAAATATACATCAATTGTAAATCTAGAAGAAAAAAATACAAGTTATTTTCATGCAAACACAAATCTTTTCCTTGAATTTACCTAATCTGATCAGTGTCTCAAACAATATTTAAAAAAAATAAAATCAAAACAAAGAGAAATAAATTTTAAATTTTGTTGCAGTTCAAAAATTTAATATTACCCCGAATTTAATTTAGACTCTTTGTTACTACGAAAAAAAATTTTGCTACCCTACAAAAATATTTTTTTTTACAATATGTCACGTGGTTATTAAATTTCAGCAGAAAAATTTCCTACCTACCATGATTAAATTAAAAATTTTTACAAAATTAAAAAAACAACCCAATTTAAATCCAATTTTACCCTTACTTAACTAAACTTAACCTTTTGTATTAAGATATAAAAAAATTAATCTGTGCTCACTCGAAGTGAACACAAATACACTTTCGACATCTTTAACACTAAGCAAAGGCTTGTGTCCTGAAAGCGGAAATGATCGGCATGGCCGGGATTCGAACCTACGACCTCCAATACGCTGTACGTACGAAAGACGCCGAATTAATAATTTGTTAAAAAATATGGGCATTCGTATTCAATGACACAGATCTTCATACAGTTTCCAATTTATTTGACTTTTGATCTCACTTCAAGATATCATTAATACCTACCCTTTGTAACACTTTTTCCTCGAGGACCAGAGACTCCTCATAATCTCCAGTACTCGAGAAAAGTCATGCACACAAATAAGCTGCCTGAATTAGGACTGAAGTCCTCTTTCAAACCGCTCGTTGTGGTCTGCCATCAGGAGAGAGGCTTAAGAGAGTGTGGTCTCATCCACAATAAATCTTCTAAAAGATTCTAGAATATTTACTTAATCACATTACCTTCATTATGTGATGCCCGGCTACTAAAATAAAATTCTCAACTATCAAGCATGTTTGATTTTAACTCTTTTCTCAAGATAGGGTTACGATGCAAGCCTACCAAATACCATTTCCTTTAGAGGGCAATTAGACAACACAACATTATGTTCAAATGAAAGAAGTAAATTAATAACAAATTGAACATCGTTTAATTTCAAGACCAAATCATATAAATCTCCATAAATAAAACAAATATGATCAAATTTCATAAAAAATTCTCTACAGATTCTACTAATATTAACATTTTCTTAAAACTAATCAAAAAAACATTTCAGTCGATAATTAACTCAAAGGACTTTCTTCAGTAGAAAGTAAATGTAATTTCCACCAAATCCTAACTTATAGACTGGTAAAAATTTCTCAAATATCAAAATAAACTACTTCGACTACATTTGAATATTACTTCAATTTCTTTCCTCGCCTTTATGTACATACGGTATTTCAACCGTTGCGAGTCAAAAGTACAACCATAGGTACAAAAGAATATATAAAAAAAAAGGTAAATTTAACAAGCGTATTCACAGCTTCATCAAACAAAATACTACAACGATTCGTGTGGTCACCAAAAGCAAATACTACATAAATTAAGAAAACTTCGACTTAACTAAATTAATCCTGATTTGCCGCAACGCTCACCAGATTCACATCCATGGTAGACGTTCAATACTTGAAATTACGATTCCCGCATCGCAAGAAGGAACCACCACTTTCCAAGTTTATTGACCCTCAAATCCGTGGACAGCTCGAGTTATACCTGGATCATCCCCAGATTCCCTCCTGTACAATTTGCCTCATCATGACTATACAAGACGGCATGATATACTTTACGACCCCAACCCATCGATTTAAATTTTCAAACGCAAGGACATCTAGCTCAAGTTAGCAATTATATATCCATACTCAAGCCTAGGTATTTATATCCTAAGCCAGCGATACTTAAGCCTAGGTATTTCTACCCCAAGCCAGCGATATTCAAACCTAGGTATTTCTATCCCAAGCCAGCGACCCGTATTCTGAAATAAGAATACAAATCGTGTCATGCTAGTTACCAAAAAATCTTTAACGAAAATTAGTAATGTTGCGTATCAACACTATGAAAAAATAATTTAATCACAATTACTTATAAATTTCTCAACTACATACCTGCCAATTAATACGGGCTCGCGACACATTTGAAAACCCTTAACAATTTATCCCACGATAACTAGTTTCACTTAAACTAAATGGTGATTTAAAATTAACACAATAAAAGAATTACATTCTCGTCAGGGCGTCTGATCTTTTTCTCTCGCCGTTGCTAAGTTCACCTCTAATATATAGTGTCCAGATACGACATGTTTAATACTTAGTATTGCCGCTCGGAGCGCTACCCATCCTGACGACGCATAGATGTGTTCCTTAATTAGCATACACTGCTATTCGATATTAAACGTGAAAAATAACTGTTACACCTTCTACCTTTAAAACATGCGTCGTTTACCACAGCCCATTATCTAGTACTAAGAATTCTAATCGGATATATATTTTTGACAGTCTTGGTTTTATTTTCCAGGATCCAGTCCCTAATGATAAGTGGGAGGGAGTGCTAGATGCCACCCAGGATATGGAGTGTTGTTCACAATTTGATTTATTTTTCAAAAAGAAATATTTTGGTGTAGAAGATTGTTTGTACCTCAATGTTTATGTACCCAAGGATGTCAAAGCGGGAGACAATGTTGCAGTTATGTTTTGGCTTCACGGAGGAGCATTTTGTTCCAGTGGTGGAAATACAGAAATGTACGGGCCTGATCATCTTATCTCCAATAATATCATCATGGTGGCTGTAAATTATAGGCTTGGACCATTGGGATTTTTGTGTTTGGATAACGAAGAAGCTCCTGGAAATATGGGGTTGAAAGATCAGGTCATGGGGTTACGTTGGGTGAAGAAAAATATTTCAGCTTTCGGAGGTGATCCAAATAATGTGACCATATTTGCTGAAAGTGCCGGTGGTTCGTCCGTCCATCATTTGGTAATGAGTCCGATGACAGAAGGTCTCATAACACGGGCGATATATCAGTCTGGGTGTACCCTTTGTGAATGGTCGAACTGTGAAAGTGCAGAAAAGTCAGCCTTTGAGTTGGGAGAAAAATTAGGACTGAAAACAAATGATAAGTTGGAACTATTGAAATATCTGAGAGATGCGCCTATTGAAAAACTGGTTGTGGCTTCTATCATGAAAGAAGCTCCACAGCATATATCTTTCACTCCAGTCATAGAAAAGAATATTCCAAATGTAACGGCATTTTGTACTGAAGATATTCGAACCAGGATGGTCCAAGGGGACTTTCAAAGGATTCCAGTTATGGGAGGATATAACTCCAATGAAGGATTTCTATTGGTCATGATGAGGGTTGAGGAATTAGGCCTTCACAAAAATCCCGAAATTTATCTATCGAAGTTGGTGAAAGATTTTAAAGTGTATGTGCCCTTATACCTACAGCAAAAACTAGATCCTAAAAAGATAGATCTTGCAGCGCAAAAAATCAAAGAGTATTATTTCTCCGACGACAAGAACATCCTTAAGAATTATTGTGATTTGGAGAGCGATTATCGTTTCGTAAAAGATATTCAGTTTGTAACTAAAAAATTTGCAAATCACAACAAAACATATCTTTACAGATTCGATTATAAAGGATCCTTGAACTTGATCAAATTCTTTGTCCCCTTCCCATATGAAGGAGCTTGCCACGCTGACGAGCTAGAATACATGTTTGTAGGAAAAATGAAGGAGCTTACACAAGCATTGGTTGACGTTAAAATTACAGAGAAAGATGCACTGACTATAAAAAGAATGACAAAAATGTGGACCAACTTTGCTAAATATGGGTAATTTATGATATATTAATTATTCAATATTTATGTTAAAGATTATTTTGGCTTTTTCAAAAATGTTTCTTTTTTTCCAGTGATCCAACTCCAGAGTTAGATGATATAATAACAATGAAATGGGAACCAGCCAGTGGTGACAGAATTCCAGTTATGAACATTGGAGACGATTTGACTCTCATGGAGGATATGCCCAGAGAAAATATGGAGTTCTGGTTGGGACTGGAAAATCTTTGAAAATTCCCCTACTTTATTTGTTAAAAAAAAAAGATTTATACAAAAAATTGTACCTTTATTTTTTTCCTGTAGGTATATGAAGGAGCTTGCCACTCCACAAGATTTCATGATTGAGATATTTTGAATTTTCCAAAAAAAGGTTTAAAGAGTATACAAATTTGATCTTTTTTCGCAATCAAAGGCTGGCCACACCTGCTTATCACAGTTCAATAATTGATATCTGACTAACAAGCTTATTTATTGGATAAAATTGTACGGCCTGTCGTTACTTGAGGAATTATCAAATTCATATAGTTACTTTTTAGAATTAGAGTATAGAAGATATAAATAAACAACTCCTTAAATAAACTTTTTTGTCAATTAAGTTATCATTAGGTGGCATAACATCTTATTGCTTAATACATTTTTGTCAACTGGCCCCGTCTGACATAAGTAAGGCCAATCTCTGATAAAACACTCTTGATAAGGAATCTGTTGCTTTAGAAAGATCTTTCAACAAAATCAAAATTTAGTTGATGAAATATTCTAATCCAGGCGTCGGCAACCTATGGCACGCGTGCCAGGCTTGGCACGCGATGGGGTTCTGATGATAAATTTGGTATAAAATTCTGAATTAAGGCGGCACCCTGAATCATTTTGGTAGAGTGGCTTGGCACACCACAGCTAAAAGGTTGCCGACCCCTGTTCTAATCTAATAATCTAAAGCATGTCCCTTTGCAAAACTGAGAACATACAGTCTGGCTAAAAAGAGTAGACATTAATAATTATTGATGAACTAAAATGTTATCACTCTAGAAACACTGAACATAGGTTATTGTCTGACATTACAAATATTTACTAATGGAAAGCAATTCTAACTGGTAAATACAACAACCAATTCATTTTAAAAATTATTAAGTAACTTTTACTAATTTGGATATTTTTTCGACATATTTTTTTGTATATTCCTATAATATTCACTTACAAATAAATTATAGGTTATGTTTAAACATTTTGACATTTATATGATTGAAATTCGGCCATAGAATATTAAGCAGTTGTAAGCACCATATTGTGGATTACAGCACCCATTAAATATCTTATTATCTCTTGTTTTTTGACTCCTTTTGCGTAGATTTTTTTCCATCTCGTTTTTAATGCCATGGCTGGTACAGTTCGTTATTAAATTCTTTTAAATAACCTCTACAAATTATTTCATATGAAACCACATTGAATAGTATTTTTTTTTTAATATTTTGGCGGTTACAATACATTACTTTACAGTAGAGTACTTATTAAATGTTGCCATACAAACGACTGCAGCACCCTCAATTATTTTCTACTCTTTTTAGCCAGACTGTAATGCATATGATTTTTTTCACTCACTCAAAGTGAACACAAATACACTTTTGACATCTTCAAATTAAGCAAAGGCTTGTATCGTAAAAGTTGAAATGTCGGTATCGGGATTCGAACCCAAGACTTTCAATACCCTGTGCGTACACGAAAGCCATCGACTGATACGACTGGGCTACCTACCACCACTGGATATATTTGATGGACTGTATGGAAGTATTATATCTCTAAACCAATTGAAGCATCCACCCATTACAGTTTAAGAATACTACTGCAACATATGTATCTGTTGGGTAAGAAATTTAAATTTTTCTAACAAGATGCGATATAACTTTCCACATAATTTTGTTTCTCTCCAATCTCTTGAGGCCTCTATTCTACTACCCAGGATATCATCTTTTCTAGTCAATCAGCACCATCAAACAAGGACGACAAATATAAATGATTAAACGAGTGTTTTAAAATATTACAGTTATTAAAAGTGCATTGCTATATTCAAAAGAAGAAGACAAAAATTACAGAGAATTTTTGGTGACAAAAAAAAATAAAATAAACAAAAAATATTTTAAATAAATGCTTCTGCTTTTTATTTATAAGAGTAATGATAATAATAATAAACAATTTGGAAATTTACACAAAATGAAAAGCGCTTAAAAAATAGCATTTCATAATATATAATATATAAGCTGACATATTTACAAACATAAAAAGAAAAGAAATAGCTTGGCAACTGAAAGTATAAGAAAAAATAAATGGAACAAAAAAAGTAAATTATTTACAAATTTTACGGATATTGAAACATCGCCAATAATATAGTGTGCGAATCAGTCTATTAAACTTACAACATAAAATTTATTTAAAAAAAAGCATATTAATTTCATAAATTAAAAAAAATAAGTCTTTTTAAGGGTCGATACAAACAAAAAAGTTTTATAAAAAAATAAACAAAAAAAAAGTTTTTTTTCACAAAATATGGGTTAAGTGTTTAATGAAATAAAATAAAATATATTTTTTATATTTTATTCATTAATCAATGTATTTATATTAATAATTATCATATTATAATAATATACAAGAGTATTTTCTAAATTACATCACATTTTTTCTCTTTCTTCTCAAAAATTTCAAATCACTACAACATGAAAATAATAATAATTGTATCAACACAACAATAAACAAAGATATGATTTTCTTTCTTTACGTCTTATTTATTTTTAAATGATATCTACTAAGATAAATAATAAAAAAAAGTTACATGAAACCAAGATACACTACAGAGTGCATACAAGAGTTTGAGGAGCGCATCTATTAAAAGTTACGAGGTTTTTACTTTAAGATTCAAACAAATTGATTTTTAAGACAAAAAATATCATTTTGTCAAAATGTTGAATAAGAAAGCTAGAAGAAACAAAAGGCGATTGATAAAAAATTGCTATTTTGCTTAATATCTACAGATCACTATTTTTTTTTATTATATATGTATTTTTATGATAATTTTTTCAAATTCTTACTATATCTTCCTCGTAACTAAGTTTTATAAAAAATGTTTTTATATATACCTATTTATCGTATATATATCCCGTTTCATACATATATAATTCAAGGAAACTCAGGCAAATTTTGTTTGGAAAGTCAAAAATTCGAGAGATCATAAATTTATAAAATTTGCCAGTATTGCTAAAAAAAAATACATAACATCTGATAGTATTGTCAAAAAATAAATACAAAGAAAATAGCGATAATTTTATCAAATGCAGATTATTAATTGTTTCTTTTTTTAATATTTATATACTATTAATTTATTAATTCACTATGGCATTTAAAAATTGATAATATTTTTCACTATAAAAAACGTTTCTTTAATCCTAAAAATATGTTATACGTCTATCACTATTGTATCATAATAATAATATTTAATTTAAATATACTTATATTTACAAAAAAGACTAAATTTATTATAATTAACATATGTATATATATATAATAACATAAATACAACTATATTAATAGTTCTCAGTAATAATTTATCAAATGGCGACTTATTTGCAATTTTCCACTCTTATATTTTATTTATTTATTTTTATATAAGTAAATAAAATACTTACTTTTCAATATATTATTCAAAATCACTTCTACTTTTCTTTATTTAAATTTCTTTTTTTACATACATACATCCCTAAAACACTAATAAAAAGCCAAATCATGGTTTATTACATTGTCCGTGAAAACAAAAAAGGAATCGCCGAAGACGATAAGCCATAGGAAATCTATATACTTTTATATATATATATATATATATAAATAAAAAGAAATTATAGTATTAACAACTCTTTTCTGATTGTACTCAACAATTCTTCTCTTATATTTATATTGTCAATTTATATTTTACAATTTTATTTTATTTATTTTTTTATCAACTTATCGATACTATTTATACACTTTTATATTATATTCATATTTCATTTATATAATCGTAATAGTTTAAAAGTGTTCGTACATACAGATAGGGAGGGATCTACATCATTTTTATATTTTTATTTTTAAATATTTCATACTACAATAATTTAGGTGTGGAGGTAGGAATAAAAAATATAAGTTTTTTTTTTTTTAAAAGCAGAGTTGACAATTTAAACGGTTTAAAAAAATTGCATGTTGAGAGTTGTAAAAAAAGAAAACTACATCGACATTATTATAAAACTTTAAAAATAATAAAATACTCTATAGATAGCGATATTTATTTTAAAGTTTTTTTTTTAACGTGTTCGTTCTGATAATCTTCAAGAGTGCACTATTAAAGTTTGTATAAATAAAATTTTAGCGTTCTTAGCAATCACTGTACGGAGGTAGAACTCTCTGATGCGGTCCATGACAGAGGACTTTGCTGGCGACGTCGTTGTCCGCCTTCAAAACTGCGGCCAAAGTTCTCATGTTGGCGTCCTGGGGGTGGAATCCGTACATCATTCTCTCGTCAGGGTGTCTATTCAGAGAATCTCCCCATCGGCCTGTGTTGAATTTTCCGTGTGGTATTTGATGATCCAAGGCAACGGGTGATCTGTCGTAGCGGTGCCTATTATTATCGCCTGGACTGTACGAGATTAGTGGACGGTGGTCACCGTAAAACTTTGGGTGGCCGTGTGGATCAATTTGTCTGATAAAGCCGTCTCCGTTTCCAGAATTATCGTCGGACATGTCCGACATTAGAGTTTCGTTACGTTCAATCTCCTCGTAAACCGGATCGTCGTGTATATCCCTGAATTCATTTTCCGAACCTCGCCTGTATCCGATCCTTCCTATTTCTGAATACGTGTGATGGGAGTGTGGGTGATAGTGTTGGCGCTGATGGGACATCCGCAAAGAGTCCGTGTTATGATGGCGTGGCTGAGTACGTGTGTCCATCCTTCTAGAATGTTCGTGTTGAAGAGTTCCGGACAGATTTGGTGGTTGGTGCTTAGAAGAAGTGCTCTGTGAATGAAAAAAAGAGGGTATTTTAGAAAATATAACTACTCTAAAAGCTATTCTACATTTTTAACCAGTACACCTAAGATAAAAGTAAAAATTGATAAACATTCTTAATAAATATTTACAAGACTTTCAAAAAATTTGAAAATAAAAACACCATGTGCAAAATATAAATGAGTGTTTAAAATTTGTAAAATTAAACTATGATTGAAGTTAGCTAAACTTATTTTATACTAATTTAAATTGATTCTTTATGAATTCTATAGGGAAATATTGATTTGAGTGTAAATAATCTATGTAGGTATGTAATTTTTTAGTTTAAGTAGAAACATGCATAGGTATTAAAAATCAACAGAAAGAGAATAAACCTCACCACTCATGCTCAAATTCAAAATATCTAATAGTAAAATTTAAAAATTTGTCATGCATTGTCGGCGATTTGAACTAATGAAATTCAACAATTTAGGAAAAAAATCCAGGAAGAACATGATATTTATTTTACTTCGTGATAGTAACCATAAGATCATTATTGTTTAGTTTACATTTATAATGTTAAAAAAAATAATGTACCTACTGTAATTAAAGTATAAATTACAAGTCTTTACACAAAAACTAAAATACCTTAAAATTCAACCCCGCCGACTACAAATAATTTCAAATTAAAATAATTAGTATTCATATTCACCCATGCATTGATTACACAATATAAAGAACTAAAAAGGTTAAGAGCAAGTAGTAAGGTTGTGCGAAAAACTAATACACATTGAACACAGCAAACTAGTTAATTTGCTCTCTGGACAATCTCGTGTGCGCTAGCTCTATTGCAAAAGAGTGTGCCAATTATGCGTTGTTAAGCTAGACAAAACATAGATAACATCGCAACTCTATTTGTTTTTAAACAAAAAAAAAAAGAAGCAAACATGACAAATCATTCCACGGAGAGTCTTGGTTCTCTCACCTTCCATGTGCCAGTTATTGCGGCTGACGACAATGGATTCTGAACCACCCCCCACCCTTGTTCATTCTGATTGTTGACGGACATTTTAACCGAGAAACAAGACGGGGATCTTGACCGACTACTATTGCTCGCGTTCAAATTGGAATTGTCATTGTAATCTTGCTGATAGTCCATCGGAACTGGCGTTCCCACTCTGTTACATTGGCTGTTGATCAACTGATTGTTGATAGATGGCATACTCAAAGAATGCGGGGTGGGGCTGGTAGGATTGTTCATGTCGTAGGGAGGTGCCGAAGGTCTGTTTGCGGTGCCCGTAACCCACGAACGGGGAGAATCCAATTGCTGCGACGGGTAATTCATAGTTTTGTCTTGATGTTTCAATGTGTAGCGCTAAATAGGGGGAAAAGGAAATAGAGAAAAATAGATATAATAAAGAGATACAGGGATTAAGTATTACAGATGTCACACCACCAATATTTATCACATGACCTCAGAGAAAACATTTTTATATGTCACTTCAATGCCTCCATTCAGAATATTTTACTTTCAGCAATTACCTTAAAAAGCTGTGACAAGCTTACAAAGCTTCATATGATTCAAATGCAAGCGGTAAAATAAGTTCAAAATATAGCCTGAATGAATACGGTGCAAATAAAACATATTTGATATTTGAATCTTTTTCAACAGTTTAAAAATTTCGATTATTTATGAAAAGTTTTAAGGTTACGAAAACTCTGTATCAAATATGTCTTAAAGTTTTCTTGTAATGACATATAAATAATAATTTTCAACTTCACTGTATGGCGTGATATGCTTGACATTGTTTTCAAAATAGTTGAAATCAAATGAAAAATTGACAAAATATTCAGCGTAAAAATAGTCACTTGTCAAAAAAGGGAGTATTTTGTTTAACAATGAGCAAGTACAACATATCAGTTTGTACAGAGAAGTGTCAAGAAAATGTCAAAAATCCAAAAGATCCTTGAATTTGAGAAAGAATAAAAAAAAAGGTATTTTAATGGCCAATTTTTATTGCCTAATAAATGAACCAAGTAGGTCAGTATTGTTTCAAAATAATTAATTATACCTACCGAGCCAAACTTTGCTGGATATAATAAAATAGATACTTGTGTGTCAGTACATTTTGTATGAATGATTTTTCAGTACAAGTTTTGAATGATTTTCCAGTACAAATTTTACATGATTTTCCAGTAGAAATTTTGAATAATTCTCCAGTACAAATTTTGAATGATTTTCCAGTACAAATTTTAAATGATTTTCCAATACAATTAAAATATTGTTACTTCAGCATTCATTGTAAACTATCTGTACAAATTTAGGATAAAAATAAAGATTAATTGACATTTTCTTTGCAACTGGGAAAAAATCAAGCAAAAACTTCATATAGATCCACCATCTTCGAGTACATATTTTAGTTTTTTTAGATAGATACATAATTTCTATAATCATAGAAAAAAAATAAATGGAAATTATGATCACAATCACCATGGATGAAAACTCAAAATATCTAGAGAATAAAACAAATTAAAAATAAAATACCCAAACACGAACTCTAAAAATCTAAAATTACTTTGAATCACAATATTATTGAAAAGTAAAGTAAAGACATATCCATAGCAATAAATTATTACAAAATAAGTTGTTGTAAATAGGATATATAGGTAACTAATTTAATTTTTTTTAAAACAGAGGAAAAGGTATAGACAATCTACTAGTTTAATTTGTAATCAGAGGGAAAGCAATATACAGAGGAGGAATAAAGACAGAATTATGATACATTATAGAATACGACCAAGGCAGATATCGTTTTATATGTTTGTATAAATATATATAAATCACGTAGTGTATTTTTTATATGATATCACACTTCAAGAGTCTACAATTGATTTTGCTTCATCTCAAAAATAAAAATAATTTTATTTAAGACAAAATGTGCAAAAGATTTGACAGCCGTCAATTGTAGATCCCTTTTATAATAATATGATATTAGACGAGAATGGATAAATTTGAGAAAGCCACATTCCTTTTTGGTATACAATAGATATGATATACTAAATATATTGCCAAGTTTTTCTGCTAAAAGCTAAATTCCTTTTAGAAATTATATTATATCGTGTCATTGGAAATATATACCTAATAAAATTGACGAAACCTACACATAAAAAAAGAAGATGAATATATTTTTAATATTTAGGAAAAAGCACCAGATCAAATACATTTTACAAAACAACCATATTATAATAGTGTGCATGGAAAATTTATAGTGTGATAGAAAGTTTAAGAACTGCATAAGAATACGGTTAAATAAACGCCTGTACAAAAGACTTTTGTACATGTTTCTATACTATTCATGGCTAAAGTTAACAAGAGTTATTTTTATTGTTTCTGAAAGTATTTTTCAGGCAATCTAAATAGACATTCAACAAGATGTTTTTACTTAGTAATTAAATGACCATCTCAATATATAATTATTTGAATAATCAAATACTTTGATCAAAAGAGACATTTGAAAAGAATAGCCGTAGAGTACTTGTGAAATATTTTCATTAAATTTTGAGATGCAAACACGGCATCAAAATGTTTTCTTTTATTAAATTCATTGCAGAACTTCATCTTTGATGTTTGGTACACATTTTTTTCTGTAAGGAAAATTCCAATATCTTTAAGTAAGTACCTAGGTATATAAAAATGAAACCATATTTGGCGTGATCATCGCATTGTGCGTGAACAGTTAGACCAATTTTGCTGATTCTTTTGTTGTGTTTTCTACTGTCTGAAAAGGTTCTTATGAAAAAAAAAATGAAAAAATTGCATGAAACTTAACGAAGGTAACCTTCTTAGTGCATTCAAAGTCTAAAACTATTCTATTTTTGAATTTTAATTGGCGTTTGAAGGTAACTGTCAGTTATTTGATAGTTAGTGCCATTTTCAGAATGTACCCTGTAAACATCGTTCAAAACAGATGCATCGGTCATTATATTTATTATTATATAAATTCCAATTCAATAGGTATTCATAGTAAAGCTTGAACAATCAAAAGAAAGTATTATCATAGAGAATTAATTCCTAACACAAGAGACAAAGGTTAGAAACTTGTCTCTTTCCTGAAATTTCTTTTTTTTAAGCTACAGAGCTTTACAAATAGAGATTTCAATACAGAAATCTAAACCTAACTATATCTATTCAGTTTTCTAATTAAAACCTATTTGAAAAATAAGTGACGTGCGTAGAAAGTAAACCAATGACAAAATATAATAATATTTTAATTATATGGAATAAACACAGAAAGAAGATAGGAAGAAAATGTAATGACTTTTGAGTGAGAAAAAGAAGCTAGGTATACTTTGACGATTTAAAAAAACCTACGTAATAATTCAATAGTTTGTTAGTTGCATTAGATAAGATTTTAGTATTTTTTTTTTATGAAAAGTTAGTAAATAATGAGTTCGATTTAAAGATTTCTATGAAATATTTTACACCTACGCATATTTTTTATCATCTGTGGGGTGAGTAAACATTATTTCTCTACCAAGTTCCAAAACCACGCCAATGAGCAAACAAAAATAATGTACTCTATAAGCCCGCCAAATTGTATTGGGATAAATAAATAATTCATACATATTATCAATAATCAACTTATATTATTCAGTGTATTTTTGTTTGCTAAAGACATTTTAAGGTTAGGTTTCTGGAAAGTTAATTAGAGGAATGAGAGAAATGAAAATTATTATCGCAAACTTTGTATTTTATATAAACATTTTTGACATAACTGACATGTTGAAATCAGTTTAAAAACTTACCCAAAATAACATAGAATATTGTGCATGAATTTCAATTAAACACATTTTATGTGGGTACACAAAACTTTTTACTTAAACTATGAAAAAACTGTTGGCCAAAAATCAGTTCTGAGGTACGAACTGAGTGATGCGTTTTGTAAATTTTTTTGGAATAAAGTGACTTTCACAAATCTTTGTTTCGCTGTAGATTTTAACCGAAAAGTTTCTTTTTTTTATTCGTGATTTATATAAGTAAACACATATAAAAAAATATCAGTACCTTGCTGCATATTCTGCCTGTATCCTGGGGGCAGTCTTGAGGATCCGGAATTAAGGGGGTTCCGAAGATGCGTCATGGGGGCTGCAGATCGGTCCATGTTTGTCGCCGAACAGTGCCGATCAGAATTTGGCGGTGTATTAAAATAAGTTGCGGACGTCTGTCCCGAAGGACTCTGATCTCCGCACGGACTAGCATTATTATATTGAGAAGAATTCTTTCTATTTCTGTGCTGGTGATAGCTGTGGGCAGCAGCTGCCGCAGCCAACGACGCCACAGTGGCGTTATTTATCACGTGATTGTTATTATGATTATTATTGTTGACTACTACGTTTAAATTATTAATTACCAAATTGTTAGTAGTGGACGCAGACACAGATGATGATGGGTGACCCTGTTTTATTATTTAAGAAAGAAAAAAAAAACTCATTAAACAAAAAAAAAATAATGATAAAACTAAAAAATAATATAATGAAGAGTTCCTTTTAAAATTACCCAACCATTTTGATAAACCAAAACACTTATGAAAAAATTATAAGTACAACACAACAATATGAGAGCTAAATCCATAAATAACAAGCAATAAATGGAATAAAAAAGATGAATGCAATACCTGTCCGTGTCCTTCCACTTGATCATCTAGTCTTAAATCTTCCTGCTGGTGTTGCCTTTGACTGTTTCTCCCCTTCGTGCCGGCACCCTGAGGTCCCAAAACTCCCATCCCCCCGGCGAGACTTTGACCCGACGGAAGAGTTCCACTCTGAATCACAGGCGCCGGACTGGAGCCAGATCCAGTTGCCGGAGCAGGTGTAGGGGCTGGGGCGAAACGGGCGCAGCAGGACAACCAACGATGGCGACGTCCTAGCCGCCCACACTCTTTCTGGAACTAAAATTTATTGCATTATGAGAATATTTTTTTTACTATTGATGGGCAGATTATGATTTTTAAATTTTAATGAATAACTTACATTCTCATTTAACAATATGTGGAAAATAAATATGAACAATCCCTGCAGGGAATTGAAGCCCGTGAAAAGATAAGCGAATACGACAGTCTCCTCACTGAGGTACAGCAAACCAAAAGTCCACGTCAGTCCAAGAACAACAGCCAAAAATATCGAACTTCGTAGCCAGATTCTGCAATATAAATATTGTAATTGTATAACTAAGAACTATTTGAAAATATTTATAACAGACAGGTTAACACTATTATATTATGGTACAATATATTACAATCACACACTAAACCTGGGTTCTGCGAGTTAGTCTCGAGAGTTTGGCGGAGACACACAACTAACTCATACTAAGAACTTATCACTGAACCCCTCTTCAAATTAGGAAGAGTTGGGAAGGATTTCAACAAAATGTGATGTCTAATGAATACTTGATTTAAAGGTTCACATTAAACTATTTGAAGACTAACCTTATTTTATACAATTTATTATTTTCCTTAGCCTTTATGGAGACATTACTGTGGTGACACATGATGTAAATAACCATCGATAAGCAGATCCAGTTGGCCTGCAAATATAAAAAAAATACATTTAATGCCTTCGATTCTAAATGGAAAACAGTCAAAGTCCAAGGAGAAAAATACTCACCAGCAGAACTAGAGCGACGGGTACAACAAACCAAAGTATAAAATAATTGTCTGATCTGAGCCAACAGTGTCGGTCGGTGCCGTAACTCGAAGAATCTACAATTCCACTGATGGACACTATGATGAGAGGAATTATATAAGCGGCAGGATAATACCAGCGTGCTCGAGCCCGTTCCGGCTCAAATACTTCCACAAGCATTGCGTACAGTTGAAAACCTAACGGATTGACAAAACAGATTAGTGTTGAATATGTAATTTATATAAAGAATCGAGATGTAGGAATTTAAAATATGGTAGATGATGAATTTACCTTCAAGGAACATCCATGCGAAAGCAGCCAAAAAGAAGTAATGTAGAAAAGCAGCAATGACGCCGCACACGACACGGTTTGCCGTTCTCTCAATGCCGAACATAAATATCAGTTCGGCAACCAATAAGCAGAAGCAGAGATTCTTGTGAATTGTGATGCGATCAGACTGAAATTGAAATGAAAACATATTAATATTCATTAATTTAAAACAGTGCATGAGCTCAGAGCTCGAACCAAAATCTCGCTAAGTTCCATTTGATAGAATTAACTTTATAATAGAGATGTTTACCTTCATTCCTCTAAAACAGTGGAATATAATGATGGCTGCAAACAAAGCAAGAGCGCTCAAAGAACACCCGATGATGGTCAGCAAGTGCAGAGCCAAGCGGTGTGATTGTTGCAAGGGGACGGCGCGAACATCCATGAGCAGGGCAAAGTTTGTCAAATGAACACATTGGCATCCAGTGTGCGTGGCGTTTGTCCATTCTACGCGGCAGCCTTCCGCCGACCAAACGCTGCAAGAAAATAAATAAAATTAATAAATCTCTCGAAATATGAAATGTTGATTTTATTAAATTTCGTTAGAGCAATTCTTACTTGACTGTGTAATCCCAGAAGACGCACGTTGGATTGGTAACATTCTCAGTTCGAAGATGCCTTAATGTCAGTCTGACAGGCTGGGACAGTTGAATATGACGACCTTTCCCCAAACTAGCAGATATAACCTAAAAATTCAAAACCATAAGTTCCGAGTTCATAATACATCCACAAGTGTTTTCCGATATGGTTAAATTTGTGAATTTTACCTTAGAGTTGATGACTCTTGTCACATTGTCCTTATCCTTGTTGATTTGCTGATGGTCAGAAGGTGAAGCCGACAGAGGATCTACCGTTCCATCTCCTTCTCTGCTGGCTAAAAGTTGCTGTAAAAGAGCGTCTTCTTCGGAAGTGTGCAAAGGTTGTAAAGATGAATACGGCGGTGCTGCAGGAGGCTGAAGTATTTCCTCCAGACGATCGAACGCGACAAAAACAATACGAACAAGACCACCCTCGGAATTATCTGCAAGAAAAAATTGCACACAATTAGAATGTTGGTTGACTTTAATTAAAAGTGGAGAACGGATAAATAGATGTGAATAATTACCAATTAAAGCTCCTCTAGGAAGATAGATGGTGTCCTGGCTAGGGGTCCACTGCCCTTTGGCTATCACAGATGGAAATTCTTCAGTCTCAACATTCCTAGTCTCCAAAACCCTCACAGAAAGCAAAATGTTCTTCACTTGCTGCACAATAGTCTTTTCTCTCAAAACAGCTTCGGCCAGAAGAAAGGCGTTCTCTTCCAAGCCTATAAGTAGAGATGTGGCAACCCTCATCTGAGCGGAGTGGCTGAGATCCTTCCAAGACGCCTGCTGACTGGCGTCCAAGAGGTTGGAGCCTGTCTTCACCACACCCAACAGCAGATCGGTCACTATGGCTTCCCTCTGTCTCGTGTCGGGGAAGGACTGTATGTTTTGTGACATCCTTTGAGCCAACCTCTTCATGATGTTTGTGGTGGTCATCATATCACCTCCGTAGAGTGTTTTGGATGAGGTAACCTGGAAAAATCAAGTCCATAAAGATTTTATTTTACTTTGAATTTTAGATACAAACGTTATTCATCGAAAACTGGTTATGATGTTTACCTGCGAAAGGTCATTACTGATACTGAGTAACGATTCTCCTTCCCTGACTCTGGTCTCCAAGCTATTGAGCCACACACTTCTACATTCCGATAAGTCCGGACTTTCTGATATCCAAACGGCTTTGCCAAGATTATCACCATCTAAAAAATTGAAACACGTATGATGAAAATAAAGACGTTTCATTATTTTTTGAAATCCAAAATAGGAGTTATCTGGCGTAAATAAATTACCATAAGGTTTCTGCATTCGAAGAGTTCCATCACTGTGCCCACTGGAAGCCAACGGATCGGGAAGCATAAGAGTTTCTGCATTGTCTAGGAAATCTGATAGTTCTTGATTTTGTTCAACATTACGGCCTGCAAAATATAGCATATTATTATTATTTTAATCAAGTACTAAAAAAAACTCAATTTAACGCCCGTTGTCAGTATTTTCATTACTACTGGATTTGAACAGATTTCAGTGTAAAAAATATAAATTACCAGTAAGTAGTGTTTCACTGCCAAAGTCATCTATATGTACAGAAGGCCTGGATTGAGAATGGTGCGTCGATAATGTTTCTCTACTGGGTGCTCCTAAACGCTTCTGTTGCTGAAGATGGGAGAGCCGATGGGCAGTGCTGACACATCTGAAAACAAATATGCACTCTTATAATAACAACAATAGTTGTCAAAAAACAAGATAATGGATATTGTCATGGAGAATATCTTAAAACTTCTATGAATCCAATAAATTTGAAAACGAACCTCCATCTTGCTAGCCCAGTAGCACCTCCTGGACAGGGCTGAACTGCCACTTCTCCCACCAGGGTCCAGTTCCATTGCAGGCCTCTAGCGACAATCGGAGAACAGTGTCTCCAAGATGGTAGACCTGCGCCTGAAATTCAAAACAAAATTCAGATTGTTGTAAAATAGAGACCTAAAAACACTCTACAGTCAGCAACACTAGATGATCATTGTCAAAACCCCAAAAAAGGCAATATAGAGGGATGCAAATGTGTTGTCAAGAAACAGCCTTTGAACAGAACCAACATAAAACATACCCGTAAGATCCACATTTTCATGGTGCGGATGATGCCTGTGTCTCCAACTGGCGTCACCATCCCCCACGGGCGTGTGCTGTTCCCTGTCTATGGAAGATGGTATGGCCCCATTCGGGATTTTACTATTGCTGCCGTTCTTACTGTTTCCTACATTAGTATTACTATTACCGATATTACCGCTAAATTCCCTATCTCTAATCGTATCATCATTCTTCTTTGGAAGACTTTCCGTATAACCTAAAAAGTAAAAAATGACCAAATAGAAAAACAGTTCATCCAAACAGAGACAAATGTAATCATGATTTTAAAAAGGTCCAACGCATACCTTCCCTATCATCTATATCTTTGGTTTTGGGCGGCAATTGTTCAGTGACATCCGGTTCAATGATGACTCCATCCAATGTAGAGGGGATGATGACTTCCGGAGGTAGCTTCACCGATGGTTTACTTCCGCTGTCAGATGGATGACCATCATTCTTTCCCTGGAAAATACGCACATTTAATTTAGCAAAAGTAGTGTAACCACTAACTTGTACCAAAGCATATTGAAGAATAATATGAAAGTGTAAATCCTTACCTTAATAACTCCAGGTCTCAAATCTGGCGGCATCGTGATGTGTGGCCTAAAAGTCGGAGGAGCGAGATGGTGGGCTCCTCCGCTAGCGCTGTTTCCCGGTGCTGGACGGGCAGCCCCGGCTCCGGCCCCGGTGCCAGCGTTGGCCCCGCCGACTCCGCTGCTCAGCGAGGTGGCCGGAGTGGTCGACCGCCAAACCGAGGGTTGTGATGTCGTCAGCCACGGCGGCGATGGACGAAATGTACTGCTGGTCGTAGTGGCTGAAAAAAGAAAATAATTCCATGATAAATGAACTAGTTCACGGTGGGTTGTGCACGAATAGTAGCACGGAATCTTTGGGTATTCTTACCTTGCGTACACGTGTAGTGGGCTTCTAGATACTTGAGAGTGTTGGGACAAGGGTCCCCGAACATGCTCGTGCTGGCTAAGATGCTGCAGTTCTGATTGGAACTACACCTGTAAACAAAATAGTAAAATATTAGAATGTATCTTTTAATTTAACAAAATGGCCACTAAACTATCAGAGAGACGAAAACCATCGAGAAGGCTACCAAAAAGATAAAAGTAAAGCTGGCCATCCACTCCCCAAAACCAAAGCTAATTTCTGGAAAAGGGTAATCCTAGACATAAATAAGGAGGCAGAAAAAGAAACGATGATAATGTTAGAAGAGGACTTATAATACCTTTAATATGGTGAACCTAATCGGCGAGAGGTGCGGACTACTTTTATACGAGATAGAACAGCAGTTGGTGTAGGCCCGTACAATTCTCTCATTGCACCGTTGCGGAAATATTTCAAACCAATAATAGTAGGTGCGGGACATTTGATAATGCTCTACTCTACTCTAAGTCTTTTGTCGTTAATACTTGTCGTATGGCGGTGCTTGCAACTTTGGCTATCAATTATTTGTTCAGTGTGTTCATTAAAAGTCTGATGCAATCATCCTAATAAAAGATTCATGTTTATATTTTAATTAAACAAAATATAACTAAAAGTACTCCAAAGTATCGCTGGCAAAGCTCCTGGAGAGCACGAAATGAAGAATTTTGCAGGTTGCGCAAATTTGAAAACATCGTTAGATGGAAGACGACAGAGAAGTTTGCTCTGGAACGAGCACGGATTGATAATTGCAGCTACTCTTAAGCATTTCCCAAATCAACGGACGTCGACAAGAGATGGAGCATATATCACAGAAAACAAACGCTACGCAAACAAAGGCCAAAGAAAAGAGGAAAAGGTAGAATAATCCAAAATATTAGTACCTTGACAGATTATTGATGGTAAAAAAGCTGATGCATATTGGGCAGATGTTGAATGCCAAATCAGGAAAAAATAAAATAACAGAGAAAATGTAACGTAACTTTGGATGTGTGCTGGAAACAAAGTAGGGAAATGCTGAGTAGAGCGCATTCAATAAAATTTATATGACCCAATCTAGGAAGCATCTGAAGAGAGAAGGAATTCAAAGGAAAATAACCCGTGAAATAGTCGAGGGAGCCAATATAAATACAAGCTCCAACTTCATCTCAACCATGTTTCAATTTTGTTTGAAGCTCTTCTCCCGTGCACGCGGGCGCTACGCTCTTACGACACAACTTTCCTCCGTCTCCTTCCGCCGAAGAGGACGAAAGGAGACGGCGATATTCTTTTCCACGTAGATATGAAAACTCCTGTACATGCATTGTAAAAAAATAGAAAAAAGCAAAAAGAAAAAGAAACGGACGAAAGAAAGAGATGGAATACAAAAATAGTACCACCAACAATAAGAATAATAATAAAAATACGGGTCGTTCGCAAAAAGAGAGAGAAGAAAAGCACGACATCATTTATTGCCGTCAAGAAATGAAAAATATTTATGTTACGAAGTGCCTTCGGGTGCTATCGAGGAATGTATCCGCGCGACGCTGGTAAACGTTCGAATCAGGAATAATAAGGTGGCACTTGCACGTCGAAAGGATAAAAATGAAGGTTTGACACACATAGCAGAGTCACACATCTGAAGGTACACTTTCGGCGCAGCGCCGCGGGAATCTTTGGTGCAGAGGGGATTAAAGGTGGTCACGTCTCAGGTAGAGTGGAGTGGAGCAGCTAGAGATAGAGGTAGAGAGACGTGGTGGTACCGTTAGGTGCTCAATGCTCACATATCAGGTGCGGCCAGAGCCGTGTCGGGGCGGGTGACAAATGGAGCAATCTCCCGGGAACGTTCAATTCAAAAGACACACATACGGTTCAAGGTACATGGGGGTGCCGACATGAATGAACTTCCTACACTATTGACGTAAAAATACTTAACACGACTGTGTTCTGAGAGTGATTACGCGATAGCACTTTTCAAGGGTGAGAATTCGTCAAGATTTTGGGAGTCAATCAAATAGAATTTTAGAACTGACAATACCTCGCATTTTAATAGACCAAGTTATACATTAAAATGCTTTGCAGAATCTCCCTGTGTGTAGGGTTTGAAATAGGCTTTGCAACACAAATATTTAAAAAAAAAATACCAGTTTTTTTCAATTGAGTGAGTGATATAAAACAACTCTGTGTTTTAGTCAGATTTGATTGGTAACTTTAGAGACTGACTCCAGGGACCCTATTCTCGAATGTCGATTGATGGGATTCTAATAGAATTTTTATGACTTTCGTATGTTTTCCTAAAGAACTCAAACGAAATTCATAAAAATTATATATTAGAAAAGCGATCAATCGACATTCGAGAATAGAGTCCCAGGCATTGGTGGCTCAGGCAAGGACTTTCGAGGATTTGGAGGACACATTGAACACGGATTTGAAAAACTTTCAGGAATATCTGGAAAGTTGGCATTTGCGACCAAATCCAAGAAAGACAGCAGCTCTAGCATTGCACCTAAACAACAGAGAGGCTGAAAGGCAACTGAACTTGTATATGCGTAACGAGAAGATCCCAAATGAGAAGAACCCGAAGTACCTGGGAGTAAAGATTGACCGAACCCTGTCATACAGAGAACATCTGGAGGGAGTCAAGAACAAGATCAGGGCTAGGAACAACATTATAGGCAAGCTGGCGGGCACTTCGTGGGGGAGTGGGGCAAATACATTAAGAACATCCGCAATGGCCTTGGTATATAGCACTGCAGAATATTGCTGCCCGGTGTGGGGAAGGAGTGCACACTGTGGTAAGATAGACGTGGAGCTGAACAAGACTATGAGAACTATAACTGGCACCGTCAGGTCAACCCCGACTCCATGGCTACCGGTTTTGTCAAACATTGCACCCCCGGACCTGAGTAGAGCCCATGCCACGGCCAGGGAAAAGACAAAAATCCAAAGCAATCCCCAATTACCAGCTTATGGGGATATCTTCAATCCACCTCAAAAAAGACTGAAATCCCGAAAACCTTTATGGACGGTAGAGACAGAAAGCTTCGACCTGGAAACAAAATGGAAAGAAAGATGGGCCACAACAAATGTTACTAATAAACATCTTATCACAGATCCCACATCTAAGGTTCCAGGAGCAGATCTCCCACGAAAGGTTTGGGTACAGCAAAACAGGGTAAGAACGGAACACGGGTGCTGTAACTTCTTGCTCTGGAGGTGGGGGAAGAGGGATAATCCTGATTGTGAGTGTGGAGATGTCCAGACAGTCAGGCATTTGGTTGAGAAATGCCAAACTAGAAGGTTCTCGGGGAGCATCCAGGACATCCACGAGGGGAAACCGGAGGCGGTGGCTTGGCTTGCAGCGCTGGAGCCGAGATTATAGGTGCTTGTGACGACGCAGCCTGCACGGGCGAAGAAGAAATCTATCCGAATGCCGCACGAAAAGTAAAGTAAAGTAAAGTAGAGTCCCAGAAACTTTATTATATTTATAAATTTTTTTGAGTGTCTATAAATATAGGTATCTTAAATAAACAGCTACTATTGAGTATTACTATGGTAACAACATGTACAAAATATTCCACTTGTCGAAAAAACAGAAGAAATAAATGTAAATTTCGCCTAGGGCTGCTTCTGAACTATCGAGACGAACCCATAGGGGGTCGATCGCTGTACGCAAACCGGTCGAGATCAGAGGAGAAGAGGAGCAAAGGATGCGAGTGACGTGTGCGGATGCTCGCGAAACAGAACCAATTGATAGCAGAAACCCGGTGCTTCACGAGTGCAGCGTAAGCACGATCCGGACAAAGGACACTGGTCGTATAAGAGGGTTGCAAAATCTTGTCCAGCAACTTTATAAAGTAGAACATAGAAAATATACTAAGTACATATTGGATTAGTTCGTTGGAAACAAGCTGTGACATCTAACTAAAATTCTAAAGACCGTGCATATAGAGAATTTCTTTTTTTCTTAAAGAAGAGCTTTCGTCTAAATTACGTACCTACCTATTTTCTAAGCAATCTTAAACGACTCTCGAAACTATAAAAAAGAAGACAAATCGCGGGAAAAAAGCGAAAGTTACAACAAAACTACATAAAATCGGCTTACGAAAACTGGTACTCCAATAAGTAAAAACTATAAAACTATGACTGTCTTTTATACTCACTTTTTCGTATTGAAAGCCAGCAACATTGTTATGTCATATAAAAAATGAAAAAGAAGTGTAAGTTTGTAATACCTCTTTTTCATAAAATGAATCTGAATTCACCCAAAATATAGCTTGTGCCGTGAAAGAGTACCTATACCTATTTAATATTTTAATCAAAAAAGTTTCTCTGCATAGAACAAAATAATATAGTGCCGTATCCAAATGTTGAATATGTGACTAAGGGTCCCTGGATATTTATACGCACACAGTCAAACAAAGTTGACTATTTGGGCTAAAATATATTTCATAAAAATTAAAATGAGGTTTATACATGAATTTAAAGACGAGAGTCACAATAATAGTAAATGTTTTCTGGAGGTAAAGGCAATAAATGCTTTGAACATTTTGGAGATAGGTACCTATAGTTTTTTAATGACTGTTATTCTGAAATGAAAAAACAGACGATTGAGTTGCGTTGTATCCAATTTTTATTGAGACTTTTGACATTTCGCTATTCTGAAAATTGAATGTTTTATCCAATACATTAGATGCGTAACTACTGGCAACCGATTAAGTTCTAAGCAAGAGCTTCTTGCGTTGAGTTGGAACGTGAATTTGAGAATACCAGTCAATAGCTGCTGGAGAATCATCAAGCAATGCGCGTAGTTCGTGAAAGAGGAGCAAGTCGTCACCGGGGCCCACAATTTGCAGTAAAGCTGTTTGGAAGGTGGATAAAAATGAAATCCTGTTGTGTCCAGATTTCCAGCCAAATCTTAAACCAAACGACACAAAATAGCGAAGGAGTGAAATATAATATACACTTTAATAATGACAAATACCCATTTTACAAAAGTTTGATTGAGTCGATTTGGAAAAGATTTACGAAACACGATTGTGAGTATCTTTCTCTGTGTTAATATTAGGTACATCATTCTGCTTACGTGGATCCACGCTCTAACTAAACACACCACGTACAATAAAAATAACATACAAAATATAATACAAGAGAACTATGTCTAAATAATAACCGACAATAAATAACACGGGCATAAAATCTCACTAAAATATTTGAATACGGACACAATATAAAATTAAAATAATTTATACGTTAGACTAATATATTTTATTGTACCTCATAATATTTTAATCTAGTACAGGAGAACCCGTGTTTAAGTTCAAACTTTATGGATATATTTTTAGCAGTAGGCAGAATATACTACTTAGCTTACTACAAGTTAACAGCTGGATACTTGATGCGCGGAAATTATAGTCAGGAAAATGCTTTACAAATCAAGCATGTTTTTTTTTTACTTATTAATTCGAGTGAGCCCAATATGAAAAAAAATGAAAAATAAATCACAATAGGTACTGCACATATTTTACATTAATAAAATCCGGCAATAATGCACACTGTTAATCGAATTACGGTTACAATACACTGCGGTGAGAAAAGAAAATGCATAATGGGTGATTGGTTAAAAATACGTTAGACGAATAAAACCAAAGTGAGGAACGTCTGTGGATGAATTCAACATTCACAGATTAGTTTTATATAAGTAATTACAAAATCAAATGCAGATAGATCCCAAATAATAATATTATAATACGCTAAGCATATTATGGATCTACATTTGTAGTACAGTAATTTGATAAACGTAAAACATTCCTAGTCATGCGCATGTATGTATGTAGGTACACATACGACATGGTGTATTAAATCAATTACATTTGATTTTGTTACCTGGATTTGGACAAAGAACGGAATAACCGGTGTTTTAGTACTGCAGAAATGAGAACACCGCATGTGGGTAGAATTGTAAGAGTATATTAGACATAAATGAAGCAGCTAGTAAGTGTAAATGTTGCTTTATTACCTTTTTTTTGGCGACGTGGAAAGAATGGGGAGTTACGAGGATGGCGAATATTAATTCCTAGCTGGTGAGTGGCTTGGAGGCTAGCGCCTTTGGAACGCCACAGCCTAGGGTCATTGGTTCAATCAAATCCTACTGGAGCATGAGATTTTTCCAAACGTTTGACATGTTCAAGTTGAGTAAAGTTGTTTGTTTTTCTTTTAAAAAATCGGACCCGCAATTTAATGGCCGTAATACAAAAGAAAAATCCAATTATCAATATGACTAATATTTCAAAAGTTTTTGAAGGTAACATTTTTACTTTAGGGTTCGTACGTTTCGTTTCAGAGAGGGTCTTGTTTACAACGGTTCCCGAGCTACGCTTAGTGACACTAAACGTCAAACTTAGACAGTCCCTTTTGCGCTTACATGATTCTACTGCCGGAAGTGAAAGGGATAAACATAGAATGCTTTGTACTTTCTAGCAAAACAAAGCATAGGACAGCCTTCTAAACGACAGTAGAATATGTTTGTAAGCCCGTAGTGGTCTAAATTTACCAATGAAAATTCTAACATATAAGTGTAATGTTAGCTACGATAAGTTGTAATCTTGTGACTTCCAATAAGTTTATATTTTTTTCTGACTTAGTACTGAAACTCCTAATAAGTTTCTACCTACATAGGTATGTAGGTAATCGAAACATCCAAACAACTTTCAAAAAAGTAACGATTGAAGACACCGTCTTGTCAGACGATGACCGTTCCCTAGGGACCCAGTGCATTAGAAAGGCAAACTGAACCAAACTAGGCTGCAGCCTTCAGCCCTACTGTACGAATTCTGATTGACCATGTCGAGATAATCATCCAATACTCTGAGAAAGAGAAAGAATCTAAACTAGCCTTTCGAGACATGTTCTGGAGACTGTATTTTGTTTAATCACCATTCTGAAAGCAGGTAGGTATTGGAAGGAGTAGAAATCACTCAAAATTTTACAATACTTAAAGTCTTCCGCGAATCATCGAAAGGATTCCCGATAGATGGTAATCTTCAAGAGAGAAAAAAGCACATAGAATCATCTGCGAGAGAGTAGGATGTACCTGATAGTCGGTGCGGGGCAACCGACACACTCAAAGATGCGGATAATTGAGGAAGCGAAACTCTACATGTACGTACAACGTGGGACGGCGAAGAACAAAGGAATGCTGTTACTGAAAGTGGTACCTCTCGAAGCACTGGCTATCTCCTCTATACGTACGTACAGGTGTGCACAGCAGACACGGTAATAACATAATGATATGTGCCAGCGTATGAAGAATATCTCTAAAGTTCATAATATTATGGATGGGAATACGAGGAACATATCGGATTAAGTAATGATACGTATATGTATCATGTACCGCATATTTGGGAAATCTCTTATATAAAAATGAAGCCCTATTTTGAGTTGTCATCGAATCACGCCAAAACGGCTGGACCGAATTCGCTCATTCTTTTTTCGACGTGTTTGCTTTTGTCAGGAGAAGGTTCTTATGAAAGAAAGTTGGGTGGAAAACGTAGAACATTAAAAAAAAACTTAAAGTAGGTAGGTACTTTACCTTCTTAGTGATTTTTAAAATAAAGTTTCATTCTACGAAAAATATATGGTTTATAACAGATGAATCGGTAGAAAAAACGTCGATTAAAAGGTAATGAATTTATCATTATACAAATTCGAACATAGTCAAGGACCACAGAACGTCTGTTGGGTTAGCTGGCTTATTATAGGAGAAAAACAAGAATTGAAAACGCACTGTTCAAGTTACAATATTTCTATTATTAATTTGTGGTTAACAACGACAGAAAGAAGTTTTAGCTCTAAAAACAACAAACTCAATGAATCTGGAGATTTTGTAGTTCAACTTTAGATAAAGAAAGAAATAATGATTCGAGGCGGGGTGGCCAACTAAGGAAATAAAGGATGGGAGGCACTTAACGCTCACAGCTAGAACTACTAATCATCTGTACTAGGAGAGTGGTTACTAAGCTACTACAAAAAAGACAGGCAGTGAAGCCAATCATTGTAGGAAATGAGAAAGACTCTTCCACATCCTATAACCTAAAGAGAGATAACCAGTAACAAGAAAGGCAGTGAAGCCAAACATTGTATGAAATGGGAGAGACTGTTCAAGACTTGTGCCTGATTGACTCACCTAGTGTGCAGCACCCTGAGCGACTTGGTGGACATGCAGTTGACGCTCCAGTCCGTGTTCCCGTGGTCGTTGCAGATGGTGATGGAGAAGCGGCCGTAGTTGGCTCTGATCAGGTGAATCACCTCCCCGTCTCTGCACTCGATCTTCAAGGTTTTGCCTTCGCAGGCGTACGCCGTGTCGTAGCGGACAGCATCTGGAAAATATAGAAAAGTTTCATTAGTTAAAGCTGATAAATAGATGTCAAATCTTCTTCTAAAGATTATTTTGCAACCAACAATTCGACGCTATCATTAAATCAATAGAGAGACGTTTTATAGATGTATCGTCCAGAAATACCAGGGCAGCTTCCAAAAATAGCAACGGAAAAACGCAACTATTACCTCCACATTGCAAAATACTAAAATAATATTCTTAAAAATTAGCAGTGATATTCATTTGAGTGATGATGGTGCAACAGTATGTATGTGTTATCACTCATTTACAAAAAAAAACCAGGAGAGCCGACTTTAAATTATAGATTTTGGGCATATAAAATAAATAAGTTTATTGCTTTCTTTTTGGTTGATTGGAATAACTAGTTTACTGCTTCTAATCTACAGACTAAAGCTATGTAATTTAGAAGCAGTTCATAATTTTTGGCATTAACTATTTTTTTCCGATGTTAACACATTGTTGCATAACACCATTCATGTTCCATTGGAATCTTAGCTTATGTCTTTTGGACTGCTACAAAAGAAAAAAACAAACAAAAAAACAAGCAAATAAAAGCAATTACATCAAGTAACACCCTTTCAACTAAAGTGATATGGTGTACTTCAAGCGATAACGAAAATTATCTCCGTACTTGCAAAGGTGTTCGGTTCAGGTTAAGAAATCGGATACCTATTACATTTCGAAATGTAGAAAAACATACTAGAAAGAAAATCAAATGCCACTTAAATGTTGGAGTATGTTGTTAAATTTCTGACATAACCAGAGCAATGCTGGCTTTAAAAGTCGTAGTAGTGTGCGTGTGCAGAGTTCCATTAAAAGTCTCCTGAACCCATGGTGGTATGCATGTCCAATGACAGTGAGAGGCGTCGAGCAGCGTAGCTCCGAACCGACGTCGAGCGCCGCCCGAGATAATATCTATTGCTTCTGCACTTCCGCTCCCGAGGAGTGGTTGTATCCTGACGGGGAAAAGGAAAAACCACCGGACGCTCGCTCCATCGTGCGGGAAGTCGTGTAACATGCGCCCACCCGCCGTGTAAAGAAGTAACTACCTTACATATAACCGTTGTAAGGAGCTTACAAATACATAAGGCACCTACGTGGTTACAAACAAGCATAGAGATAATTCTCTTCTGAGATCATTTCAACATCCATAGTCTCCCTGATAAATAGAGAAATGCAACTGAAAATATTGAATTATTATAATATCATACTAAATACTAGAAGCCGCATCTCATTATTACGTGGGGCAGTGAAAAAAGTTGACTAGCCGTCATCCCCGCAATGGTCTTCGTTCGATAAAAGTTCATAGTATTTTCAAATGTATTTACTCATTCATTGATATATATTTTTTATTTATATATAAAACAAATAAATATTTACAAATATAACAAATTCCCCAGATGTCCATAAAATTTTGTTTAATTTCATAAATAAAAACATGCTCTTGTTGTAATTTTTTTTTTTCTCTTTTTTATGAATTATTATTTGTTTTTGTTTTGACTTAATATGACAAGAATCTGGCTGTATCATCCTTTTTTGGATGCAATGCCAAAACAAAAAAAAAAATATAACAAATTGAGTCACGCCAAATCTTATAAGATTTGTCGGCGTGTTCTCTTTCTATGTTCATTTTAAAATATAAACTCAATAATAATATACTACATTAAAATAACCTAAAATTAAATATTCAGTTTTTAGTTTAACAACTAATTATACAAAAACCCACACTTTATTAACCATTCCTTGACTAACTTTTTTGCAATATTTTTACTTTTGCACTCCTTAATAGATGCCGGCATCATATTAAGTATCTTTGGCACGTTATACTCTAATGTTCTTTTTTTTCTTTCTTTTTCTTATATATTTAATTAAACCTTTTTCAAAAGTCTCTAAGATAATAACACTAATTTAATATTTTTATGGCTATCTCGCTTCGAACAGCATCAAGATGGAAAGACACCTACAGACGAAATATAAAGAAACCGTTCAAATAAATTTCGCTCCGAATAAATTATTAATTTGTATTCGCAACGAAAGCGTACTAGCTTAGCATAGTCATTATTTCTTATCAAGAACAGTCTAAATCATTTACGATGATTTTTAAATAATGTTATACTCCTTTTCATTCCCCTGGAGATCTACAATTCGCCTACGTAAATATGTGATACAATGTTAATTTTGAAAATTGTGTTCCGCATCAAGTAGATACGTTGTCAATGTAATGTCAATGTAAATCAATGACTGAAATGTAGAGTTTCGACCCACCCAAGTTGCGTTGATTAGAGTCCCTTATAGATTCCAATAAAAAAAACACAGGATGTCGGAACAATCCGTAGAAATATGACGTAATTGAATTGGTTCCGGGCAATTAGTAATATTCAGATGTCGTTTGTAAATGCTACCGACCCTTTACACTCAACATCTGGATTTAAACCCACCCAAATACACTGCTTGTGCAAGGTTGAGTGAAAGATTTCGCTTTGATGTTGTTTTATTAATATTTTTTATACATGAAGACAAACATTTTTTTGACGATCTTTGAAATAAACTAAATGAAAACAATGGGTTTTGCATGCTGAAAAAGTTGCTGACTTTATAGGTACATTTTACTGTACACGGCACACATAATTTGAAGTTATTCTGAACTTGACCGATAAAACGATATGAATACATACATAGATGGAATAGTGTAGGGAAATTCGCCATATATCGCCCGACGATCGATAATAATAGGATTTATCTCAAAAACATTCGAATGCCGATCGGTTGGAATAAATCAAAATACAGTTAGTGCGCGCGCACGACACACTCGCTCAATCGCCGTAATAAATAGCGCCATACCAAACACGTGGTAATAATATGTGGACGCAGAACGAACGTTTTAGCGATAGGTACATACCTTATGAAGTTTATATATTTTGTACGATATTTGTCAAAATGTAACATTACTCGCTAATGGAAAATAATTTCCATTGCGGTGAGCAATGTGTCTAAACACAAAAAAATGTTCCGAAACAATTTTAAATAAGTATTATAGCACACATCTGTTTGCCTCCCCATCCCATAACTGGGGTCAAAAATGGAGTATGTTATGTTTTATATATTAACAAAACAATCAAACAAACAAAAGAAAAATACAATACATATAAGTAAACGGAAAAGGCACGTGGGCAGGTGGTCCTTCGAACCGGATGAGAGACCCAATATTTCGTCAATTCGCGGAAAGTTCACACAAAGAAAACTTTTCTAACTGACGGACGCAAGTCCTTTACCAGACGGAAAGTCAACCTTTCACCTGACGGGTGGTTAACCCTAAGCCGCGAAGAAATGCGCGACTTGGCGGATTAGAAGCATAATATTCAAAATATGGTATCCGCGCACCTTATGTACGTATCTGGTATTTATTATCTATGCAATGCTCAGCTCCGAGAGAAGTGCGGTGTCGCAGTTATTAGAGACAATCGTGAATTATTACGAGAGCGCACAGAGCGTTCGGAAAGTTCAAACGTGACACGGCCGTAACAGTCTGTCAAAATGGTCGCACATCGCGATATCCCGACACAACATTGTTATTGGCGTAGTTGAGTCGCAGTCGTGGCCGTGTGTTGGTACCGGTTTAATATTGTTATAACCGATTATTATAAACCGCACGGTGTTGTATGGAGTGAGAGATGGCGGGAGGTCGGGCGCGACTAGACGTACGTGAGGTGTCAACTTGTCCTCTCCAGAGATTAACAAAACTATCAACGACGCACAGACAGGTATTTAAAGAATCTACGCGGCCAAAATTATATTTATGATATATTACGTTTTTGATGATGAAAATAAAATAAATAAGACATTTCAGTACATGCACATTTATCTATATCTATAAAACTGAATGTTTGTGTATGTATGTCTTATAGATTCAAAAACCAGTGAACGTATTTCAATGAAACTTTGGTGATCTATTCCACTAATGTCCGGGAAGGTTTAAGCGGAGTATGAGTTCAATACCACTCCTTGGAGGGCAGTTGGAGGGTAAAATGTTAAAATGTAAAAAAACGTTGATAGGAGTAAGTAATTGTTATTTTTGGTAACTAGCGAATATATAATGTTGACTTGAGAGTGGGTGAAATGGGTGTAGGAACTGGAGCCTAGGCTATAGGGGGAATTGAGAACGCATCTATATGTCCCGCTATCCAGGTGGGTCGAAGTTCCACGGGAGCCCACTAGTTATTTCATAATAAAAAAATATTCATTTTAATTATTCATTCTCAATGTCTGAGAGATTTGGCTGCGCTGATTGAAGCATGTCTATTGTTTCAGGCAAAAAGGAATTATTTTTTTCTTTTTTGTATAATCCTTGAGCAAGGGATCTGAACTTAAGAGAAGTCTATTTAGTATGTCTCTATTACAGGATTCTCTAGAAAATTTTCTCGAAAAATCCTGTTTGTATACCCTGAAATGCTTATTGCGTGTCTCTGCTGCTTCTTCAGACAGTTGTCCAATGGGACGACTGTCGCGACCTGGACGATTTGGTGATGTGATTGGTATTTCAAATGTACCTTCAAGCCAAAGACGATTGTTTTTTTTAAAAAAACTTCGTCTTTTTTGTGCGCATCTTTGCTTCATTGTACACTTCATTAACATGTGCAAAATTTGCCTTCAATTTATTTAATTTGTCCTCTGCAAGCTCTTCACGCGAGAATATTATATAGTTTTTCAAAAAACATAGTTATTCATTCAAACTACGCAAATTTTCTTTATTCATAATGTCCAGTAAGGATTGACGAGTCACAATCCTCACTCCTGAGGTCCCTTCTGACCCTTAAACAAATAAATATTGTTTTAATTTCAAATATTACTTCTTTTAGAAATTTCGATTTTTTTACCCTATAACATTTAAAGAACCCCCTTTTAGGCATCTGCGGTATTCCGCGGTAAATTTTTTCTTCATTCGTTTACATGAGTGTTAAAGTTTATATGAAAATAATCAAACTTATGGGATCTACTGTAATACCCAAACAAATCTCCCATTTAAGATACATTTCAAAAAAAAAATACCTTATTTTAATCGCTATGTCTCCAACGTTGTATGACCACTAAATGAACAATTGTTTAAGGTAATATAATTTATTTTTATTGTTACATACCTTTAGTCTCCGAATCCATCTCCATTTTTCACCAGTTAACCGCAGAATATCAATTTTTCTCTCACGAAACAAAATCTATTTGAAAGTAGCAGAGAATAAACACGTACGCAAATTTCAATGATCAAGTTCCGACTAATATTTTTTAGGGTAGGTGCAACATTGGATGATCCGCAGGCCAGCATATTGTTCGTTGGGGTTTCCACTACCTCAGGAAGTCGATGAAAAAGTATTTTTTTCAGATTTCATTTTCTGAATATTGGCCGCGTAGAATCTTTAAATACCTGTCTGTGCGACGGCTAACCGATTCGTGTCTCAACTTAGAACGGTTTTACTAAATTGAGACATTTCACACGAATGCATCGGGCGGGTGAAAAGACGGAGGAGGTATTTCGTAAATATGCGCGGTGAAATACGTTCAATAAAATTGTTAATTGCGGCCTCAATCACTCTTGTGGGGTGAATCGCCATTCAAAAGAAAATAATTTATATAACTCATTAAGCTCTCGAGGAGTATAGTCGAGAGAAGGTTCGAACCGGCATAAAATTCATGCGTCCTATTAACCATTTCAAATTTATATTCATAATAAAGCTCTGACGAGGTTATGTTATCTTTAGAGAATCCCTGCTTTCATGGTAGAATGTTATTTATTCGAAAAAAATAAAATTTGAACTAGACGAGTCAAACGAATAGTTTCAATATGAAAAATAAAGTTTAAAGATAACGTAATCTGTTTTAGGGCCCCTAAAATTGACTTGATTTTTTTATTTTCTAAAAAAGTAGGTACATTCATCGAAATATACTAATATAAAGATATTATCTCGGTTCTACGAATACGAGAAGTTCCATTGCTTGTGGATTATGGTCATAGATTAACCAGACGAATTGTGCATGAGCTATGCCGCAAACAAGAAATGCTATAAAACAAAACGGGAATAGACATAAGGCCAATAATACCCAGCGAGGTGTCAAGACATGCACGATACTTATATTTGATCTTTAAACCTAGCTTAAACGATAAAGACGTGAATTAAAGACTTCGGGGGTCACGGATGACGAATGCGCGGAAGACATTCGAGCTTAAGTAATATTTAAAAAGACTTTTAAGTAATATGATTACAAAATCAAATTTATAAGAACAAATCTTCAAAGTAAGTTAAAAGGAACATAACACATGGTTTTGAGCTTTCTAAAATACAGCAAAACATGAAGAAGTGAGGTCACGATTTTCCAAGGTTTTCGTTAACGTTGATGAATAAAAGAATAGCATCTCGGGAAAACAAGAAACGGAGTCGAGATTAGAGGAAAAAAGAAAAACTTTTGCCAGAGTCGCCGGCGGAGAAGTGAATGAAATAAGAGGATTTCAACACCAGCTTTCTACAATGAGAGATACAATCAGAAACTGTTTTTGTTCGGCGTCCGTCGGACGGAGACATTCTGTGGTAACGGGGTCTGATCCGTGAAGAGGAGATAAGACAAAAGAAGTGCAAGGATAATATAATGCGGGGGATTGAAATAAAACAATGAAGCGACGGAAACAAACGCAAGGGGTAACAAAAGCTGCTTGTAATTATTATACTTTATGCTTGTTTGTGATTCATCTGAAACGAGAGGAGCGACTCTACTTCCTCAACTCTGGACAATGCTTTCTACTAATAAAGACGTACCTCATTACGGACAACGACGCGAGGCAGTCAATTAAAGTCGTGGGCTGATTATTTATCAACTCGCTCGAAAATCAACTTTACTTTTCACCAACAAACAACAATGCTAGACAAATACAATTGTAGGGAAAAAATAAAACACTCAGATCCAAAAAATAAATAAAAAAAATAAAGAAAACAAAAGTGTGAAACGTTAATCGAGTTGAATGTACCCTAAAAAAGTGTAAACGAAAAATATTGAAAAAAAAAACAGATTCGATAAATTCCGAAAAAATAATTGTTATTAAGAACCACACATGCGAGTTGAGGTAATATATTTGTTTTTAGACCTTATAAAACCTCGGACAATGTCCGAATATTATGATTTATCGTCTGGACACTCACAAACAAACTAACCAAAACAAATGTCCAGGCCTAAAATATATTCGAGTAGGACTCGATTTTGACAGTACATGCGCGTGTACACTTAGGAATAGGTCAACATTATATAGCGAATAAATGTTGTATACACATACGTGGAAAATGTACTTTTTAAACTAATTGATGGTAGGTAGAGAGCTACGGGGAAACACCCGTATTGGAATGATTTAATGCCATTCGTGTTATGGCTGTTTTATAAAAGCCAACTATATAGTAATTCAGATGGCTCAAAACATTTTCCGGTTTAGGACATTCCCATATAAAATAAAAATATAAATATAAAGCAATTTCGAGTGAATCCATAGCGTTCAGGATGGGGATGTGGCTACCTACAAGAATAAAAATAAAAAATAATTTTAACCGGTAGAAGTGAAACACGAACGAAATTATGACAAACCCCGCGAGGTGAGTGTCACACGGGAGTCCCACAGGGAGGTGCTGCTGGTCCCTTTCGTTTCCCTTCCTCCCGCGCGAACAGGGGGACGAAGAGAGCCTCGTGGGAGGTGGCCCTCTACAAGTTACGGCTATTATTAATAACTTTATCATTGTGGTTTTTTGCCACTGGTGTGATTTGCAAACTAGCCGCTTGCCGGACGAATGGGCGCGTACTTCTGTAATTATTTGCTGGTACGGCGATTCGAGGGTTATCAAACATCATTGATTTTATAAGGATTGACGATAAAACTCGTGTCATGAGATTAAAACAATCGGAGTAAATGATTTGGGCAACTTTATTGTAAAATCCTTTAAGTCTACAGAAACGACGCTTGCTCTAAAGTAAGGTGAAGCAAAATACCTTTAGAAGACGGAACGTTTAGAAATAACATGAATAAAAATAAGCATTATAGAAAGACACACAAGGATTATATACACGCAGAGATGGTATAAAAGGATGCTCGGCAATGTGAGCCAGCTTGATGCCTAAAATAGAACGGTCCCGCTTAACTGTCAGTTAATGTGGAAGCCTTGTAAATCATACCGGCAATATACGGCCGCACGGAATCGCGACGAAACTGACGCACACCGGGGCGGTGTCTTCGCGACCCCACACCCCGGAGCATTCATATTTTGGTTTCGCCCGCGACATCCTGCATAATATATTATTTTTGTCAAATAAGACACGCAAAATTTTATTGCGACAAGATACAAGGCCGAACGGTTGTTAAATCGCGAATGTTCGTTCGATTCTATCAGCATCGAAAATAGGGTTTATATTCGCCTAAGTGAAGGATAAAATTAGATGTGCAGGCAATGCAGAACCGTCTCGTCGAAGGGATTTGAAGAACAAAAAAAAGAATCACTGTATTTATGACTACAAAAATTAAAAACAAAATATTTTCCTCGTCGATTTGTTATGATGAGACAAAAAAATTGAACATTTTTAAGGCAAAATATCATTCAAAATCATTGTATTCTTTATCCCATATAAAAGTCAGAAATTGACGTTTGACTGTTAGGTGAGAATTTAGTTGTTAGTCTTAAATTTCGGATTCGTAAAACTGAACAATATCGAAACGTAGAAGTGTGAAGAAACTCGATGCTCTTTGAAAAGATTTGAACGTCCTCGGGAGGAATATTGTATCGGGGACTCCTACGATAATTCCACGGGTTAACACGGGAGATATCATTGTCACTGAAACTGTTTCACGGCGTACTCGACTAATCCCGCGGGACTTTAAAAAAATGGGAAAAAGAAGAATATTCAGAGACAAAAAAGAGAGTAAATAAGCATATTTATGTGAGACGGCGAATAAGGAAGGAGTTTTCGTATCGTGTGGGAAAAGAAATAAAACAATATTTTTAAGACAGAAAAATAACGAAATTTTCCTTCCAAAACATTACAAAGCTTTCCCCCGGTTGCTTATTACTATAGGACAGAACTATTCAGATAACACTTCAATAACACTTCAAAATCATATTTCGAAAAGCAGGTGGAAAAGGAAAACCTTGTGCAAGTCTTTTTGGATTATACGCAATTGATAACGAGCTACTAATTTTAGACACAATTCAAAATGCCACATTAAGTTACAGACATCAGGGTGCGAATTGGTAGGGATTGCAATCCGGAAAACCGGATCCGGTATTCCGGCGGATCCGGCATAAAATGATCATATCGGATCCGGCGCAAATTGACGGATCCGGAGATCGGATCCGATTTATCATATCAAAGGATTTTTCAACAAACTCAACATGGACAGAACTCGAACCCGTATCCCTAGCAATTTCACAGGGTCATTGTAGGTAAAATTGTGGGTTCCCATAAAGATAAAAAGAGAAAAGGAGGCAAATGCGTAACAGTAAGCGCAGTGGAATGCTGCTATTGCTCCTTGTGCCCTATGTAGGATTTTAAAGCTAGTGTTTACTGATCTTATTGAAAGTATTGATCGAATGAAAAGACACCTGTTAGAAAAATGGTGAGAATATTAAACAATTATTTAGTCAATAAAATATATATTAACAGCAAAATAATTGTGATAATTGTCTGCTTTTTATTAGATTAGTTCGGTAGTCTGTCTAAAATCTCGCTTTGTAGACATGAGGTATAAATTTAAACACTCACTATACAATAGTCACGAGAAATAATAATAATAAGTTCCACTTCACATGAGATCCATAAATATTGAGACTCGCAATACATACGCGCACCCTTTAGTTGGGGAAAAGTACGAAGCAAGTATGGAAAAAACGAGACCGAAAGGTAGAGTACGCGTCTGGGTGAGACATTACGGTCGTAATTTTATTACACATACGAAACGTGCAATAAAATTATATTAGGATCGCTACAAAATAAATATTACAAGGCTGCACGAGGTTCGTTTTACGTCGAGCTAGCACATTTAGGCCAAGGACACGATAGTGAAACGGCAGTCAAGAGTTGAATGAAAAATAAACCTTGCGAATCAATAATAGTAGCATACAATATACAAATAAAAACATGGAAGACGCTCAAGAGAAGAAAAGACATACAAGTCATCAAGTAAATCAATATCATACTATGTATGTAACATGTGACACATCTCGATGGAGGTCAACTTAGGCTATAACTTTATATTTATTGTCATTACTTTTAATGTATAGTTGTCCTCTGTAATGTGTTTTGTCAAAATAAAAGTAAAGAGAAACATAAAGAAGGAATAAAGGATTGCATCTGACAGAAGGTATTTGGCGATGGCGATGTTACATGATTGCTCAAGTATCTTCACTTCACCGATTGGGTAACGAGTATGCTGGTCGTGTTGACTCTTTGACACCAGTATCAGCCGCCTTAAAAGGGGGATCACCAAGGAGGCCTTCTGATAGTCCATCCTTTACTAATGCATGCACTCATCAGAGTTTGCATCTTTTAATAGCCCTTCCTATTCGCCTGTCTTACTCTTTAGGCTTAGAATATCACTGTGTCTCTTAATCACTGGTCTTATTTGAATCAATTATTGTTTCGTATAATTAATGCAGTAATCACAGTCTTCATCTCTTCACTAAAACCACTTTTTATGTTTTTTTTTTATTCATTTATTGACTGATTTAATGTTAACTATAATTTATATGATTATTGATTGCCAACCATTTTGTTTCATTTGATTATATTATAATTGTAAAAAGCCTCGGCCGTATATTTATTGAAAACTAGCTTTCTCGACAGACGTTGTCCTGTGTTCCTAAATATGAATATTGAATTCGAATTTATATAGTGATGAATTAATTATCATTTGACCAATGTGATTCCGAACGATGCGTCTGTTTTAAACCATGTATATTCCATCCGCATTCTGTCAATCGCACCAATTGACAATTTCTGTCAAAATTTCAAAATCGGAATTTCAAAATTTTGGGCGACGATCATTCTTTGGGCAATCGTGCAAAGACGGCTACGCCAACATCCTTGACAAAGTAGGCATAAAACACCAAAAACCACTAATGAAAATGTTTCGAGCCAGACCTAAAGAAAAATATTTTATATAAGAGAAATACCTCTGTGACCGGTTAAAAGATTTATAGAGGGAAAAAAAGGAATAATATAATACAATAGTATTTGGTTGAGTTACTGTTACTGGAAAGAAGAACCGAAAGTGCAAAGGGATCTTAAAAGCGGGTAATACGTAGCGCAACCAAAAAGCCCGGCAAAACAACGCGTGAGCTCGGGGGAATAAAATGCGAAAAAACCTTCGTATGTATGAAAAGGAAAAAAAGGAAGCCAAGAAAGTACTGTTTATCGGTGAAACGTAGATATATTTCGGTAACACACGGGATGGATGGACCGCTGATAAATAGCAACTCTCTGGAGGCCTTACGTAATGATGATGATGACGTCGAAGAAAGTAAATCAAAGGCGAAATGTCAGCCGAGTGACTTTTCGTATTGTTACTGGCCTATTAATATTAATAACAACAGGAGGCGGATACCTCGTCAAGAAATGATATCATGACGTATCGGTTTATATAATGTAGCCTAATGAAGCAACACTAATACGGGTCGATATGGGCCGATGTGATTTGCATCAGAATTATATTAGTGCAGTTATTCCATCAACTATAAATACAAAATAATACTTGTATGGATATAAAGTTATTGAAGAGTATTAAGTACATTTTTTTTGCTTTAAAAAGAAAACGTTACGGCGTTAGTCGTGCGGCGTACAACGATCATAAACCCACCTGCTGGTATGAACGTATTTTAAATTGAAGAGAAAGCCGCGAGAGAAATAAATGCAACTATTTAATGGGAGACGAAAGGCAAAAGCGTCTTGTGGTGAGAGAAACATCAAAAGATACAAGAGATTTAAAGATTGTCACTGACGTATTCGAGAGTGACTCCCGCCCAGATGGAGACGGATCACGAAAGAGTCAAAACACGTGGAATAAATTACGCTCATATTAAAAACACGTCGAATCAAAAGATTGACGCGGATTAAACCTGACGTATAGAATCAACAAGCGATGAAGCAAAGTGAATGTCTCGGAAAGAGAAATGGAAACGGTAAGGGTGGGTAAAAAGAACGAAAAAAGGCTGTAGTTACACACGTGGAACCAAATATATACAATGAATGGTTACTTACATAATAATCTACATAGAGATTGCAAGACAGGGGAAGACATCACAGCTTTTATAAACGTAGCCAACACTGGCATAAAGAGTAGAGTAGATGTTAAACTATGACCGCAAACATTATAAAACAAAGATGACCATTGTAATCCTACGTCAAATAATATTCCTTGTAGGTACAAGGATCGGTTCGTTTGTTATGTTGTGATAAACTCCGTGCGTGTGTGTGTATCCAGAACGTCGGGGAAGAAACCACAGCGTCAGGGAGAAGCAAGAGCTTACTATACACACGGTGAGCGTGGTGAACGCGATAACAGTGTAAATATCGGGTCCTCGTAGAATGCACTTCCCATATAACAAACGCTTGTCGAAGTAAAATTCGATCGAAAAACGCGACATATTTTCTCAATTTTTTTTCGGTGAAATGAACAGGAAACTCCATATAGACGACGAGCCGTTAAAACGAAAAAAAGCCGAGAATAAGAAATAAATAAACCATTCTAAGGCGAAAAAAAGACGAACGACTCGGTCATTTCGTTTAGGAAAATTGCCACTAGATAAATAAAATAACACAAGAAGCGGAGCGGCGCTAAATGTGTTGGCAGTAAAATTTATGGGATATTTTGGGCACAATCTTTCCGTCACTCCAGATGGGCTCTTTAAAAATAATAACAATAATAATACATCCTAGTAGCGATACCTTTCCACTAACCCAGACTACACACTACCCGGTGAAATTCCTGCCCCACCCCTACCGTGGAAAACCAACCCGAGATCTTCCACCTCTCACTTCATTCGAATTTCCTTTCCGAAAAATCCCCCCACTCCCCCAGCATATAAATATGCATGCCGAAACATATAGTATCGGTGCCCTCGACCCACACCACCTAGTCCTTGTTGCCCTCGCTGGTGGTATCCTGCAGATTATTTATCGCCCGACAGCCGCGGTTAAAACCCTTAAACTTTCGACATCCTCCGTTGTGGATGTTGTTGTGTTATTATTGTTGGTGGCGCGTGTACAGAACTCTGGGCTCTGGCCTCTTGGGCTGGTTTTGTTTAGTTGGAAAAGAAATATCGTCTTTTAATGGATATTATAAATTTCCCAAATAATAATAATAGCTTCTCTAATCGCTTAGACTCCGCCGAACTAAATCACGCGTTAGATTATATTTTAAACATTCGAAAGTGGGCTGGGCTCTTTGCATCTCCCTCTCTCTCTCGTTCATTTGCCAGGGTGAAGAGCACCAGCAACTCCGAGCGTATGGAAGTTTGGGAACTCAGTACCTCCACGTACGTGCGTCTACTAAGGGAAAACTCCTAGTTATTATTTGCGTTATTATTGCAAAGAAAGTTTTTGGGATTTCACCATGTAATTTTACTCTCAATAGAGTTGTGCCATTATTGATGATGGTATAATAAGATTAGACCGAAATCAAATTATACGCGTCTCATTTTGTCACCATAATCATGGGTTTACTTTCGAAAACAGTATCTTTACAAAAAAGAATAACATTGTACGAAACCCTCACTTTGTTTCTAAGTAAACCGTTTAATGCTACGAAAAGATGACGCTATGATAATAACATTTTCGCTGTAAAACGATTGTAATAACGTTTTCTTATGGCGTACTTCGTAAGCTTTTCAGATAACATATTACATCCTCGAAAGTAAACACGGACAGATCCACCGCTGCGAAATAACACGGACAAGACCGTGTGTGTATTATGAGACGTCTGAAAGCGGGCGAGGAGAGCCCTGAACCATCGCCGTCTTCTTTTGCTTGCGCTCGGCAAACACACAGCGCCGGTTGTAACAACAACCATATATCAGAGCCTGGATGTACGTCTGCACTTTATTGCACCCCTCGGCGGTACTTTTCCTTCTTAACAGCGCGGTTCCTCCAAGCTCACACCCCAAATACGCTCAGCCATAACAAAGTGTTGTGTGCGGTGACGTAAGGAAAATAACAGCTTATACAACAACCTCGAGCACGGAAAAACCTCCAGTTCCTGAAATAGCGATAACGTAGCGAGGCGTGTTCTTTTAGTAGATATCCTTCTTAGAAATTATCTTTGCGACATTGTCGACTGATATTCAACTGAGAGTGTTCCCAAATAAAATGTAATTTTGAACAGAACAGCTCAATACTATGTTCCACCAGCCTCATTGCCGCTCATATCGCCGCTGGCGATCATATAATATGAATATTCTGGATTAAGTCTAATGAGCTCCGCAGCTTTTCGTGGCCAACGCCCCACACAAGGCCTCCTCTTTGTGTATACTTACGATTGTAGAAGGACATACTTTCCATCACAGAAGAAATGGCCAAACCATGAGGCTTTTCTTCTTTTGAATGTGGTGTTGCGTAAAATTTGTTCCTTTTTCCACAGATTTTGAGTTCTTGCTACGCGAAAATTAAATTCAATGGGATATCAGCCCATGAATCACATGACACAGATCAATAATCATTATTATTATAGATGGTAATCGAACATATTAGGGATAGAGAGTATTATAATATACGATTGAGCGGGTGAAGCTAAAGTAGAAATAAACGTGGGTGCGATTGATATCAGGACTGCATAGTTGCAGAGATCCTAATCGCGCGATCGCTGATGGCAAGAAGTTATCTACGAAGGCCACTCTCTTATGATTATTGCTCGCTGAGACATAGTAAAAGAATATGCGTTATAGCAATGAATTGAATCTTTTTTACCCTACGAGAAAATTATTAGTATTTTTTATTAAATAAAAAACAAAAACAACTTGTTAAAAAGGTGCCAGTAAAGCCGGCGAAACGAACTTCCTGAGGAAACTTTTGGTCTCTAGTCCAATGAGACAGCATGTGATTGGAAATAAATTTTAAGAGAAAAACAAAGTAATGTTTGAACACGGTCTCGAGGTAAATCCGAGCCCTTAGTAAGAAATCTTGATTTGGAAATCGAGGTCTGTCATAACAACTTTTATAGAAAATGTTTAATATTGTTATGCTTATGGAGAAGTTATAGGTACTTAGTTAATAGATAAAATTGATGTATTTGAAAAACCAAATGATATGATATTCGTATTACACAATTAGTTTCTAATAACTTGCTTCCTTAGACAAAACTACGGTCGGCTTAGTCTCAACCAATTCCCGCGACATAACGTTGCAGTTTGGAATGTTTAGCCTTCTGCTTCCGCGAAATAAACGTGCACTAAACATAATATTATGAAGAAAATACTAAACGTATTTTATCTATACTATGAAAGAAAACGTTTATTACAAGTATTCAATAATCGCAGTCAATAATTCAATTCAATAAGTCAATAATTTAGTCAGACATGAGTTGTTTAGTAAAAGAAACGAGATATTCAGTTTCGGCTTTAAAATAACCAAGATTAGCTCATCGACAACTTGGCAAGAGTCTATACAAATCTATTAAGGTCAAGATTTATGCACGTGTTGTATGCAGAAGAAACCACACCGATTCATCGGATATTTCTTTCCGATAACTAACTATGCTCTTTGGGGTGTTCAAGCTAAATAACAATTTGAAACCTCACACTTTAAAGAACTGATACTCTTATTCACTATAGAGTTCTATTATTTGTAAAGCTAATATAACGAAAGAATACGAACATTATAATGCAGTCTGATTAGAAAATATAGCCAGTGACACGAGCGAGCTTGATGTCAACTGGTGGAGCCGATTCAGCGTTACTTTATGATTTAAAATCGTTCATACTATTCAGAAAGAACGCTCAACATCCCTCAACTGATTCAACTGCGGAACGTGTTCATCTCCCAAAGGACACTTCACGTGAGACACATAATAATTAGTTGAAAAAAAATGTTACCATAAATCGGAGGAGTGAAAAGTCATTAAAGATGATTAAAAAGAGATTCTCGTCTAAATAATTAATCACCAAACGTTGGGATTTTGATTTGGAAAGAGGGGTGGGGGGGATATCTTGCATTAAATATTCCAAGGGGGGGAGTCTAGAGGGCGAAGTGAAGGGGGCGTGTGATTACAAGTCTCACGTAACAAATTGACTTTGAAATAAATTTAGTAAACAATAAACGAATTTCGAGACGAATTTTCTCGAGCAATTTGCATTAAAAATTAAAATCTGACAGGGCCGTCACAAAACGAGGACAATCTCGGGAACATTTCTGGCCGCGCGCTTGCTACGAATTCGCACGAATTAAGTGTAATAATAATTATTATTAGTATTACATTATGCCTCAGAGACAATTCTTAAAGTAGAACACCTACATGAAATTTTACAATTATAACGTAGAATTTATGTAAAAGTTTTAGAGTGATTTTGATTACTTTAGACAGAAGAACATACAGGTAAATTTTAGACTTATTACGAGCTTAAGATGTATGAAAAACAATGAGAAGGTATTATTTAATACAAAATTAGATGCTAGAAATAAAGAATGAAATTAAATGTCAAATATTCCAAAAAGAAAAACTATCTCAACCTCAACGATCTTAATTAACAAATTTTTTTATTTTAAATATATGACTTTAATACACATTATTTGAAAATCTTCGATGATTATAATTCTGTCTCCAATTCTCTATTTATCCAGAGAATGAACAAAAGTATACACAAATTTGAAACTTTTAGCGTAGGTAAGTAAAGGCAGGTCGATGCACTTTCTTCCAATAAAAAAACGCTTGTCAGTCGGATGTGAATGATGTCTTTGTTTGAAATTCGTAGTTTTTGAAAATTATCTCCAGATATAGAGAGCAAGTATTTGAATCCGTTAAAAAATTTGGGAATTACCCATCCCTGTTAACAAATTGACGAGACGGTTCACGAATCTCGATTATAATGGAAAAATTATAATTTTTATTATCAAAAGAGCTTATCGAGTTAAATTTAGGGAGTAAAGATCTTGTATAGAAATTTTGCTACGTTTTTAAACGTTTCCACCAACATTGAAACTTAAGGCTTTTAAAATTATATAATGTTATAACTAAGATGAGGAGATTTACCCAAGTGACACTAGATAATATGTAATATATCTTGTATGTGAAATACTTGTGAGATAAAACGTATGTTGAACTAGTAAATATAAAATTCGACCCGAATGTTATTTTACAGTACCATATGGTTGCAGTTCAACTGTAACTTTTGTTTATTGATATGAAGAAAATAACTAAACACTTCCACCTATTTTGATATACATACAAGAATAAAAATATAAAGTTCGATCCCGGTGGATTGAACTCCAGTAACATCAGTAGAAGACGGTCGTAAGCCCGTAGTGATTCAAAATTTTGAAAAAAAAATCCTCGTCTTAAAATCGAATAATAATTTAATGATATGATGATTTCATATAGTTATTGCTTATATAGGTATATTTACATTGTTTTTGATTTGTTCGGCAAATATTGCGTTTGATTTTCAATAAGCTTGCCAAATTGCAAAAAAATGTAAATTCTAGAAAAAGCTCAGAGCGTGACAATGAACCTACTGTTTATAAGCTTTAATCAAAAATATTTCATATTTTGTGTGGAACGTTTGTGTTAAACAATATGACAGTTCCGCTTTACAACATAAAATAAAATAGAGTCTTCCTTAATACTATACATAGTAGTTCTTCGAATCCTTATATAGGATTTTTAATCGATTCAGTGTCATGGTACAGTTTTCGAGATAATACTATGAAAGTTTCGAACTTACTTTTAATAGTTTAATTCGATATACCTATTATTATTATTATGCCGGAATATATTTATAATAATAATCTCAGAGTTGTGTGCGAAGGAAGGAGTTGGGAAGCAGACTGGTAAGGTGCTTATTACTTACAAATCGTAACGTAAACAAAAACAAACAACAAACTAAGAACAGTTCGGGCGCACACTATCGCACCCCGCACACACGTACACACGCCGATAGTGGCGCTCAACCCGTTTTGATATAGGCATAGACGCGAGAGAACAGTATCGATTCAGAAGGACAGCATTATCATAAACACTGCCACTCCTATTAAAGGTAGACAACCCTTAATTTATATATCGGTGGATGTCAATAATTTTCGATAAAGTCACTAAAGATGATCAGAAAAGGCGAAAGTTATAATATGAGTCATTATACAAAAATGAGTCGGATGGCCAGAAAAGATATTTTCTAAAGGTAGCTAGGTTAGGAGTAGAAACAGAAACACACCATGCGACAAAAGTAAAGGATCATGAAAACGCGATGACAGAAAGAGAGCTAAAGAGCAGAAAAAGGAGAAATATAATAACAATGCAAAAAGCTAAATATTCATGGGTAATAAAAGCACCTATATAGTTCGAATGTAAGCGAAGAAGATAAAATAGTTGCAGTGACATATCCCACCAAACAGAAGAACCAGTTCGATTTGTGTGATCATCGATATCGCTACTGATTTTTGGACCCGTTTAAGTTTCTTTTTTCGACCTTCTTTGATTCATCAATCATTCTTATTGATCAATCTATTAGTATCGTGTCAGTTGGTATTTTGATTACTCGGTTCATGTGATAGATAACAGTTTTTTTTCTAAGACGATAATTAATATTATGATTAACAGTGACTGTTTTTTAGAGTCAGCCTTAGCCAACGCTAGTAGCGGCAGTCGAGATGGTGGTGTTTGGTAGTGCGGTACAGAACTAATAATCTATTATATAGGCGTTAATTCCTCGGCACCTAACTCGGGGACGTGGCTCGGGTGGAACAACACTCCCAAAGCAAACAAAACCGAAAACCCGGTCCAATACGCAGGGTTGCGTACCCCCAACTTCTCTCTACTCCGACACCTCACACTACTAGCACTAGAGCGTTCGGCAAACTTAAAATAATCATTATCGAGGGATGGTGAGGTGTCCAATGGATATCGTTAGACCTGACGTCCCTTTCGTTCTCTCCAAAACCGATTTTGAATCAACATTCAAATGATACAATTACTGAAATTCGGCTATATTTGGAAGGCGCGTAATCAGTTTAGTTATATAAACGAAAAGATGGCATTGGATGATGTTGAGTGCGATATAGAAGCAACCAAAATAAAAATTAGAGAACACTCGTGAGTGACTGCCGTTGATAGAGGCGTTGTCTTGGGGGTCAAAGTTTGTCGTGTCATTGCTGATGATGGAAGAATACGGAAACAATACCAGATGGACAATTAATTCGAAATCATAAGTAACGAAGAAGCATTCGGCTGTATGAAGAACGTTTGCCCGTTACTTTAGAAACAACAGAGTTGGAAAAAAAACAAACCCATAGGAAAATAATGCGTCACTCGGTCCGAAAGTAAACAACAGCATTGTAAAGATCGAACAATAAGACAGGTAATCTGTAGGGACCATGTTTAAAAAACAAAAAAACGATGGACGTGTCGTCCAATCGTTTAAGGAAGCAGAATCGAGAACGAGACCCCAAAAATAATAGTAATTAACACGCATTGCGTATTCCGTAGAGATCGTTAATCAATGCCGACATTTTTCTGCATCTCATTGTTTTCTTTTGGGAGGTATACAAAAATGCATAATAAAGCGGAATGTTCCGAGGAACCGGAATAAGCGTCAGCATAAAATAAATGCAACGGCATTTTAAGAAAGCTGTTTTATGTTTGTATTTGAAATGATAACGCAAACAAAAACCGCAAAACATGAAGAGAAATGCAACTGGTGTTGGCTTTCCGATTCTAAGAATCAGTACACACCAACAAACCCAATATTCTGCGATACAACCTCTCTGCTTTAACCGCCGATATCCTCGACGGTACTCCGTGGTAATTATGGCAACAACCGGGGGGGGGGGGGGGGGGGGGGGCGGGCGGTACAAGAAACAGAATACGCTTCTGCGGCTGAGACAAAACTGAAAGTTTAGATGCTAGGAAATATCTTACCAGTTCAAACAGAGCACAGCTTCGAAGCAACGAAAATAAAACTCATCGAAACGGTGAATCGTCCACTTGAGATAACAAGAAGGTACGTTTAACTCGGGAAGAGATTGGATCGCCGAGAGAGAGAGAGAGAGAGAGAAAAAAAGAGTGGAGATAAAATTGTTTTGAAATTATCCAAACAATCGCCGTCCAGATTAATTTTAATTAACGAGGATTAACGGAATACGAAAACGGGGATCGCTTATTTTTTTTTTGCCGCCGCCGCCGTATCCCGTTTATGAACACTGAGATTACTTTTCGGAATTTCGGGATAACGAAAACGGGATTTCGTGTATACAAGTAATTAATTTTTATTTATTTAAAAAATATATATAACAAACCAATATATACACGACATGACAACACAACTAAATAGAAGGAAGGTGGTGTATCGCGATTTGAATATACACGAACGGAGAGAGAAGACACAAGAGTATGCCGACTAAACGTTCACCGCGGGTCCTGTGCAAATAATAAAAAAAGCGAAATAGGTGTACTTAAGAAGGAAAAAACAACGAACGGAGCCGTAAAAATAACAATTTTATAAAATATTAATATAATCTCCGAGATAAACGAAACGCCTTCTAGTGTTGACAAAACACAACAGGAATAACAAAACAAAAAGCAAAAGAGCATAAGCAAAAAACGGGGCAAACAAACAGAACGTGGCGTGGACAAACAGAACGGAAGAACGTAGCTTTCTCAGATTATTGTTGTTATTATTAATGACGAAAGAGGTGGCCGGTTCTAACGCCAAAAACCTGGCAGTAAGTTAAACTTTAAAAAGTGGCTGAAGTATGCAAGTCAGACACCTAACATAAACCGATCAATTTGGAAATGATGCCAGCAGAAGATGAATCTGTCCTATGCCTGACAGCAGGGCTCATAATTTTTCCTGTTTTTTATTGTAAAATGTCTTTTTTGTAGTAATTACACACAAAATGTATTCTCAAGTAGAATAGCATCGGAGATTTTCAACCCTTACCCATTCTATCCAACGACCTAATGATTCATTGACTAATAGGTTGTTTAGAAATACTTTGAACTTATTACATAGAACCTTATTTATAGAGGAAAAAATAAAGGTAGAAAGGTTGAATTGAAAATATCAGTTACAAGTATCAGCAAAGATGCGAAGGCGAATGTTGAAAATACCCCCATATTTCCTTCCAGCAGCGTCGTACAGATATTCAAATTCGAATTATTAATACAAAACGTGCAAATAAACCATAAATCACCCGCAGTCGGATTAGCCGGGCTCTTTAAAAGGACGACCCGCGCCTCCCAGAACAGGGAAATGGATATATTTGCACACCTGTAACGGAGGAGCAGGCCGAGAGATTGTTTTGTTATCAATTATTACGGGCGTAACTCTGGGAGGATGGTGGAGGTTTTTATAATATACAGTGAGCCCATCGCTTTAAGAACCATTCACGCATACACAAATTACTATTGAAATGAAAAATTCGGACATTGGACAAAATTGAATTCCACCAAACTAGCCTTTCTTGAGGATGGATTCTTTCTCACACTTTTCCTTTTACCTTTCCATTTGCCTTAACCATTTCTATTTGATACAATGCTTACATTCATCGCACATTCTTTTCTATTTTATTAACATTCTTTTGTCTTTCCACGTGTACAGCTTTCATCTCTACATCAAAAAACTACATCACAGAAACGTTAATAATGTCTATAATTATACGAATAGTGACGCTTTTAAATAAAAAAAAAGCGACAAAAAGGCGACAGTAACATTTACAATCCGCATCGGTCACAGTCCAAAGTCGCAGAAGAAGGTAGACACTAAACACACGCAAGGAATTGTTTACTTACGATATTATAAAATTACAACAAGTAAGTAAAAAACGTTTATACAATGATGCATAAAAATAATAATTATATGTAAAACATTTTTAAGATTTAATCCTATATACGGAAGAGATGCATCTCAATACGATATTCTTTGGACTTTGAACGTCGCTACGAGTATTTTTTGTACTTATTTCTTTTTTTTTTAACATTCCATAGTAACTTATACTGCGGGAATATTAATTTGATCGCCAATGAAATGCTCGAAGAGGATGTTAATCTCTGATTACCATAAATGACTAAATATTATTGACCGTAAAAAGTAATAAATACTAACTTATTGGATAGAAAAAAAAGTGTCAAGTTAAATTGTTAAGTAGCCGATGATTAAAAAAGTTAATTACCGATTAATAAAACAAGTAAACGCCAAGTCATAGAGTTCAAAGTTAGACAGATATAAATAAGTTATTATTATAAATACTTACTACAGTAGTTTAACTCCGAACAATATTTCAATAATCTAATTTAATGATGTCCGAAGATTAAGATGTTTTCAAGATTGTTTTCATAAATTATTATTGAGTTATCCATAAAGCAATATTTGAGTACTTACATACTTCATTTATTTATTACGAATTTGGCAACACTGGCTGGCAACAATCACAACAATAGATGTTTCGATTTCGCAATCAGAGCTGCGGCGATGTGTAGGAAAGAATGAAACATGTATTAATAATGTTAATTTGGGCACAGATTGAAGAATAACGAGCGGGCCAATTTGAGCAGCAGCGGACAGGGACACGCGCGGCGATAACTCATAAATCATAATCAACACAATCATATATTTTTATATCGAACATTAAGGCGTCGGTCAGAAATTGCGAAAATTACTATTTCTTCGAAACGGTTGGTATTCTAGCGGTTCAGTCGCCGACTTACATAGTAGAGGTCGTAGGTTCGATCCCTGGTGCCGACCATCTTCCTCTTTCACAACACAAGTAAGTATTGTTCTCTGTGAAAGATGTGTAAAGTGTATTCAGGTTCACTTTCACAGCCCTGATTCATTAGAAAAATGTTTTAACCAAACTTGTTTGGCTGGGACATGTATCGCGAGCAGATCAAGACTCGGTGCTAAACAGGATCTTCCGCACGAGACCAGAGGGAAGGAGGAACATAGGAAGACCGAAGCTACGACGGCTGGATGGCGCTGAGAGGGATCTGGGGCTTTTGGGGGTTGGTGACTGGCGCGCACTGGCGGCGGACAGGGTGGCTTGGAGAAGTTTGTTGAGGGAGGCCGAGACCCACTCAGGGTTGTAGCGCCGCGGATGTATGTATGTATGTAAACTTGTATGTAACATTACGGCTTTGGAATTTAATCATTAAATTTTTTTTTCTTTAAGTAGGTAGGTACCTATATGGATACAAAAGTCAACCTTACGTAGGTAATTAATTTCAAAGATTTTTATGTAATTGTTTGATTGTGATATAAATAAATCAATTATACCGCCTTAAAAGGACCCCAATTTTGTTGCTGCGGACAAATCGACATTTCTTCCCGTTATAATGGTTACCGAAGTGACATGTTATGATTGACTGCCAAAGAAACCATGGATTTAACGACGAATACTCTTAGTATGAAAAATATTTACCGTGTACATACACAATAGTTTTTTTTACATTATTTTGAAAAAAAAAACTTCAAATTTTGCGTGAGTTTAGGGCGTTAATCAAAACTATCGAGTTACGGACGAACTACGCGATTTCACATACTACCAGTAGAGTTAAATTGGGAAAACTGTGTAAGGTCGACAGAGTCGACACACCGTGTTCGAACCCACGACCATAAAGCGACCCTTGAACAACGAGAGATCAGCTAATTAGGACAGTTTAGATGCCGGCTATAATACAAGAAGAGTCATCACTTCGTGAGGATTGTCTATATGTACGAGTGGAAAGGTCGCGAGTTTCGCAACGGACTGCCAAGGTTCGAATTAAAGGTGAAGACACTGTACGAGATATGAATATACCCGTAATTGAACGAACAAAGAGATCGATAATATGTTATCGGACGATGAACAAAGCAGACTGTATAGAAAAATATTGATACAGTATTGTGATTGGAGATGGATCGCCTTTGAAGTGTGTATTGTGTAAAATTGTTTCGACGTTGTATAAATAATATCAATCTTCGGACTTTTAACTTAATAGTTATTCGTATTTTGTTTTTAAAACACCCTGGAAAATCATCGTTCGCATAGTTGAAAGTTGTGAATAGCATATTACGCGCGTAGCATCTATCTACAAGAATTACTGTTTGAATCGATGTGGTGGATGTCAAGGATATTAAGGCATTATCAAAATTAGAAAAAAATCAGATTAGAATCTCCAGTAGGCCTGGCAATATCGGTAACATGAATTTTTCAACATATTTAAAAATGCATTAGAGAGTTTTTTTATTTATAAAACAAGGTTAGCTGTCTTTCTATGCAAATCATAGTCTTAAAAGGCGCCGAGTCGGATCCCTCTTTGAGACTTTCCTGTTGTGTGTTATCCACCAGTTCTTCCACTTTTTAAACTCGTAAATACTTATTCTCTAATACCTGTTATTGGAGCACTGGAGATTCTATGTTTTTGTTTCATATTTTTTGTGTGGTTCAGTGTTTTATTAGTGTCTCTAATAAATAAATACTTCTCACAGTAAAGACATCTCTTTCTACACATCCACACTGCGACTTTCCACAATTTTCATGAAATTTCTTATCTTGAGTTGAATAATAAGTCCGCCCTTTGACTCTTTTAAATGTGTGTATAAAAATTGTTTATACTTTTCACAATAAAGTTTTATTTATTTATCTATTTCAAATGAAAATGCGACGGAATCACGTTTAGAACGCTATATTCATACAAATTATCACACGACGTGCGAATTTGAACAGGCACGCCAATTTTTTACTGGGCCAACGAGACAAAAACGAAATGCTTCGCAATTGCAACAAATGAATCTCAATTATTGTGCGTTTATGGTGTGATAATACAGATGGATGAACACCTGCCGACTTCTCGTAGGTTACCCAACATTTAAGGCACTTTCTTTAAATAATTATACTTGACTGTTTTCTGCACCTACTGAATATCTATATTATATTAAACAACAATAGCCCGCCAAACAATGACCGGCCACGAAGTTGCCCTGCACTACTTACGATTAAAACGTTAGGCCAATATTATTAGGCGCGTTCTTACATACATACGCGCGGTACTATTGTTCGGGGCGCTCATTGTTTCGTATGAAAAGGTTTTCGAAATGTCTCGCTCGCCTCATTATAATAAGGCGCTGCTTCACCTACATTCTGCTCAGCGCAAAGAGGCTAGCTGACCTACATACATAGTGCACCTCGAAATATAATGAGAACTAAAAGGCTCCAGAGAGAGTGTTGTGCACAGCCTAGTCGTACAATAATAATTAAAATGTCACGTTATCTATACAGCGGTGTACTCGTAAAAGCATTTTTTAATACTCGTGATAGAGCGTGTTTTCGTTTGATCTTCGATAGATGGAGGTGGATAACTTTCTTCTTGTTGCATATTTCGAAATTATATTAATCAATTGGTTGGCACCTCACATGGCATTGCACGGCCAACCCATTGCAGACCACCAAAGAGGTGGATAGACAGCTGGGAGTCGACCTCGCAAGAGGCAAACCCCACCTCTTAATAACAGGTTTTCAGGCCTAGAATAAGAAGAATTGGTTGGCCGAGGAGAGCGCTGTTCTTCCTCCCATCAGGGCCCCGGGGACGAGGAAGACCCTCTCACACTGTGTTCCGATCCTTCGAAGCAGAGCTGATGAATCTGGACATGGTGTGGGAGGAGACCATTAACGTTGCGCAAGATCGAGCGCAATGGAGAGCTCTTGTTGCCTCCCTATGCCCCTAAGTGGGGTCTTAAGGGAGTTTGGATTGGATTAATCAATACTTTTTTTTAATGGTATTCATTGTTTGGCCAGACCACAATATACGGCAAGATAAAAACGTACATTTATAAATTACCAAAAATTAAAGGGATTTGAAATTGGAAAGCTAGTTATATACCTATATAACTAGCTTTCCCGACAGAAGTTGTCCTTACTATGACTTTTGACTTCGAATTAGTAATTTATACAAAAATACGTAAAAAAAATATTTCTGAAAGAAAGAAGATAAAAAATCTGCGTACCAATATGTAAATGGTTGTCAGGTAAACAATTATTTTGTAGTTATAGAAATTTACATAGATGGCGTTGGCGTCGCAGGAAATCCGTTCCATACTATCTTTGATATTATATTTTATATTATTTCTTATGCATTTTACAATATTTTAATAGTTATTCTGTTATCCGGGGCAATCCAATAAATCAAACATCGGAAGAATCTGTTTAGGCGATCTCGAGTTATAAGTGTTCGCACTAACCCGACTTTCTTTTATATCATAAAGATGTTAGCATCGATTGAATTGATCCATTGTTAAAAATGTTTCAGACAGCAAAGGATGGTCTTCAATTAGGTATGTAGGTACCCTATGTAAACGCTGGGACATTTGTAGAGATCAGCTATATAAAAATTAAAGAACATCATCGAACAGGGTACAAGTTTTACAATGTCGTTAAATATAAATGAACACGACATTAACGTTTCGCTTATTTAGTTTATCCCGAGAGGTAAATTATTTTCGGAAGCGAGAATGAATGAATAAATAATTAGAAAAATCAAACCAGTCTCAGAAGCAAAATGAGATAGGTACTGAGTATTTCACGGAGAGGGTTTTGATAGTAAACTTGAAAACGTCCAAACTGGCACAAATCATAACACAAAGACTAGACAGATAGTGGAGATCAAATGCACAAAGGGACCACCGGGTGGGTGGGTGAGCGGTACCCGTTCTTCAGAATTTGATGACATAAAGGCTGGCAGGCATTCAAAAATAGCAATATCGATGCGATTATGTCAACGTCGAATGTTCAACAAATAGTTGTTAACAAGATGAGAGTTTTTGCATCATCGTTGGTCACTGAAATTTGACTTTAATTGAAATTTAAGCGTACGTACAACATATCAAAATATTCAGATTATTTGTTGTACCTATCACGGTCATTGTGTACCTATGTTTCGAATGCACTTTCAAGTCAAACACTGATGTATGAAAAATATTAAAATATAGACTTGAAAACTAAGAACTAAGTATGTATGATTTTGGTGGAAGTATTTTTTGCAACAGGGTTCACTTTGGGTGAGCATAGAGTTATTAAAATAATAATAATAGGTAATCAATTCTATTTAACCAAAATTATTCCGACCGATGAATCTGTTTTAAACTATGTTTACGGGGCACACTGACAATCTTACCAACTATCAAACTACTGACAGATGTCAATCGCCAATTGAAATATAAAAAAAAAATAAAAAAACAGAAAAGTTTATACAGTATATAGGCACCAGAAAACCTTAGTCAAGTTTTCTTAAAATTTTAAATGTTCTGAACTAATTTATTTATTTATTCTTTCATGAAAATCCCTATTTTCGAAATCGGTGCAGCCGTTCATGAATGATGCCATGACCACGGGAGATATAGGGCTACATTCCTATGTATAAGAGGTTATCATCCCATCTAAAAAAACTGGTAAGTAAGCGAACACTGAAAGAAGTTGCACGAAAAACAATATATAAAGTTAATATGGCAAGAACGAGAAAAAAATTAAGAAGTTTATGATCCTTTTGTACAGAAATCTGTAGACTTGGAGGAATGGCAGAAGGGTGATTTGAGAGATTTGTTGAATGTACCCTCACCTAGCGACAGATAAGGGATGACCAAAAGAGAGATAAGTAAACGACGGTACCCTCAGCTATTCCGAGCAGCAAAGTTGAGGGTGTACATCGGGCCACCCCTACCTTGATGATGTTATAACAATGTTGTATGAAATAATCTAAGATAAATTTAATAATAACAAAGTCGAAATTTGCAAAGTCCGTGATTAGCCGGGGAACTTTGATTGGATCAGTTATTCCGTTTTATAAAATTATCTAGCTTCGGACGGTGGTCGAGAGCGAGAGAGAGAGAGAGAGAGTTACTAAAGCCAACATTAATTTAATAATACTATTCTCTATCTATCTTCATATCTCTCTCAGTGTGTGTGTGTGTTTGCCGAGTACCAACACTTTGAAAATATCTCTAACTAGCTTTACTAACAGACTCTTTCCTGTCTATAGTGAATTTAAAATTAAACAAATAGAATTCTGAAAGATACCTCTGTTTTAAACGATGTTTACAGGTCAACTATCAAAAAAACTGACAGAAGTTAAGAGTCAATTAAAATTCAAAAATAGAAAAATGCGTATTGTCAAAAGCATTGTGAAGATTACCTACGTTAAGTTTTCATAAAATTTTCAAATGTTCCGCGCAAATTTCTTAATATTATTTTCTTTCATAACAACCTTCTCCTCACAAGACAAAGTAAAAGAATTGGCGATATTGGTACAGACGTTCAAGCGTGATGCAATGAACAAGGGAAAGAAGCCTCCATTTTTATATAGAGAGATAATATAACTAGCTGTTTTTCGAAAAATTGGTGCCGCAGAAAACATTGTAAAGGAGATGACATTTTCGAGCATTTGACATTTGCTGTGTTTCTTTTGCCGATCGTCCACTGTAGATTTTTGGTTGGATGGAAAAACTGCTACAGCCGTCATTTTTTAAACTCAAAATTTTAACGTAGGTAGGTACCTTTGAAGAGTATTATAACCTGAAGACGTGCCTCAAGGATACGGATATCACAAGCATTACGAATCTTTCAAACCCGACTGATGGTATTTTCAGAAATGAACGCATTCAGAATCTTCGATTTTTTTAACAAAATTTGCACGGTGTGGTATATTAACATATTAATACAAATAAAATGAAACATTAAAAACTAGTTCATGTTTAAATTAAATATATTTTGTAAGGTTTGTCTATTTACGTAGTGAAAGTTCATTATAATGAATTAAAACAAACAGAGACTTGATAATGTCTACATGAGATAGACGAAAGCGCTCGAGCCTCAATAAAATATCGTGAAAGTGCAACTGTGTTTGTTTTAATTCATTAAATTAAATATGTGGTAGAACTATAAAAGCTCTATGGAGCTCAACGAAGAATATGTTTTGACTGTGGGACATGGAAAGAATAAATGTGGTATGGAAGTTGATGTTGTAACAAAGATAAAAGAAAATTAGTTTCGGCATGTTGAAAGAATGGAGCCGGATAGGACCGCAAAAAGCATTTTAAAAGTTGACAATAAAGGTGTTATAGAAAGGCGTAATGGATTTAGAATTACGTGGATCGAACGCATCCTCAGGAATGTCCACGACAGAAGTAACAGAGTGAAGGACCGTTCTCTCTGCCTATCCGTTAAGGTACACGGCGTGATATGTAAAAAAAAAAAAAAAACAATGACAAAACAATAAACAGGGGAATAAAATTTCGTTTAATTTAGTTCATTTTATTATAATGTTCAAGTTATATCTACGCTTATACATATCAAACTATACTACTTTGTTTATGTATAAGCGTAGATATAACTTGGTGTGGGAGATAAATAATTTTAACATAAACATACACACACTCACACACGAGCAGAGTATATTATGTTAGTTTGTACGAAATCGAATCAAAACGTTTCCAGCTAATTTCACTCGAGCGTAATCCAATTTTTAAAACATCGGTTAGGTCCATTAATGAATATTACGGATGATGAGAGATAAATACACGTGAACCGAGTTACATATATTGCGTGTAATCTATATGATAAACCTAAAATCTAATATTCCCGAATGACAAAATCAAAGGCTTATTTGACAAAACTCTCTTTAGGAGAGGTTATAACGGTTACTAGATAATATTACTTATAATAACATTTGCATGGTAAATTTCGATAATTTTCGTAGATACGATTATGTTAGATGAACGAAATTTTAGGTTAATTTTCTATCTCTTTCCAACAAACTTGATGTTTTTTTTAGTACCCAACGACTAATTATTTGTATCTATATGTAAATTCATCTGCATATACATTGGCTCAACTTGTTTTTTTTTTCCGTAAGGCTTGTGTATGGTGAAAAATTTATTTATTTATTATTAGAGACACCAACAGAACACTGAACAACACGAACAAACAAAAAAAATTATGAAACAACAACATAAAATACCTAGTGCTCCAATAATAAATATCTCCCGCATGGCTATTGTGCATAATTAAATATATAATGAAATAGGTAGTAGTTATGTCTGTTATTGTCGAAAGAAAGTGCTCTAGTGACTCTAGATTCTATAAGTGAAGGTTTCTTTGAGATTTTTCTTTTTGCAGGTTTCTGATGTAGATTGTCATTCTGAGAATTGCAAAATTAGACGCATTTTAATGAGCTTTACTAACCTAAAGTGATAACACTGTGCCAGTTTTAAAATATGATTATTGTAGAAGTATTGAAAGTTGCCAGCAAAATGTTGAGTGTAAAGATTAAGAATTTGATAACGCAAAGTTATGTGTAGGTAGTGATTAAAAGATTGAAAAAAAAAATAAGTCACTTTTTATATAGGAATCGAATCACTCCAATACAACGATACCTACCCTGAAATTTTATAGCCATCACCTGAAATGTGCATTTCACTTAAAAAATTAAACCATATTGAAGAGAAGTAATGGAGATGCAAACATGACAGCGTTCTTTCTTAGTACGTAGATAATGTTATTATGCTATTACGCCTCCTGTGAAAATGTTAAGATATTCCATCCGCGATACGGCTCGTAGTTAGGAGGAGGTTGGGGATGTGCGCGGTAATAGAAAGGAAAGAGCGATGCGAATAGAAAAAAAGAGAGATAATGGCGAACGAGTAGTGAACGTAGCAGACTGATGAGTTTCAAGCAACAAGTGAATTCCGTGTATTGAAAATTGATATGGAACGAAACCTTTCAATGAGGAATGATGTGTAATAATATAACACGTAGCCGTACAACAAAAGAATATCGTATGAAGAAGTTGTTTCAAACGATTCGTCTACCTAATTTTTGAGTATAATTTATACACATCTGTCTGACGAAAATTGTCTTAATTTTTGACAGAAAATTTGTGGCTTTAAATCGGTAAATACCTCAAATTTAGCCCGTTCTGTAAGCAGGCAAGGTCTCTAGAGAAATGGGAAAATATAAAGTGTCCCACACAGATCACGGCATGTTGGTTAAAAAAATCAAACATAACCCAGTAGATTCCTTAGTTAGTTTGTAGAGAAGTTCAGACTACACATACTTACTTACAGACGTCATTGTAGTAAAGAATTTAGCGAAATGCTCCGCAGATCAGTCGAAGTTCGGGACTTACCTGCAAACAAAAAAGAAAAAAACATGAGAAATACAATAATACATAAGTAGTTTGAAACATTCAAAACAAAATGAACATTGTGAAACAAACGAAATAACCAAGGTTGAACTATCAATTGACAAATGAATAACAAAGCTACTCCAAATAGAAGATAGTTTTTGAAGAGCTTGAAAGAATATTCTAGGGAATTTGAAAATATAAAAACTGTCGAACTAACGAATTTGAAGAAGTCATCCCGGGCGAACAGTTTTTTTTGTTTAGAATAATTCATGGTTTGTGAGCTTTTCTTCAAAAATCCTTTTCAGAATTGACGGTAATCTGCGATCGAACTCCGAAAAAAAAAACAAAACAACAGACTCGAAATAACTTCTATATTATGAAGGACGAACTAATGACAACCTATGAATTATGCATGAAGCCATCACGAATAATAGATTCACGAAAATGTGAAAAGAAAAAAAACACAACGAAACGAGAGACATGCGTGAGACACAAGGCAAAATCAATTTCTGATAATTAAGACGGAATACCGATTTTTTAATAATTGGGGGTTGATATTGTTTACGGGGAAGATAATATTGGTAACTGGAATACTGGGGTGGAATGGAGAGTCTTATTCAAATGTTATATCAGCGTGAAAAGCATTCTGCCGATGCAACAGGTTTAGCTGGCTATTACCACCTCCTCAAAAATTGGGGTTTATTACAGATGAAATAGCTTAAATCGTTGGATAACACTGATCCATTGTTTAAAGCATGATCGCCGCCGTGGCAGTGCTGATTGTGGCAGATCAGTGGAAGACCATTGCTTGGAGAAACATTGTTCAGGCAGGGTGCCAAAACCCCGCAAGAGTTGTAAAACTAGAGATTTTGAAAATAAAGAATCACCGAGTATAAATATTATTAGAGTTTTTGTGGATGCGCAGAACCGAAAATTGGTTACTTTATCTTATAGTCATGTGACTGAAGATAAATTATTTAATAATTCATTTTACTGTCATCAATAAGCACAACACAACACAACAAAACCCATAAGTACATCCTTTAACAAATTAGTCCTGAATTTTTGTTTTCCTTTTTTATTATCATTTTTATTTTTTTTATGTGAACATTGTATTCTCTGTGTAAGCGCCAAAATATATTAAAAATAAAAAAAATCGAATATTGCCCACCGCTACCGACAAATTTGTATGAGTTTAACTACAGTCACGTGTTACTTGTTGGGACCATGCGCACTGCGCAGTAACATAATATTATTATATTTTCTCTAGTATTATTTCTTCTCAAAGCAAGGAATGGACGAAAAGGCAGAAATAAAATGAAAAGCTAAAGACAAAAGATTATCACAGAAGAATTTCTGAAAGGGGACCCATACCAGAACACATAACGGCTAACGATCTGTGCAAAATAATTTACTAGACGCGAAATTGTCTACCATCTCGGGCGGTTTTGAAATATCGGTCGCTTCCAAATGTCATTTTCGGGTGACGATCCAAGATTACGGCTCATCGAACGGTTATTATGGGGCTGTTTAGTTGTATACACATTAAAACGCCGAGATTATTCGGGGAGGCGTCGATATAAAAATGATAATCTTATATTATAAAAGAGGTATTGTTCTGTAACGCTGTCAGGAACGTATATTTTTAAGCATAACTACTAAAACTTTATGAATTTAAGACATGCATTTTAATATTTAAGCATTCTATGGTACAAATCCTGCACGAAGCATGGGATTGTTCGACATGTTCATTATGTCAAAGATTTCCAACATAGATTTTATTCCAAATTTGAAATTAAATTAATGTTCGACAGGAACTGTCAGTTGTTTGATAGGTGATGCGATTGACAGAATTTCGATGGAAAATATATGGTTTGAAACAGATGGATCGATCTAAATTACATTGGTTAAAAGGTAAAAAGCTTATACTTATACAAATTTGAAATCAATATTCATACTCAGGAACACAAGGGAAAGCTAGAATTTGTATAAAATTGACCTCTTAAAATCGAACACTGACCAACTGAATGATAGCATCAAAATTTTGCTTGTATTATACAAGCAAAATGTATATATTATTTTATTTATTTATATATTATTTTATTTATTTATATATTATTTTATTTATTTATATATTATTTTATTTATTTATATATATTTTTTTTTGTCTATTATTTTTTCAAACTGATTGAATTTTCCTTTGATCATTTTATGATAATTGTAAGGAGTTTTTCACCGGTAGGCTGTTCGATAAAGTGTCCATCGCATGATGACGGGTGATCGCTACTAGTAAAATAATATTGACAGTGTAGGTAGGTGGTAGAGGTTCATGATGATGGTTTGCCCGGGTCGTTACTTTGTCAACAGATAATGCGCGGCCCACGGAATCGATATTCAATCTATAACAAGTAAACAAAAGAAATAATAAATGGATATCGCCTGTTTGTCGAGCTGTCGTACAGTTCGGTGTTCGATTGTTTGATTTGACAAACATTCCGTGATATTATATTTCTTGAGGTATCTAGTGTAGTTATTTTTTTTTAATTGTACCCAAATTTATTTTTTATATACTCATGTCGTATAAACCTAAAGTACCTATTACAATCAACCATTTGATTAAATTCATGCATCATACATCCACGGCCCTACAACCCTGTGGAAGTCTTAGCCTCATTCAGAAGATTTTTCCATCTCTCCTTGTTCGCTGTCATCCTTCGTCAGTCACCTCTCTAAAGCACTTGCAGGTCCCTCAAAACTTCGTCCATCCACTCCAGCTTCGGTCTCTCGATACTTATCCTACCTTCGGATCTTGTGGAGAGTGTTGGTTTTGAAACTGATTGCTCACTCGCCCTTCTGACACATGGCCCAGCCAGAGGAGCCGATTTGTCTTGATACATTTGACGACTCTAGTTTCTTGGTACAATGCATTATTGTAGGTATCTGAGTAAACAACGGTCTACATTTTATCTGGCCCATAAATTCGTCATTTCCTCACCACGTCTACTCAACGGCCATTCAGGGCTTGATTAAGTCCGTATCCAGAAATATAGGTATGTACGGTCGAGGTGAAACTGAAAAATTGAGAAGGACGAAGGCAATAAAACCAAAAATATTAACTGCCATTTTGGGTACATACTTACATAGAAAAACAAAGTTTATTTTTTCATCTCAAAAGCAAATAAAGCGTTTATTTATTTTATAACTCCGATAAAAGATAACAAGCCAAGTATGTGAATAGTTATATTTTTTTAGTACGAACATTACTACACAGTAGAGAAGATAATAAAAACATTACGAAACCAATAATGGGCCGCGGTACGTGTATAATGGCTAGATTTATTAAAAGCCATATCTACGGCAGGCGCTACAGTAGATTTTGGTCAACAAATTTGTTGAGAGGGAAAAAAACGTCAACCGAGATCATATAGTTTAATAAACAATAACTCCAAACCAATTAGTTAGAGAAAAACTAAAAAGAAAATAGGCAATATAGAAACGCCAAAAAACGAATGCTTCATCTGACCCGGTATTGTAAGTGAAAGATCTAATTTCACGTGAGATCAACTTCTAGATATTTTGGGTCGTCTCTATTGCGAGAATATTATTATACGGTTTGACATAATCATTAATAGTGATGTTAAGAGTGTAGCTTATATAGATAAATCGGTATAATGGTAGTATTTAATTGGCTATCAATGATGATAGTCGCTAAGTAATAGTGATGGGGAATTGACGACAATCGACGGAATCGATAATATTATTACCTAACATTATTTACATTGGAATGGTTTTTAGTTAATGACGACGACAGACATCGTTGGGACATTAGCGGCGCACAAAAGGACTAAGGGAAGTAGCTATTTTTGAAACGAGGTTGTATCGATTTTGAATTTGGACCAAGGATAACGCAATCAGCGGTGTAGGCAGTTAAACCGACGATAAAATCAAACAATAGACGAGCTCGAAACAAAGTGGTGGGGTTATTTCGGGACAAGCGGCATAATGTCGGGAATCAACAATCGTGATTGCGTGAAATCACACTTTTTTATATATTTTAAAATGCCGAAAACAAAAATCGGAGAAAAATAGAAAGTTAGATAAAGGGAGAGCGAGTGAGTAAAAGGTGTGAGTGGATTATGCGTGGAAGACATCTTCGAGCCTTTTTTAGAGCTTATCGGAGATTGTTTATGGCGAGCCACCCTCGCGTCATATTTTACTCTTCTCATTGTCCCTTAAGCCAATACTGAAAAGTGATCCGGTCCTTATCAGGCAACAACGAAGGGTTTGCTTCGAACGAGTTTCCGCGTCAAAATCGAGCAGACAGGTCGTAAAGTAATTGCTTTATATTTCACTGAAAATTCCACATTTTATTACGAGAAACCGATAACTTTAGCTGTAGTTTATTAAGAAAGTATGCTTAAAATATACATACATGTTATGGAAATCAAAACTGTATTGGTTTCGAAGCTTTTTATAAATCTAACTCTACGCATCATATTCACGATGTGTTTTTTAATTATGTAATTGAAATTTTGTTAATTGAGCAAAATAACTGCTACAAAAATTAATGTTAAGATACAACGAAGTGAACAAAAATGAAACGAAAAAAAAACACCACGGATGTTTGAGAATAAATATTGAATACTAGCTTTCCCGACAAACGTTGTCCTGTGTTCCTAACTATGAATATTGAATTCGAATTTGTACGGTGACGAATTAATTATCATTTGACCAATGTGATTCCGAACGATGCGTCTGTTTTAAACAATGTATATTCCATCCGCATTCTGTCAATCACACCAAATGACAATTTCTGTCGTAATTTAAAAATTGGAATAAAAATTATAAGGTAAAAAGTACTAATAAGGTTGTCTACGTAGAGTTTTCTTTAATTTTTTAATTTTCCATGCATTTTGCTTAATTTTTTTCTTATAAAAGGACATTCTCCTGATAAAAGCCTACACGACAAAAAAAGAATTAGCAAAATCGGTCCAGCCGTTTAGGCGTGATGCGACGACAACGGGCTCTCTATTTTTATATATAAGATTGTGGATATACAAATTGAAAAGGATTCCTTCCAAATGCAAATCCATCAAAAATGGCTAAAAAAAAAATCGAAAAAACACTGCGTTTTAATCGGATTGAACAATTATTACTATAATGAATACAACAAAATCGAGTCAAGCTTTAGATGAGAACAAAGTCCAAGTAGGGTCTTGTGTATTTGCAAATTCCGGTTCGGTCAATTTGGTTAATGCGGCTATTAGGGACGCATTAAGGGGACGCATTAGACAAAAAAATCTACCGCGACCGACCGAATCTCGCATAAAGTCTTGAGTGGGGACATAAATCAACCGTAATAGAGTGATAAGAGAATGGCCCCGGAATAACGAACGAAATTGGTTAGCTTGGCGGCAGAAAATGGATCCAACGACGCTCATACGTATGATAGAGGCGGTAGAGTATGTACTTACTTTAGGTGACTTAAAATTTTCTCTTCAAAAATTCGAACGTGATAAAAGTATCACTTATAGAAAAAAAGCTTTAAGATAATAATGAGGCGCAATAATTCCTTCCCCAATTTAACATTTGGGGGAGGAATATCATCTTCTAAGCCTGATATTTAAATAGAAAACGTTAGAAAGTCGTCGGCATGGTTGAAGGAAGGTTTTTTAAGGGTGCAATGTGAGAGATTGGCTTGGCATCCGAGTATAGAGATACTATTCAGAGCAGCAAAAGGCGTGGTGGACAAGTTCACCGATGAGATCGCCAAGATTTTATATGGCACAATCTGTTTTGCAAGGGCTTTTTTAATGTTAAAAACACAATCCCTCTGACAAATAAAAAAATATATTCAAAAAGATTTTTATAAAGCAACGAGACTCGTCGAGGCATTGAAAGCACTGTCAGACTATACAATATACAAACAGGCGGCCAAACAAGAATTATTTAATGTTTTTAAGTGAAGTTCTAAGCGAAAGGCATTAACTAAAATTAAAACGGCAATAAGGAGGATTCGGAGAGGGCCCATCGGTCGGGTTATCGCACCCCGACGCGGTCTTATCGCCGAGTGGAAATATAAATACCATGTTCTCACGGGCCCCGTACGACATGTCCTACAAACATTTTTACACCCAGACATTATCGTAAAACACGATTAAAAGTCCAATAATGCTGCTCCTCTTACTAACTCATTTGAATGCAACAAATTCCCAATACAAAATCAAAGATTCATATAGATACAGCGTTTTTCGGTGACACGGGGTATTTTCTAAAGGCCAGCTGAATAAAACTTATGAGTGATAAGTTATCAGCAATTTAAGCAAAAAAAGGTATGTAATCTTAGCTCAGTTTTACAGGTATAAAACAGAGCTAAAGAAAAACAGTGCCAAATTCCACAGCATATACGCCATTAAACGTGAGGAGACTTCTGAAAAAAAAATATCTGCGACTAATGGCGAGAATTCGAACACAGCTTTCGTAGAAATTCAACTTGTATTTAGATGCCCAAAACTACGGATCATCAGATTAAGCAAAGTAGTGACTACTACAACGCGTGGTCATTAAAAAAACTTACAACAGAGAGAGCGACTGACACTAATTGCTTATCACCATCAACAAATACGCTTCAGAAGCGAACGGAAGAGTCCCAATTAAGCCCTTTAGCGAAAAGGGAGTTACATAGACGGTAGATTCGATGTTCGTAGATTTTTTTTACGTAAAAATGTCTTCTTCAATGCGTGAAATGCCAAACTCTCCTAACGATAGCCTGAGAAAAACGTCTGCTCATTTACCTGTTATGTGATAGAATAGATACTTTGATGTGATGATTTTGCGATGTGGAGTCCCAACAATCTTGTCGTTTGGGGGGTTATTCTAGTGGTCTGTTGATTTGGTAGTAGCTTTTGTATTTGTCTTCGTCTCGAAACCTTTGATACATTTCCCCCCTTCAAAATCAACCTTTTAATGTTTGGTATTCTACTTGAAAGGCTCAAATATGAAAGCATATATTTTATCAGATCTTATATATAAATCATCGATGCAATTATCAGAAAAAAAATTAAAATCCAATACACTCGGCAAACAAAAATAAAGTTCTGTTATAGATTGCTGAAATTTCGGAGCAAGGTCAATTGTAACAACAACCTCGAAAAGCTATTAGAACCAGACGCGATCTTAGAGGGCGAACTCTCTTCTCCAACTTGAATAGAAATAATTTGAAATATTCAAACGCTCTTTGAAAATATTTCGGTGCAATCAATAGACGATTAATAATATATAAAGTATGTACTTGTAACGCCTTAACTTTTCATAATTCAAAAGATGCTTTACAAAATGCGGCGATACATGGAGACAGGCTTCATAAATAATCCGGCAATATGACGGGAGCTAATGGGAGGGCAGAAGACTGAAAGAATGAATGAACAGAGCAGCTTGTGGGAGGGGGGAGAGGGAGCGACAGAGCAATTAGTGAGCATTAAACGACAGTTTCCACTTAAGCCGATGTCGTTAGTGTGTTTTCAATTTATTTATTACAAGCATATCTAGATGGGCAATTAAAACACCCCCGTAAATTATTTTCTGGATGGCTTTCAATATTGTGTACCGTAATGCACGGGGCATTAGAGAAGTCCATTCAGAGGCCATATGCGGCTGTAGTCACCCCTCAAGATTTTCACTCCCCCATACTAATGCGTTCCCGTCGTAATGGGCTATGTTTTTGAAAACCAATCGGGTTGAGATTTCGCCGACCCAAGTACGGAGTCTAATAGGGCTCAACTGTTAAAACCTGACCTTCAACAAGGGTAAAGTAAAGAGGGCCGAAAGTTTTTGATCAAAGATCATCGAAGGTAATTTTATAATATGAATTATTTTAACTGATATGAGTGACAAGAATGAGTGGAGGATCCGAGTTGTCATCCTTGGTGCAGAGCAATCCTAGGAATCTTAGGACTGTCCAACTGAATCAAAGTTTTAATTAAATTGAAATACGCATTTTTTTGGGTATGAAATGTCGTTTTTTATTAAGTATTGTGACACATGTCTACCAAATAAATAATTAATTTATTGATCAAACGAATTTATAACAGAACTGTCTGACTTAGAGTCAACTTTTGGCTTCTTTTGCTTTTTATTGTTACTTATTTTGTTGCTTGACTTTCGCCTATCGATCAATTGTCTTTTCTTTGGTTTTTTCATTATGCGTATGTTGATTTAGCCTTTTTGTACGTGTTTTCTTTTTTGCTCCTTATAATGTACATGTAATATAATGTTAATGGCCGTACATTATTGAATAAATAAATAAATAACAGTCTAGAAAATAATCAATTAGCTAATTAAGCAATATTATTTTTTTGTCGTTAGTGAAAATAATCTTATGTATAACCGCAGCGCGATATCGTATTAAATTCTGATACGAGACAGAGCACCGTCTATCGGTGAAATTAATCTCATTCGATTAAGACTCGGTAATTGAAAACCAAATAGGAGTGAGAAAATTTTAATATCGAATATACTCAAAGGTCAGTAACACAGGTGCGAAGGTTGTCTGAAAATTTTTCAAGTTGTTAAAAGACGGGAGAGAGGGCGGCCTCATCTCGAAGTTCTCCGTCGCGCGGTTGGAGCTCGAAATATATTTGAGAAAAAAAGAAGCATAACTAGAGTCAATGTGGATATTCACGCTTGAATTATGCATCAGATCGTGGGTTCTATGAGCGAGAGAGATCTCTACGGTGGCTGCAGACTCGTCGCCACAACACGAATATACGTAAACCTCTCTTTCTGTTTTTCTCTTTCTGAGAATTTGATTATTTTTATTCTCGCTTCTTGACATCGCGGGTTTATGACAGAGCTACCTGATGTTGTCCGAGATGATTGCACATCTCCACGTTACCAAGTATAATTTAAATAATTAGACATTTTAAGAAATAAACTAAATCCCAGGTGCCGAACATCTTCCTCTTTCACGACACAAGCTTTTAGTAGCTTACAGTGAAAGATCACAGAGGGTATTACATAAAATACTGCCTAATTAGCATATAGTAACTGCACCAAAAGATCACCACATATGCTTAATTAGGTACTAGGCAAAGGCAAGTGAAATTTTAAGCGAAAATATCAGGCGGAGCTATGTTTATTCGAAGGCTTTTGTCTCTTTTCGTCTTGTTATTTTAAATCATCATAACGAGCGGGATAGCCAATATAAGCTTTTATTTTTTTACATACTTGTGAAAAAGGTATCAAAATTTCGAAAATGAAACAAACATTTTATAGACCACCTAGTTATCGTTGCAAACTAAACGCAAGGGTGATTCAAAAGCCCGAATTGGGATCGTTGAAAGGAATTTTGGGTCATATAAAAGATTGTATTCAACATCAAATCTTGATTGCTCGAAATCACTTTGAAATCTCAAAAAGGCAGATATTTGATGAAGAACTTAACGCTTTTTTGATAGATGTGGAAGAAGATAGACGATAGGATATAAATATTATCCAATAAAGCCATGTAGGTATTATTACATATCTAATAAAGTGTAGAGTAAAGTGGTCCTTCTCAATAATAATTAAGCCTAATGCGTCTTCTTGTTTCCGCTTCCGTCTTTAATAATATCTGCGTAACAAGGTGGAGAACGTACAAAATGCCTACACTACATAGATTTCCTAAGCTATTCCGAATTACGTGTTACAAAAAAATACTTACTGTAGGGCGATTAAGGATGAGAATAAAATATTATTTAGATTCGAAGTTTTACATAGTAAATCAGAATTTTAACTGGCACATCGCACCCTCTTTATAGGATATGCGATACTGCCGACTAAGCTAGACAAAGATAAAGAAGACATGCCAGACTAAGGTGGATCAGATTCATACAAAAAATCAAAGACAAGGGCATGATTTAACAGATGCTACCTAGGAATCCGGCGGTGGCAACCTCAAAACATCAAGACTCGATTTATGTTGAACAGTCACGAATCGATGGCATTCTTTTTTCTGGTCGGTTCGTTTTCAATCTTCGCATCAGTTGTGATTCAAAATGTCCTTATTCAAAGGATTTGATTCAATTTTCAGCTTTCTACATTTCTCCAGCAATCTTGCATGAAAATTATAACTTAACCGGTGGGTTTTGTAATCGACAGGCATTCAAGAATTTAAGATTTCCATTAAAAAATAAATAACGTTAAAAATTACGGACATAGGAACAAATGTGAGGGTAGGAGATATTATAGAATATTTCAAGCCATCATAATAGAAGAAGATAAAATTATTATTAATATCGTAAAGCCGATTTGATACACTACAATAAAAACGGTGCGAGTGAATAATAATTTATAGGGAATATCTTAACTCGCTCGTAGCTCCAAACTAATCCCGTAATAAAGTAACACTTAAAACGTTTTGTCATCCGCTGTCAAGACCCTGCGACAATCCTTACAAACAATATACCTATTTGAGGACTTTACATATTACGTACATAGCTTCAACGCATCTTTTGAATGGACCACAATAAAGATACCACAAAAGTGTTCAATTCAATTCTATGGAATGGATGAATCAGGCCATAACTACATAGATCGATTTTACGTCCGTAAGGTGGTTTTACTCACAAGTACAATCCCCCAGCTCATAATGAGAAGCTTCAACATACTCCATCATGGTGGAAAAACTCATGACTAAGAAATGTTCGATCCTGCTTCTAGCATCCAGTACAAAAATAACAATATTACATTACGTATTCAAGAATAGAATAAGTTTTGATATAAAATTAACAGCATGAAAGGAGAGAGGACATGGTGTAGATTCAAAGAATAAACTTTAGATAAAAGTACCTGATAAAGCTATTGAACCCTCCAGTATCGGGAGAATGTGAATTGACTTCCTTCCCCAGTTTGTGTGATAATGCATAATAAAATAATCGTATCCTGCGAGAGGGAGAAAGAAAAAGACCGTCCTTAACAGCGGAAAGGTCAAACTGTTTAAACAACCATTTTCAACTCCGGGAAAAACGACGAAGACGATACGTACGGAAAGCTCGTCGCCCGTTTTACGACACAATAACTAAATTACTAAATACGAAATAAATATGGAAATTTATCGTCCAGAATCTATACAGGGAAATATTGTTACGCTTTAGCCAATAAGAAAGAGGAATAAAAATAACTTTCCTTTTACGGGAAATCCTTTTCAGATGCAGAGAAAAGTCGCAGCGCCCGCCTGGTGGGAAAAGCCAAAATATGAAAAGTTTTCTAGTTACCATATCTACATAATATATTCCATTGAATTCCTACCATTCTACCGTACTACGTACGGCAGATGTATCTTGAGGGTATCACCGGGCTGAATGGATGCCTTCCAGAGAGGGAGAAGTGATATTATTATCACGGAGTGCTGTACCCATCGTGGCCCGGTTTGAGGATATTTGAATTTTTATCGCAGTCGTGGGACCATTGAGGGAACGCTCAGACGGGAGTGCGGGGACTGCTTCAGACGGGACCAATATGTAGGGAAATGCAATCAGGAATGCCAATAATCGTAACTCGGAACGTACGTACGGTTATAAAATACGGCAATGACGATAATAAAATGAATTTGAATATGAAACCGGCGTGCATAATGTCGATGTTACGATGCACCGATGCACTTCCCTTTTGAACCGATAACCGGCTACTTATGAAGTGTTTATGGTACCACTTATGTATTTATTTCACTGGTCAAAGACATCTGTTAGAGATACTAAGCAGGGTTGGCTAAATAGCCATAGCTGCCTTTGATGGAATGATTGAAGAAGGAAACTGCATGGCTGGTAAGGCAAGAAACAAGTGTTTGACGTTCGATTAAGAGGCTTTCTGATGTTAGGACGATACGGAGTCCCTCCTTTTTCATATTTGAACAAAGGGAGGGAAGAGATTTTTTGAGGTCATTATCCTTGGTCCTTCGGCACCGATCTCAATAGTGGAAAGTGGTTTCGCATCGGCAACACCGACAGAGCGCCTGCATTATAATAAGTAAGTAAGTACTGTATCTTCACACGTAGGTATTATATGTATGCGCATTGCGCATGGCCCGGGGTGCCGACAGTCAGAGCCAGGCCGAGCGCGCACACCCATACAGGGCCGGTCATCGGGGCTACGGGGAGGGACAAGTGCAAGAAATGAGATGTCGTTCCACTCGATGGTGATCATGCACGCCAGGGGCGCTACCAAAATACAAAGAGCTTTTCGGATTGAGAGCATTCAAAGCGCGTTTTATACGGTAGGAACACAGTAGGTTACTTATATGAAAGACGCATGAATAAAAGTTTTAAGTTTATGAAATAATAAATTCCTAGTGATTCTTATATGGTCGAATTTTTGTTACGATAATTTGAGGGGGCATCCCTACTTTTTATTAGTTTTTCAATAAAAACAAAATCCTACGGCAACTTTAAAGATAAAAATAAATAGATTATAGTTATAAACTTATTGAGACAATAACGGAAATTATAGGTTCAAGTGCGTCTCTATACACTACTGTGTAAAATTTTTCAACAGCCAGTAGCGACCCTTAAACCATGTGTAAAATTGAGAAAAAAAATAGTATTTTTTTTTACATTGTAGATACGCAGCCCACTACGGTTGAAGATATTCCTGTAGCTAAACGCAAAGTAAAGAAAGTAAATGGTAGAGTTTAACGGGGTGTCTAAAAAAGCAAAATTTATAGAATATAATTTAAACAAAGGTGTTGGCGCTGGTTCGTTGATTTCGTGGACTGTAGATAGGATTTAGGATTGCTCTGGTAGATTGCGATCGATTGGTGAATAGAATTTGCGTGTTCTTCTCTCAATATGAAAAGAGTATGATACGCCTTAATGGCTTCGGTGTGAGATCACAAAGGAGGAGGAAAGATATATGGACTTACCCTTGTTTTTCTTGCTCTCCTCACACTAGTTTGAACTACACTTTTTATTTTAAATAATTTAATTTTATGGATTAATCCGGCACGAGCTCGTGTTTATTTTTATGATTATTATTTAAGATTATTTGTTTGATGCGGTTGATAATATGATTCAATGATGATGCGTATGCGGCGAGTTATTCAGAGGAACTGAATATTGCTCCAATATTGTCACAAGGGTAATTAAGGATTGGAACAATAATCAGGTAGGAAGTTATGACTTGATGGAACTTAAGGAAGGTTCACACCAAGCCACATAAAGGCGCATCCAAAAGGAAAGAAATACGAAATTTTGTTTCTAATGGCTTTTTCATTCTGGAGATGATATTGTGATAAGCTCATAATAAGAAATATAGTAATAAATTTTCGTATAGTTTATATAGACTAGGCCAGTTCTTACAATCATTTGTGAAAAGTTCTGATGACACGGGGAATCGGAAATCCTGTTAGATAGTCGGAGCTTATAGACAACTAGGCTACCAAGGCCCATAAAGAGTGATATCATTTACCAAGCATTACGTACAAAAATTTGCTGTTGATTTCCCCAGGATTTAACAACACTGCTTCCTCATTCCGAATTTTACAAACTAACTCACGATAAGTTTGAATGGGGTGCGAAGCTTTCCGAAATATTGTTCACGTTTGCATTCAAAATTTTGTTACTTCGCGGTCTAGCGTAAATATCACGGAAACATAGAGTAGGGGTACCTACTGATTAAAAAAAAAGTAACACCACTGATTTCGAAAAGTCCTCATCCTTTACAGTGTGTATGCGAGTGAGATAGATACAGAAAGAGAGCGGGAGAGAGAAATAGAACACGTTTCCTTCATACATACACCCAGAATGACAGTTCTTTTGTCAGTAGTGGAGGCTATTTGTTCGTACCTGCATGTGTGTACTATGACGGGAGTACCTATGTACGTTTTAACATAGAAAACTGGCCGTTAGTACGAGTTAATTCTACTCACATCTCACTGGCGCACTGAGGCTTGAATGGGAGAGTGCTAAGATGAACCGGACTATTGAGAGCGCTCTATTATTTCCATGAAGCCCTCGACAACACACGGGCCGACGAATCCAGAGAAACCACTCGCCAGTCTTGTAATGATGGGAGAAAAGAGAATTATGTTAGAAATTAGCAGAAATCGAAATACAACAATACCCACATAAAATGAGACGACAAGTAAGAAATAAGGTATTAGAGGTCCGGTAGAAAATTCAACACAATCAAGATCAAACTAACATACATGAATTCATAGGTGTCCACCGCTTCGACAAGAACTGTATTATTAGACAAACTACATTTTGCGGTATTCTAATGATAGGTGTCTTGAATAAAGTGAGAGTTGATTGCTTGAGTTCAACAACAAATTAATCCTAGACAAACAAAAATCTCAAGAGTCCCAGACACCATTCGAAGAGTTAAAAATAAAATATAACTCTTTTACTTTATTGAGTTGTCAGATTAATGTTGTAGGTTTCTTGGTATTACCATAAGCCACATTCTAGAAAAAAAAAACATATGATAATCCACTACTCAGGCTATGAGCAACAACAATTAAAAAACTTGAAATATTTTAAGAAAACTAGAAAGACACGTTGTCAACAGATGACCTTTTCAAAATCGTTTTTATTAATTCAAAGAAATTTTCACCGGGTTCAGACGGCTTGCGCGAACATATAGTTCTTATATTAATCTTAGATTCCACTTGAGCAAGCGCGTATAAATAAGTTTGGTCATTATGATACAATTGACATTTAAAAGCCCGACAAATAAAATAAATAAACTAAATATTTTCTAAAACGTCAAGAGAGTAGAGATATCGGAGAAACGCGAGGATTGTGGGGGAAGGGCGGGCCGGGTGACTTATACGCAGTCTTCAGAGATTATCCTTCGCATCCGTCCGCCTAAAAGGGTCAGGGATTTCCATATTCACGACCGAAGACATAAACAATAACCAAAACAATCGATAAATCCCAATAAGGGACCGCGCGGTCCTAAAACCGTGGAAGAAATATTAGGCTCGTTAGTCAGGGCGGATTGGTGTTGTTGCGCGCACACAAATTACTTTCCGAAATACGGGATTTAGCTCCCAGAGACATTACTCCGAACAATTAATAATATTTATAAGCGGGGAATGGGGTCTATCGGAATACGGGATATATAGATAGCGGATAAATCTAAGCGTCTCCCGTACATACATAAATACGACTAGGCATATTAAATTATTTCGTACGAGAGAAACTAGGCGGCACACAACAGCGAAATTATTGTACTTACCGTGTACAAGTGGATAATATTATTATATTATTTGTTGTGGTATTAAAACGAGATACAGCGCCCAATACTGGATACAGGGAGGCGACACGATTTACACGGAGATAGGGGGTTTTGAACCGCAAAATTAGCGCAGAACAATATCTATAACATAATAATTGGAAAACAAAAACTGAAAAAGAGAAAAAAAAAAGAAAGATCGGATCCGGAGATGGAGCTATTTATCTTCAGAACGACGCAAGACAGGACACTGATTTTATGGGTTTCTAGAAAAACGTACCCAGAATTTAACGGCAGTAATAGGTACATAGAAAAATCTACTTTTCAATAATCCGAAGTAATTTTGAAAACACTTTGAGTGGGTGTCTTGTTTATTGCGGTACACAAGCTACGCTTAATGACACTTCACTTACAGCTTACAATGTCTTCGTCTTTCATTATAAACCTGAAGTAAACGTAAAATGCTCTGTACTTGTCTCAAAGAATACTGCGTTATGTTACGGCAGCTCTTCTTTTCAGGAAAAAAATAGCATACTTTTAAGATCAAATTGTAGCTTAATAAAAATAATAAAATAAATTAAATAAGTGCGACGTCGGGTTAATAACGTACCTACACGAAGATATTATACATTTGAGAAAAATTTGATGCAATTTTGCTTAAAATTTGCACATGACTGAAATTCGTGTCCAAAGACGTCATGCATGATCATATAAATAGAACGTTTATATTCGTCGTCGAAAACAGATAGATGATAGGTATAGGAGAATAAGGGAAACACGGGAAGAAGGTGGTTGCTACAAGGGCTACGTATATGTGTTCTATATGCAGATTACAGAGTGGTTGTTATTATCAGAGAGCATTATGCGAGCAGGAGAACCCACCCCATCCCCACACAACCACCCACCTGTGTTTGGTAATAGATTCCCCAGGTAGGTACGTTACCAACGCGGTTAAGCAGCTTAAAATGTTCAGGTGTGTGGATGAATTTCCAAGAATTTTCTTTCTCTCGCGTCGGCAGGGTGAGAAGGACCGTCGGCGTCGTTACACAAGAGGAAAAGTCGTTCTTTATTCTCATTTTTGAAACACTTCAAAGGTGAAGTTGTAAGTCTAGGAAAATAACGGAATACACAGAAACCGTACCGAAGAGAAATTCTCAAATAAACACAGGAGGTAAAGAACCATGGAGGTAGACCATAAGAAAAAACACGGTTATGGATCTCTATGCGATTGAAATTTGAAAAAAAAAATGTTTTCGGTGCCTCGATTGGCTATTTCAAATGCGCAAAGATTAGCGACCATACTTTTTGAATATGAAGCATAGACAAGAGGCGAGGTCCAGAAACATGCTGTGGTGCCTCTGAGTCTTTAACTTACGACGCGACGTTCGAAAAATTGTTAGTGAAGTTTTTAAGACTGAAAAGGATCGGTTTATATACTGGACATCGAAAACCCATTAAGAACACTAATCATCTATCTAAAAGCTCTCAAAATTCTAACGAGCTATGTTGTTGTATTATCTTGTTTATATATTCGTGATTTTTATTTCAAAGAAAAAAATTAACAAAAAAAACATTTAAGAAACAAGCGGCATCATTACAACATCTAAAAAAACGTTATTAACGGCTGAAAAATTAAAATAAAGTTTGCGCGAAATGCGAAAAGAAATGTAAGGAATATTAACCCGGGAGAGAAAGAAAAGAACAGAAAGAAGATCTGGAAGATCATCAAGACTGCGGAAGATGCTGATGGTTACGGTTAATGGAGGTAGATGTTTTGATTTATTGCGGGACGTAATCAAGAGCATTTGATGTTGAAGAGAGAGGAGGTAGGAATCGGATGGGGACCAGGTGGGCTCTCCTAGGGTGGGGGCAACGAGGAGGCCGGGGCGGACACACACTTCAGGAGATGAAACTGAAATGGATGGTAATAGAAGCTAAACAAGGAAAATAATAATATATCATCACGGAAATAACATGTCATCAGATTTTCTTGTAGTACTTATACCAAAACACCTGGACCAATTGTGCCGACAATTTTGAAACCAAAACCAAAATTCCAACGGATATAGGGTGTTTGATTATGAACCATTGCTGTGTATACATGTTTTCTGGATATCGTTACAATAAAGGGAGACATTTGCAGTATCGTTTAACAGAGCGACTCCAACGATAGGAGCTACTGCGAGAAAACGACCAAGACGTAATCGCAGCTCGGTGGAACAGTGAATGCGTTATGTCCGCTACATTAAATTTAAACAGTTTATCCCCGGCGATGCCTATATAATGTACCTATCTCGGTTATACGCTATAGTTTGGCAGATCGTCAAGCGAAATGTGCTGGGAGATTTTATAATATATAGCGCGGAAGAAGAAAAAAAGCCAAGGTAATTTATGTGGCTACAAAGCGCACAACAATAAACCTGGCGGAGAGGTTAGGTAGGAACGAGAGGAGAAAAGCAGTTGCTCGAAACGGAGAGAAGCGGTGGAGGAAGGAGGTGTGAGTGATTCCGTGGAATCTAAGAAAAGATGGTTTGGGTTTTTTACGTGAGATAATAATACAACTTTGTGGTCGCGTTGTTGGAAAGCTCACATCGAAATAACTACAAACGGGAATTCATAAACTCCCGTCCGTTTCCAAATTTACAAAGAATAAATTTCATAGACTAAAGCAACCCAAGAATCAAAGAAATTGTGACACTTTTATAACGCGTAAATTTGAAATAAACGCGCGGGTTAGAATGACACAATATTACGGTGTGTTACGGATCTACGGTAGCAGCCAACCGCAGAGTATCGATCTCAAATCAACCGCGGGAGAATAGAGCCAATATACCTTATTGATAAAACCACATCAAAACACATCGATATAATTTGGAAAGAGAGGCAGAAGAGGAGACATTCCTCGTTTGCGTGAAGTGCGGTGTCTGTGTGCGTGAAGGGTGGAGTGACTAAGGGGGAAGCTGGCGGCGTGGCAGGTTGGGAGATATTGTAGGGTGGGCAGAAAGTCAGCGGTACAGGTAATTAGCCTAATAATATTATACTCTACTAGTTATGATACCCAAAAATATGGCAATTGGCAAAGCTATATTCCACTAATCCATTGTTCAAGAGTCAAAGGTGGACATTTCAGGGATGCAATAAGGGGTTTGCCAGAGTTAAAATAAACCGCAAGAAAGTTTTGGAAAAGCATGCTGCAACTTAGCCATGTGGAAAAAGAATGACACGCTTGCGAAGAATAAAATCACTTGTCATAACAAGTGAAAAATTCTTTGGCATACCAAAGAATTTTTTGGCAGAGATGAAAAGCTGAACTCTCAAAATCACATAATGAAAATTAGGCTCTTTTAGAATGATCATCAAAACGGGCAACGTATAAGGCAAAAAAATATCTCCGTTTGGTATGCCAAATTCTGCAGTAGGAAAAAGACTGGCCCAAGATCCAACCTAGTTTTAACAGACGGTCACCAAACTGCGATAAGAGAAGCAATACAAAAAGAAGAGAGTGATAAGGTCTTTGTCAGAAAAAAATTAGTTAATAGAGAACGGAGGATCATCGGGTTGTGAACCGATCTTGCGATGATAACTGTGATGGTTTACACATTTCGGAGAGTAGATTCTCTTTGTCAGATGAAAGGCCCTCAAATATTAGAAGGGTGCACACGGGAGGATCTTGCTGACGCCAATGACAGGGCCATACATGTGCCCAACCACTGCAGATTCTTGGCTCGAAGATCCTCGGAAAGTAAGACACAGTATGGTAAAGACATGAAGAAGTCCTGATCATAACGAGGCAAATATTTCGATAGACATGTTATTACAAAAGGAAAACTGGTTCCGGGTATAAATATTACACAACGGGTTAAGAATATTGAATACTCGGAAGGTATGCGGGGCTTACAACACACAGCCGAACATTTGCGGGAGGAAAACAAAACCGAAATCAAAGAAACTTCTGCGTGTTCATTTTATATTGTTGTTGTATACTTTGAACTAGATCGAGCGAGAAGACATTCACGGCGGATCATATTGACACCAAATTTAAGTCAAAATCACGTCAGATTTATTTTATAAAATTCGTTCAACCGTCATCGAAAGTATCAAATAAAGCGGCGTTGACTTTCAGATTAAATAAATCAGTCTTGGATAGTATTCGTACTATGTTAATCGTTTTGTTTGATTTCAAGCGGGATCCATCCGTGAATGTCGCGATAATTAAAGGCAACCTCTGATACTCTTCATTATTGCTTTGCTTCAGTCGGGTGGGAATCTACTTATATTCTTTTGAATGCCAAAAAACCCCTCCGCCGTCTTTAGAATCCAAAGACAAAACAAACACAGCGAAGAGGGCTGAGCGCAGAAGGTAAGAAGAAAGACGACAAGAGAGAGAGAATACAAAGGCAAAACGGGGTAGTTCGGAGAGAAAAAGGCTGTACGGGCCGCTGCTGTGATGATGATAATAATGCCTTAATAAACACACACGCGCAAAGGGTGGGAGACCTCCTACCAAAAGGCACAGAGTGAGAGAGTTCTACGCAAATGTGGGGAACTATATAATTAATTAATATTAATAATACCTATATAATGGCAACAGGGAGGGACGACAACGGGTAGGTACCCTCTTTATCGCGTTCTTCCGATCCAATAGACTCATTACCCCCATCTACCCACCACAAGGACAAAAAAGTACCCACTTCGAATCCTTTTGATTTATGTGTTGTTTCAGAACAAAACGATTCCACTACTTTAATTTGAGACTAGTACCTAATGATTACAAGATTAAACGAAAACTTTCCTTATAGGTAGGTACCACGGTTTAAAATATTCTGTTACATATTATAAGCAAAATTATGATCATTGAAATCGATCGAGGCGTCACTTTGCCTTTTTTCAGAATCTTCATTTTCATACCCAACAAAATTCAATTTGGAATGGAAATGATCAAAACCATTTAAGTATTAAAAATTGAAAGTTGGGTTGGTGCGAACAATTATAAATCGAGATCGGCTGAACACATTCTTCCGATGTTTGATTTATTGGATTCTTTTCCGCTCCGGATAACAGAATAACTATTAAAAAGTTGAAAAATGCACATTAAATAATATAAAATATTATATTAAAGTTAGTATGGAACGGATTTCCCGCGACGCTAACGCCTTCTATGGAAACTTCTATAACAACAAAGTTATGATTTACCTGACAACCCTTGACATAAAAAATATTGGTACGCAGATTTTTGATGGATTTTTTTCGAGCTTTCAGAAATAATTTTTTAACATTAAAAAATATATTAAACGTATTTTTGTATAAATTACAAATTATTAGAACACAATATTCATAGTAAGGCCTACAGGACAACATTTGTCGGGAAAGCTAGTTTCAAATAAAGTAAAATTAGTTACATGATCATTTTCCATCAGCTTGCTTCGACCCTGGTATCGCATACGGTTCAAAAATTAAATCAACGAAAGAAATTAAGCGGTAAATTTTGACGAGACACCCCTTCATCAGACAGACACACAACCGGCGAGCGTTCAGACGCGCGCACCTCCTTGATTTGATTTATTAGATATTACACGCCAGTCTGTTATTGGATGAAATTCAGGCATTCGAGTGTTCAGGCAGACAAACGCTTGGTATTTGGTAGAGAATCAAAACTATACGGCAACGCTAATAATTGAATTAAGGATGCTCTGCTCTACTCCCCGAACAAGTAAGTGTGTAGGCGCTACTCCGTACAACATCAAAGTATTCGGGGGATATTTAGTTATAATAACAATGAATATTGTTCGAAATTGTCTTACATTCCTCAAGAACAAGAATCTTCCCATAACGGAAATATTTTGGGCTTGAAAGACTCTTAAAAGTGAGCCCCAAAAAAGATACTAAAAAAGTCATCAGAAGCGGATACTGCGAGGATTCGTTGAGTACATTTGATCCAAAATATACTATTGTTTATTTTAGATTCTGTATTTGACATACGTTTTGCGGCATAATAAAAAAATCCGTGGGGCTCATTCGGATCATTTTTATTGGAAAAAAACCACGTATAACGGCGGCTTATCGTTGTACAGTATGACATAGATTAGTTGAGAGAATTCAACTGTCATTTACGCTGGTGACAAAATTTGTGTAGGGAAACGTGCCCTACAAAAAACATTGTAAGCTCCGAAGGCCATACAAATTTCCAGTGAGTGGCTCACATATGCCTTCAACAACATGACCAAGATATGGAAGGCGTCGGCGTTTAGTGTCGAGACGAAATGTAAACTGTTTGATGCGTGTGTGTTGCCCATTCTCCTGTATGGGTGTGAGTCCTGGCACCTGACTCTGGCCCAGGCACAAAAAGTATCTGCATTCGAAACGAAGTGCCTCAGGAGAATTTTGGGTATAAGATGGTACCACCGCATCACGAACGACGCTATACGCCGGCGCACCCAGCGTGAGCCCATCACCTCTACTATTATGTGGAGGAGATGGACTTGGCTGGGACATGTGTTAAGGATGCCGAATGACAGTTGGCCGAGGAGAGCGCTGTTCTTCCTCCCATCAGGGTCCCGGAGACGAGGAAGACCCTCTCATACTGTGTTCCGCTCCTTCGAGGCAGAGCTGAGGAATCTGGACATGGTGTGGGAGGAGGTCATTAACCTTGCGCAAGATCGAGCGCAATGGAGAGCTCTTGTTGCCTCCCTATGTCCCTAAGTGGGGTCTAAAGGGAGTTTGGATTGGATTGGCTCACATATGTTGGAGAGTAAAATTCGGAATAGTGGTACAGACCAATAATTGAAAACGTACGTCCAAAAAGATTTTTATTAGTAACCCCCATGGAATATGTATTAAGAAACACGGTATGTAATCTTTCAAAAATCTTTCACATTGAACCAGACGTATATAGCTTTGTAAGTACATAGTATCGAATATCACTCAAAATTGTAGGTCGATTCCAGCAAGAAGATAAACTATTTTAATTGCCTCCAAACTGATCTAATGAGGTAATAAATTCCATCAAATATTTACGTTAAATGATTTGTTACATGTGTTGCCGGCGATCAAATTAACGCAATCCAACATGTAACAACAGATGACCGGAGAGGAAGCAATCTGTTTCAAAGAATCTCTCTGATAATTATTATTTAATATGAAAAAAATGTTGGGCAATGTCGATGGTACGAAAGCAATAATATAAGAATGTTGTTTATACGTTAGTCTATGGATTTTTCTCGCAGTGCCAAGTGGTTTAAGAGACACCATGTCCTATCAACAAGTTCCGGATTCGATTCTTGATCTGGTAAACAATTGCCAGAAAATTATCCCGTATGATTGACATACCTTTTCGCATTTGATTTCACTTTGAAACTGAGAAATTTAATACTCTTGAAGAGAGAGAAAAATCTTATAACATTGGAACTCGTCTACGTAAAAAAAGTCGAAATACAATGTTGAAGAAAATGTTGCCGTAAATTCGTGTGAATGTATGTAGATGTTATTCAATGGCGAAATGTCTGCATCATAAGGCGGGGCGTTGGTTGGTACGCTTTCCGATAATGTATGATTCGATTATAAGGAGAAAATATAAAAAAACCCTATAAAACAATACCGAATATCAATATTCTAACAATATCAACAAGAAGAATGTTACGAATTCGTAACTATGTACAGTCGTGTACCGGCGAGGATCGGATACAAAATATTTCCTACCTTCGGGCCATAGCTCATTCATGAAATATTCTTGGAAAATCTTCGGCGAACTTACCTGAAAGAAGAGAGAAATAAAACATTAAAATGTATACAACATCTATGGATAATACGTTAAATAAAAATAACACAATTCTTTATTCTAAAAAAAATGATTGAAAATCATGTGAATAAGATAGGTAAACATAAAAATAAATAAAGTATTATTTAGTAGGTCAATAAATTCAAGATAGCTTCTTGAAAAATCCTTTTCACGTTCATCTTCTCTTCCTCGACGGAAGGATTTTTAGGCCTTCAACGCCACGGGAAATCACGATGCCGCCGTCTCATCAGCTCCGAATGCCAGTCGGAGAAGACTAACGGGAGGTACCGGTGGATATCTTCATCGCCGGCCGCACGAAATCATTCTAGGCGTCGTTAATGGGTTCTTTTATGGTCTAATTATTCACACCGGGCAGTCCATGCAGAGGACGGACAGGTACGGGCCGATTCAGGAGATCTAGCTCGAGGCGTGTCGCCCACACAAGGGCTGGTTGGACGGGTACACACTCCGGCTACGAGCCACAAATAATAATTGTCATTACTTAAGAGGCAGATCAACAAGGAATACATTATTATTAATTGAATAGAAGTCATATTTTAGACAATGGGGCGGGACCGTACCAGAAGCGAAGCCGGCTGAACAACTTGCATTGTGCCTTTATTTATAAAAGGTATTTATACTTCTCTGGTAACAGTGTGATGGGTAAAAAATGATTAGAAGGTTAGAATAAAAGACAGCATAGAGGAAAATGAATGAGGAACGACATGTGCTTAGGAGAAGCGGACAGTTTGCCTGTGTGTAAAAAATCGAGAAGATGAAAAGTATGGAAGTGGAGAGGTGACTAATGAACGTTTAAAAAAATGTAAAAAGGCCGAGTACCGTGTTGGGTCCTAACATTTGATTATTACTACACCACCACGTACCGCTAATGATAATAGCACCAACTAACAGCGGCGTCCGTAATATTGTAACGACGTCGCACACTGGCCCACTAAAGAGCGACATGTTCTGGGTAAGAAGTGCCGTTTTTTTTTTAAACATTATGCAATTTTACTCTTCTTCCTCTATGATAAGACCTGTTGTTCCTCCTAAGGTTCGCTCCCGCGAAGCTGACTGCTGGCTGTTCATGAGGTCATCTGTAGATTTTGGTCTTAGCAGTTTTTTAGTCTACCATTTCTGAAACTTGGCGCCCCAGAAAATATTTCTGTCGATTTCTGAGACTTTTGCCATTAGTTGGTGCATGTGTATCTAGTATATATGTCTCGACTTTGGTTTTAGGTTGGAATAGCGTCGGCCATGGATTCAATACTTTCTTCTACTTTGTCCTCGTCTTTGTACCATTCCTTGGATTCGGCTTTCCTAGTCTTTATATGCCTCCTGGAATCTCTATCAAGCGCCACCTCTGGTTCCACTTCGCTTTCCTTGAGATCCGTCTCGATGTTCGACTACCATGTTGCGGGTGATCTGACTTGGATTTAATACCATCTCTACAACTTTTTGTACAATTCCAGGACTTCCTCATAAATATCATGCCTGCTATGTTAGCGCTTATAAGCTCTGTTTTTTCTTTCTTTATACGTAAAAATAACTTCTGCCCACTTAGAGCAAACCACCGTGTGCCATCGCGAGTAACATGCCGTATGTGTGTGAGTGGAGGTAGTACGCGGCCACATCGCGGAGGCGCTAGTGTCGGCCCCTGCACGAGCACAGGTCCGGCGAGTATTAGTCCGGTAAGTACCGGCCTATTATAGTTAGAAAAGTTATTGCCTGGGCGCATGCAATATAAAAATTATAACATAAATTATACGTAATGTACGGCCGACAATATATTTTAATAAAGGTACGTGGTAAAAAATAACACACGTATCTTGGCCGAGGTACGAACTATTTATAATTGAACACGTACCTCCGCGACTTGTCGGAGAAATGATATGCCTAGTAAACCTACTTTGAATACCTTTACACTACACCATATTATACACACGGTATATATATTTAAAAATAAAAAACGGAACAAGGGTGATGGGCGAATACGCGGCCTACACGTTTCCGGTTCGATCGAACGCTTTCGTTTGAGTTAATTTTCGAACTTTACAAAAATAGTAACGATGACTGAACAAATCCCAATTTTGCTTAAGAGTAAGCACAAATCTCCCTTAAACGCTGCATTAAACTCAAACGTAGCAGTTCCTCATAGTAATTGAGCCTTCTTTCAGAACATTGTATGACTGCTACAAAGACATAGCTATACTCAATAAAGTGTGTAGTACAAGGTACAAGGTAATTTAAAAAAATAAACGGAAATAAATGAAGCAAATTGATCTCCGACTGCTTAATGAAAAATAAAAACTCTAGAAGTACAATTAATATTCTAAGAGATAACACAAAGATGTATAGAGAGAGAGAGCAATTATAATCATTTTTTTATCTCTCTCTCGGACGGAGGGAAGATGGCGGACACTCGTTCGATTCTCGTTAATAAAGAAAATAATAAGAACCACTCGTTGGATAATGGATTCGAAGAAACGGTAGGTGAGTCGTAATTAAAAAAGATATTACACTCGAATATTATTAATTCGAAATATTTTTAATCGGACGCTCCGCTGGCTTCGTAGGAATGCCAGTCCAACTGGGAACTGCATTGTGCATGAATGACTCTGAACGACTTTTACTCACTAACTTGAAGATGGACTTCGAAACCGGCAAAGCCACACGAACCAGTTCAAATTAAGCTTGCTTGAAATGTGTTTGCTTGCACTGTTACATAATTTTTGTCATCTGGTTCTTAACAACTTCCGGGAAATCCGAGACTGCGTCAAATCATCAAGTTTCACGTCTGGGTGTATGTACAAAGCCTACCACGGATTAGTATGCGATTTATTCACCGTGAGTTTGGACGTTCAAGCAATGCAAGTTGGGTAAATAACACCTCTCGATGTGCCAAATCAGGTCACCTCGACATTGCCAACCAGTTCGGCGAAAGCCTCTTCTCTGTTTTGATCCGAAATAACTTCACCACGCTTCTACTTCCAGTCCAGTCTCTCACAGTAACGCAGCTAAGACAAATCTGCCTTCTACCGACCCCTCTGCTTCCCTCTTTTTTCCCCTTCATGCTGGAGCAAGGTGTGTTTATCACCCTTCAGCACAAAACCCAGATCCGAGAGAGAAGGCTTCAAAAGTTGAAGTGGTTGGTAGACTGGCGGTTACAACGCCGGCTTTCGTACTGTTTGGTGCATGCGGAGGTCGTGGTTTTATCCCAGATGCCGACCATCTTCCTCTTTCACGACACAAGCTTTAAGTAGCTTACTGTAAAAGAGTCAAGGAGTGTATTTGTGTTCACTTTGAGTGAGCACAGATTCATTTATTAAAAAAATATATATATATTCTATTCATAGTGTTGACTTTTAGTGTCTACGCTTCCTATTGTTAAAGTTATCAACTTAATTCAGATTTTCTTTAATCAATTTTTCATATAAAAATCATGAGTAAAAAATTTATATCTTGCGTAAATTAAGACAAAGAACAATGTTGCTTTCATAAGAGACTTTAAACAAAGGGATTTTTCTAGTTCAGTTTTACAATAAAAGGTCAACGGTCAAACCGACCAATGGAGACATCTTTTGTGAGAAAAAACCTCTGAAGAACTTAAGGAAATATTTCAGGATGTCTAAGAGGACCACCAATGTGAACAAAACGTGTGGAAGAAGGAGAGGTCTCTTTGTAGTTAGTTTCAAGTGCAGCCGGCAGCCGCGTTCGAGGAGAATGACACTTCAATCCGGCTAGGTCGGTTCACAAATCGTTCACACGCACACACAAGAACGCGTCAAGAACGTGTCAGCAAAATTATCGCTGCGTAATATTGCTAGTGTTTTTATTCGTACCGATATCAAACAATAAAAACAAGCTGCTCCTGATTGTATGCGACGTAAAATAATATGCGAAGTAACTCCTGATTTTATGTGATCATCCTAAGATTTGAAGAGCTCCTCTCTCAACCCCGCATTTAGTAAATTTGCCCTTGCGACGTGTTTACTAGACGTTACCGATTACAGGTCCGCCTCCACAGCCGTATTCTCCGGAGCACAATAAACGGCGAGTACTTACCTGAATTCCCGACGCTTTTTCCCTCATCTCTCTTGCTCATTTCTTTTCCCCATTGTGTTCGGGCACCCCAGAGCCCGTTTTACCCCTTTTTCCGACGCTGTACAATAATAATTATGACGTGTAGACACACAATGCAATTCCTAGACGACAATTCGTCCAGACACGCTCTGAGTGCAATATTATTCGAGGGGTTGTTAACGTTTCGTTTTATATTTTGGACACAACCTCAGCCGACTACGAAATGTCAATTTTAAATTGACGTAGATGTGAAATTGTGAAATTTAAAAAGAGATAATAAAGATTGTTCAGAGTTTCTCCTCCGTTTTAATGGCACGTAGACAACACAATCGAGTTAACCTCAAGTCTACTCGAGGAGCCAGTCTTTTTGCAAACACAACAAGGCGCGCACGAGGTGGTGCTTTTAAAATTCGAAGAAGTTTTCATTATTGCATATTCTAAATGGGATGGTTCTTTCAACTAAGAGGGGAAATCTAGTCATCCTCCTTTGAGAAAACACTTCAATACAGTGAAGATGAAAGGAGACAAAACACGCCAACTGTTTACAAACACACACAACGTCGAAAAGTTGTATAAAGCCTTCACAAAAGTTGTGATTTCGTCGCAAAGTTGAACGAGCATATATACCCAAAGGGGAATGACGTAGGGGATGTGTGGCCGGATCGTAGACGAATGAGAAACGGAAATAATTTAAACGGTTTCAAAAATCCCAAAAATATCAAACGAGTGTCAGTATGTGGCTAATAAATCACAAGTCTAAGCCTCGTTAAACCAACCACCACCAGCGCATGTTCACAATTAATTAACTACCCCGACCGTAATCCGCTAAGCGATGCTCCCCGCACCCTCCTACACCCCATCTTCGCCGCGAAATTGCAAGAACTCTAGAAGCGGGATGCAAGCAGCGCGATCCCGGGCACGTATGGCTTTTATTGCCTCCAATTCGTTGAGAGTTTTCATTAGTTCGTCCTCCTCTTCTTTGTCTCTTCGTTTGATTAATGTCGAGAATTTCCAGCACGCAGAACTGCTCCAATTTGTTCCGGCACCAGGTGAGATTGACTGCAGTTCTCGAAACATTTAAGTGAGATTGTCGGATGAGACAACGCACGCATGCAGTCGAATGGGCACGCTTTTTATAATATGAATAACAAAAATCGCTTCTGAGAAAAAAGTTAATACAAACCCATTTTTTTATATCTATCGACTTAGATCGTCTCGTGTTCAGGATTAAGCTGCTAGATTTTCTAATTCCTGCTTGATATCTAGCGTCTTAGATTGACAGAAACAGAGACAGGATTGGAAAATCATGGAGTTCCAACGGAAATACTGACATCTCTATCAAAAAACGACAGCTGTTTTTTCCACATCTTTGGTGGTCGGAGAAACATATAAAATATAACATACTAGCTGACCCGTCGAACTTCGTATCGAAATAAATAATATGGGTATTCTAGGTTTTATGTAACAGAGCTCAAATTCGGTTTTTAGTAATTTAACACGAATGACTATTTACTGGCATTAGCAAAACCTGCATACCACGCTGCATTTATTGTGTCTGAGTTTATTTTTACATCAAAAACTCTTAGCCTATGTTAATATGGTGTGGGAGGTCATCATTGCGCAAGATTGAGTGCAATGGAGAGCTCTTATTGCCTCACTTTGCTCCTGAGTAGAGTTTAAAGGGAATTTTAATTTTGATTGATTTAATGTAAATATGTAAAAAAAAGAATGTAGGTATGTCATTACATTAGATATTTGAATAGTTATTCTGCTCAGTTAAAATAATATTGATTGATTGATCAAAGTACGATAAGGAACTTCTCCGTACCGATTCAAAATACGCATTGAGGTGTCAATACTTTTTTTACCCATCACGCTGATTCCTGAAGGGGGTAGGCAGAGAGTATGTACTTCCATTCTTTCCAATCCAAACTCATTCGCTTCCTCCAAACGCATAACATTCCGCATACATGTTCTTCTATTCCTTTTGCTCCTGACTTGGCCCTCCTGTAAGACGGCACCGATACGGTCGGATGATGTCATTCGAGGTCGCCCTCGTCTGCGTGCACCTATTCTTTCAGATTTATATATCCTTTTAGTCATTATCTCTTCGATCATTTTCTTCACATGCCCAAACCTCCTTTCTTTATTCACTTTCATTCTAGTCACTATACTAAATCCACTCCACATTCCTTTCTAATATTATCATTCCTCACCTTATCAATAAGTCTCTTTCCGCATATCCTACGCAGTGATCTCATTTCCACAGCATTTATTCCAACTTCCAAATTTTTCGTCCATGTCCAAGTTTCACTCCCATAAATCACGGATGGTATCAGGATTGCATTGTGCATCAACTGTCGATTTCAGAGATATCTTCTTAGAGGTCTAAGTGCACCGCCAACCCTTCTCCCAGCTAATTTCCTTCTTTCAATCTCATTTTCACACCTTGCATCTCTTCTAAATAAATATCCTAAATAGACATACTTCCAAGTTCATGACATTCACTTTCACACAACATTGCGTTCTTAAATCTTCTCTTTCAAAACAGTGGAAATAATTAAAAAGCTCATTTAATGCAGTATCTGTGATTTTTTTCTAACCTCTATTACAACATGGTGAAAGTGTAGCAATTTTTATTTTCAATAAAGAAACAAATGCTAGGTCATTAGCAAATAATATCCAGCTTTTTTTACATATTAACGATGCAGATTATATTTACGTTATATGTAGGTATGTACTCATCCTCTCTAAAAATCAGAACATAAACGAAGAATTGATTTTCAAACAAACAAACAAAATATTTTACTTGTTCTTCAATATAATCATGTATTCCTTGTGTTAAAACTTATCAAAACTCCTTATAAAATGAACTTCAATTAAGTATAACTCCTTAATAGCAATGTTATAAATACGATTCTGTTTGCTGGCGGTTTTAAAAATCTCTGTAAATAAAGAAAGTTTTCAAAACTCCTTACACTTCGTTACAATAATGTATTCCTTGTATTAAAACTTACCAAAACTCCTTATAAAAATTAACTGCAATGAATATTATATGACTTATCCAATCAATCTATTTCATACGATATATTTTACATTCGCATTCTATCAATTGCAACAACAATCACTGACAGTTCTTTCAAATGTCAATTAATTAAAATTCAAAAGTAGAACAAAATTATATTGTAAAATGTACTATAAAGATTGCCTACTCAGAGTTTTCTTTAATTTTCTAATTATCCACGCAATTTTCATATTTTTTTGTTCCCATACAACCTTCTCCTGATAAAAGCCTACATGACCAAAAAATAATTAGCGAAATCGGTCCAGCCGTTTAGGTGCGATGCGATGACATCGGGAAATAGCTCTCCATTTTTATAGTTTTCTTAAATTTTCTAATTTTCCATGCATTTTTATTAATTTTTTTCTTCTAAATCATCCTTCTCCCGATAAAAGTCTACACGACAAAAAAGAATTAGCGAAATCGGTCCAGCCGTTTAGGTGTGAAGCGATTTAATCGGGAAATAAATCTCAATTTTTATAGTTTTCTTAAATTTTCTAATTTTCCACGCATTTTTCTTACTTTTTTTCTTCTAAATCAACTTTCTCCCGATAAAAACCTACACGACAAAAAAAGAATTAGCGAAATCGGTCCGGCCGTTTAGGCGTGATGCGATGATATCGGGAAATAAATCTCCTTTTTTATAGTTTTCTTAAATTTTCTAATTTCCTATGCATTTTTCTTAATTTTTTTGTTCTAAAAGGACACTCTACTGATACACGACAAAAAAAGAATTAGCGAAATCGGTCCAGCCGTTAAGGCGCCATCCGATGACAACGCGAAATAGCTCTCCATTTTTATATATAAGATTAAATTTTCTAATTTTCCATGCATTTTTCTTATTTTTTTTCTTCTAAATTAAACTTCTCCCGATAAAAGCCTACACGACAAAAAAAGAATTAGCGAAATCGGTCCTATCGTTTAGGCGTGATGCGATGATATCGGGAAATAAATCTCCATTTTTATAGTTTTCTTAAATTTTCTAATTTCCCATGCATTTTTCTTAATTTTTTTGTTCTAAAAGGACACTCTCCTGATAAAAGCCTACACGACAAAAAAAGAATTAGCAAAATCGGTCCATCCGTTTAGGCGCCATCCGATGACAACGCGAAATAGCTCTCCATTTTTATATATAAGATTATATAAAGAAAGATAATCAACTTATTCTCTCAATTAGAGACAAACAATTATTGCCGATATAAAGTATGCCAATAGAGTTAGTTGTGTAGCTGCTTATAACTACGAAAAACAAGCGCACAAGCTTTAGGATTATCTGGCGATGACTCTTTTAGAAAGAAATTGTCATGATCGTAGAATATTTATATTCTTCAGTGTTTGTTGAAACACCGCAAACTGAAAGATCTTTTAGACCGAGATACTTTCTTAAAATATCCACCTTCAAACTTAAGAAGTTAAAAACAAGCGGTAGGTTGGAACGCTCCGCTCATCTTCATTCACCGGTGTGAAAAACTTTCTCTTCCGGCTGCATTCGAAGGTGTGGATTAGCAAGCGGAGAGCGCGGGTCGAGCGCTGAAAGCAAACAGAAAAACTGCGAAGAAAGAAAAGTCTCTAAGTGTTGGCGTACCGCTGTGAACCCCGCCAATCCGTAACACATCGAGGAATTTCACTTGTCAGACGTTAAATAGTACACGCCAGCGTTAATGGAGTTTGGGGTGGTATAGAAAAAGAAAATAGACAGTACATTTTGATTCAGAAACAGTAACGGTTTGGAATAAAAAGGTTAGGTTCTAAATAAATACTTATATTATAAAGTACCTGGCATTGTAAAACCATGTAGCTAGGGAAAAAAACCAATGAAGTAAAGAGATGATTAAAATATGCACATTATATATATATATATATATATATATATATATATATATATATATATATATATATATATATATATATATATATATATTTTTTTTTTTTTTTTTTTTATTAAAGAAAAATATCATAAAATATACAATTACACTATTGTGTCACGCCAAGTCTCGACAGAAGACTTGTCGGCGTGTTCACTTATATATACACACTTATAAATTCGAAATAACAATAATGTTTCACTTACATCGTTACAAAATATACTAACACTTAACATTTTATGACTATTTACACACTATATACAGGAATTATATACATATATCAGTTATAAATAAATCCACACTTCTGCAACCATTCCTTGATAAGTTTCTTTAGTCCATCTTTGCTCGAGCACCTCTTAATAGTCGCGGGAATCATATTAAGCAGCTTCGGCACACTAAACTAACCTTCTTTTACCGTATTTATTATTAAATTGAGGAACATTGTATCCGTCATTCAGTTTAAATCTCGTACTATGAAAATGTTAAAATTAATAATGAAACAAAGATAAGCCGATGATTCTAAAAGTAGCAAAAAAGTGCAAAGAACGAACGGTAAAAACCGTTGAACGATGCAATGGGGCAGCCGTAATAATTCGGATGAAGCATTTCTATTGACTTTTAGCCAAACTGCTAAGAAAGAGTGAGGCTAATGCGAGTTTTCCAAGTAAAATGAATATTTAGTCGTCGGGCACGAAGAAAACATAAAGTTCGTAATATATAACCAAGTCAGGGAAAAGGTGGAAATTTTTACTAACGCCAGCGCTCGAAGGATGCGCCGTTGCTTTGATATTTCGAGGCAAGCAGTATATCGACAATAAAGAACGTTTTTAAAGAGTTTATTAATTTGACCATTTGTTTTTATTCTTTTAACATTTTATAATCTGACTTTATATTTACTTATTTGTTAGATGAATTTATGATGTGATAGAAGTAATAGTGATGTAATGTTCAAAAGCACACAGTATGACTCGACAGCAAGAAGAAAGAATGTGTAACAACTAATGACTCTAAAAATTCATTAATAATGTTCGATTTTTGAATGGAACAAACACTACGGGCTTACGACCGTCTTATACTGTTATTTCGAAGCCTGGCTTAGTGTGATCACTTTACGATAACAACGTTCGCCATTATGTGGTAATGTTTTGGATGTAAACTTTTCCTTAACTCGAACAAACATCAAATAAAATTCAACTAGAGTTAAAATAACTACTTAAGCTCCCACAATGTAAATCATAAAAAAATCGAAAAGAAATCGAGCTTAATGTTGGTTTGAAGATTAGAAAAACAGTTACATTATTAGAAAATTCGCAAGCTTTTGTAGAAAAAGGCAGTGAGATTATGGTGGGTATTGTACATCTCATCTCATACACGCCCACATCTAATACGCGGAGGTATAGATATCAGCCACCGACAGTTTTAGAAGAGAAGTAATTAAGCCAGGAGACGAAGGCTGTATTGATCGAACAAGAATACCTGAAACTTATAATCCCCACAGGGATGTTGTAGTCTTAGCCGAGAAGGAATTACCAGGGTACGCAGTGGGAAACGTACCCCGACTACCTACCGCGGTAAGCGATAAAATAGAGAAATAAATAACGACGATTGTTTCTATGGTATGCGTACATACATGCATAGACCAGTTGCTTTTATGAAGAGAACGTTACATAGAGACCCAAACTTTTCAACTCATACTTAAATATTTCATGGGGGAAAAAATCCCCACTCAAATCACTCTTTGAGGGTGGAATGCCTAATTAATAAAAAAAAAATAAAACAGTCCTCTGTTTGTCTAGCCAGAGCCATACAATTTAAACACGGCTAGCTGAGATAGTCTAGAAATTCAGTTGCTTCTTCGTTTGGGCTATCTCTCAATTTATTTATCAATGAAGCCCAGAGTATAGAAAAAGTTCCGTAAAACCTACAGGCTTACAAGCCCTGAAAATCTACAGCAAAAATAGGAGTATCACTCCAGTGTAAGGAAAAATATCAGAAAAATTAGGAAGGATGATAGTGGATGGGATTAAAAAAAAAACGTCCAGATTGCAAAATGATGTAAGTGGATATTTTTTTACTGGACGGAATAAGAACATAAATTAGCCGAGATAAAGTCCGAGGGTCGGGAAAAGTACTCGTATGTATAACGTATTATATCCGCGTGGTGTGTGTTCCGTGAGGAAGTGTGAGGATAATTGGGAAGACAACTGGACCAAAATATTAATTAGGCAGGGCAGGGAAGAATTTTTATTAGAGTTGGCCAATGTAAATAGAACGGAGGTTGTATCTCAGCCGGGGAGAAGACAACAGTGGATCGGATAGTCAAGGGGGTGGGAAAGGATGTAGGTACCTGATATAAATGAACAACCAGCGGTATTACGGATAACATTAATAGATCTCAAGAAACAGGCGAAGTGCAGAATAGAGATAACTTAGAACCGCATTCAATCATCGGAAGATCGTTCATAAAAGTTTCCAGCTTTTTTATGTTGTTTTAAAGAAAAATTTGTTTCGGTAAATAAAAGATGTTAAAAAGATCATTCTGATTTAAACAAAATTTACTAAAGATGGGCTATAAAAAAATTAGATAAATGAAAATGACACAATATTTTACATTCCTTAAAGTTCAGATTATGAGGGGATAAGTTTAGGCAAAGATACTTTTTACTACTGCTACGGTAATATTATACTAAGTGGTAATCCTAAGGCCTTTGAGAATATCATTTACACGGGGAACTTATGAGGAACTAGACCAGAGAGAAAATAAGTTTTCCAGCATTCGAAGAAGAAAGTGACAGTTTTCAGACTAACTCTTCGCAATATCAAAGAACATTTGCTTGCAGAGGCTTAGCAGAGGACAGAGAAGCTAAGACCAGATCAACGGATGGGGTTTAATTTGTCACTTTAGAGAGAAATAAATGAGCAACCTACTAATATAAACTTTCATCCTACAAACGAAATAGTATTCGTAGAAATAAAGGCTTAAATGGAGACACGAACAAAACTCGTGTAGGACAATCCATAAAATTTAGTTCTACAGTATACGTATCTGTATTATTACTAAACAATAGTTTGTATGACAGAATTGTAAATATGCCCGCGGGACCAGAAATATCTCTTTTGGTTTCCATTCCACACATGTGAGATGATAGGGCGGGTAGATATCTCCGGAGCCCATCTTGGTTAGGTCGCGTCCTCTGTAGAGGAAGACAACAGTGCCGCCACCAGCCGTCCTCCTCTTCGTAATTTCCTTTTACATCATGATACCTATTGTAGAGGTGGGTTAATAACGCCGTGTCTTAGTTTGTCGGAGGTAGAGTTAATCGCCTAACCGCACGGTACTGTGAGTCTCTTTCTCTCTCTCTCTCTGTTCTCCACTAGGGTTATTATATTTTCATACAGAATACCGCAAACTACCACTAAGCCCACTGAGAAGAGACTCAGGTTTACTGTATTCATATACGTACTTCGGTAAGTTTTGTTAAATTTTCCAAAATTACACTGATTTTTGTGAGATTTCAATTTTCGTCAAACAATGGGTACACGGAAATATTGTTGGCATGTTATTTTGTATGTATTCAATCATTGAAGACACTTCATCAACCGTTACAGAAATTCGGGATTCTTTAGCGGTAAAGGCTAAGCGGGACAAAACATCGCCGAAAGGGTTCATATCGGAGGGAATCTCGTCCCATGTTTAATAAAACGCCAAAACTTATTCAATATTCCAAAAAATATATAAAAAGCCCTTTAAATGACTAGTAGACACTTGTCTTGTTCTCAGCGGTGCGGACCTACAAAAGATCAAGACCTGCAGTTATTCGGAAAGGATGGAAAAATTTACTTTCATATGCAATGCCTCTTCATATGCCTTAACTATATATTTTTATCATTCTTTTCGTTTCCTACTTTGGCCTTATTGATATGAAGGGTACACGGCAAAAAGAAGCTCATTGATTTTTTTTTGTTTTCGAGATTTAAATGCAATTTTGTCCCTGAGAATTGAAAGAGTTCTTTAGAATGGTATGAATTAAATGTAAAAAAATGGCCCATTTCATTGTAAATCACATTGAAAAGAATAAGATTACTGGTATAACTGGCTCATTATAATATGTGAAACCGCACAACAGGCTCATTGCATCAAATACTAGGCAAAAACAAGCTGATTGCTATCAATGTCATCTACTATATAAATTAAAGTCGGGTTAGTGCGAACACTTATAACTCGAGATTGGCTCAACAGATTCTTCTGATGTTTGATTTATTGGATTCTTCTCCGCTCCGGATAACAGAATAACTAATAAAAAGTTAAAAAAATGGATAACAAATTATGTAAAATACAATATTTAAGTTTGTATGGAAAGGTTTCTGGGACGCACCCACGACATCGCGGGTAGTTCCTTCTCATTCTCGCATACGCTCTTACATTAGCCCATCCCACTGACTCCACCGCACCGTTTCGATAGTTTTAGAAATTTCTCATACAAAATCAACAATATTATCGGGCACATTCGTGTTGGTAATAGGCGAGGTAGGGTATGTGCGCGAGGGCATTTTTCTCAAGTTGTTCGCGCCAGAGCTTTGAATACGAATGTAATAGGGATGTTTCAGAAATAGTTTAATGTCATTATTTTATTAGTTTAATTCAATCGAATTAATTGTTTAACGGGGGCGCAGTGCACATCATGTACATATTAACGGGCCACTTCGGGCTAGAACCACAGGACAAGGTCTGTCGGGAAAGCTAGTTATAAATAAATATTTGTTTTTAATTAACATAATGTCTATTATTTAAAATAAGCGCTATTTTTCCAAGAAATGATGTTTGAAATTTTAAATTTGCTCTCCTGTAAAATGATAATTTGTCAATGACCCTGTTTTTGTCGTGTATATACCCTTCATATCTTATTGCAGAGAGCTGCTTCTCATGTAAAGTTTCATCCCAACCTCCCATCTTTTAAGAGGTCTTTCACGTTGATGAATCCCGTGGGCCTGTCAATAAAGTGCGATATGATATAAGAAAGTCTAAAAAAGAAAACAATAATAATCTTTAAACAATATTGTCTCTGAAAGTGACCAAACTATATCAGTTCGTTCTTTGCTCTCTACATAGATCTTTCAGATAGGTATTTTGTATTATGCTAAAAATATGTAATATTCGATTTAACTTCGAAATTAGTATTGGACTGAACCGTCAAAATAACCCACTATCAGTAAAAAGAGCCTCTAGCGACGTTCAAGAATTGAACAGTCGATTTAAGACAGATTTATTCCATTCATAGAGGCACTCTGATAAGGGTTAACTACTAACGATCGAGATCACCAAACTTTAAAACTAGCCTTCAATCATCTTTATCTAAAGATTGTTATTTTCGCCCTGAGAGACAAATACGAATTTCGATGACTTGAGTCAATCACTCTTTTAAGAATGAATTAAGACTGTTTAAAATAAACTACATAATTAATGAAGAAATCGAAGGTAACTGGCCACTCATTCAGTACTTGTACCATGCAACCACCAACTATACTTGGAAATACTTAAACAAATGTTCGGAAAAGTATGAATATTCAATTCAAAACGTTCCAAAATCGCGACTTCATTCTTATCAAGTATATCCACATCCTACGCGCTACGAGAAAATAAATATTTTTCAAAACCACTTATTATGATATAGAAATAAACATGAGGTTTCGCATGCGGGGAAGAGACGATTCGAGGGGTGTCATCCCGCAAATTCCGCCGTTTTTAACAACGAAAAGCCTTTTTTAAAGATTCCTCCAAAGACGCGTAAGCACTCCTCTTTCTTATTTATTTCGTCGGGATCAATTTAAAATTATTTTTATTTCATACCTGCGTGGGCGGCTTTCAGTTCCGGGAAGACGCCAAACTCTGCAGGAGCGCCGCATCAGGCTTCCGTTTCGACATCGCAGCCGACGGTTGAGGAAATTGAAGAGAATATTTCAATGAGACGTTTGACAAGAATGTAATTGGTAAGTTACATCATAAGGCCCGTCAATGAACTAGAAAAGATATCTTTTTTTTTCACTACGCCGTTTCCCTAAAGGGGTAGGGAAAGAGAGAAACGGACTGACCGTCTTTTCTATCCTGAGACTTACATCGCAATACCTTTTCCCACCTCGTATTTCTTTTTACTTCTTAATTATTGATCTTCGCCTTCTACCACTTTATTCTTTCAACATTTCAAATCATTTCAGTTTAAATACTTTCATATCGGTTACAATGCTTATATCCATACTACATACCTACTTTCCTGATACAAGAGCTTTCTCTGGGTGCATTTAAACCAAAGGAACCTATAGAACCAGAGCTGGAAGTGGAAGATATTTTAGAAATCGTTGATATAGACACTAATCTGTCATTGTCCATTACTTAATTAGGTCTTGCTTGTTATTGTTTTCATGGTGTCAATATCAACCATTAAAAGAAAGTATGCTCTGTTTCTAGATTCGGCTCTATGGTATAAACGCACACTATTTAAGAAGGTATCAATCAATCGAGAATAACTAACAATAATTAAGAACCTAGCTTCAAATAACAGAATCAATGAATTCATTTCACGGCTATGGATTAACAGAAATCAAGCGTTGAACGATCATTCACAGTAAATTTACATGTCTTACGTATACGAGTTCTAATTTACATAATACGATCGAAACGAAATTTCATCCTCAAGATTATTCATTGAGTAGATAGTGTTTATTATGAAGCTAATTAAAACCGTTAACTTTGTCACCGGTCTAATTTATGGAGATGAACGATTAGTCATTCAAGATCATAAAATCAACCATGTCAGTCCATTTCGACCAATTTAATAATAAAATGAGTGAACGAGTTCGTCACCCCGTTTCTTAAGCTTTTTTCACACACACTAGTGGTCGACCAGTGATCGAAATTCGACTATAACTTACTTAATTAACTTATAAGTTTGACCATTATAAGGTTCCGTTGTCAAAGACTGAGAAAGCGCTTTTTCAAAAATTTCTTTTAAAAACAATGACATGGATACGTCAAAATTGAAATGTTGATATGTACATTTTTTTCTATTATATTAAAGACAATTAATCTATTCTCAATTTGACCACAGTTAAACAAAAGAATAGAGTCAATGTCAAATACATCGAAGTGTGCGTGTGTAAGTATCAAATACATAACATTACAGTAGTTTTAGTAATGTTTTTTTTATTGAGTTAATATATTTTTATGCATAATTTGAAAAAAAAATTAGCATTCGCCACTCCTTCTCTATTTATATAAACTGTAAGTGTGGGAAAATTCATATTCCTCTGTCCGCGCAATGTTCGTAAAAATGCTGACAAACTTTTTCCTTCGCGTATTAATATATAGATATGTGGTTTCGTTCATTTTCGGTTTCGGTCGATGTCGATTGAGTCAGTTCTTCGGCGTAACATTTATCACTGCAGTGACAGAAACCCATCTGAATGTAACTTCTCATATCTACAGCGTGACAAAGGCCCTACCTACATACGATGGACATTTCGAGTACCATCGGATGTCCCATGACATTCACCCGAGGTCCGAGTCCCGCGATTAGACACGGTCATCAAGTGCCCATGAAATACTGCCTTATCAGGACTCGCATTCGAGCATGCGGAAAAGACGCTGCGTGTAAAAAATAATCGATTATACGCCAATATTTTATAGCGTGATGGGCGTAAGAAAATTCGTATTATGGAAAACGTGAAATTATTATGATCGTTAAAAATGAACCATGTGCATAATTCGTATCGCGAAGATAAATAGTCCAATAAGTAGGTATGCAGTACCTACTAGAGACGACACTTTTTCCTAAGGTTAAGTGACGGTGATCATCTACGAAAATCCACTAATTTGTTGATGGATATCTTTAGTTGGTCGTGAAGCTATTTGGTAAGGTTTAAAAATCGTCCAAGAATTCCCTAAGTGAAATACGAATCCCATCTTCAAAGAAAATGAAAGATTTTAACAGTGAACTAAGAAGCGTCAGTTAACGATACACATGGGTCCTATTGACAAGCCGTTTAAATGGCTTAATGGGGCCCATTTCACTTGCTGCAATAGTTATTCTCTATGTACGAGTATAGTCGTATATTTCTTTATTTTGTGTGTCATATCATTTATCTTATTGTGTATCATGTATTATTTTTTTTAAATAAAATAAAAACAAAACACCAATCTACAAATTACACTTATATGAAACTTCGATGGAAACATCTGACAAAGACAAAGACTATGATTCCAATATTACAAAAAATCGAGACTAATAACAGAAGTGGAGATAGAACATAATATAGAAGGTCAAATATTTATATGAAAGTACAAATCTTCAAAGTTGGTTAAGTAAATGGTAGTTAGATGTATGTTAATTACAACGGATCCTCACCTGTCAGAATATCTTGGTAAGAAACTATACATGGCATAAGTTATTAAAAATAATGAAAACTGGCAAAAATGTACATATATTCATTCATACGGTGCGGGAATATAATTTTATTAGATTTTTTTTCAAAATAATGGGAAATAACCGAACGTTTTAAAATAATGAGTTTAAGAGATTTGGGGAAAGAGAGACGGGCCCTAGGCAGGTCGAAACGAGCTTAAAGACAAATATGACGAAAAAAAAAGTACCTAATCGAGGGAAAATATTATATTATAGAATGTAGGTATACGAAATCTACACTTGAGAATGGAAAACAATTCGGTTTCAATCTACCGAAAAATGAAACGGTTGGGCTGAGAAAAAAAAATGAGAGGGAAAAATTGAAACACACCCGAACGTCAAAAATATTAGTTCGAAATTACTCGATGAAATATGACTCAATTTCTATGGAAGTATATATAATAAAACCGGGCAGGAAAAAAATCGGTAAGAAGAAAATCAATCGAGCTTAATAAAATAAATGGTAACAGGGGTATCGAACATCCTTAATAAGGGTAAACGAAATAATCAACGGAGTAATGGGAAGGAATGGAAAGGAATTTATCGGAGCAGAACAAAAAAATTAAGAATAAGGGTCGGAACGGTCCCGGCAAGAGGTCTAATAATAACACGACTGGCGGTGGGAAACGGGTCCAGTCCATATATTAATCCTGGAACAGGAGGTTGTGTGTGACACGAGCGAGGGATGGGGGAGAACAATGGAATGGAAAAAGCGGCAGACCATTAGTCAGAATTTGCGTCATGAGATGGTGCGTTCAGAGATCCACAGTGATTTGTCTTTAAATACCAAAATGGACACTCGTAAAAACAGTCATTCAAAGCAAGTTTAGTCAAAGGTAGACATATTTCAAGCCAAGGACGTACCCATTTTACTTTAAGATCTGCATTAAAAGCGGGAATGTTTATTATGAGAAGGGTCACCTTTTCAATAAAAAAGGGAACCCTTCTTAAGAGCAAGTCCTACCAAAGAGCAGGCATTATTAGGTAAGGGACTGGTTACGTTTCAAAAAAAAAAATTAGCCCCAAACGAACGCTGTTGCTAAAAGCCGCAAAAGCACCCAATTTGAGAAGCTTTGTTAAAAAAAAATCCAGAGTTTTCCACGGGTGTATCAAAATTTCTGCACGTGCTTACAGTGTAAAGAAGACTTGTATATTACCATAAAGTTCGTATCAAGAAGCACCCGGGCATAGCTCCGAATTTATTGAAGTGACGATTGAACAGTTTGTTGGGAAATATTATGAGTAAATGGTCACACTTCAATGCAGGAGATCGTAAACAACGGCAATAAAAAAAAACGACAAAGAAAGAGTCACCGCTGCACACTTCTTGTGAACGGCGTTAACTGTGCCACTCGTAAATACGAAAGGGGGAGGGCAAATAAAAATGCTTAATTGCTAAAAAGGGGGTAAACTGCGATGGCGGTAATAAAATAAAATAATAATATTAACTACAACAACAAAAACATGATCCCTCCTTGAGAACTGGCGAAATGATTTTTTTCCACCACGGCCCATTAACCCATCCTCATTCCAGAGTAACGCCACCGTAGCGGCTCCTGCAAGGACCTCCGCCACCACCACCACGACCCCCCAACTCCGGGGCAGCCATCCACCGACCAACTGGAGGCAGTTTATCTCAATCTCGACTACATGCGTCTGACGGGCCAGCGCACCGGCCCCCGTCGGCAATTAAAAGAGAAATAACCGCAGAAAGATATTGTTATTATTGAGACGTATTTCTTATTTTTTTCCAAGTTCCCTTCCACTCACCCCACATCCCGGGGACCCTCGCTCTCTGGAACGGACGTGTGTACCGCGCCAGAGGTACTCCTTAACAAATTATAAGTGAGTACGCGTTAAGGAATCCTCTGCGCTCTTACGTTTTTATTTCTCGGCTCATTTTATAACACATCTCGTTCATAAAAATATTTCACGGAATAAAAACACAAGCACCAACGCGTTTCAAAATAACATTACTTTACTATCACGGTAATTTCTTCGAAAGTCACTTACCTAAATAGAGCTGTACCAGTTTGAAATTGACCATCCTTGATTTCTTAACGCTAACAATGAGGCAATAAAGTGATATTTTTAAACAAACCGGTGCTACCGATAACGCAGTATGGAATGGTTCCACACATAAACGGACTCATGGAAAGTGTGGTGAAATCGGCTTAACTTCATTTCAAGCGGGTATTGGTGGATACCGTTTTAACATTTGAAGAATTATTGTCAGCTGTATAAAGAAAAGCGAGTTTCCAAACGAACCCATTAAAATTCTGTTTTGACGGCCAATCAAACTAGGGAGAATTCCAAGTTAAAACAATGGTATGAAGACCACACCATACATCTTTCGAGGTATCAAATCATCTGCTTGAGCAGAAAAAAGGGATTCCACAATATAGCCGACGTTTTAAATAAAACAGTTGGGTGATTGAAAATTTGAATAGAGGTAAAACGGACTAAAGAATAGAAAAAGACGGGTCTTTGGATTTAAACGAGAAGGGAGAGGAGAGAGAAAGAGGAAAACAATTGAAAGGAAAACCGGCGAAATGGAATACGGCTAGGATGGAGAAATTGTAAGATTTGAATATCAAAAACAATCTAATTATTATTAAAACAGATTAAACATCTCCGTTGGAATTGGAATATTAATTAGCGTCAGGAACGAACGGGTGAGCTTATTTTAAAATAACCGGTTAAATTAGTGCCGTAAGCAGCCACGACAACGGATACGAAACACAAAGACATGAAGAGAGTACGCAAAACACACAAGTGTATTAAACAGAACGAGTACAATAAGACCACGCAATATTTACCGAAGGCAATTTGTATCTACTCGGCGTTAAAGCAGTCAAAATATTCTCGGGAGCTCAGTTTGGGATAATGAGTGAGGACAATCTTCGCATCGAATTCAACTGGTGATGTTTTGAAACAGACGAATTATTTTTCTACATTATTTTTCCGCTAGATCTCACACAATTTTTTTTATCAGGGTCGATATGATTTGTACTACAAAAATGTGGTAGGTATATTCAATCATTAAATACTTGAATTAATTTGACTTCAGCGTTTTCACGGTCCTTTGATTCAACAAAAGTAAGTTAGATAATATCAAGTCCAGAAAATCTCCGCTCAGACTTCTGCGCAACAAAACGTACAGTAGGTACTATCTGTGAGTGTTTTCTAATACGGTTCCAAGTTGTTGCAAATTAAAATGGCAAATCTGAAGTTTGAAACGGTAATGTTCTGCTTTCTATGGCAACATTATTTTGCAGCAAAATATACCTTTTGATTATTTATAAAAAGTCGACGGAGGCAAATAATCGTTTGAGCATCCCTAAAGAACAGGACCTAGTTTCAAGAGTAATACAGAATCCACAACGTTAATAATTTGGAGAAGAGGAGTACTCTATAACGTTAAAAGCGAAGTGAGGCAACCACGTATTGGAATAATTACAGATGTTTTAAAGAAAGTGAGTGAATTAATAAATTGTCGTAACAACCGAACGGGTGGGGGGTGCGAGAAGACGGGGAGTGTGTGGTTTTTGAGTATCTCGGGACTTAATACTAAATTTAAGGCAACGTAATCTTTAATGTATAGCGTCGTTTATGGAGATATAATTTTCGTAATGCCTTGAATACGATACAAGAACCTGTGTAGTTTTGTGTGTTTTATGAAACACTAGGTTAAAAGAGAATTTACACTTACTTGTCATTCGGATTTTTATAGACTTTATGTTTCATAAAAATAGTAAATTTTATAATTCAGTAAGGCTCGTAGTTGTCAATTCAGTAGGTACATAATAAAAACATTAAGCAAATAAATTTTCATCAATCAAGACCGTGGTTTGAAAACTTACAGACCGGCAGATTGAAGAACCGAAGCGACTGGCACAGGATAGAAGTGGGTGAATGGACCTTATGGCGACCACATTCTCCACCTTGGGAGCGAACGTGGATAGGTAAGTACTTACCTTGATGGTGAAGAATTTAAGCACACAATTCGCAAGGGATAGGTGATCAGTAGCATTGATTAATGCTGGATTAAGAAACAGTTTTACAAACAACTTAGCTGTTGTTATGCATTCTCCCATAGGCCACGGAGCCAAACAAAAAACGGGATGCGGAAAAAACGCGAGGATAAAAAAACACACAGAAACGCTGGAACAAGAAGATGGAAGTTTTCAACGTACCGACGCGGAACGATCGGCCTAATGAACCGAACAAATCTATTAAAAAACAAACGAGAAAAACAAAAGCCAGAAATATTGGTGGCTTACTCCTTTAATCGCGTTATGTAGAATAGCGTCGAGGAGATCAACAACTTTTTCCATTAAAGCCAGCCGCCCGAACCGTCAATTTTGTTTCATTTCACGTTTAGTTCATACATTTTTTTTTCGTTCATTCGCATTCGATAGTTGAGAAACAATGAGTTGATCAATTCTTCGGGGAGTAGACGGCTAGGATTTCGACTATCGCCCCGTAGTAGGTTCTCGGTGTCGAATGGACAAGCTATAAATAATTTGCTCAAGTACGAAAAGGCAATAAATTGTCCACAGCGCCCGGCCATACTGCGATACAATATTACCTATGTGTCGCGTGATTTGATATTTTTTAACGACACTCCAAATGTCCCACGCGCGTCGCGTGTCGGTTAGGATTGTTACAGAATTAAAATATTAGTACAATTAGTACCTAAGTGTACTACGATTTTTCGATACATTTTATTCAGAACGGGCTCCTTTACGTATGAAAACGACAGAGCGTAATGACTGAATATAAGGGAAATTGCGTCCTCGTGGAATTTCATACGATTGAAGGATTGTACAGTTTGTGAATAGGTATATTGAAGCTTTGTATGGAAAAAAAAATTGTTTACATTAAACCAACCATCGAGCTAACTGTATAAGACTTTCGAGAGCCCGTAAGATCTTGGAGGATTTTGGTCGTGAATATAAACATCTCTTGTTCTCTTGTGATCGTACTGAAAATCACTCTGCGTTATGACTTCGCGATACCAGCCTGTTAATGGTGGACTGAAGATTCCAAGTATTGCTCAGAGTTCTTTTGGTGTCGTATACCTAAACACTTATTTCCGTCAAACAAAGCTTAGATTTGTTTAAATCCACAACCACCAAAAATTAAGCGTTGAAGCTTTAAACAAGAAACACTTCATACCACACATTTATCGAATCCCCTGTTCTCAACAACAGTGTTCCTTGTTTATATATATTTTTTCATTATCCTACCCAGTCTCTACAGAAAGGAGGAAGTAAAAATTCTTTATGCGGAACGGAATTCCAGTATTCCTATCCGGTTACGTCTGAGATGGAAACTAATTACGAATAACTCGTAGGATTGGCGTTGTTGCTCACTCGCGTAATTTGAAGCAGGGCAGAGAATTAAAAGCGTTGAAAAAAAAAACAGGAAACACGATACACAGGTATGTAATTCAGCGTAGTAAGCAGCAACAACTAATACTAGGAATATTTCCTTTGCATCCAGACTCTTCGGAGGGTAGTTTTGACTATCCGCGCAGGTAGGGGGTAGTGCAACCGAACCGAGGCATCTCGTCATTATAATATTGAAAAATATCTAGCGATCCTCGCATTTTTTCTTTATCCAACAAACACGGCGTTACTGTCAATCTTTTCTTTCTGATTTTCAGGATGAAAAAGTCATCAAATGAACCAACATATGCGAACACCTTCCATACCCACTGCGGTATACGCCAAAATAGACTGGGATAAACCTTGAATGATATGGATTTATACCTCCAAATAGTTCCATAGTTCAGAATGACAGCCATCAGCTACAGTGACGGGGGGGGGGGGCTGTACGCCGAAGACCTGATACTAGTAAATGACAAAGCAATACATCTTGTGGCTCATTCAATCAATTCTCCCTTATTAGAGTGGCTCATTAGAGTGACAAAATTTTAGTCTGGACGCAGAAAGTAAAGAAGTAGTTTACAGAATTTCTATAAAAAATGGTACTTCCTCGGCACGGGCATTTGCCTGTTGATGGTGCAGAAGACGGAAGAATCCCATAAAAGTCTAACCAAAAGAACGAGGTTTTTGCGGGCTATACAAAGGAGATGGTGTCTTTAGCGATCACGACCGTTTGATCCAAAATAATAATATGATCTTATCGATTCTAATTTTTATTTTACCACCGATGATAGGTAATGTACGATTTCCGATTTTCACACACTACCCGCAACTTTGATATTAATACCTACACATACAAAAAATACACCAGATATTCCGACTAGGCCAGCATTTCTAGGATGAAACCTACCGTAGATGTAAATATTTAGATGTAAAGATAGGTATGTCAGGATGTGGTGTAAAACAGAACACGCGTCAAAAAAGAAAAAGATTTATTCAAAACATCTGATAGGATCTACACGTCTTTCCAAAAGTAGTTAATAAAATATACCTAATCACATATTATTAATGTTAGGGTGTGTGAGGATGTGTGTGTGTGTGTGTGTAATCGATATATTCAAAGACCAGTGAAATTATTTCAATGAAACTTTGGTGATCTGTTCTACTAATGTCCGGGAAGGTTTAAGCGGAGTATGAGTTCAATACCACTCCTTGGAGGGTAGTTACAAGTAGAAAAGGTTAAAATGTAACAAACATTGCATAAGCCAGGAGTAAATAATGAAGGAAATTTACAGAGCATGTTAATACGAAGTGTATCAAAACGATGTCCATGGAATCAGTCAAGTATGTGCCTCGGGATAATGCCTCATAGTGATATGTACAGCTGACAACCACCCTGGTAACGAGAGATTGTTAAACTAACGCCCGATGGTAGGAAAGTTAACCAGTGAGTAAGTAAACCCCCGTTTTTTAGGATAGTTTACGCAATTGTGCGACTCTGAAAGCGGGTGGACTGAATTCCTCCCCTTCACTCACAATAGGATTCAGAGGTAAAAACAAAGGTGGACGTTAAAACAAATATAGAAACCCGATGAAAAATGTGTATACTTTGGGTGAACGACATTCAGTAGCGGTGATGCAAGTCTCACAGAAATCCGTGGATGTTTCTTTGTGAAGGTAAATATTTGTAGGTAGGTACGTTCACTTTGTGACGAGCTCGAAATCGTTTGCATTTTACATATTTTCCACGATAAAGAATATCGCCCCGAGGTTTTTTTATGATCCTATGAAAAAATAAAACTTGATTAAAAAACAAGCAAAGTCTAGGAAACAAGCTGCGAATAATAATTTACAAAGTAGGTACCGATGTTAACAATAAAGAATTTGCAGATACATGGTTGAAATGATGCTTATTAATGCTTTTACTGGCAGACCATTTCCCAACAGTTGCATGACACTACTATACGTTATTTATGTATTTTTGTAATATGAATCTGGGCTCACTCAAGTGAACAGAAATACACTTATGTCATTTCTCATACTAACCAAAGGATTGTGTAAGTGGAAATGTCTGCACCGGGATACGAATCCACAACCTTCAGTAAGCTGTGAGTTCCAAAGCCGTCGACTGATACCACTCGGCTACCAACCTCTTCAACTTGCTAAAGGTATCTCCCTAAAGGACGTTTCGGAAGTATATATTGACAATTTCGGGGTTAAAATTTTTGGTTGACGCTGACTTGCTTCTTGTTTTCAAACGATATTTTTTTCGCTTTACAAATACGTCAATAAATTACCATATAGTTTCCTGAAGCGAAAGTGAAAGCCCATACTTATAGTGAGATGATTCGATTGATACAAAGCAGCCGATATAGGGACAGGCTATTGATTGATACATTACACTTTAGTCTTATGCATTTTTTGATGTTAAAAAGACGTGCAGAGAGCAGGAAGTTTCGAAGGAGTTTCATTCACTCGACTACATAAATTTCATAAACCTCCATTCAATACTTCCTTTTTGACTCTTAGAGTATATGGAGTCATCAAGAGCTCTCCACTGCGCTCGATCTCACGCAGCTTCGATGAGATGCAAATAAAAATTCGAAAACGTAGACGATAGCAAAAAAATTAACTCTCAAAACAAAACAAGATAAAAATTGATAATTATCTGCCATAAAAAATCGTACTCGGTACTAATAACCAAAACAGACAAAGCTAATGAAAACATAATACTTAATAGAAGTATGATCAGACAATAAGACATTAGTTTTTATAGACAAATAATACATCAGCCGTTGGAAAAATGGGATTAACGCTACACAGTGTTATTATTGATGGCGCGTGATTAGGGCTCGATTGGGAAACGGATAGGAATCCTATTTTATTAGACATCGCGCCGATGATAGATGCATCGGGAGTTTCCCGCGATCCTTGTTTCGGCCCCGCCATTCCTGGGGAGACGGGAAGCGATGTATCAAACAAGAGATAATAATCGTCGCTGGCTACGTAGGAACATGTACCGAACAGATTGTTTTGTCATTTATTACACATTTATCAAGATCGGAGATCTACAGAAGATAATGATCAAGCACTCAGACATAAACTGCTATAGACCGCGTGATGTAAACATAAGAGGTTCTTTTATTTATTTTTTTATTGATTTCTTCTAAATGAAACGTTTTTATTTATTTTTCGATGTTTTGATTAGGATTTCACGGCGGATGTGACTGGAAACTTTTCGTAATCAGTTAAATGCTCTCCGGTAATTAACCCTTGCTAGTCTACCGTTACCCACTTTTCAATAAACAAGCATAGTCCCTCTAAAATATATATAGGATTTCTATCCGGCAGCCTTCCGAGTTGTCATAGAAACTGTGTTTTTTGTAATAATGTACGTCAAAGATTATGTTATGGGCATGTTTCCGATCATACCATTTACTTTTAATTGGTGGTAAATAATTTTCGAAAAATACAATTATTATCATTATTAAAGTAATCACAAAAATGTCACAAGACGCTAGAGTAAGGGTTTGAAATGGTTTACCGCTGATTTTTATAAAGTGCATAGCTCGAGATACTCTGAAAGATACGATACAAATTTCGGATAGAAATTTTATATCATCTTTGTTTATTGATAGGTACACCAAAACGGGAAGAAAAATATAATTTTAATAAAATATAGAAGAAAGAAAGGTTTTTGAAAGCCGTTCAATGAATCAACGTGAACTTTCATCCGGTCAGATTCATCAAATGGGGGAAATTTAGAATAAAAAAAAAAACAGAAAACAAGCGAGCGGAATTGACAATCAGTTCGAGACTGAACGTGTGCTGAATGTTAATATACGTCAGAAATTGCCACGGTGCAGACTGAGGGAGTCGAACCCAAGACCCTCGAGGGATGAGAGATTTCTCTAACGATCGCCCCTCGAATAGGTATTCGCCGAAGGTGATAGTTGCATCCAGAATTGAATTGAATCATCGTCAAATCCAGCCGTGCATACGTGTTTGGAAGACATAAAAGCGAAAATGGGATGGTTGACCAAGCAGATAGTTAATAAATAAACGAAGCAGGGGATAAAAACTTAAATCCGGGCTGATTTAGGCATAAATCACTCTTGAGTTCGAGACTTGTGGTGCAGTGAAACTAAAGTTAAAGCGATTTATTTAAATCTAGAAGCATTGACGAACTCTTCTGATGCACTCTGGGAAAGCGCAGCCTTCTCAGGTGTAGATAAGGTTGACTCGACACTATCGAAAGAATGAGTAGAAATTAACTGAAACTTATTTTGTGTTTTTGATTACGAAGAATACAGAAGAAAGAATTTACGAGATGAACCACTAGCTTAGTGCAAGTGTTAGAATAACGTCACGATTATAACCAAATACCAGCGAAACCTGTCGGACGAGAGGCACGAAAAACGGCAATTAAAAATTATTTAATTGACGTATAAGTCAGTTATATCGTAAATCGTATAGAGTCCCAATTTTATTGACCATTTAATAATTATTGTAAGTTGTCAAAACTTCATTCAACAATCTTATCTCTCTAATGCGACAATCCACTCCCGAGAAAGTGATCTATACACAACCGAATTCGAATTCGTGGAAAATGCCGTTGATTCTCGGAAAAAACGGTTAGTCATATTTCTCAGAAACAACTCAATACCAAACATATCCTACACGATGCGTCTGTATAGATCCGAAAAGGAGTTTCAGCATTATGGGATGAAAATTAAAAACGCTTTATCATATAACTTTCTTTCATTCACTTGAGAAAAAAACCTACATAATATTATGATTATTGAAGTACCTATTAGAACAAAGAATAAAGTCAGGAGGCTGGCAAACTCAATTCTATTCTATATAGTTATATTACAAATATTAATGCGTATAGGTTATAACAATGATAAAATAGAAAAGTATTGCCTCAATGAATATTCATTTATCCATCTAAGTCTTAATAAAATCATTACACTCGAGTAAATTGGAGTGTGATATGTTTACGGCCAATTTCATACATATTGTGCAGCATTTTTTCGGTCGTTACCGACAAAAATCAAAGTGATACATACGGTTCTACTCTTTCTCTACGGTCCGTACCGGGGGCAAACGAAAGGACAAGCTACGTACAACTTTATGAGTGCAAGGACGAACAATTGTCAACAACTAACAGCCACAGGTCGGAAAAGAGCATGATCTTTGCTGAATATCAGGGAAACGAGGAAGATGAGAGCAAACTGTGGAATTGGAATACGTCACGGCCGTGCTTTAAATGGGATGTAGAATGTCTCAAAAGATAGACTTTAACGAATGTCAATTGATGGGATTTCTATTATAATTTTTATGACTTTCGTATGTTTTTTAAGAAAACATACGAAAGTCTTAAAATAAATTCATTAGGAAACCAATCGATCTACATTCGAGAATAGGGTTTCTGAGCTCCTCAATGGGCATTATTCATATTATTCTGACCGTATAGAAACGGAGTAACTTTTTTACATTCATAGGTCAAAATAGATACATAGGTCTTCTCCCAAAAGTCTCAGAGGGAAGCATATTGTGCCTAACAACGAACACGAGAAGCTGAAGAAATAAAGTTAAGAAAGACCGAAAAGAACCGAAAAAAACACCGAACCGAAATGAGCCGCACATGTGTCATAAAGAAAAAAGGAAGAAAGGCCCATATGAAGCACGTCTATTTATTTTATTGTGACAAATATTATTATCACTTATCCAACGTCAAATAAGACAGATATCATATTATTTATTTTGTCAGTAACAACAACGTATGTGTGCTGGGCTAGTAGGTACAAACAAACAAATAACGTATTATATTTCCAGCCTAAGGATGGGGAACGTATATACATATTATGGGGGGGGGGGCACATTATTCCTCAAGGTAGGTATATAAAAAAGAGATTATAGGTATTTATTCGTTATTCGTACGTAATAGAAAAACTATTTCTTTTCGGATCTCCTGTCTCTTGTATGCGCATACGTTTGTCTTTGTCTCGACCCCCCAACCCTCTTACCTACACGCACACACACCCCATGGGAAAGACGATAACGATATTTGTTTTTCTCCTTCTTACGTCTTAACTGTGATCGTACAGGGTGTTGAAAAATTCACATCTTTCGACAGAACTATTCCTTAAAACTGAAAGATTACTACTACGGGTGTGATTTTCGATTAAACAACTCCACGGAAAAAAATCATGCTTATAATTATTGTCGACCGAAAGTCGATGTTTTCAGAATTCAATCAACAGGGAAATATTGTTACTATAAATATAATTCAATACAATGTTGCTACTAGAAGTTACGACAAATTGTCCACACTTCTAAACGTGTTAAATTGAAATTGGTTGCCTTTAAGGGACCATATAGCCGATTTTAAATGCAATCATCAATTGATGATACTTTTTTACGACAGCCAGGTTGATCTGGTTTGGCATATTTTCTAATCATTTGACACTTGCGCAGCATTTGTTCCAACCTAAGTCTTAATTATTAAAACGATGCGATAAGTGCCAGCCATTGTAGTGCCGGAGATTTATTTGAACAGTGATTCGTTTGTATTTTGGTAATGATCTACTGGTTTACTTAGAAAAAATATTCACATTTTTTTTTATCAATAAGTTAAAAATTGAAAGAATAGTCAAGAAGGACACCCTGTAGGGCCGGCCACTCACCCCCACACCGTCTTGATATCGTTATTATTATAATTTTTTTCTATTCTTCCAATTCCAGATATTGTAGTTCGCAAATCCGATAAGAGATTTTCACCGAGAGAGGTAGGTATTACGTAGGTAGGTACCTACATACTTCTAGTAGTCGGGGTTGTGTTAGGTCGGACAGAGCCAGGTCTCCATCACGGCTGCCAAATCTATTTTTAACGACTGTCCTATGCTAATCTTGATCGGCAACTGAATGGGGGCCGATGTTTTATCGGGATTCTCCGAGACCGACTGGACGACGCGGCTCACCTTTCTCGAACAAAGAGGTAATTGTTTCATGTAAACTATCTGAAACATGTAACTATACCTAGGTTATAATAATATATTCAATCAAACAAACATAAATGTTGCATACTTTTATTTATTCTTTAGCGCTGGCGCTTCGCAATGATTGATTTAGGTCTCAAAATATCAACATCAGTGAAAGAAAAATTGTGAAATGGAGACCAGAGGCAGGGACTAGGTCGAGTGCAATATGGCCGTCAATAGGTGTTCTCATGGTAATGTGTAAAAAAACGTACCTAGGTAGGTAACCTTTTTAGTGCTTTATAAAAAGTTTTCTATTTTTGAATGTTAATGTGCATTTGACATCTGTAAGATCTTGATAATTGGTGCGTTTTTCAGATAGTGGTTGGAATTATACCTATATAATTTATTTACCAAATAAGTCCTCCAGACATCTTGAAGTTGGTATAAGGAGAAATACAATTACTAAAAAAAAACATTACTTTACATATTTATAATTAAGGACAACGTCTGTTGGGAAACCTTGTATTAGATAAATCGGATGAGCCACTTCACAACCAGGAAAAGCAAATTCAGGAAAGCTAGAGACAAATAGAGACCGGATTCAAAAATAATTCAAACACAAAATTGTAAAAAAAAAAATTAAAATGAAATCTTACCATAATAATTCGCTAAAACTTAGGTTTAATGGACTCTATTCATCCAACAAAATATACAATAACGTAACACGCTTCAAATGTGACTTATTTCCTACCACACCGCCATCTCTTGGATTTTTTTTGTTGTTACCCAACTATTACAGAGGAATTGTTTTTATTGTAAACTTATGACCCGTCGTCAAACTTCATCTCGCGTCCGAATCAACAATAACACAATGCAATAAATAATTCGCTAAATTGAATTAAGTTTACAGGTATGTGTATTTAATTCATGTAATAAGTCAAAATCATTATTTTTATTCAGGGTTAGGTCGAAATTCGACGGGCGGGTCAGCTAGTACCTGATAGATAATTAAACCTAAACATAATTCAAAGGTTGCAATGTAGAAATGGAGAATGTATCCGATAGCCGTGAAGTGTTATTCAGTGTTATAAGAGTTCAGCGATAACCATTCAATGAACAACTGAACTATCCGTAGCAACAACTATCGACGTAACAAACAATCTAATTAGCAAGCAATATCTTCACCCGGACGGACTACCTACTACCACCAACTCACCTGTTCCGGAGCTTAACTCGATTGAAAACCAATCACTAGTACGGTACGGATCTGCTCCTAGTACCGATAGCGGTGGGTAGGTACTTAAAACAACAACAAATAATATACTAGTCATAATTATATTAAAATATATTGCCATACAGAAGAGTATAGGGACGGTTAGCTGACCGCTCCGGGAAAGTTACATATTACCTTCCTAATTACAACTCACTATAATAATAACTATCCGGGTAAAACGAAATCAGCGTCGCACACCAACAGGTAATATGTAAAAGTCTGAGGGAGAAAACTGATTGACTTTTAAATTCAATTACTGCGTATCGAAAATAATATCGAATAAACATCGTCATTTTGCCGTCAACCGACAAACTGTAGCATCACATCAAATTATAAAAAATCAATTATGCACGTATTAAAATCAAAATCGAATACCCTTTAATACATTTCAAATAAAATATTTAAAGAAAAATTAACAAAGGTGCAACTAGCGCCTGAAGTTATTCAAATTATACTTTGCCTTTATAATTATTATTTCAGTCTTTTTTGGTTGGGTTTGTAATTGTAAGGAGAACCCTCATTGATGAGGATCGTGACTATCATCATTCCAACCAGCCGTCCCAAAATTTACCGGTCCATCGCCAAACTCAGGACTTCCTACAGTGTCCCCCTGTTACATGTTTAACCTGGTCGCTCCATCTCACCGGAGCCCGACCCCGAGCTCTGGTGTGAAGGTTTTCAGGAAAGAAAAATTAAGAGAGTTGCGCTGGACGTAAGAAAATTCAACGAGCATAGTAACGTTTCTTATGTAACCGCTTGGTGCTTTGACTTTTTTATTATTGAATTTTAATTGGCATTGACAAAAATAACTGTCGTTTTACAATTGGTACGATTGACAGAATGCGCCCTACAAATATCGTTCAAATAAGATGCACGGTGCTTCGGTCGGATTTATATTGATAAAATATGTACCTAATTAATGAATCATTGTACCTACCGATTCGAATTCGATATTCATAGTTTAGATAGGACAAAGTCTGTCGGGTTAGCTATTCTTTAATAAATGCAAGAAATGTGCAAAAATACACAAATAGCTTATTTTAGATTAAATTATTCAAATCACAATTGTTCGAATGCTAAGTTTTGAAAATTTGAGCATTAGAACAAACTTCCTGTCGCCGGAAACACATACGCGGTTTTTTCCTTCTTTCGTGCGCAATAACTTCAGCACACTCCATTCGAAATTCGATATGAAACGAAGCCATTAGCGCCACATGCCAGCGCCCGCGAAAGAAAAATAAATTGGAAAAGAATACCATAAAGGGAAACCTTCACGGTGGATTAAGTGTTGGGTGTTGATGCATGAACAACGCCATAATCTAAGGTTAATCCAAAAAATTACCCGCAATTTGTTACGGACGGCCGATACCAGAGTCGCGATAAAAAACCAATTCACACAAAATCATAGGTGTGGAAAAGGGCTAACGGGGTTGGGCGAGGATGTGATTATGTGGATGTAATTTCGAGTGAGGCATTTCGAAATAATATCGCGGGTAATTTGAATCGCGCCTCGAAAGGGCGATGAGACGTGGACTGGGAAGGAAGAAACTGGACGGTCTGCACTCGAAACTCCGGACGAAAGCGTCAGAACGTCATTATTATAATGCTCGGTTATAAAATAATGTGATCGCATGCAGTGCGGCTCGTCAATAGTCGAGCTCACGTCGAGGGAGCGCTGGTCCATCCTCGGTATCACGCAAACGAAGAGTTACAAAAGCTATCGATTGATTCCATTAAGACCACTCATTATCAGATCCTGATAGAAACATCGAATACATCGAGGGATCGAATATTGAGCATAATGTTTCCCAGATATGATAAACTTTACTCAAAAGAATTCCGAAAGGAGAAAGTGTAGGAAAAGGAACGACTTTGAGTTTGAGTATTAGAAGTGATCGAAACACCTCTAAATCTAACATTTTTGTAATAATTAGGTACCCAAACACTAAAGTCGAAAAGTTTATATCAAGAGGTAAGTTCAAAATATTCCGAAAAAGTTCATTTCACCTATACTTTGATAAACCGCAAAATAAAAGAGAGAACATTATAACCATGTTCGACTGACTTTTATCGGTCTATCGAATAAATAATAAACTTCAGTGTGATGTACAAAAAAACTACTCTGAAAGATATTTTGACCCGCTACGCGAGCTTCTGTCAATCATCGGTGGAAACACAACGGTGGTTAGTAGATAAAGGGGCCTGGAACAGATGAGCGGCGGGGCGAACATCCGTTGAAAGCGCGGAATTGATTTCGAAAATAATATCAAACCAAACAACAACGAACGACTGACGCGGACGAAATGGATTATTATTATCACCGCGACGGTTTGGTTCGCGCAAGCAGGGTCGTCTGTGCCTCGGTGAAATCTTCGAGAAAGAGTACGTAGACTACTTTGTATTAATTTACACATACGTTTTCAAAGGAAAGCAAAACCTGTGCTGAAAAAGGAGAGGTCTGGCCTACGGATTCGAATCCACAAGCTTCGGATTCGAGGTTAGGTTTTTCATAAAGATACGCCAGTGTAGCCGACAGAACTAATGACCTGAAGCAATTTTTCAAGTCAACCGGTCCCGATCAATCTGAGAAGCATCCCAACTCTTCGTGAATTTGAAAAAAAGACCAAGATAATTCTACCCGAACGGAATCAAACGTGGCGCCTCTTGATCAGATGTCGCCGTCTATAATCTACTGAGGACGGTACGTATACGGTACACTTAAAATTAGCTAACCATCAAAATACATTGAACTTAGAAAATGGGGTTGAAGAAAACGGCAGGGGTCACTATGGTTTTTTGACAAACCGCTCCATGATAGACAAGGGGATGGTTGATTGCTCTCTAATACTGAGACCTTTTTGGGATAATCAGGATATCTGGTTATGTATCTCGATATTAAAATGGACAGATCTCGGCAGAAGGAAAACTATTTGGCAAGCGAAAAATTGAAATTCGTCACCAAGATTGACATTCGAAAAAGTATGGATGTTTTGAAAGATGCGATACTTTCTAGAGTCATTGAAACAGTGTTTCAACAGATAAAAAAGGTCGTAGCAGAATACTCTGCATGAGAGAACAGTATGCGAGCCAACATGGCGCACAGAGGAATCGGAGCAAAAGCGTTCAAACTTCCGTTCGATTAAATGACATGTATTAAGCGGTTTGATGGTATGAGTTAATATGCGATAGATATGTCAAATCACTGATCGAGTTCCAGCATGGTTCGGCCACGTGAGTGATCCCTGGTATTTTTTTAATCATTAACATCACACCTGACCAATGCTTTGATTGACAAACTTAATAAATGAAACGCTTTAACTAAGCAATCGGCATAATTTACCAAAATTCAGATGTCTTAACTTAAAGGACCGAACATCTGCAGAAACAGATTTTAGTAAATATTCTTGACAGCCCTGAATGATAGAAAATATGAAAATTTTGGGTATGAATAATACGCATACGGAATATTGTGCACTATCCACAATGCACGGATTCACTCGAAATAAGCTGATGTACAGAACATACCTGAAATTGCATGCAATTAGTACAAGATTTGATGGAATAATTCAAATATAGAATTTGATTGAAATAACATTTTAGATAAACGCATTGTCGAATACTACCTACGCATAGCTATTATAAAGTACGGTTAAAACTGAATATAGGTCCTTCACTGTAGACGCTAAACTAATGGACAAAAAATACTACAAGAATCATACAATCGGGGCATCTGAAAATTAATGACCATTGACCACCGTAACAATGAACTGGAGGAGTAGTGACAAGTGGTGATGCTCGTCGCGAGACGGATGATGCGTGTTCCCTGTGAAGACTTTATGGTGACTGATAGTTTGTTGTGCTGCATTGTACGGTGTGGCAGGATGCTACCGGATAACGACAACATGGAGAAATGCTATTGGTGGATGATGTCGTCATGCAAAACATGGCCGATACACCGTCAAGAAATGTAGATGAAGTGATTATCTTAAAAAGTATTTTGTTAAAATTTAATGGTGTCGGTATGGACTCAGATTTGAATAAGATCGCTACTGGATTGAATCAAGACCGTTTCGTGAATAGTCTCCTATTTTCAAAATTATGGGTTATAAAAACTCCAAGGATTTGATATATAGAATAACACAACGATCGCTTTTATAACAATGGAAAAAACTTACGATTTGAAACGTAAAACTTTTAAGCGTCTTGGAAAATAAAATAGTAAAAGGTTTGTAAAGAAATACTTCGGGATCAGACAAAGTTATTTAACAAAATTCAACCCGTAGAACAAAAAATATCGAACGCCTTCGACTAAATCAGATGAGGGATTTCATTTTTAATTCCTATACACGAGTAACTAAAACGGGAAAGTGAAACACAAACACGTTTAAGCGGTCACGAATGTATCGGGAAAACAACTGGTGGAGAACAACAACGAGAGAGGAAAAAATGATGAGCGTGTGAACGCTACTGGGGGTAGAAAAAACCTCCCAACAAGTAGTACGTAGAGGAAACACACGAACAAAAGTGGTGTTGAGCTTTCGACCGACCGATGGCACACAGTGCTCCGTTGCTTGTACGCTTGCTTCAAACAAAGTTTTGTAATTTAGACAAAATTTTAAAGAGCTTGCATCAATGAAAAATATGTGATCCATTTTCTAAATTTGTAGTTATGAAAGATTTCCTAATAGAATCAAATATTTTTGCTTAGATGGCCTGCTTGCCTGGACCACACATTTCAGAACAAGAGTATTTTTCTACTTCAAATCTAATACCCGGAGTCGAAATCCTAATTCATAATTGAAAACAGAATGGCATAGGAAAATATTATATTAAAAATTCCCGCAACAAAACAACAAATGGAAACAATCTTTATTTATGCCGAGGGATTTCTTGTAGCAGAAGTAATGATCCAGATTATTACAGGGCGTAAGAATAACAAAGTATAAATAACAAGCGGTGATAGACGTCATAATGATATGTGCTGTAATGATAGACCAAACGAAGGCTACTTAACGAGCGGTGCCGAAAGTAGGAGTGGTTGGGTGGTTTCGTGTCTGTTTATTTTTTATTCTTGGATCGAATTTTCGGGAATCCGGTACAAAAGCAATTCGAGAAATCGCGCTAGGTTCAAGTTGGTTATGCTCAATCAATGGTCAAATAGGCATGATTCCTTCCCCAAATGTCTCTACAATCCATCAATCACGGAACTGTTATTCACAATCCAGGAAGCCGAAGAAGGCCAAGGCTGACTTCTCAAAAGGGATTTACTGCTAATGAAGCGCTGGAGCTAGCGAAAGTTCCTTGCAAGGAATTCTGATTATTGAATGTCGGAGAAAAACTCAAAAAAACATGTAATAAAACGATATCGAAACTATAAACTTGACCCCCACGGTGCGGTAAATCGAAAATATCTAGTAAACTAACAAAGTAGAGAATCAAACTCATATTTCAAAAAAACATACACGCATCCCCGCGAATCTTAAATCTTGCGCGGGAGTAATTTGTAATGTCTCCCGCTGGTATCGGTCGGATAATTGTTAACTACGCATCTAAGCTTACTTTACTTGAGCAAAAATTTGTGTTCGATAGAGAAAATAGTACCTATGAAAGTATTCTCTACTCCTGGAGAGAATGAATGAAAAAATATATACGAACTTGAAACTATTTGGCGCAATCAAAAGCGAGTCATTGCACTTTCGTCCAATAAACACGCTTGTCATTTTTTTCCGGTGATGGAAGGTTATACCTTTCCCCTCCGCCATACATTCATGTTTTGTTTACCAAAATACTGCATATAATAATATTGTGTTGAACTTTTGAACTAATGTTAAGATACTTAAATTGGAGCAGTTAAACCTCAATTGTTTTTAATTTTTGTTATATGTGAAATCTGTTGTGTTCTTAGAAAAAAATATTATTATACTCAAAAGAGGTGCAACACCTGCGCAATAAAAGTCATTACCTCCAAAAAATAGTGAAAAGGTATAAGTACAAGGGAACTACTAAACATTACGGAATCAAAATCTAGAAAAGTACGTACCACAAAGGGAATAAAGTAAGAATAAACGAATATATTGATAGGCGATATATTGGGAGGCTGACGAGCTACCTATGGTTGAGGTGGGGGATGAGTTCGTTAGAGCGTTTTCTCACTACGCTCTGCGTGTAACTCAAAAGAGTCACCTAAAAACACCAAACATTATTTTTTAAATGAATTTTGGCTCACTGAAAGTGAACACAAGTTCACATTTGAAAATTTTCACAGAAATGAAGGCTTGTGCTGTGCAAGATAAGAAGCCGGGATCGCACCTACGACAGAACTGATAGACTACCAACCATTTTATTCGACCGTCTTTCGGAGAAGTGTTGATTTTAAATGAAACATACTACAGTTGACCTATACTTTGACTTACTTTTAAATAGGTAAATATCGGACTGGGCCACTCTGATGTAGGACCCTCACGACGATGTCGGACTTTTACACGCATTTATTTAATGCGTGTAAAAAGGAATCCTCGAATTCCTGTAATACTTAGGCGGTGGAAGGTCTTATCCAATGACTTAGTTTAAACTAAACAGAAATTGTAAGGGTGCAAAAATGAATCTCACAAGGATAGAAATAAATAAGATATAGAACGGTTTAATCAAAGCTACAGTACGGAATTGTGTAATTAAGTAACCTTATTGCGACGTCATAGGTGGGCAAATATCAATTCCTGAAAAAAAACAAAATAGTATAATTCAGCATGCTGAAATTCGCATATCAGAAATACCTAGTTCCTATACTTTGATACAAGAGCTCGTATGTAAACTTGTGACGATTTTAAATACAATAGTTCGCTCTGAAGATAGCACTCCCTATAGGGAATGCCTCTATCTGATAAACATGTAGAGATAATCTGGGAAGGGAACCAATGTCTGGTGCGGTTCGGCAAAATATTTCAGTAATACATATTATTATTTGTAGATGTTTTGCTAATAATTCCACGCACCCGGGGGGCTTCGTCGGAGAGCAACAGAACAAAAGTTGCGATAACACATAGATGGCGGGTAGGAGGGGAGGGGGGCAGTTATCACTAGAGAACACTACGGGGGTGCGCGGCCACCCCCTCCCGTCGCTTGAGAGTTTTGCCCAATCATGAGAGGTAGACGAGGGAATATCCCAGAATCCTGCGATACCAAACACTACCTCTACATCTCCTCGGATTGTACCAACACGGATGATATTACTACAAAATGTTCATACGTACCAAACACACACGCGCTTCTGTATTCTTACAACTAGTATCCTACATGCCGGTGCCTTATAAAAATACATTTATTGTAATCATATATCAATAAAAGACAAAAATAGTTCTATCTAAACTAAACCACCCAACAGGTGCGCTCATTAGAAAGGTAATAAGGGGAGGTTCTTTGAGACTATCCTTGCACAAAAAAAAATATTTCTATCTATGTTGAACTTTGACACTATCCAACCGGTGTACCCTACAGCCGGTCTCATTTGAAAAAGAATACAGCGAACATGGTTTTTAACAACTTAATAAACACTAATATGTCACTATGGTTTGTGGTTATTGCGTCAATAATGACAAACAATCGTAAGAACAGGACTGATGGGTTCTACATGATGGCTGATGGTTGTACATGACTATCCAATTTATATCATTTATTCGAAAATCGAAACAATGTTGCTCAATTAACAACCAGCAGAGATACCATCAGCAGTAAGTAGCAGCAGATATTTTGTAACATCAGAAATAGGCCCATGGTATGACATACGCGCTTTTTTATGTAAACTTTTGTAAAATTGACTCTTTGGCAGCGTATAAACATGAGCAAACAGTGACAATATACTAAAACAAAAAAAAAATGAAACAAGGGCCAGCAAGAAAGTGGAATAAAATTCATCGTAATCAACTGAACTAACTTAAAATATAAAAAAATCATGAATTCCGATTTTTATTCGTAAATACGTTTTGAATAAAACAACTTCTCAGTTTTATACATTAGTATAGAATAATATTAACCGTGTGAAATAAAACGTACACAAGAAAACATTAGACGTAAGTTTAGGGCATAAAATCCCTTATTTTACCTTTCCGTATGTTTCTATGTAATTGTAACAAATTACGATGGTAATCTTCTCGGCTTTCCCCGCTCTTACCTTTTTTTATATTTTCTTTAACCAAAATAATATAGGTATGAATTTACTTTATGTTTGCAGAGAGGCTGTTAAAACAAAACGATTGAAACCATGACATAGATACTATAAAGTATTAATAGTGCGATGATGCTAACGTTACCCTAATCATGATCCCAGTTCAGTTAGTTATTAATTAAAAATATCGTGATTGCACACATACGCTGAAGAGAAAAGGGGTTTGGATAAGTACATTTCCTTATTACAGTCCACTAAATTTTCCTGCAGACCACGTCAGCTGAAAAGGCTTCATCGACGTGTGCAAGCAAACAGCGCCTTTGAGGTGATCTAAGAGGGTATTTTTTTTAGCAATAGGTACATACTAATATGTAAACAGGTATAATTATTTTGAAGATCTGAAAAATAAAGAAATGGATTACATAAATATTTCTTAAAACTTCAATAAATTTCATTTTATCGGTATACAAAATGCGAAAGTAATAATACACCATATCTTTACTATCAATCAGCATTAAACAACAAATAGCAAAAAAATGTCCCTGCTGACATTGACTAAACAATAAACATAATATTTTAATTCACAAACATAAAAAAAAAAAAACTCCCAGACATAACATTTTTATTATCCACAGTAGATATGAAAATATAAAAGCTTAGTTAGAAACGAGATGAAAGAGATAGCAGTACTTCGTTAACACCGACATAATACTAACATAATAATAAAATCATTGTAATTTTTAATATAACTTATGAGAAAATGATGTATAAAACCTTCGAGTAAAGCTCCGTTGAAAGTTTTATGTATACGAAGACTCGTCGACATTATTTTTTGTCGAATACAGAAGCTTGACGTAGACGAAATAAAAACCGAGAAAAAAAGATGATAAATTATCTAAATAAAATAACAAGTATATTAAAATCTACGAAACATTTCGGTGATGATGATGGTTTTGATATTTTTTCAGAGGCGAGAGTGTGAAATATTTTGAAGGGATTTTGAAGAATGTCATCTATGAGATTGAGAAGAAAAACGGAGACATCAATTCAACCGCTGTACAAACTATTTATTGTGAATGTGTTTAAAAACCATATAGAAAGAATACATGAAAAACGTGAAATATTTTAAAATCTATGCGAAAGTTAAATGCTTTGAATTTCGATTGTGAATGTAGGGTGCTATGCACACTGTTTGTTTCTCAGTTATGAAAGTTTCTGTTTGGGGTTAAAACAATTACCAATGTGCTGTGTTATAAATTATGTTTATTTTTATACTAAAACTAGCTTTCTCGACAGATGTCGTCCCGTCTATACTACGAATATTGAATTAGAATTTGTATAAGGAATTAAGTAACTATGATTCCGACCGATGTATCAGTTTTTAACGACGTTTACAGGAAGCACATTCTGACAAATTCCACAAACTATCAACATTATTTGACAGATGTCCAAAGGCAATTAACATAAAGAAAAATAAAAAGTTTATACTGACAAAAGCAGTTTGAAGGTAACCAATGTAAAGTTTTCTTAAATGTCTATTGTTCCGCGGTCCTTGTTATTTTTTTTTTCAGAACCTTTTCCCAATCAATCAATCAAATCTCCCTTTGAACTCCACTTAGGAGCATAGGGAGGCAACAAGAGCTCTCCATTGCACTCGATCTTGTGCAATGCTTATGACCTCCTCCCACACCAAGTCCATTTCTCTCAGCTCTGCCTCGAAGGAACGGAACACGGTATGAGAGGGTCTTCCACGTCTTCGAGACCCTGATGGGAGGAAAAACAGCGCTCTCCTCGGCCAACTATCATTCAGCATCCTCAACACATGTCCCAGCCATGCCCATCTCCTCTCCGTAATGGTGGAAGTGATGGGCCTGCGCCGGGTGCGCCGACGTATAGGGTTGTTCGTGATGCGGTGGTACCATCTTATACCCAAAATTCTCCTGAGGCACTTCGTTTCGAATGCAGATACTTTTTGTGCCTGGGCTTTAGTCAGGTGCCAGGACTCACACCCATACAGAAGAATGGGCAACACACACGCATCAAACAGTTTACATTTCGTCTCGACACTATAGGGCTCCATATATAGAGATAAATAATTATAAAATGTCGTGTATTTTTTTACCGGATATTTACTATTTAAGACCAAGGGTGTGTTAAAAAAAACGAATGATAACTGAATCTTTCGACTTAGGTACGCAATCGTCTCGCATAATATGAAGGCCTGATTTTCTTACAGGCATCGCTATCCCTTATAATCTGGCACTTAAACACTCGGTAATATTATTTAATTAACGATAAACAGCTACCGATAACCATCGACGGTCACCAGGTCTCCCGGGTGGATAAATTTAAATACCTGGGAGCAACCATTACCACCTCTGGTGACCTCGGGGCTGAGCTCCCGATACGTATCGGTATGGCAAGTGGCGCCTTTAACAACATGACCAAGATTTGGAAAGCGTCGGCGTTTAGTGTCGAGACGAAATGTAAACTGTTTGATGCGTGTGTGTTGCCCATTCTCCTCTATGGGTGTGAGTCCTGGCACCTGACCAAAGCCCAGGCACAAAAAGTCTCAGCTTTTGAAATGAAGTGCCTAAGGAGAATTCTGGGTGTAAGATGGTACCACCGCATCACGAACGACGCTATACGCCGGCGCACCCAGCGTGAGCCCATCACCTCTACCATTGTGGGGAGGAGATGGACTTGGCTGGGACATGTGTTAAGGATGCCGAATGACAGTTGGCCGAGGAGAGCGCTGTTCTTCCTCCCATCAGGGTCCCGAAGACGAGGAAGACCCTCTCACACTGTGTTCCGCTCCTTCGAAGCAGAGCTGAGGGACATGGACATGGTGTGGGAGGAGGTCATAAACATTGCGCAAGATCGAGCGCAATGGAGAGCTCTTGTTGCCTCCCTATGCCCCTGAGTGGGGTGTAAAAGGGAGAATTGATTGATTGATTGAATATTATTTAATTATCTCCATACAACAAACGATGAACAGACGTACGTATAAGGTGTTGCGAGCTCACGAAATATTCGAATAAAAAGTAACGGAGAGACGCATTTAAGAGTCGTAATGGAAGGGAACACGAGTCACGTATTCGACTGTGATTATTGACTCCGCTCTGATATTATATTGTAGCACTGCTGCAGAACTACTAATCGAACATTACTACAATATTATTATGTAGATAAACCCGAAGCGATCCGATTTGGGAGAAACACACCATGTAAAAATGTTGAAGTAGTGGATATTACGTTAATGCATAAGGTCAAGACGGAAGAATATGTATGAAACGGTCGCTCTGCTGAAAGGAACATTGTTTGAAAGGTTAATTATATCGTTTACGTAGAATATGTTTGTTCAGAGTGTTAAAGGTTTAATTGAACTGCAGGAACTGGCATAAAATCATTATAGATGTCTTTATTCCACTCTTAGTCACAGGCAATGAGCAGAACATTAATAATTGAAATGTTGATTCAAAAGACCAAATTTTAGTTTACGAATACGATTAGAAATATCGTCCAACTTCTTTTTTTTAATAGCGAGTCCTGGCAGTTTAATGTTTTTTGAAAATCTTGAGACGGTGATTTCTGACATTCTTGGATAAATTAAACAAGAAGTGGAAGATGTATCCGTTTTATGTTATTTGAAGTGGTTGGTAGTCTAACAGCTACGACACCGGCTTTCGTACTGTTCGATCCCAGGTGCCGACCATCCTCCTCTTTCACGACACAAGCTTTAAGTAGCTTACTGTGAAAGAGTCAAAGAGTACATTTGTGTTCACTTTAAGTGAGCACAGATTCATTTTTTTTATAAAAAAAAATTACTATCTGTCCACAAGATTTTAGAACTAGGGTGTTTTAGATGATAGTTTGTGTTTTGAGATATATGTTTCGTAAAGACAAAAACAAAAAAAACTGCTTCTACGTGGCCTTTAGTAGCATAAAAAGAGTCAGATAGTAGTGGGGATATATTCTACAAGTACACTAGTAGTTTTGCAAGAGGGGATTGGAGCAACCCACTAATAGAAGATGGGCATTTCTAAATGAACAATATAGTCGGCGGCGACAAACATGATGCGTCGACGTTAGTATGGAAAAGCGGGAAGAAAGGAGCTCAAGGTGTTGTCTCAGTAATAAATTACTCCCGCATCCCCGAGGGCTCGTCGACGGAGAGTGAGCCAGCCTGCGCGGAGACTGTGAATTGTTACCGGCTTCTCCTTTCCATTCGATAGCGTAGCGTCGACATTAACAACAGACTGGATACATGAAAAAAAAAACAAGCAAACAAATATAGCTACGATCTTCCATCTTATACCTATTTGCAAAGCGAACTGATAGAAATCGACATAATACAGTCAAATCATACTGATAACTTAACGAACTATATAAGGATTAGCTCTCTCTGGAACGAGGTAAGCGTGCCAAATGGACACATTATACCAAAAAGCGTGTACCTGGATTTGACCTACCCCGAAAACAGTGGTCACGCTTAGGATTCTGTTTAATTTTATGAAAAGCAACTGTATTTTCTGTCAACTCAATATGAGAAAAGGCGTATTAACGGGCGAGGGGCTGGGAAGTCTGTTTGGTTTGAAGTACGAACGTGATCGTAAATACAGTATTGAAATAAATATTCAACGTTTAAAAGATGATATTTTTCCAATCAAAAGCGATGGGAATCGTTAGCCTCTGCCGGAACCATAATAATCCTGCCAGAGCGGTAGGTTACAGTCGGCGGTGAGGGCATAATTTGGCACCACGATGCGAGTTAATGCGCGATAATTGTGGGTAATGAGGCACTCGTAGCTGCGGGGCGAAAGGGCTGCGTGCTGAGTGTTCGATTAGTCGTGCTGTATATTCTTTAAAATTGCATTGATATATTAACCATAATAATGGTGTTAAAATTACTTTACTTACAAGTGCAGTTCCGGAGAAAGCGACTCACTCTCTAGATATCAGGATTCGAAACATCGGATCTAATTTCGTGGACTTACCTGCAAAAAAAGAAAAAAAAACAATGATTAGATAATAGACACACAATCACTTTTATTTACTTGTATTTTTGTTTTCAGTAATAAATATTTAATGTATCTTAATCATAATGTATATTTTGTTATCCTGTATGCATGCACTTACTAGAGTCTATATCTATTAACTTACAGACAGACCCCTTTTTCCAATCATGATTTTCATTGTTTTTGTCGGAATCTGCTAGTTTTAAACAATGTTACATCTCCTTTTACCCATTGACATGTTTTACAATTTTAACTATGAATGTTGTTCATAACTATAGATTGTCCTATTGACACTATTTTACTTTGATGCATGTTAGATCTATGTGGATTTCATGATGTACGTGTACAAATATAGTTGATTCATCATTTTATGTTTATCAAATTGTCGTTGATTTTCATTACTTGTGCTGTGATTTCTAATGTTAGTACTATTACTAAATTTTATTAGTAAAACGCTTCGTCCATAATTGTGGTCAGAAACAATAAAAAATCCAGTAATCAAAATAACTAAATTGAAAAGAAAATAGAATAAAGTTAACATTATCCGATCGAACCCACATCAGTGTAAGTAACTACAAAGCATAATGTGATAAATAAATACAAAAACAAAAAAATATTCTACGCGATAGGCAACTGTCAGTGTCAGAGATATCGACAAGCAGAACAAGTGGAAATATCGGAAGAAGAGAGAGAACACGAAATATCCTCTCTTGGAGGCGAGCGCCCGAGCGGAACAGAATTGCTGGATATCCCTGTTCCGTAGCACATAACAAGATAACTTCGGACGGGAAAAAGAGAAAAAATAAAGGAATGACAAGCTTCGCCGGCGAGGAATCCACGAATTGGGTCATCAATAACTGATGAACTCCTGGTGGAGGCGGGGGAAGGAGGTTCTAACTCGCTCTCCAGCTACCGGGACACGTGTAGTTTAATTCTTCGATTCACGCGGAGCAAGCATCCTCGAAAACTTAAGACGAACAAAATGCCGAATATATTGTTATTTATTCATTGTTTTTTTTTCTATCGCTTATTTCTAATCCCGCCCATGCATAACGAAAAAAAAAACGATTGGAAATTCGCAAAACAAATATGGGGTGATGGACAGCGGAAAAAACACAACAATACGAGTTGATTTTTATGGGTTTCTGGTTTTGCGATTTCATTGCTTCGCGTCAAATCGAACGAAACAAAAATAAATGAGAGAACTGAACGATCATTTGAATTTGAATGGATAACGACAGAATACAGCTTCTGAATGGTAATTGTTACAACAACCGTGCGTGTGACGGGGCGTACTTTTGGAAATATCTGACCTACATACTTCCCGAGCCTTGTAAAACCAATAAAACGAACAGCTATCGATTTCAAACGGTTTCAAAACTTCAACTATTAAAAAAAAAGTTTAGAGAGTCGAACGTTAAGGCGCAGAGGTATAAAACTCAAAGTAATATCTGTTTCACGGTCGTAAATAAAATTCATTTCAGAGGTTTACTATGTACTAGATAAGTTCGGTTAGAGTTTGGGATGGATTCCTACATACGATGTCTGAATTCCACATTCAATATAATAATATCATCGCAAATTTCCACATTCTGCATTCAGACACTTCGGTTCCTAGCTACATTCCCGGTCGGGTCAGAAATTCTCTATGGGTTTTCTCACTTGCAATTTCTACTCGGTGTTGTGGGATCCTTTTTCACATTGGACGGGACCGGCTGATTGGAGGAGAATTATCCCAGCATATTATGCGTTTATTTAGTATTTAACACGCAGTACAAAAATTACTAAAACAAGTCAAAAAGTTTCAGACACGACTTCTATACTAATTCTCTTTTTATTTCAGCTTGTGTAAGGAAAGTGTGATTTTTCTCTTAATCTGGTAGTCTGATCTTTACTTAAACGTTGATAATATACCTGTAAAAACTTCACGAAGGACTATCATTGAAAAAAAAAACCGAAGTTCGCGGGATGGCTGATTTTTTATTAACAAATTCAAGCGCTAAAATGATTTAAGGAGCTCGAATCGACTCACGGACCATTTTTAAGAAGGGAAGGAGAGACAGTTTATCGAGACTACATTATAAGGGTCCATTGGTATTGATTTCTATAAGGCCGTTATATTAACGGAACGGCTCACGCGTTCATTCAGAAGACAGACACATATCATTTCCGCAGTTCTCGCCTCCCCTCGTTCAGGTGCCGCTGTAATAAAACATATTAAACGGAATCACCGGCACCTGTGAACGGATCGAAGGCTCCGTTTAGGCCCGGCACAAGTACTAGGTAAATATAGAGATGTAAGTAAGGAAATCCTATGTGAAATTGAGCTTTTCCCATTCCTACGATGTGTTCAATGGGTGATGGTATAGACATACTAATACATTTTGCAAAGTACTGAGTGAGCAACACCTCTGACAGGTAGGAACACTTTGTAGGAGAAAAAACAATTGCTGTTTTTCTCTATTTTCCTCGCAATCACATCATACTTTCTCATTGTTTAATACCCTGAGCTTATCCTAATATTTCGAAATCAGAATCAGTCAAATCGGTCCAACGGTTCTCAAGTTTAAGCGAGTCACACGCACATCTATCATTTTTATATACAAGATTACGCACATGTCAATCAGAGATTCACGTGAATTTTATAAGGACTGAACTTTCCGAATTATTCAAAACACTTTCATACAAGATTTTGTTACTTTTATCCAGCGCTAATGCCACATATTCAGAATATGGGTAAGTTAATAAAAAAACTCACAGTTATCAATTCCAAAATAATGTAGCTTTATCACACTTTTTCAAAGAATAATCCAAACATTTGATTTCATCTCCTACGTAACTTTAACCTAAATGCATGCATTATTCGTCTATTTCTTCTTAAATAAGAGTTTTTGCTTGTAATTTTATAAAAGGTTATCTTTTGTGGATTCAATTATTAAAAATATGTATATTATTATGAAGACCTAGAACAGTGATAAGAAAATGCATTACCGCATCTCTAACTACAGGGAGTGGCAGACTAAAGTGAGGTACCTACTTGAACTAGATCATACCTGAATCTCTGTCCGCGCCCGATATCAAACGAGAGAGAGGGAAAGTTCAACATCCAGGTATAAATTCAAATTCGGCAATCGGTAATAAAATCGAGTACTTTTAATACCGGAGCTGTTGCCAATCGTTCTCTGTCTCTTCTCCCTCCCCGTCCCATCCCTCTTAACTTATCCCTATACTCTCCCGCTCCAGCGATCCAACCCTCGCGAAGAGGTGCGAGTTTGAAAAATGCTCGGTCATTATTTTTCGTTTTGATACTACACTGTAGGTACTACTTACTACTAGGTACCTACGGTACGCGGCGGCAGACAATCATAGTTGCGTTTAGATACGCACGGAGAATAAAACCAATATCACGAGTGAAAATACACTCGATAATACATAACGATATCGAGATGTTAGATAGAAGAATTGGCAACGTTTGTCTTCTGCAAAAATATCGAATGATGAATCGGTAGAAAAATATGAATCGGAAAAAAAACACGAAATAAAAAAAAAATTGGTTATTTAACACTCGAAGCTATATCAGAAGAAACATTTCTATGAATACTGAAGTATCACACTGAGAACGTGCTTAAAAATAACACCGATAAGACCAATCAAACGAAGTAAAATTCAGACTGCGTTATTCTCAACGAAATAAAAAAATAAAATCTAAACAGCAATGAAAAGAGGTAAGATCTATACTCCATTCAGCCCAATGAAACGAGTTAAGATGGACCCCAACCACCAACTAGGACCATCAAGACGAGGTAAACTCTATACCAGATAAGTCTAATGAAATAAAGATACGAAATCTTGATAGCAATAAGCAAATAAAATAAGATTGGCTACAAGAACTTCTCAAAACAGGCTAGTGTATTTTGCTGACGTACTCTTTGGAGACATTTTGTACCCATAACGAAAATAGAGGGATACGAATCGGGTACTGTTAAGAGATTACACAATTTTCAATAAGTATAACACAAAGATCATCAAAATGTGTCGATAGTTATTAAAGTTTGAACTACTGAAACAAATTAAAACTGAATTAAACCGACTTTAAAGCGATCTAGGGCCTAGGCCATCACAGGGAAGTAGATAGGACGAAATTGCGACGTTCTTAGGGAAGGACAGGACTCATTTTGGGCATTTAAATAAAATTGATGACAAATTAATGAATTTCAATGAAGCTTTGGATAAATCTGGCCTTAGAAAAGCTTTTGAATAAAAAAACTCGTCAATAGGTGTTTGCTGAAAATAATTTGAAATTCTCAAAACTCAATTTTTATGTGCCAACAAACACCTCATTCACGAACCGAGATTTGATTATATAAAAAAAAAATCAACGACAATAACATTATTATTATGTAGGTATCCAATAATTTCAACGAGAATTTCGAATGGTTCAATCAATCAAATTTCGAAACCATTCTCGCGAGCAAATATTTTTCGATTTCAGTTTGGGCTGTGAGGTTATTCGCTTTCTTTCATTCTTTCTTTGTTTTTTTTTTATATTTTATTTTCCATTCTCCATAATATTCTCTTTTAGTAACGGGCGTGAATTTCAGAAAATAACACGCATTTATCAAAGAAGCACTTTCGAAGAGTTCTCCCGCCGACGCGATGCCATTAATATTTCCATTTACTTTTCCAATTTTTGATTACGACTCCTGCTAACCAGTTACAAACGTCGAGGGTATTTACCTGTTGGAAGAAAGCTCAATTCAGAACGATTAAAGGTTTGAAATAAAAAGAAAGCATAAATTAGAATAAAAGAAGGTTAATTGTTAACATAGAATGTATGTAGAGACGAAAACACGAACATAATCACCGCTATTAATCTTTACAAATATATATACCACTACTAGTTTTTATTTTTGTTTATCAAAATTGTGAAATTAATGGTCTTAAGATGAATGTCAATAAGACAAAGGTGCTTGTTTTTGAAAGAGAATATTTAAGAACGCAATGTTGTGTGAAAGTGAATGATGAGAACTTGGAACAAGTGGATGAGTATGTTTATTAAGGTAGTCTATTTAGCAGATGGAACGCGCGAAAAGGAGATTGAAAGTAGGAAACTGGTTGGTAGAAGGGTTGGCGGTGCACCAAGATGTATAAGAAATAATAACGTTTCTCCTTGATACAAACAGCTGATGCACAATGCAATCCTGATACCATCCATGATGTATGGGAGTGAAGCATGGACATGGACGAAAATCTGGAAGTTAGAATAATTGAGTTTGGCTGTAAGACATTGCTTGCAGCAATAAGTCCGCCTTTTGGTAGTATTTCGAAATTGCATTAACACTGTATTTTTTTTATATCCAATAAAGATTTATTTATTTATTTAAATGCTGTGGAAATGAGATCATTGCGTAGGATATGCGGAAAGCGACTGATTGATAAGGTGAGGAATGATAATATTAGAAAGGAATGTGGAGTTGATGTAAGCGTAGTGACTAGAATGAAAGTGAATAAATTAAGGTGGTTTGGGCATGTACTTAGAGAGAATGACTAAAAGGATAATATATAAATCTGAAAGAATGGGTGCACGCAGACGAGGCCGACATCGAATGACATGGTCCGACCATATCGATGCCATCTTAGAGGAAGGCCAAGTCAGGAGCAAAAGGAATAGAAGAGCATGTATGCGGAATGTTATGCGTTTGGAAGAAGCGAAAGAGGTTTGTTTGGATATTACTTTTTAAAAGTTTTTACTATCGCCGTCTATCGAATAAATCAGAAAACATTTTGACGCGAATATAAATTATAATCATTCTCGAGTTAATGTCTTGTTTTAAGACGTAGGCAAAGAGAACTGATTATCTATTAGTCGATGCGAATCAAACAAATAGGCCAGAGGTATCAGTCGACGGCTCCTGTACGTACTGCGTACTGAAAGTCGTGAGTTCGAATCCCGTTGCCAAACGTTTCCAAATTCCCAAAAAAACTTTTGTGTTATGTGAAAGATGTGTATTTTTGTTTTCACTGTTGGTGAATCTAATAACACTAGATCTCATATCAATCGACAATTCTAAAGTAAAGAAATAATGATAAATGTATGCCGGTAAAAGAAGCAAAAGAGGATAGTAAGTATCTGGATAGAAAAAAGGATCCACTCACTATCTGCCTACTCCTTAAGGGACAGGACTTGATGGTAAAAAATAACAGTACCTACACAAATTATTAATACGCCAATACGGGAGTCCTCCAAAAAATGGAAAGAACAGATCCTCGGATATATTTCAAGAGGAAGAAGAAAAAAATACGATTAATCTAATTAGGTATATATTTTCCGTATTAATAGGGGTATTACCAAACCTGCAATGCCCAAATATTTCAACAAAACTTGATTTTAGAACTGTGATTCACACAAATTATCGCTTATCTTCTTATTAAAACTAACACCGCAAAGTTTTGCGCAGTCACAAGAAAAAATAGATAGGTACATAGGTACCTACATAATAAGAAAATTTAGCTGAAGGTATAATAATAATTCATGGAAATTATTGTTTAATTATTGTGTTGATTGCATAAATACAAGAAAAATAAATAACAAAATGAAGCCCTTTCCATGCAAATCCAAAGAAATTATGACGCGAAAGCCCATAAGAAATTTCCAAGCGAATAAAAACTCGTAAACAATTCATTTTTCTTTTCCAGACTGGCGATCAAAGTTAGAGAAGTGGCAAATCTTTAATATAAATATCAATGTTTGCATCATATTGCAATGAAAACATAGTTTAGTGTTTTCACCATGAAATCGTCTTCTTCTTTGGGCTAGTTCATGGTAACTATAAGGCTTGTATGTTCGTTTGTAATTTAGGTACACTTCATTAAATATTTTCAACGTGTAGGGTAGCAGCTAGTATTAAAATAAAATTAAAAAAAAAAAAAAACGCCAACGTCTGGTGTTCTCAAAGGTTGTAAAAAAAGGAAGACGCAATAAAACAAAATAAAATTATGTAAGTGTATAAAAAAAAACTTAATCAAAGTTGAGTATTTTTATATTGGACGTCGCGTTGTTATATTACAATAGTATGTAGGTAACATCGCCGTCGCACACAAAATACGAGTCATGTGTAATTTTGAGTAAACGCAAAAATTAAACATAAGTATGTTTTTTAACAACATTGACAGCGATATACCAATTTGATGTATCACTTGCACTAGATTCAAATTCGGGTGAATGAATTTAACACATTACTCATATTTTGTGCGTAACGTCGAAGTGTAATATTATGTAGGATGTACGCTGTGATATTGTACATATAGGACGCGCCATAAGGAAGGCTACTAATGAATATTTTATAGGGCGCAATCAAACAATTTAAAAACACGACGGGTCGTAAAAAAAACTGTAGCAGAGTACGAAAACATCGCAGTGGTCCTACGTTATAAAGATTTAAAGCTTCGAATTATTAAGGTTTGTTGTGGTGATTAAGACGGAAATACACGGGGGCCAAAATACGGATTTGTTGAAATCATTAAATAAGCCCGGAAAACTAAGCCTTCGCCGTGGTTTACAAATACCTATGTATAGTGCGTGAGTTCTGTTGTGTGAAACGGACGGAAGCACACACATTCCCATACAGGTACCGCATCAGTACAGTTGATGATTTTGGTTTGCAACAGCCACTCCTTGCAGGCAACCACCCTGGTAACGAGAGAATGTTAAAACTAACGCCGCGATGGTAGAAAAGTGAACTTATAGAGAAAATTTGAATTCCGAATTATTTAAAATAAATTAGCACCGTTTTTGAGTAGACAAGAACTTGCTACCTTCAGCCATCAGCCATTATGTCTCGAATCGAATATAAATGTAAAAACGGGCGACAGGTATTGCCTAGTCAATACATATTTTTACTCAAGTTTTGCCTGTCAATGTTTCAAAAAGATCTTCATGGTAATGCAAATTGCACACTGCACAGTGATACTGTAGTGAATGTTTCGTACTTTGATTATAAAGGAAAAACAAGGAACACCTGTCTTGTAGAATACAAAAGGCTGAGCTGTAAGCAACAGACTAAAATAACACGAAGCGATGTATATAATGATGGGGTTATTAGGTAATTGCTGGCCGAAATTACACCGTTTACGACTCTGTTAATTCCAAAGAGAAACATCCCAATAAAGGCAACTGAATCGCATACCATTGCGGCGATGGAGCGCCCATCAATATGTCCGAACACCAAGGCGAATGATTTAACTCACACATACGCGGTTGCATTCGGTTCAGATATTTTTCGGTCGCTGCCGGTAAATGTGAATCAGCGCATCTATTTCTCTTCAGTCCGAGGCGTCGTTTCACAATTGCCGGCTACGACCGAAAGAAGTTGAACGGAATACAACTGCGTATGTGTGCCTTACTAAGGCGGACCCAGCATAGAGCAATATAGTAGTTATAAAATTAATTATTCGACGAAGGTGGAAGGTAATCTTTGAAATTATTCTTGTTTAGATTCCTTCGTCGTTTTCGTACTTTGGAACAATCATAATAATTGTTTCAAAGGCTCACGACAGAGAGTTGCCAAAGTGATCGCTAAAGTTGGGACGACCTGACATTGCACCACAAATAAAAAGATTCCGTCGTAATATTTTTCCGAAACGTGGTGCAATCAACGATACACGTGACAAAAGGAAACACGGCAAAAAGGGGATGATTCAAAATGTCCCTTAAATCAACGATTCCTTCCTTATTTCGACTCTTAAAGGACACTCAAAATAACTTAGAGATTCTAACAGCACATTGAAGATTCTAATTTTGGGTCGGCGAACCATGTTTCAAAATACATATGAGGTCAGATAGTGTATGTTTCATTTAACTCGGCTGTACCGTTTAATGGTCAGTTATTAAGGAAAAATAATGTTACGGTTACACAAAAAAGGAGAAACATTTTGAGAGTTATGATTGCATTAAAAAAAAATCATAGATTTACACTGTCTTAAAACAAACTATATCAATCGTACTAAACATTTACATAATTATGAAGTAATCATTTCTGCACTCTTTTGAGTTAACATGTAGGGCAGTAGAATGTATTAAAAATATTAACGCCTGGCTATGACTCGCAACAAGGTCGCACGCATACGAAGGAAGAAGAAGAAATTAACAAGTGGTTTTAGAAGGAATATACATCGAAAGATCACAAGGAAAAGGATACTTTCTGTTAAGAAAGAGGAGACACAAGACGTTAATCAAAGAATTGACACTGTGAGGGTGGAAGGGACGCGACTTCTAATAACGGGAGGTCGTCGTGGCACGTCACCGATATTAGAGCGAAGGGAAGGGTATCGAGTGACTGTCAAAGGATCGATGGTGTGTCGGCAGCAGGGGGCTAGATCAAACACGAGGAGGATGGGGCACTAGACCTGGCCTGATATGCCTCTTAATTATTCACAACCAAATTAATTTTCCCTCCACTGTCTCCGGCCGCGCTGCAGACCCTTCTCACTGCCCACAACAGCCGACCCGTACCTTCCCTGCCGTGTCCGCGTACACTTCCTGTCTTCCATCAGCTCTGTACATTTTAATTACGCTCCCGAAAATTGATAGAGCGATTCTATACGAGGACCATCATAATAAAATATCACGTAAGGGCCTATAATGTCTACGACAATGTTAACAATTGCTCTTTAGATCAATTAATTATGTACCTACATACTTTGTATGTCAAAATACTCTAAAAAACTGAAGAACTTGGATTTTCACACAAATTTCATCATACGATTTTTGACACATGTTGCATGCCATTTCTGTATTTTTACATTGTTGTATTTGTTTTAAAGGCTATTGCCGTTTATAATTGTAATAAATAAATAAATAAGTAATATACATACGACTTAAGTTATTTATTTGTTTCTACGCAACTAAGTTGCTTTTAAATAATAACAAAAAAGTACAGTAGATATAAAATAATCTTAAGCATTGCGCAAGATCGAGCGTAGTGTAAAGCTTTTGTTGCCTCCCTATGCTCCTGAGTGGAGTTCAAAGGGAGTTTTGATTGATTGATTGATTGAAATATAACAGTTGGTACAAAAACGGTGTTCTATTCAGCAATTGCGGTGATGGTTAAAAATGTGTATCTGTGTGTATTTATCGATGGAAATTTTATGTCGGAAATGTAAAGAGTCGAATTAATAAGGGGATATCTGACGAATCCTGGAGCGACATGGCGAAAGAGAATTCCTAATCTGGCAACTTTAGTGTCCAAGCACAGAGAAAAAATTATCAAACAAAACACTTGCACATGAGTCAAATATTATATGACGATTATTGTATTATAGGTACGAACTATTTTTTTCTGGTGCTAATACTACATTATTATAAATGGCTTGGTTCTACATACATCAGTATTTTAACAACAAAACACCGTAAGGTCCTTCATCGTCAAAGCAGAGGATGCAAAATTGCGAATCAGGGAACAAAAAATCAAATGTAGTCAAGTCGTCGCCATGAACGATACGAGATTTCTAAATGTTTAAGGACGAACCCACGTAGGTACCATTACCGTACATAACTCTACATATTATTATGATAACATAGATATGTCGATAATAATAATAGTACATAACTTCGGGTACAAAGCCAATCTGAGACGGCGGTACCGCATTAATTATTTCGCGAGTAATTCAGTTTGTCTATAACTAAATTGTACATCAAATTACTCCGAGTAATAAATTTACCGGGATTTCGCATTCGGGACAGTTAGTTATTCATCATTAGATATACAGTCTTGTAGTTTTCAGATTTTGCGCACACCACTACCGGTAGAATTCGGACGTTTTAATATCGCGCACCATTTTACCATTTCTGTAAATTAAGTGAAAAAAGCGCGTATCCGAGTGAGTCGCTGTTGAGATAAAGATAACACTGTGTATAAATGAGAATTAAATACGATATATTGGCGGAATTTCATAATATAAGTCGTGCAGCAACTCAATTAAACAATTCTAATAAAATAAAAAATGATTCGATTCGGGTTATTAATTTTATAAATGAAAATGCCAATGGTTTGAAACGATAAAAACACATGTAAATTCTTCGTTTGAACCTAGTATGATGAGAGTGGGCATTTGATAAAGAATGATAGAGTTGTTTTATAATCGATCGTGAAAGACAAGATCGGACGAGAGATGAAGTAGTTTCGAATGATCCAGAGATGCAAACTGTACATAGTATGTTTTGATCTACCTTGCCTTCCAAAACCGCACAAGTGTGCGATGCGCATTCTCCGCGTATCCACGTGTGTGCGCATTTCATAGACGGTTATGCTCTATTTAGATAGTAGTACGTGAAGGCTAACTTTTCCTCAAAGTTAGTAACAAAACAAAGACACTTGACATATCGACAGTGAGGTCGAGGGAAGAAGCCAGTATGTGTAGGACGAGTAAGTTGGATACGGCTGCGTGATTGTTTCGAAACTATTCGCGGTTCGCAACCCCCGATCATTCCGGGAGTTTATTAAAGACGGCCACAAAGATTGAGATGTCGGCTATAATTATTGTTCAATATTTGATAAGGACACATTCCGGACGATGTAATCTCCGTATAACAAGGGTAGTTGAAATCTGACTGAGATATAATACAAAAGGGGCTAACGACCATTTGTTGAAGAAAAAAATTACGTTGATAAGATATACCCTAATTGTATTAGCACACGCAACGAAAACAAAGTAACGTCTTTGGAGCAGTGAACAAAATTGGACATTGGAGGATACGGTATGATTAAGGGCACTATGATGAACCCAATATCGCACGATTCATAAAAGTACGCTGAATTGTTGGGTCATGTCAGCCGAATGAGTGATGGTCGTATAACACAAAAGGTCCTAAGCACCTGCCCAGATCGCCGTAGAAGCGGGAACAGGCCTAAACTGAGAAGACGAAATCAGAGCAATCGGAATGACAAAGTGTACGAGAGCGGCAAAGGATAGAGTTACATAAGGGAAAGGTTTCTTGAGGAGGCCAAAGCTAACGACAGTCTTCTATTGCCGCTTCGAAGGCTAGCTTGATCTGGCTGATCAGAATCGTCGTAATCCCCGAAAATCCGAAATCATGGGAAATGTAAGATCTAGTCGTGGAGTTTGTTAGTGGCTTGTGGACAAAAGGTTTGAAAATTAACAAAAATAAATTATTATTATTATCGTACCTATGCACTTAGGGAGAGTATTACAAAACGTACCTGCGGATTTAAAAAACATATAAAATTATTAACGTTAAAAGAAAATATAGTAATAAAGCGTATGTGGGTTTGATCCCACGTTATTTAAATTTAAATAATAATAATAAAAAAAAAAAACACAATAATAAAGAATAAGCGCGCAATAATAAATGTTTAATGTCCATTAGTCCGGCGCATTCACCCCCGGGTGTGTGTTAGGTTATGATCCTCGGTCCGAGTGTGTTTTTTCTGCACCTTTTTGGTTAGCGCACTCCTCTATAATATTCCACGGAGTTAGGATTTGAAATACAGAGTGTCTTGTTGCGTCTCGCAGGCCAGAAGAAAAATTAAAGGAGTGATTGAGATGGAAGACCGAAGGAAGATTCCGAAGACGTGATACGACAAAGTCCGGAGTAGCAAAGACGTCTTCAAGAAGAAAAGCGTATGAAAGCTGAACAGCAGTGGAATCGTTGACTTTCCATCACATAAAACATTCTCCCTTGTTTTGCCAGTTTTCCTATAAAATCTTTTAGTGAAAAGATATTGTTTTTTGCAAATCGGTTAAGGATTATAGTGTTATTTTTCTTTGTAAAAACAGTTTGGGTTCAGAAAATGCATAAAAAGCTAACCCATGCTGTGGTAGGAAGATGAGGTCAAAAAAGATGCGACAAAATTGATGCTAGCGACGGTCTGGTAGGCTACAAAAGATAAAGTTAGAAGCGAAGGTAACCAAAGCTCAATGTTAGATTAGGAAACGAAGTATTACTATCTACGTACATCAAAATAAAATTCTTTAACATTTTTACACTATTCAAGTCTTGGGTGATGCAACACCCTGCACCACCGTAAAACGGAGTGCATTAAGTATGCACCCACCTTCAAGTTGTAAAATATAAATTAAGAAATAAACATAAAAGCACAATAGTCCATGGCGCTCGAAGGACCAATCTCTTTTGTAGCGTAGTAGATACCCATCTCTGCACATATTTACATGATAAGCTCGTACTTAAAAACGAAAAACATCATTATATACAAGGCATTTTGTTTTAATTACACGGTTCAAATTTAACGACACGAGAGCGGGGTGCAACTAAAGCTTACGCTCCATCCGACAAAATTTCATGGGTCATGGGTCAATATTTCTCTACATTTTTTCCTTTAAATGAGTTACATATTTTGGGGTTAAATTTTAACTATCACGTACCTATGTTCAATAGTTATGCGGCAGTTCGCTGTTATTCGAGCACTGGAGATTCTATGTTCTTGGGTCATGTTTTGTTTTGTTTCTGTTGTTAAGTGCTCTGATGGTCTTTCTGATAAATTAATAAAACAGATACATTTCTTCCCTTATGATGATAACTACAATAATTAAAACATACGTTTAAATACTGCCCAATTATCAAAATATGGTAGGTTAAGTGACGGACCTATCTAATAAAAACAAGCCTTTATAGCAGATTGCTACTACAAGAACTCGCCATCAAAAAGCAGGTATAGGAGTATTAAGAAATAAGATAAGGTACTACAAAATCATGCAGATTTTTGCAATGCAGGCACAGGAGGAAGATTCTTCTGGAGAAAAGATAAATGCAATTATTACAACCATGATGAACGATAATGATTATGGACTGGTCGGCAATCAAGACTGAGAACGATACTACCAAAAGAAGAAGCAAATTTTGTGATTCTTAAGAACAGTAAAAATCCTCTGAAGTTAGACTAAAAATGTGAAAATGTAAGGATAAGAAATTCTCACCTTCGAAAGTAACCCTTGCCTTTTAACGCGGCATTCGCAAATCAGAATACGGCGGAGTTCCTCACCCTTTGTACGGTCCCGCTGCATCAAATATGGAGGAAAAGTAATATTTTTATGACACATGACAAACATAAAGTACAATATAACGCGACATGTGTGTGTGTAGGGAGGTGACTCGTGTACAAAGGGTTGTGCACTGTGCAGGAGACTTGGGAGATTAAAAAAGCTCTTTGCTTTACCAAATAACAGTCTCGGTACTAACACATAATCGGGTTTGAGACATTTTTCCAAAGCTCTTTGAGACGGAAATATTTCAAAGTAATGTTTTCTTTTTAAGACATCAAATAGTTAATATTATATCCTTTTATTAAAAATGTTTGAAATTAGCTTTAGATGAAATAGTTAATATTATATCATTTTATTAAAAATGTTTGAAATTAGCTTTAGACACTAGAAACTAAACAAGAATCCGATATTAAATTGTTAAGTAAAAAGAACAGTAAGTAAATGGTAAGACGGTTGGCTTTTCTACTGTGACAATACAATTTTTGATAAATTTATTAGACGAGAGACTCCATTATATTAAAAAAAAAACATTTTTTTGCCTGAAGAGAGAATTGGGAGAAGGCGTGGTCGCACGAGAATAATAATAATATAACACTTTTCTATACAAAGGTGTCAGTATAGCCGGCAGAACTTATTGCCTGAGGCAATTTTTTCCAGTCAACTTGGATTCAACACATCGATCCCGACATGACAATTTTTTATCCGTGCAAAAATCATACAAACTGAGAATGTATACAAAATAATGGAGGTCCTTTCTGTCAGCATTCTCCTTGGGAAATCGTATGATGGGTAAAAAAGGGGGATTAAAGTGCCCAATTGCTAGTTTTATTGGTTTGAGCCATCCATGTTTCGACAATTTAACTCAGATTCTCCCATTAGATACATAAATTATTACAAATTCACTTTTGCAATTTGTCATACTTTTGCATATAAATAACACAAAAACTTCGTATATTCTGTTCGGTAATGAATTAAAACTCTACAAGATAACCGAACATCCCAATGCATTAAAAAAACAATAAACATTCAAACAAAATACGCAGCGAATGAAAAACAAGAAAACAAAATCGGACAGAGTAAAACATTCCATTAGGCCTGAGGTACGACGACAATCGCTGTAGATCTGAGCCCGTGATGGCAGATGTAAGAACACGTTTCCACGCGCTTCCGTAGCAACAAGTCGGGGCACCCACGCATCGAAAGGCGGCGAAACACGCGGCGTGCTTGCGCTGCAGCCGTCACAAATGCAACAAGGTCCGCCAAATACCTACATAATAACTATTTTGTTGGATCGCGAGGTGCGAAGTTACAAGGGAACGTCTTGTGTCGTTCAAGCATTTTATGACCCCTACGGATAGTTTACAATTCGTATACTTCTAAGCGGACAATGGTGCCTTAAAAAGTCTACACAAAGATACAGACGAACTTTTATGGGGATAGGGTAGGAGTTATTGATTCGATACGTGGTATTCTAAATACAAGCAATTATAATTATATATAGCTATAACGATCACACCTACAAAATACGTTAACGCACCTATTGCAATCGGAATTTGCTTGATTGCGCATAAAGGTTGGCTAATATTACAATTTTATAGGTCACAGAATAAGACTTGTGTGATTTAAAATTTAATACAAATGGACTTATCAGTTTTATCGTCTCTTAGCTCTTGCTGCCTTCCGATGCCCCTAAGTGGGGCGTAAAGGGAGTTTGGATTTGGATCGTGTCTTAAATGTCACATTAGTTCATACGATGGTTTATCAAACCAACAATCCTGTGCATTTAAAGAATTTTCCTTTCAGATTTCGTGGAAAAGGCGTGATACGGCAAGTATTGTTTCTCTCTGAAATAAATAATGATAATTTACAAAGTTGTAATTTATTGTCGGCAATAACAAGAAGAAAGACAATAGAGCGGTGGTAATGGCTAACGACCGACAGCTCGACACAGAACCATTATGTGGCTTGCGTCGGACGTCACCAGCGGCGCCCACCGTCACCGCGCCGGCCCGTCATCGCCCTGCGCCCGCTGCCGGAGGGAAGACATGCAAAATGGCAATAACAAACCCCGGGTTAATGACTGAAGCGAAATAGAAAAACAAGCATGGCGATCAGTTATCCGCACCATTATATCAGTTATACTTACACAGCACCACACTTTCTATTTTTGTGACTCCACTAGAATGTGACTATGAATAACAATTACATCGATTGAAATGACATCTAACATGACCATAATCAATCCACAACCCTTTGCGGCATCATCACTAGGTAAGTTCATCTAGAACAGGATTTTAACAATAGTTCATTGAATAAAGTAATTGTGTTTTTCCTCTCATCCGAGTCTAGATAACAAAGATGACCCTCTCACACCATGTTCCTTTTCTTTCAAGGCAGAGCTGAGGGATCTGGTAAAGTGTGGGAGAAGGTAATCAAATCTGCGCGAGATTGAGCGCAGTGAAGATCTTGTTCCCTATGCCCCTACGTAAGGTCAAAGACGGAAAATTGCTTGATTGATTGAAGTTATGGATAACAAATTATACAAGTGTCTTTAAAATATCTCGAAAACAATGCAGGTGAAATTTCTAATGGACCGAATTCGATGGTAAAGCGCCGAGAATAGCAAAAGATTCTGGGTGCAAAAAACAATTGAGTCAGATTTTGTATGTTTGCTCGCATGCAATTTATACCTGGGGTCTACTCAGTTTGGCTAGAAAAAAATATGTCAAGTTCTGCCACCTTCCTTTGCCAGGAAAAAATTGTCAATTTATTTACATTAGTATTAGTTTTAGGTGAATTGTGATTTTCGACTTGGTTTAAAGAACGGAGTGCTTGGCTAGTTTTCAATCCGAATAACCGAACATCCACTGATGGCAAAACAGCAAAGCAGCGGCACAATATAATGTGGAGCGACCGGCTCGGCAATCTCTTTCAATTAATCAAAAAATATGAAAACACAAAATGAATACCATGTAAATTATCATGGCAATCATCATTTGATACAAATGCGCGGGCTGATTTATGGAACGGAACCAGTCGTAATGGAGAAATGATTCCGAATGAAAGAAAGAAAGGGTTGCGGGCCCTCCCTCACCGCCACCTGAAAACCTCATTTTCATAAAATTCTAAATTATCATTATAATATACACAATCGCTCCGTTTTAGGTGATCCATTTTATTAAAAAAAAAACGATACAACTACTCTTGAATAATCTTGCACCTAGAATTTGTATTGCAAATTTTTAAATCAAGCAATTAAGGTGGATAAAGTTCCTTCATTTAAACTTGATAAAGTGTTGATTTTTTTGGCGTTCTAAAAATCCTTCGTCGAGCTAACGTCGAGAACAGTGTTAGAAATCCTGTCGCAGGTAAAGATATAGATGTATACCTATAGATTTCATACCTTGGACGCATTAGGTATTCGTGGAGAAAATTTTCATCTTACCAGGGAGAAGATTTTATATTTATTATGAAAAATTGACAGAACCTAGGGATACAGAGCAGCTGGATGATGAGGTATCTCATATTTACAATTGTCTGACCAACAAACAAACACAGCCTTTCGTCGGTGGTGAGGTTGGACGAATCACTACATCTTGAAAAGACTGGTCAAAAAACATGTAATGTCTTCAAATGCATCGTAATTCTGAAATTATTTTCCCCATCGAATCCTGAAATCCTCTCCTATTCCTTCATAAATATGGCATCCTTGAATCCTCTCCTATTCCATCATAAATATGGCATCCTGGAATCCTCTCCTATTCCCTCATAAATATGCAGACTATGTTTTTTTCTTATCTAATGCTTCTTGGTTGGATGGTAGAGATCGTTTTAAAATTTCAAAGTCTCATCGAAGCAAAACAGTTTGTCATTAATTTTATTATATCTATACGTATATACTTACCTAATTTTTTGCCATTTTTAACAAATTGACCGAGCAGTTAAAGAACCGTCTAAACTAACTCGCGAATAAAAGTTTAGAAAAATGACACATTTAAAGTGTCAAGCGCCGCGCAAAGGGCATTAATAAGATAACAGTCAGATTATCTTTGCGACCATCAAAGCCTCCAGTAAGAGGATTTGGCAGTAGGGCTTCTGGAAACAACCCTTCCTCACGCTATAGTCCGCAAAGCTGACTATTGGCACGAAATTAAGCGCATTTGCCGTACAGACAGGTCAAATGACTATGCGTTAGTGCATTCAACCGATTTCTATAATTTCTACAACATTGTTTTATGTAAGTACATTCCTATCTATAATGTTATTTTTTTCCTTGAATATGTGCCGGGTGGTTCACAAAGATTTTATGTTTAGAACTAATCAAATATTTGAAATCAAAAGGCATAATTTGCACCAAAATGAATGTTAATGAATTTTTATTAAATTGTTAGCTGGCTAAGGATGCTTTTTGAGTATACATTTTTTTTCTGGAACGTCCCTCAATCTTTTTATCGATCGGTTACTTGAAAAAATATTATTTTTAGAAACGCAAGATACGAAAAACTGAAAAGTGTAAAAATTGGAATTTGTCTCATTTACCTACCCAAATATTATTTCTTTTCAGCGTTATAATGAGTAATGATCCTTATGTAAAAAATAAGTATATTTCGTACTAAACTTTTTCGCAAATACTCGTGCAGGTATTTTTAAAAGCTAGGAGTGACAAGCGAGTTCGCAGAACACGATTGCACCAACACCGTAAAACAGCCAAGTAGTATTTCTAGTGCAGTCGTAAAAAATAAAAAATTGTGTTGAGCAAATTGCAAATCTTAATAGAAGTTCAGGTAATGCTTTGAGTGTATCCATGACTACACTTTTGTTCGATACTATTTCCGACCGTCGTATGTTTTTGGTAGATCATCATTGGAAATCAATTTTATATTGTTTAAATCTAAAAGATACATTTCAATCTGAAAAACATCATCCTGCTATTTGAGTATTTCTCCGTCCACTTATATTAAAAAAAAAAAAAACAAAGGAATGCTAATTGGGAAGTGTTTATCCAACTTGAAAAAAATGTTCAACTTAAAATATCATAAATGTATTTTAAATGGTCGGATATTTCTTGAGATATTATTGTGTGCATACAAAAGCGACAGTGAGATCAACCTCTCTGCATATCTATGACATCGGATAGATTCCCTCGACAAAATTGATGGCTTCTTTCCTCGGGAATCTTGTTGGAAATGTCAACCAGACTACATACATACATATATATAGTATAAACGGTTCGACGGACAACGATAGCAGTCAGAAGACGACAAAAAAAAACAGTCACAACATTTCTATATGCAACATTCATTAATTATTCCACGCAATAAACGCCATGATTTGTTTAAAAAGCTTATCGCAACTTCATTACATGGTATTAAGAGAAAAAAAGTAAGCGTTCTTCTGGGACGTCATGTAACCACATATTTACATAGTTAAGTTAGAAAAAGGGTAATATTTTTACACACTTTCATACAAACAGTGTAGCCAGAAGTTATTGTCATTGGTAATGTTTTCCAGTCTAGCAGTCCAGTCCCAGTGCAATCTGAGATAAGTCGATCTCGGGTAGAAATGTCTAATGAAAAATACGTAGAAAAACGCTGAATCTGACTGACAATAAGTACTAATCGGGGACTTTATGCTAGTTTCTAATTATGATATTTTCCATAAATCTTTATTTTTAAATCATGTTATATCTAAAGAAATTAACCGCTTCTTTGCACTTATTTCTGTTATTTAGAATTAAGTACAAAGAAACGATTAATACGTCAAATAAGCCTGTCATAAAATACAGTAAAATTGAAGATGTTTCTTATTGTAAATGCATTAAAACTAATCAGTTCAGCGAGAAATCTTAAAAAAAAAATTATTAGCAAAATTGTTATGAAAATATTCAGCTGTTCGAAGAGAAACTAAGAACAATATTTTCAATTTCAGAACTAGAATAATTATTGTTCTATTTTTGAAAAAGGGATGAGTTTGAAAAGGTTGTTTTTTGAAAACCAACCAAAGTTGCATGTTATTTTACTTAAGTCGAGAGGCTAAGTTGACGTGTACACAGAGCTTAGCTGAACGAACAAGCGACGCAGATAAATAAAATTAACAAAAACAAAAAACATTCGTTCAGTTCGAGACATCGAGAGTAAGACGTATAGCACCCGCCCGCATGGAATCGAACGGGGAAAGAAATAAAAATAAGTAGTGAAATATCGGGAAAACAATCGGCAAGAAAAAGAGGAATCGTGTATCAGGAGAGAAGAAAGCTGAAGAATGTGTATCCCATGGAATCGATAGGGAGGGAACAAGTTAATAGAATATCAAGATAGCTAGCTAGCTGCGGTGGAGTCACCCGAGACGGGACGGTTAATCTATCACTGACACACATAATAACAATACATACACAGATTACTATTATTGCTTTGAATTCGAAGGTTCTCAGGTAACAATATCTAAAGAAGCAACGTATCTAGGGGTGGTTTTAGACAGTAGTCTGAACTTTTCCAAACATATTGCGTATGTTACTAAAAAAGCCCAAAAGACAACGCGAGCACTGTCCGTACTTCTGCCGAACACTAGAGGACCTAAACAGAATAAAAGGAAGACATTGGCAATGGCCACACAGTCTCTACTGCTGTATGCTGCACCTGTTTGGGAGGGTTCATTGATCGTAAAGAGCAGAAAGAATGCACTTTTAGCTGGCCAGAGACCTATGGCATTAAGAGTGTGCTGCGCATATCGCACAGTGTCTGCTGATGCTGCTCTTGTAATTGCCGGTATGGTCCCGATACATCTACTTGCCGAAGAGCGCGGAAGAATCTTCTCCTCAGAAGAAGACACTATAAACGATGCCCGCAGACGTCAGCGACAGCAAACGCTCGACAAATGGCAGAGAGAATGGGACTGTTCCGACAATGGAAGATGGACACATAGGCTAATCCCCAATGTCACGTCGTGGACCTCAAGAGCACATGGTGAGGTGACATTCCGGCTTACCCAATGTCTCTCAGGTCATGGAGTATTTTATGCATACCTAAAAAGAATTGGAAAAACAGACTCTAGCGTATGCATATATTGCGGCGATGAAGATACAGCAGAACACACAGTGTTTAAATGTGACAGATGGTCAGAGGAGAGAGAAATGACAACACACAGGCTTCAACTGGAGAGCTTTCCCGCAGTGGCTGATTTAATCAATTATATGCTCAGAGGGAAAACGCAGTGGAGTGAAATGACCGGACTAATGGAAAGAATAATGAGACAAAAGGAGAAAGATGAGATGACACTAAAGAGGTGATCAAAGACAAAACCAGCAGTGGTAGGCCCTAAAAATGGGCAGGGACACTGCTGAGTTTGGAGTTGAGGGGTTTTAGCCGGTAGGAGTCCGGCACTACCCAGGCATGTCCATGGGTGTCCATGATGGATTTCCCCTCAAAAAAAAAAAAAAAAAAAAAAAAAAAAAAAAAAAAAAAAAAAAAAAAAAAAAAAAAAGATTACTATTATTAGCTGGGACCAAGCAACGTAGATCCATCTACCCGCGCTAATACTATATAATTTAATACACCTCTCTATTTATGTGCGCCTAATAATTCCGGCACAATAGGAATAATGATACTAAATAGCCTAGATACCTCTCACTAGGCCGACATATGAACATATAGGTATATCTTATATCTCTCCGGCCGATATGACATTCTTGAGATGTCGGAGATGAGATTACAAAAGACGTTTCGGTTATTTCGGCCACGAATGCGGGTAATTACCGAAGATTCCAATCAATTTGTTTATCGATTCGTTTCCATCATTATTTATTGATGAAATCAACGTATACGGAGCACAAAAAACGAACCGACAACAAACTTATGTGTAATTTGAGTATAAAACATTCAGAAGGTATGGTGCAACGAGACATCAGCTCAGAAACTTGTTTCTATATTTTGGTTAGATACAATAAAGATTTTGGAAGTCACTTTTCAGCGGGATGCTCGAAATGGCTAAGATAATAATTAAACCTGATGTTGCAAATGAAATACCGCGAACATTTGCTTAACGGTGATTAAAACTATTTCAGGCGTAATGATTTAACATTGTAGGACGTATTGTTGTTTTTCAAAGGCGATCAATCGCTTTTATTTTTGGAATAGACAATCGATACTATGCGATTGTTATGGGAACCATAGTGCCGTTCAATAACTTCTCGATGACAGCAAGGTGATAGACTAGCTGATCAATATATCCCTACTCAAGCACTCTTACAAGAAAACACTAAACAAACCATAATCCCCGATATTTTGACGAAAAGCTTCGTTTAAGCTTAAGAATGTTTGAGATAGGAAGGTTCGACAAACTTGCAACTGAACAGTAGTGGAATAGAACTGGCAGACGGTACAAGATAGCGACTCTTTTGCTAGAGTGACAGCCAAATCTCTAAATTTGATGAACACTCAGCACAGATTGTGGACAAATTTAATACAAGTTATCCCCTGATCATAATACGTTAACCAACTGAATTACTTTCAATGGAGAATATTGATGAGCCCCGAAGCTTTGTTTGATCGTCCGATTGATTTCAAACGCACACCTCGAACGACCACAAACAATCAAAGTGAAAACTAGAGGAAATCACCACAAGCGAATTCACCTATGAGAAATTTCTCTTAAAATACTTTTAAAAGTTGAATACGTTAAAGTATAGGTGCCGAAGCTGATTTCCGCGTGGTGCTTAAGAGGTGCTCGAGCAAATTTGCATCAAAGTGTGACGGAAAGTGTCCTATCTGGGACATGTGCTCTGGGCTCTGCAAACGATTTTGAAGGGCTAAATATAGAGTCGAAATGGCGTGGGCCGAAGACAGATTTCCGGGATTGGACTGGAATCAGAACGGTCGGAGCGCTTTTTGCGGCTGCATAAGACAGAGAAAGATACACTCGAGTCATCGTCGACGTTGGGGAATCCCTGCATGATACGTAAAGAGAAGATTTGGATAAAATACATTTATCAAGGAATGTTTAGAGATGAGAGGATTAACGAATACAAAACTGGAAGAAAAATGTTAATAAGATAATAATGTATTATTGTATTTACAATTAATTGTTTTTTTTTTGTATAAAAAAAAAGAACACGCAGACAAATCTTCTGTTGAGACTTTTCTCGTCACAATTACGTTTTTTTTTCTCACTTTGTATAAAGAACTATATTTTTAATATAAAACAAAATTAATATGTATGTTATAGACGCTGTCTTTATTAACAACGAAGATCAAGTCTTCGAGAAGAGAAACGTTTGGATGTAGATTGATGATGGTTTATAAATTTCCGCAAGAATAAAATACAGAGAGTAACGCTGAAGTGTTCCCCTAACCGCGACAATAATAACGACAATGATTGTGGTATTCGGACATCTTGATGAATCGTCGTAAGACATCTTTGCGGTCCACAACATGGCCACAATCAATTACTGTACACAGTTAATACGCTAAGAAATGGAAGAAAAAAATCTGTGACCAGAATGAGCAGAATATGATTTATTTTATTTCAAGAATAGCGGATCAAGAGCATGTTGCACTAATATTTATAAATAGAGCAAATTATAGCAAGAATCTTATATTTCGTTTGAACAAAGCAATGCGTTTTAATGCAATGATATTGTGGCTGGTGGCCCGGCGGTTCAGTTGATGGCTTTTGTACCCACACGGTACTAAAGGCCGTGGATTCGATCCCGGTGCCGACCATTTCCACTTTTGTAACACAAGCTTTGATCTCAGTACAAAGTACAATCAAATATAAAGAATTTTTTAAAATATTAACGTTGAGTTTGCTATTTTCTATTGTACTTAATATCTTGAAGTAAATAAACTTGTAACTAATCTTGTAACCTCCATCAATTACCATATATTGAAAACAACGGGAACTTTCTGCATCAAGAAATATTATCAAACTTCTATTATATATTTGTGGAGAGAATTTCAAAAAATACACGCGCTAATTTGAAAGTTTATTGCGCAATAAAGCTTGGCGTTGCACTTTCGTCCAATAAAAAACACTTGTCAGTCAGATGGTAGTGATAGGTGATACCCGCCTTTTGCATGGAGTATGACGTAGATGTCGTTACGTTCCCCCTACCACGAGTCAACGGAATGACGAAAGTAATGTTACAAATCAGCCGTTCGTCACGCTCGGCTAAGCGGTGCGTTGGTCAATCCGAAAAACAGGTCGATCGTCATTACGGAAAATAGGTCGATTTCACACTCATTACCGCTGGTGAGAACAACTCCGAAACGAAAGCAATAAAGACGAGGTGGCCGGGAGCGTTAATTTCGTCGCGTGTCCGGGTACGTGTGCTCCGACAATCCTCGATCAATATTGGGACGTTTTTTTTCCTGTCCTGCATCCCGAAGCAACGACATTCTATCCGTGACAAATCTACGGATTAACACCTATTTGGATTTCGTTAACACTTAACCCTCAAAGTATTGGAAAACAATCTCGAGATAAAATCAATCATTCAAACATAAAGCGGAAGGGCAAAGATTTTATTATTCCAGCAATAGAACGTTATCTGGTTAAGTATTATAAACAAACGACATAATGCATCCTAGTAATACCTTTTGTCACAAAGGTAAATGTATACAAGAGCGACTTTGCTTCATGTAGTAGGAGTTCATTACAATGAATAAAATATGATAACGAATGAAACAATGCTCTCTAATATATTGAACAAATTGCGACGAGTACCTAATGATGCATGAAGTAAACTAAAACATCGGGTTAACTGAATTAATAAGTACTAGCTGATCCAGTATACCTTGTTTTGTCATAAAAATTATTTAGTTAGGTGTTCTACAAAGGCCAATTAATATTCAAAAATAGAAAAGTTTCTATTGTTAAAAGTACTAAGAGGGTTACCCAAGTTAAGTTTTTTAACTTTTTCTAAAGTTTTGCGGAACTTCTGACATAATCAAACACATCGAAAAAGAATTGGCGAAATCGGTTCAGCCGATCAGGCGTGATGCGACGATCAAGAGAATTAGGGCTCCAGTTTTAAGAATTTGATTTTGTTTGCATCCATAAAAAAACGAACTTAAAATACTCAGTACCTACACTAACACTAAAAATATTGAGACTGACAAGGATTTGAGAAACAATACAAATGGCTTTAGGATTAAACAATAGAATAGGGAGAGAGTCCAAATTTCTGTAAACACGTTTAAGGGATATTAAATCATCCATCTTGGAAGTTCAGGTGCGGATCTGTTTGGAATCTTTACAAAACAATAATAATTAATATAAACGAGGGCAAAAGACTGAACGAGGATGCGGAGAAGGGGGGGGGGGGGAGAGAAGGTTCGGCCGAATCACAATGACAATTTATAATAATGATTCCACGTCGCTGGTACAAACGTAGGGAATGATAAATCGTATCGGTGACATTCCCGGGGTAAGTGGTGCACTGCCGCCTTGGATGAACGGCAGGCCAGCAAAAAGTTACTTCACTATATTGACCTCCAAGATTTGGATGGATAGAATCCACATATTTTTAAAAAAAAGTTCGATGCTCGAATGGGTACTTAACCTAACCTAACCGAACCTAAATGAACTTATTTTATTGTAACATTAATATACAGACAGTGATTTTGACACAAAAATAATACAATACATTACGAAACATACACCTGTGAAGTATATACATTATTGTGAGCGCACATAAAACACAAACCTGGCTTACGCATAGTAATAACTAATCAAGTAAGCATTTATCTGATGGGCTCACCGAAAAGTAACACTAGGATCATTCGAAGTTAAAAGCTATTTCGGATCATCCAAAGTCAACACTGATCTCTGATCAAGGCCGTAGCCAGAATAGTTTCGGTGGAGGTTTAGCTTAATAATTGTGAGTATAAAACATAAACGGGTCAATGTATGTAATTGCAGATTTAAAACTTGCACTGTAAGTATTCGGTATTCGAATTAATGAACTTCAAATGATTACAATAAACTATAACGCCTCCGAACCCCTTACTTCTTTTGTGTTATCTTCTGAATATTCAGATAAAGGTTAGTCGAGGTCCTAGTGTGGTGCGCCTGGTGACATTTCACCGACAACGGCCGCTACAGTAGCTGAGAAAGTACGCGTAGATACCCTTTCCCATCGGGTACCTAAAATCAGAACACTATTACCAGTCCAACAATACACACTAAATAATAATAATATGTATATTAATACAAAGAATGAAAGATGACGCTTCAAATGTTATCATTATTAATTATTATATTAAAATATTGTGAATATAATAATAACGAATTCAACTGTTAAATTAATATTGACGTTGTGATTAATAATACCTAATAATAATAATATAATGACATTTCGTTGTAATTAAAAAATATAGAATTTAAACACACAACACAATGCAGCGTGTGTCGTGCTTTACCCGGTTGGTAATATTATTGTAGACACATGGATTAGTAATTATTTTTAGTAATTTTCGTAACCTAGTAAAGAACACTGTTAATTTTTTAGCTTTGCATCCATATTTGAATGTTTATATGCCACTAACAATTCATCAATACTCTGTGAGTACGCATTTCACATCTACATAATATTTTAGTCCGTTTATTTATTTATTTATATTTTTGAAACAGCATCAATCATAGAAAACAAACGTAAAGGTCAGATATTAATATGCGAAAAGCCGTGCAAAATTCCAGAGAGCGTTCTTAAATACTCTTTGATAAATTAACTTTAATATATTTAGAGCTATTTAAAAAACTTTATTTTTTTAAGATCTTCATACAAATTTTTCACAAAAGACAGTAAGCCATCTTTTGGAAACAAAATTACTCATGTAAACGTACAATGGAATCTTGGTATTACTGTATGAAAATGTAATAAAATAATTGGAGATTGATTTGTTATACATATAAATGTTATTCAAATCTTATTATTCTCAATAAATAAAGATTTAAAGAAAGATTTTGGAAAAATATTTCCTCCATTTTGTTATTTGACACATTTTAAAAAATTTATGGCCACATTTTGTGTCAAACTGTCGTAGCCAGATAGATGAGTAATTATGTAGCTACCAGACCTGATAAAAATTTTAAAATATTTTACTCCATAGAAGTACTTAAAAACATTGCAACAAAGTAAAACAATAATTATTTAGCTTATTTTACTTATGAAATGTCAGTTTATCCCTACTACATAATATTTTAGTCCGTTTATTTATTTATTTATATTTTTGAAACAGCATCAATCATAGAAAACAAACGTAAAGGTCAGATATTAATATGCGAAAAGCCGTGCAAAATTCCAGAGAGCGTTCTTAAATACTCTTTGATAAATTAACTTTAATATATTTAGAGCTATTTAAAAAACTTTATTTTTTTAAGATCTTCATACAAATTTTTCACAAAAGACAGTAAGCCATCTTTTGGAAACAAAATTACTCATGTAAACGTACAATGGAATCTTGGTATTACTGTATGAAAATGTAATAAAATAATTGGAGATTGATTTGTTATACATATAAATGTTATTCAAATCTTATTATTCTCAATAAATAAAGATTTAAAGAAAGATTTTGGAAAAATATTTCCTCCATTTTGTTATTTGACACATTTTAAAAAATTTATGGCCACATTTTGTGTCAAACTGTCGTAGCCAGATAGATGAGTAATTATGTAGCTACCAGACCTGATAAAAATTTTAAAATATTTTACTCCATAGAAGTACTTAAAAACATTGCAACAAAGTAAAACAATAATTATTTAGCTTATTTTACTTATGAAATGTCAGTTTATCCCTCCATATTGTTTTACATAGTGTCATTACACAATATTCTCATATTATTTTTTCATAGACAATAAAATTAATATTTTTTAATGAACAAAATGTTAATTAGTCGCTGCCATCTATCGAATATGCTTTGAAGTGTTTTAGTGTAAAAGCTTCAATCAAATATCAATAGGTGACATAATGACATTATATTCATATCATTTGATACACATAATATAGGTATGTTATTAACATGACATATTTTAATTTTTAATTTGCTTTTGTTGATAATAGTTGACATCTCTATTATATGACTGCATGCTCCATTATTTCTGATTCTTTTTTAATCATTTTTAAGATTGACATTCTTATTTTTATTTTATATAATTTTTGTTCTGTCTTGCCAAATTGATATTTATTCTATATTTAAGTATGTTGTAAATCTCATAGGTTGTGAAAAAATATTATGATTGTTATTTTGTTTATATATAAATTTTTTGCCATTAACTTAATAAAGAAATATATAAACATAAATTTGGGTTAGTATCTCGAGAAATTGGGTTAGAAAAAAAAACACAGAATAATTCTGACCCGACCGGGAATCGAACCTGGGACCTCTTGATCTGAAGTCGGCGCCTTTGCCACTAGGCTACCGAGGTCGGTAAGATAATATGTCTATATTATATTGGTTGTGCACAATGTTAACCTCTAATTGTTGCGTTTTTTGTAGTATATAAGCTTACGTATTTTTTTCTCATGCAATATTGTAAGCTTCATGTTTTTTTTCATATACTTTGAAGGAACCGTAATATCAAAATAATTAACTGTAGCAAAATTGAAAAAAAATATATGATGGTCATTTTTTTCTTTTCTCAATGCATTTCGTTTGTTGAGTGATGTAGTAAGCAAGTAATCAATCACTATTAAATTCCATGAAACATTTTTGTTCTTATTTACTTATGTCCATTCATTTTGCTTCAGATTTCAGACCTTATATTTTTGATAATGTCAGTGATGGCCATTTATGTCAACAAAAGTTAATATTATTTATTAATAATTCTCTGGCGGGACGAAGTTCGACGGGTCAGCTAGTTGTTAATAATTATTGACCTACGCTAGAAATATAAAAGAAATAAGCGTGTTTTATAAGGAAACGAAAAGAATAGTCTAGACGCAAAATTGAGTGCAATAGAGAGCTCCATCTCCGACGAAAAAAATTACAACAAATACCTCACACGGATCATTTATTCTTCCAATCATCAAATTTTTTACTAGGGATGGTCACATGTATTACCCCTAGTTCAACATACCATACATTTGATGTCAGTACAACTCCTAAATTGTTTTGGCCTTCTTCAAAATATATCTCCAAACGTTTCAGTTTTCGTCAATGTGTTCCACCTCTTCTGCGTCTTCCAGCCATGAAACGTCCACTCCTAAACGTAGGCCTCCTCCATATTCTTATACTCATATCTATCCTGCGCCTTCTGCGTCCATGTTCCACCAGCAAACCTGACCAGGTCATTTCTCAATGACAAAAAATCCTCGATAAAAAACTTTTACCAAGACAACAGCGTCACTTATAGTTAGACAATCAGGTTAGTCTCTGCTTGGGAGTGGAAAACAGATGAGAAGAAGTTGTCACACAAATGAGTCTGGCAGCAATGCAGATACTATTTACATTCTCACGACGCACAGACACGGCCCATAGGTACAACAATATTAATAATGTGATTATTATTATACACGAGTTCGTGAAAACAACAGTTATGTGACGGCTCAAAAAATTAATAAGCCTCCAGCCGTTAATATCACTTACAGGTAAATCGAGGCGAGGTGAGCGACAGAATCAAACGCTTTGCGCAAATCATGTTTCCTCTAAAATACCACGGCGTCTGTTGACGAGATAAAGTAAAAGATAATAATTATTGAGAATTTAGGAGCTGCCGACATAAATATGTTGCTAATAAAAACCGTTTTTTGACGATATCATTTATCGTTTCAGTTAAAAATAGTAATCAAGATTGCATTCGATTTTTTATCACAGAGGTACATAACAATGACCAAGGCAAATGAAATCTTCCCACAATCTAGGAACAGCCGAATCGAGAGTGTCAGATTTAATTTTATGAATAAAAAAAAAACAGAATTCTAACAAAACACCCGAGAAATAGCAAAAATTCTGTCACGCGAGATTTTCAGTGTTTCATAGGTATATGTACTAGCATCTTAGGATTAAAGCAGAAATAATAATACTGATCCAACAGACCTAATTAAAAATTAAAAAAAAAAAAATGCGCAGTAAATTAATCAAGTATCACCTCAGCACGGGTTCTTGCCTAGTGGGGTGATAAATTCCAATAATTTTATTCTCATTTTCATGTAATTCATATTTATTTGTATTATTTTTTGGAAATAAAATTAAATAAAAAAAAAATAAAATAAAATTATTCGAGTAGTCTGTAACTGAGATTACAGCTACTCAGATTGTGTTGATACAGTTCAAGAAACAGCGCGCAACAATGTAACACATTTTCGATCCAGCGGTGGCGAAAACATATTATGTAACTACCTAACTGCCTTTGGGATAAAACGTAAGAATTTCAAAAAATAAAATAAAGGCAATAATAACGATTGCGCGAAACAAAGAGAAGGTAGAAAGACAAGAATCGATTTAAAAATATTGAGTCGCCGCCAAGTGTCTCAGAGAATAACGAGGTTTTTACTTTTAATGAGACGCGTCGATGAATAATATGTACGGTACGCAGTCGTCGAGTGATTCAAGGGCCGGGATTTCATTAAATCAAAGCCATCGAGAGGCGGAGTGGAGATGCGCTGCTTCGGTTTATTTTAACGCGTTCTTCTTCGTTTATGGACTAACAGCTAGGCCACCCGGGGCGACCGCTGCGGAGCACCTGCAAGACAATAATTGTTACTTTTTTACCGGAAGATATCAATGTCCACGTACTTTTCATACTATAAATAGAGGAATACTACTTTATCTTCAATAGAAATCATGAATTAAGTTCAAAAGAACAGCTCGAAATTTTGACTAAAATACGTTTCTCATCCCAAATGTTAATTAATGATGGAATATCAAAATTTTTTGAGAATCAGCTGTAATAGAGAAGCATACATCCACAAAATGACTTGAATAACTGAATGAGATGAAAAATATATCATTAAAAAACTCAATTTGATGAAAATGAAACAGTCCATCCTTTGGTCCAATCCTATTAGAAGAATGCAATTAAGCTTTATACAGTATACGCAAATGTTAGGCTTGTATCTGACGGAAGAATAAAAAATGGGGAAATAGATATTATGAGAGCGAGATCGATAGCAAGAATAAGGAGTGTGTCGACCATGAAAAAATGGACCGACAAAGATAACCAAGTTGCGAGAATTTAAGTGCAAACAATTGAAAGAGATCTATATTCAGCAGTGAAGGTGGCCAATGAAATTGATAGCAATGATAGAATATGAGAAACAAAGATGAACATTGATTGTTCGTCGAACGGTCATTATAGATTTTGCGTCAAATGAGAATCAACTATAGAAGTGCCTTGCATTATACGATTATTTCGGTAAATACAAGAGGGAAGACTTTATATTATAACATTATAACCGCGATAATAACATGGAGATGCAGCGAGGGTCCATCAGAGGAGATGAAAGGAGACGGACCTCCATCGCGATGATTTCACGCCGCCCATTGTCTTCCCTTTCTTAATGACATTATCATAATAGCATTCCTATCGGAGCACGCCTACAGAGCGGGCAGGCATCAGCGAGGTGAAGGAGGCATTAAGACGCTGAGAGGCGCTCTCGAGGGAGATTGCGGACGTCGGGCGATGCAACAGTCGGGATTATAATAATTATTGACCGCTGCAACGCACACACCGTGACGAGGCACCCACTTCGACTTGATACTAACGATTGCATATTTTATGAGCAAAGTGACTCTACGCCTTTATAGTGCAGCCAGAGTTAAAAAGACGAAGAGCCTAGCTATTGTAATAATAATTGGGATATAAATACCCACATAGGCTCGCGCTTAACATCAACATACTTCTCTTCTTCTTTACTTGCATGGTTGATCACTCTCAAATGATATTTGCTGCTTTCAAGGTGTCCTTCAACCATTTTACCCATTTTTATTTCCAATTCAGATTCATAATAAGATCATTACATAAAATTGTGTGGAAAATGTGATTGTCAAGCAAACAGAACGAAAAATTGTTCTGCAAAGTCTCGGTTGACGAACTTCGTTTTGCTAGATTTTATAATAAATAAGAAAAATTTCGTTCATTATGAAGATCGCGAGAACCTTCGAAGGTACAATATACATAAAAAATATACATCATAAGACAAGATAGGAAAAAACCCTAGTGGATTGTGACGGTACGTCGAACGATGTCGCCGGGAGGTCGAAGAGCGTACCAAATCGAATTACGTCGAAAGCCTGGATGGTTGCGGTACAGAGCGGTGTTTACTTACGTGGGTAGGCAAGGAGAAAATAAATAGAAGGCGCGACGCGTCGGACGAATTAAGAGCAGATACACCTCCACACACAAACATAGCCGCCGGATTTGAGGGTGAAAATTTAGTTACCTTTATTGGTTTAAGGCGGTAGACGAGCGAGGCGACTTCGTTTATCTCGAGGGAGGTTGGGTTTCCCGATTTTTGAATACCCTACGACAGAAAATAGTTAGAAGATAGGAAAGAGTAACTGCTCCTTAGAATAGCGGAGAATTTATAAGAAGGTTTCAATCGCCATGATCAACCCAGAACAATATGCAAAATGCAGGGATCAGGATTTTGTCAACATGGTCGAATCAGTTGGTTAGAGAACAAAAGATGTGGATGTTAAGCCTTCAACTAAGGGTAGAGAATGACAATTAATTTCACGGTCACCAGTGTTTGTATGTTGTTTGAAAAAGTTTGGTGAATGCGTGCTTCGTTAATCGTTAACCTTGCATTATCTTTTGGCTAATTAAAGGTTTAACGAATGCTAATAAATATTTTATACCACGGATGATAATACCGTAAATGATCTATACCAATTGGTGCTAAAACGATGATTTGTTAATTATTCGAATGATTGCAATATCAATTATTATTACTGTCGGTTCTGTTATCATTGATAAGATACAGATCAAATGCGTCTTTCGCATCCTACTAGGAAGCAAAAACAAAGCCATGCTTGATCTTTCTCAATGTTAATGACCTTCCCAACACCATGTCCAAATCGCTCAGCTCTACTTCCATGGTGCAAGGGTCTTCCTGTCTTCTGGAGTAGGAAAATATCATTCGGTATCCTGAATTCGTGTCCTAGCTATGTTAATCTTTATCTTCTCTGTACGCCGTTCGTGATAAGGCGGTACCATTTTATGACCAAAATTCCTTTGGGGCATATTTTTCAAAAGGGGATTTTTTTGTATGGTCTTCAGATGCCACGACTGACCATAACATTCTCGTGGTTAAAACCCCACAACTTCCGTAATACTATAGACGAAGCAATTTCAAAATAAAACACTCAAAACTCAGAGGAGATAGATTTGCCAAATAGGCTGTCGAGAGAGTAATCAAGGAAAAGCCAGGGGATGTGGACGATGGTACTTCAACCTGGGAGGACAAGACAACACTTACGGTGTTTATCCTGTGTCTAGGCGTTTCATTAGAGCCTAGGGGTGACGGACCAACAAACGAACTCAATAACGATAAAACTCCGCAAATACAGCTCGTATTTTTTCTTCCGTCTAATAATAAATCGAGTCGGAGAGAATGCGTGACGATTCTTGAATTTTACTTTTCATACTTTTTTTTCTTTAACACGGACAAGTAGGTAGCAATAATTCTATTTTTATTTACGTAGTTTATTTTGGGCACAAAACAACATTTCTTCTTGAAAGAGCATCAATATTAGAGGGCATTCGATTTAAACTTTTTTTATTCCGCGTCAACATTTTTTTTTAGGTTTATCAAACAAACAAAGAAACGATATAGAAATATTTTGCTTTCTCTTTTTTAAAAACAATCCAGAGGTCTTCACTCGATCGATAATGTATATAATTATTGTTATTTATTAAAATGCACATGAAATTTTTCGAAGATATTGCATATCCATTATTTTTAGAGTAGAAACCCGAGGCTCAAGTAGTGTTGAAAAAAAAGTGGGTAAATACTTTTTCTGATTTTAAAAAGTAATTTTTTACCTGAATTCTAGCATTTTTTTTTTCTTCAAATATTTTTAAGAGCAATTCTAACATTTAATAAAATGCTGTGTCAAATAAAACATAGAAAAATTTATGGCTGAACTCTTGGTTCTATTTTCTATTTATTAGCATGCATATTTCTGTTCCGCCGGCTATACTGACACCTATGTATAGAAGAGTGTTATTTATTTATTTATTTATTTATTTCTGCCGATTTTAAATTGCGCATATTTCCGGTATATTGTATTCATTAGAACGGTCCTTTAAAATACGATAACCAATCCGTCGCCTGTACACATAAAATAAATCATCGTTCGATGATTTTTTATTTCGATACGTCGTCGTCGTCGACTAATACGTGATACGGAATACGAATGAGTACGCCTGAAAAATAACGAAAAAAAAAACGAAATCTCTTACGGATCGACGGATAATTAATCATCGAATGTGTAAACAGGGGGCCAGAGAGGGTGATTAACAGTGGGTCGATGTGCACAAAAAAACGAGTCATCTATAGTTGTAACGAAATTGAGAACACAGAATTGTTACAAAATTCTTCAGAACAACTTTGAGTTGTTTTTAGGGCCGAAATTGTTTGATGGTAACTGTTCATCTTTCAATACAATGCGTTTTCTCAACTCGAAATGAAATATGCGAATAATAGACAAATATGCGAAATTCTTTTGGAATGGTCTTTCTTTTTAAAGGAACACTTTTGATTCAATTTAAAATATTACGATAGATTTGTTTTTGTATTTATTTGCTCAAGTAAGCGGCCTGTTTTCTTCAACTGATCCTCAAACGAAAGCAAACAAACGTCTCCTTTTTTTTTTTCAAAAAATAAAAAATGTAACAAAAATAATTTCGTATATCGAACAAAAACATAGTAAAGATAATAATATATTTGCAGTTTGTGAAATAAAAAAAAAAACATTTGGTCTATAAAAATATAAAAAAGGGTGGTGAAAAAGACTTATATGTTTCATATTGTATGAATTACAGAAATTTAAATAAATATGGGTCTATCTCTATTTGTTGTCATGATGTTCGAATAGATAAGAAATTCAAGTTCATTTCTGACATTATTTTCACTTAATTAATTTAATAACTGTATTATTGTAACTTAAACCTTGCGATGTGTCGACTAAAATTTTCAAATGACTCGTATTTTGTGCGTGCAAAAACGAAAACGTACACGAGAACGTACATTGGTACAACGAATTTTATCAAGGGGAGTTCATAATAAAAAAAAAAATATAAAATAAAAAATTTAAAAGAAATCATTTCCGAACGCTCCTCATAATATTTCAAATTACACAAATTGAGCGTGTAAGCGTTTGATAATTTCTGCGTAAATAGAGAGCAAAATAAATTAAACAACGTTTAATTTATTTAAAGGTGTTTGGCGATTTAATCGAGAAAATAAATAAAAATAGATTTTCACTTTGACAAAACGCTCCAGCGTAGCCGAGAATCAAACCACCCCCTCAAATATCTATTTACGTGTACCTACATACATATGTATCTCTACCTGTATCTATAGTACTATGGCGAGGAGCAATGAAAAATTACGTCAATACGTTATGTAGGTACACTGCAAACAAACTTTCAGGTGGATATACAGTCGAATATCTGCGTAGGTACCATCCGGTTCATTTATACAGGGGGGAAGGGGGGGCGAATGGATGTTCGAGCATTGGAGAGTGTTTTAGGAGAAGAAGCGGAAGATAAAACTAAACGATTCGATAGATGTCGGATCCTTCTGAAATATTTGACAAGATGTTTCAGCTTCTGTGTTTCAACAAACACTTTTCAGTGTTCACATTATCTCCAAAATTCCCGAGATATAAATGGTTAATTTTTTAAAGATCCGTTTCGTTTTCAAGGTTTTCAACTGACACTTAAATCGGTAACTTGCAAGATGTGAAGAAAGCTTGAATTGAAGAATATTCGAAATTCGACGACCGAACCACCAAGGTTAATGCAACTTTTTCCTAGAAAAGCGGACGCCATTTAAGAGGCCGTAATGCAGATTTTTTTTTTTCATTTTTACTAACTAGTACCTATAGCAAAAGTTATTGAATTTTACCTTGTTACTTAATTCGTGCATAGATTATTACCTATTTTGTTACAAGGCAGACCACCCGCCACATATGTAGTTGTCGAGAATCAATAGGGACCTTAAATAATGGGTGCAACAGGACAAGGAGAGCCGACCCCAAATAATGGGACAAAGGCGAGGGCGAAGAAGAAGACTTAATTCGTGCATTTTATTTTAGTGGGTATCCTAGTTAAATAAAATGACACTGACATAGAGCTCTCAGTGTCTCTTTCACGGTTTTTATCTTACTGCCTGCAGTGAAAGAGATAACCATACAATTCTTTGTACTGTACCCCTTTTCTAAGTTTGCGTGACATTTACGCTGGCGTAAAGTAACAAAAAAAAAATATTTTGAAATTCCCGTGTTTCCCACTTACGTAAGTTAGTATAATTCTGAATAGGGATACTTGATTTAGAGAGTACAGCGTTCATAATGTTACGGCTGCATTTATTTTCTAGTAAACCAAAGCATGACTAATAAAACGAAAGGTGTACGTACTAACTTTGCCATATAAAATGTTTATTGGCACGAAGAATATAATATGCTGATGTTACACAACATTCTAATACAGTATGTATAGGTGAGGGTTTTTTTTCTGTAATTTGCCTGCGATAGAGAAAGTGTCTACCGATTACACGATTTTAATTAATAATCAATAAACTACCACCTTGCGTACCTCCGTCATTATAATTAGATATTACGCATTACCAATCAAAGTCATGTCGTGAACGGGGTAATTGAATATAAAAAAAAAATTGATTGATTAGAGCGCGCACTGCCGGGCAAATTGGTAATAATTATTATATAAAATATACAATTAAAAAATAGGAACGAGAAGAGTTACACGACTTATGAAATCAATAGTGATTAATAATGAAAAAAGCTAATGAGAAAAAGCGAGACTGCTGAGAAATTTTTGTCCACAACTAGAAGCCCGTGATCCGAAATCTAGTGACGCCGAATCGCATCCTTGACTATGTATGTGGATTGAGCAACGAAATCACAATTTGAATTAAATGAAATTAAAAACAGTATTTTAAAGCGCTCCGAAAGCTTTTTTTTCCAAGTCCCTATCCAGACGACTGAAGCTCCGGGTGTACAATACCCTCGTTAAACCGGTGGTCATGTACGGCTCAGAGTCCTGGACTATGACATTTAGGGATCAGCAACGTCTGCTGAACTTTGAGAACAGGATTCTGAGACGAATCTTGGGACCTAGGCCGGGAATTGCGGCTGGCACCTGGAAGCTGAAAAGCAATGCAGAAATACGTGCATTTACAGGACAACGAAGAGTCTTCCGGACAGTAGGCCCACGGGTAGAAGACCACCTGGAAGACCAAGGTAGCGGCTTATAGACATCATTGCCCGGGACCTGGACGTGCTGGATGTGGGAGATCTATGGGAGTCCATAGCGCAGGATAGGACGGCTTGGAAAAACAATGTTCAGGAGGCCAAAACTCTTTCGGAGTTGTATGGCCATCGGAAGTAAGTAATTTTAAATGCTCTCAAAAGTTTATTTTTTACCGTGAGCTGGTTTTTCGGAGACTACGCTCTCCATTATCAAATGTGAAAGAACTTATTTGAAAAGGTTCTTTGTCCGTATTGTTTGTTCATCTACAATATTATAGGTACAACAAAACTAAACCGGAGAGAAAAGGCCGAAACATAAGCGATTTGTTCCAAAGTAATGTTCTCGTCTGAATAGTTTATGAGTTTCAGACTCTTGAATATTGCATCGCGAATAGGAAATCATCACGTACGAGTGTATTCTTAAAAAAAAAAAACGAAAATCTGCCCAATTTCTTAGACGATATTTTTACGTCCTTCTCATGAAATATTCTCACCGATAACGTCCGAATGATTCACACGAGTGATCCATCAAGAATCCTGGATTTCGACCGCCGGCGGACTGTACGGCAGTTCAGACGGTCGTTTCTCACGCAATATCCGTCTAAATTCGAGACGAATCTCTTCACGAAGAATCCCGGCTGCGTCGTTTTGAATTATTAAACCGAGGGACGGATGAATTGTTGATGGGTTTAACTAGAACCGGATAAGAATTTCTTTCAAAATTCGAAGCGAATATAGAAGCAATAATAATTGCTGAGATAACTCACCGGGACATGGACTCATTAAGGAGCGGTGCGTGGCGAAAATGAAGACAGAACTTACCTGAAAAAGAAAAGAAAAATATACATTTAATTATGAACGGTTTGAAAAAAAGCAGTTACATTATAAATTATTGATTATATACAAAATAAGTTTTAATACAAAAATTAAATGATGTAGGATGTGAAGTTTTACGAATACCTCTCCAGGATACAAATATGTAAAAAAGTCACCCTTAAAAATTGGTTTTCGTTGTTCGGGGGAGCCACTGCCAAGCTAAAGTTAAAAAGCGGTCCGTTAATAATTAATACATAACTTTATTTTTAAGTGGTCTACTACGGGAATAAAATAACACTGAATTAAAAACACATTTCGATAAGGAATTATTAGGCGTCGTATAACGTGCGGTCGTTGCGGCGGCGAGGGAGGCGTCCCACCGCCCCCCCCCACTTCACGAAGGGGTTGCTACTGGACATTCTCCACGATTGTCCGCCGGCTCTACGCAACGAGTTTAGCCCAATATTGTTATTATTGTAGTTGGAACGAATTGATCCTTCGAAATCTCCGTTTATCATTACAGTTTCGTGTACAGTTGGCAAACGTTTTTTTTTCCTCAAGATTTTTTCGCTAGCCACTTCAAAAAAAAAAGATTCTATAAATGTGAAGGAGTGTATAGAAGATCGCTCAAAAACAAACGAAACATTATCTTTTAGCCCCCATTGGCAACAATCCACTTCGTTTTTTTTTTTCTATTCCGTTTTATGTATTTCAGTTCTTTTGATTCAAACGTTTGCTTTCAAAACAGGATTAAGACTACTAGGTCAATGGAAGGAAGAAGTTACCATGTATATATGTCGTGAAGCATCCCATACGGATTGGAATTTTGACAATTCTTCAACGTTCCTATATATAAAGAAATACGTTTAAGGCTCCCCGCACACCGAAAGCCAACCCGGCAAACCCGCCCCCCTGTACGCAAACCAACTCAACTTATTTTACTTTCGTCTTTGTCACAGGACTAAATTCCATACCGCATTTCCTTCTAATTCTCATTCCTTTCCATGTTCTATAGAGATCAGAGTCATTCCACATATTATCCTTCGTAGAGGTCGCATTCAGTTCTACATACATTCTCCCTTTAAGGCTCCCCGCATACCGCAAGCCAACCCGGAGGAGACAAATCCGCAGCAAACCCGTCCCGCATGAAACCAACCATCTAGCTAGCCTGATCGAAGCAATCAAATCGTGTGACACGTCTTCATAGATTGATAGTGCGAGAAGTTTACTAGACCAAATTTGTCCATTCTTCCCCCCCCCCCCCATTTTCCATCACGCTGTTGTGTTTAAATAAAATATCATTAAGGTAGAGTGCATTTACGATTTGGGCGAAAATCATTGGGGAAAATACACGTAATACGTACACATGAGTGTATACCTGTATGGGTAAGTAGGTACCTGTGCAAATTGTTTCAAAATGTCATCGGAGTAGGACGTCCTTTCTATCGTTGACCAAGTTTCGAAGGTCCAAAATGAATTATAAAATGTGTGTATTAATTAATTCGTTCAATTTATTACATAACACTTGAATAGAGAGTATCGATGTTGTCCAAATAGGCTGAGCCTATCTACGGCAATCTCGCAGTAAAAAAACAGACTTACAATATAATATCAATTAAAAAAAAATATGTGTCGTGGTCATCACACTACATACCTACATATGCATTTCTCGCTCAGAAGGTAAACGCACTCTACCTGGAGGGCTCACGTAGGTGTGCGTGCCAAGTATAATATTAGCCACGCCCAGTGTTCATGTGAAACACGGCATTTTGTGTGTTAGTTTTGGTATAAAAAAATCAATCTACAAGGGTTTTATTAACCACTGAGATATGGGATACCAACGCACAATAGATTACATAATTAGAATGGGTGTGCATACATAAATTACTATGAAGTACCCGCGTATATAAAAATCAAAAGAATTATGTATTTTTGTTATTTAGTAGATTAAACAAGGTTAATCCAATTGTAGCCTAAATATAGGAAGGTACCGTATACAGTATTTATTAGATTTACTTTTTATATTTATTCAGTTTTATAAAATATGGTTATTTAGAAACAAGGTTGAGCAAACAAACAACTATGTATGTCTACTTCAAAATAAAAAAAAAAATACCGAGGGTAAAGAGACACTAAAGTTTTCCGGAAGATATCATAATACTGCATGGAGAAAATACCATAATCTCCAGTTGTTTCGAAAAGGGATTGATTGAGAGACGCCAAGGGCCTGGCACAACCTAGAATTACGGTGCAATTGTCTGAAAAGCTTACAGGTATTTCCTACTGGAATTTGATTGTCTAATAGTGATTGTGTGTAGGTGGTATTTATAAAATATAAACATTCTCTTATTACAATGATTGTTTTAGACCATCTTCTTAAATTTCAAAACTGGATGCTTCACAGCAAAAATCTCACTCTAGCCTTAACTTAATATGACCATTTTAGTAATACATTGATTTTCAGCAAAAAAATGAGAGAGCAGAGAGCCCCATTCCTTGTTAAATTCCTTCACATTTTCAAATTATTAGAGGTTTATTAATAAGAAACGAACATTATAAAAAGATTATGTAAGTTCTTATTTGAACATTGATTTCCCTCAATATATGAGTAAATAAACGTTTTCAATATTATTACAAAAAAAAAACCACAATCGTTTGCAATATTCGCCAAGATGAGGTGCGAAAAAAAGTATAGGTAGGCACAACCGACACAACGTGATCGCGATAAAAAAAACGCGAATCTCGACTCGACAAATTCGCCCACACATGATACAAGAGATGCATCAGCATTCAAAATTATTATTTTTACAACACAAGATGAAAAGATAAAAATGCTTAGTATAATAATATTATGAATGAACGAATGAAGAAATAAAACGTAGAATACAAAATTATTATTAATGTAATAATAAGAAACATGTGTAAGTACAAGAATTGAGAGGCAACACAACATTAGCGTCTGTCTGGTTGTGCGGGCCAGATATAAAATACACAACTTTACGTAGCGGGCCGAGGTGGTGTTTTAGCCGCACGGTATTATCGTCGTACCCCGCCTAAGCACTTTGCATTGTAATCTTTTTAATGCTTTTTTAATCCGTGAAATTGGAATACGTATTGCGGCGACTGCGACGTACGGAGAACGGGCCGTCTTTATTTATGCTTTTGAACTGATGCAGTGAGATGGACAGTGGACACATCAGTAAGAACGTCCACAGGAACGAGACTTTTCTAAATATAAAAATGAACTGGTAAAGTTCCATCACAAAATTTAATGGACAAACATGAACCGGTTTTCGGAGACTATACCGTCTCTATTCTCAAGTGTTTAAGACTGACGGTTCTATAAGAAGTTGGTTCATGTTTGGCCATTGAATTTTGTGTTAGAACTATACAAGACCCTTCCATTTTTATTATGAAATGGATTATCACCGAGCACCTTTTGCCCAAAACACCGAAGAAGACTTTCCATACAGAAACATACAAATTTTACACTTCAAACCATAAGCTTCAAAGCGTTGGTTAAAAGAATGGACCTTTTCTTTTCTGTTCAGATGCTTCTCCTCTCAAATATGTTTTTATAGATAATAGTAGGTATATGTATGAAGACTCCAGCTTAGGTATAGGGATGCAGGCCAAGGGTGAGGGACAGGCACATAATTTTTTTCTACCCTGATATCTCCTTGATATAAGAAAAACGTAGATAATAGTATACGTATGAAGGCTCCGCTGGGGTAAAGGTATGCAGGCCAAGGGTGAGGGACTGAGGCACATAATTTTTTTCTACTCTGATGTCTCCTTGATATATGTTCTTCGTTTATACGTTGCATTTTTTTTTCTAAATATTCAACTCCTTTTTTGCGTACGTGTTAAGCTCCTTGAAAAATAAAAACCGTGTTATCAAAAAGTTTTTTTAGGTAGCCGCAATTCTTTATACAATTTGGGTGAGAATTTCATATAAATTTGCATGAAATATACGAAGCTGAAAGAAGTTTAGTAGGTAGGTAAACATAAAACAGAAAAACACGTCGAAAAATAAAAATGGGTTTGACAAAAAACCCGACGTGTATGAATGATAACAAACGGACCTAATCCTCGCGTATACGAAAAGGCACTCTGTACTCTCCGTACGACCCGCCAGGGATACCGCGTAATGTCCCCAGTAAACACACATTACAAAATAAAACTATTAAAAACAGCGGCGTATCGTTGGAAATAATAATAAATAAAATATAAAAATAAAAAAAAAACAACACCTCAGCAACGACAAGCAAAGAGGTCGTAAGATTTATGTACGCGATTATGAGTCGTAAAACATATCTACATAGATACGATCTTATCAACCCCACCGCATCGCGCAAAACGTATGACAAAAAATGAGCGCGGTATGATGTATCGCCGTAGAAATGTACGCTGCATGTTTTCACGTCGTAACTTAAAAATATCGCCAAATGTGTATTTATTTTGTGGTTTTTTTTTATTTCCAACCGGCGTGTCCGTGGTAAGCCCGGTTTGTCCGAATCAAAGATTTATCATATTTCTCCCGTGTCAGTTAGAGATCTAACCCAAAATACAGGTGTTATTTTTCAGTTTTGTTGAAGGGAAGTTTATAAAGATTTCCCCGTTTTTAGGGAATGTTTTAGATAGACGGATTACATTTTTTTAAGACTTCAAAATTTTAGGGTACCTACAATTAATTTCCATTGTCAAATCATTATTTTTAAGGTTTTGCAAAAGGAATGAACAATCATTCTTAATATTTAGAAAAAAAGGCGAAACCTTTTAATGCTTCCTAAAACAGAACCTTACATTGATGTTTACCTACCTACTATACAAAAAAAATATACCTTAATAATTTCAAAACAACTCACCCTTGAGAATAGATTGTTTAAGATTACAGTAGAATAAATTAGAAGAAGGCGAGCCCATAATTATTTTGAAAAAGTAGTGTATAGATAGAATTGTTTAAAGTATTAATGCGTTTATTTTGCGTATTTTATGCATCGTTATCCAAATTCATGAATTTAAAGTGTTGAATCAATTAAATACTATACCTACAAAACGTCCGCTGAACAGTGCTATGTCACGGTACCATATAAACATTTCACTGCGTCTGAAGTACGAGTAGGTATAAAAAACCCAAACAGAACAATAGTGTGCGAGTGTGATTTTCCACGAGCCGCAGTTAATTTATTAGGTAGAATTATTACATTATTAAAAATCGATAGTGTGCCTTTTTCAAAGGAGAGAATTTTATTGTGTTCGTCGTAATGAATGTGTTGCTGTTTCTGTGTTAGCGGAACACCTTCCGTAGGTAGTCACCCTCATTGTGTTACGACGCGACGGTTCTTCAGCCACGGAAAATTCCATTAGTGCGCCCAAATTCCACAGACTTAAACCCATTGTGTGGTTGACGTAAAATGAAAAATTACCGGAGAGAAAGAGAGGGAGAGGGATGGCTAGGCATGTGGATACGAGAAAGGAAAAGAGAGGTGTGTAAGTTTGTCAAGTGAGTATCTAAGGAATATTTCACACGACTGCGGTTCTAGACGGTTGGGTTTCATTAACGGAAACACCGTTTTAACCTTCTTTTTTTATTTTTATTAATTGGCGACCGGTTTCTGTTTGATTATCGCCAATTCACAGAAATAAAAACAACAGGTTTTCTTTCAAAACGAAACTCTTTAGGTAAACCCTAAAATATAGAAGAAATTGTGATTTGATTTACGGTCGCTGCCGAAACGGTTCTTATGTTTCTATTCGTTCTGAATTACGAAAATTGACGGTATTGACCGAAAACGAAACCGAACCGAATCTAACCGCATATTATTATGTGAGAAATAGTCCTAAAGCACACACACACGTTATTATGAAGTGATGTAGTTTTATTTTTTTAATAATAAAGTTTTTCAATTCGTCGCCTCGCTGGCCACAAATAATAATAAAAATAATGTACGGAGATACGTCGGACGACAATGCGCCGATAATTTGTCGATCGATTATTACTTTATTGTTATTATTATTCACCGACCGATGTTACAAAATATAACTTATTTTGATTACGCCTTTAGATTGAAATCGAGTGGAATAGACCGCAGTTTGTCACGAACAAAAAAAAAACAATGCTGCTTCCAGTGAAACTCATTCATGATGATGGAAATATATTCTGGCTTCATCGTAGTAAAGACAAATGTGTGATTTTTTACCGATTCTCCAGTTATACCATTTTTGGCCACCGCTTTTGATAAGTTTGATACGTCCACAAAACTAAATCCATTTATGGGTTAAAATGAGATGAGAAGAATTTTAGTTGTTGATGCGAGAGACGGAAAGCAGAGAGTATTAGGAGCGCGATGACGGTGGGTATAAGGGAGAGCCTTACAACGAACGGGTCATAAATATATGCGAAGGAAACACAACCTTAAGGAAAAACAATCAATTTTAAATTGTGAAAAGAATTTGAAGGTTTTAGAGCCAATGCAACTCCTCAAAATAATTGCAGAAAAGACGGCAACTTGGAAAGGCCACAATACCATTGTCGAAGGAATGATTGAAATGCAGAAGTAGCTCCAAAAACAGCAACATAGAACAGGTGATTGACATAATATGTTGGTGCACAACGTTCTAATTATGTTTAGATTCTTGTGACCTTTTCAGGACTAGATCTTAAAGAAAAAATAACAACTAATGACTCTAAAAATTCATTACTAATGTTCGATTTTAAAATGGAACAAACCACCACGGGCTTACGACCGTCTTCTACTGTTATTTCGAAGGCTGGCTTAGTGTGATCACTTTACGTTAACAACGTTCGCCATTAGGTGGTAATGTTTGTCTCCGAAACTCCTAATCATGAGAATTCTCAACATGTTCAACATGTCGAAAAATCTCATGTATGCAACAAGTAGAAATTTAATAATAAAATGAAAAATAGAGATAAAAGTTGGAAATTATTGAGAACAAGAGAGCAACCAAATTTAAAGAATGCAACTGCTATCATGTATTTGTAAAAAAAAAAAAAAAAAAAAATTAACAAAAATGGATATAGTCATATCCTGGCGCCAAATACATGATAGCAGTTGCATTCTTTAAATTTGGTTGCTCTCTTGTTCTCAATAATTTCCAACTTTTATCTCTATTTTTCATTTTATTATTAAATTTCTACTTGTTGCATACATGAGATTTTTCGACATGTTGAACATGTTGAGAATTCTCATGATTAGGAGTTTCGGAGACAAACATTACCACCTAATGGCGAACGTTGTTAACGTAAAGTGATCACACTAAGCCAGCCTTCGAAATAACAGTAGAAGACGGTCGTAAGCCCGTGGTGGTTTGTTCCATTTTAAAATCGAACATTAGTAATGAATTTTTAGAGTCATTAGTTGTTATTTTTTCTATAATATGTTGGGTTTCGTATGCATATATGAAGATGCTGGCTAGCGGCGCTAGCGCCAGGGACGCGTGAAGGCACAAATTGTTTGGGATCTACGGACTGAGACCCGAAAGATATGAGAATTGTACTCTTAACATTCCGACGGTATACCGCGAAACCTCAGAAGTGAACGTCCCGCGGTGAAATAACTCAACAAGAGTAAGAAAGAACATGTAAAGGTCCCATTTATCACACACCGCAACTCACATTAGGCACGGCGCACTCTCACATACCTCCTAAGTACGGTCCGCGAACCATACTAGTTGTTGGGGTGGCAAACTGAGGGTCCCAGTGCCCTCACCCCGCGGCTATCATTCTGTGTTCTGAGAAACGGATTTTGTATCATTAACCAGGAAACTGGATAAACCTACAAAAATGGTGAACGAAATTTTCGGTCGCCAGTAAGCAACTTCATGGGACGAAGTTTGTAACGTTCTAAGTCTTTGAACCTTGTGAAGACAAAATAAGCAATTTTATGAATTTAATCGGTTTTCAAAGACAGGATGTTTTTTTATGCTGGTTAAAGATCGGCGACAAAATAATTCTGGCAATTAAAATGAAAGGAAACCGCTTCATTGCTGCACAAAAATTCTATTTAACGGATTCTGAAGTATCACAATAAGATAAATGTGCAATACACACAACGTGGGTAGCAAAATGAATCACTAGACCTAAGAGTTGAGTGATTTAGGCATAGTGTCGGAAGACATAAACATTGCGCAGGATCAAAAGCAATGGAGAGCTCTTGTTGCCTCCCTATGCCCGCAGTTGGGGTTTGTAAAGGGAAAATATAATAGACTTTCGGCCTGTAACGAGTGGGAATGGAGCAGTAAGTGTAAATTTGATCAATTTTGTCTTAAAGAAATACCAATTAAGTAAAATAGATAAATAATTTCAGCCAAGAATGGATTATCGTTAGCATGTATGGAGGAATCTTTGGTAGATGGAAAGGCATAGATAATCGCTTTCACTGCCTGCCTCCCAGCCACTAATATGAATCAATCATTCATCAATTTAAATCGCTATAAAATAATTTATCAAATACATCCTAATATTCGTAAGGTTGTACAACTATGATAAGAATTAAGATGAAACAATGAGATTGCAAACGAAAATAACGAAGTACGAGTCAGTGACATCGTTAACTAAATGTCGAAGAGAGGATAAGTTCGCCGGGATAATTAATGAACGACTCTTCGAAATATCGAGAGAAGGTCGACGAAGTTGACAAAGAGAAAACGAATTTCAATTAAGAAAAAACCCGATATCAGAAATTTAATCTGTATCTATTAAAAAAAAAATAACTAAGATAAAGATCGGCGGCAACAAATGTATCAAATAAACATCTCAAAATAGATTCTGCAGCCATTGTAGATACTTGTAAGAACCCCTATAACGAATATTGCTCACGTAACGTAAGTAAGAAACTCACGGTTTGTTTGGACTGCGGAGCTTTCGAGGTATTCTGTAGGGCCGCTTTACACGTTTCCAAACAAAATTTTGTTTCTTCACACCTACGTAAATGTCACGGAAATTTAGAATTAGGGGTAGGTAGCCACTGGTGTAGCAGAACAGGGTAAGAAGCAAAAACGCGTAGAGTGCTGTAGATAGTCAACGAAATTTTAATGTTCGGAAAGTGCAATAAAAAAAAAAGTTGAAAAAAGCTTCTAGGATATTCAAGTGATTGATCCAGCCAGCAATCGTTAATGAAACTCACTTCGAAACAAAAAAAAAATCTTCTTTCGTACGATCTAACCATCATAACATAATAAAGAAAGTAGAGAAATGAGCGCTCTGCTTCCATATTCATCATCTGCGGAACTGGAGGGTGAGATCAGGGGTGGAATGGCCATCTAGGCCCGCAAAAAAGGAAATCTATTCGGTCACGAATGCTGAATTCGCAACCTCCGTAATTAGTATCACCGCGGGTTCCTCCTCCAGCGTGATACGCGGAATTAACGATACGAGCGCCACCTGAAATGGAGATCGTAACTTCCGACACGGAACACGATTAACTCTTCCAGGGTACGAAGGCGTACCTACATGCTGTGGCGGTAGAATCTGAACAATCCCAAGATATATGTCAGGTGTTCCACTCGCCGAACTTTGCGGAGCGCTATGAAATATTCACGTCCTGTGAAGGTGAAAATGCAAGAACATAATAAGTAGGTAGGTACATACGCGCGATGGCTTCCTAATTGACGCACGTCACTTTAAATTATACCCGACATAAACTCTAGTACGACACTTCACACGCTAGCTACATTCTGAGATAAAGGTAGGCTCACATTGAGCTCGAAAATCGTACAACATTTTTATGAGTAGAGTTTCGAAAAATTTCCATACAAAAATGATCGAACGATTCGATAGTTTAATTTCCAACTATATTTGCACGCTAGTAAGCGCTTATTTGCATGCAGTTAGCTTTCAATTAAACTCGTACTAGCCCCACAGGTCGCAGGAGGCAGATCAAAGGACCAAACAGACCAAAAGTCTAAGAAAACGGGTACAAGAATTTTCGACGTTTATAGATTTTATTAGAATAACAACTTGTGTAAAATAGGTGGTTGGTTGTCCAGTGGTATCAACCGGCGGCTTTCGTACGTACAGCGTATTGGAGGTCGTGGGTTCGAATCCCGGCGGTGCCGACCATTTCCGATTTCACGACACAAACCTTTGAACACATACTTTTGACATCTTTTTATGAAAGATGTCAAAAGTATATCTGCGTTCACTTCGTGTGAGCATTAAAAAAAAACAAACTTTAAGCCTTCAATGGTTTGCGAGTGTAGTAAAAGATAGTTTGTAACCTGAACTGATCAGCTCATAAGAACACACTGAAATCATCAATATTTTGTACGTGATTAAAGGGACTGGTAAACGAGATGGGATCATAAAAAGCTTAGGGAATATTATAGTGAATGTTCTTTTTGATATTCAATGAGGCCTACTACAATAATTGGCGTGATATCAACGAAATCTTTTGAAATATTTGAGATAAAGACAAAGAAAATAATTAGTTACTTTTTAGTGCAAAACATATATCAAATGTAAAAAAAAAAACGTTGAAAATATTGAAATAAAACTGTGCGAGCTAGTTTACGGCTATCTTTATAAATACAAATAGCGCGCGTATTATAATATCGTTCAAAAAAAAAGAACACAAGTCAAAATAATGAAAAATATGTCGGTGTTAATGTCATTATGGTAACGGAACGTGTGTGTACGTACATACATTATTAATACATAGGAAGGTACGTACTTACCGACAACGGTAGCGTCGTGTGCGAGAAGCGTTAATGTCAAAATTTATTACATTATACTAATTGGAACAAAAAATACGACACACGAACGAACAAGAAGCGTCAAAATAATAAAAAAAAAAAAACAGAATGATCTGAAAATTAAGACACGAAAACGCGCACGCCACTGGAGAAATCGTTCCATTAACGAACGATATGATATAATTATGTACATACAGCATAATATCGCCATTGTACACAATTTGAAGCATGTGGCAATTCAGATGTTCAAATTATACCTGAAAATACACTATGACTTGTTTTCGAAAATTGGTTAAATAGGTTTTTTTTTTATATAAGGTAATAGGTATAATATTGCGGTAAATGAAAACGAAAATTAACAAAATATAAAAGTAAAACCGCACTCTAACTTAGTGAGGCTTGAACGTCAGATAAAAAGGACCAGGGTTCGATTCCTGTGTGTTGCGTGTTTCCTCATGTAGCATCGAGGATAGAAAACTTCTCTATCTTTCTTGCAAACTTGCCGTCCATCGTAAGCAGAAACCATACGAAATAATCATTAAAAAAAAAGGTTTGTAAAATTTGCACTAAAGCCATAATATTCGGACAGTTTTTACCTCTCACATTAGTCAAATTTCTCGTGTAGCGACGATATTGCGATATGGTAGTCAGAAGGAAATCGTCATCATTGGATGATATTATGTAGAATGTTGAACAAGTAGGTGATATCATACATACATCGCAATGCTCCTCGTTTTATTAAGCGAGCGTCGGATTAAATTTTCGGCGAAACACCTCGGAATGTCGCTATGTAATCTCCCAAGACGTGATTTAAGACAAAAATAGTTTTCATTTCTTTTTTGCTGCACGAATGAATGAATAAAGCGTTCTTCATTAAGATATGTATTGCGGAGATGATTCGCGAGGATGTATGTAGAATCTAATCAGACCTGAAATGATATCATTTGTATGAGACGGGAAAGTCTAGTTATATTAATTTTATCTTATGAATAAGAAGTTATCCATTATATAGTAAGAAATTATTAATATTCAGAGATATATAGATTCCAGACAATTAAAGGCCACCTCATAATATTGCTGAAAAGCTTTGTTCACTTGGAGCTTAGCGTCTTAACCTGAGAGATTTAACCCTTTGACAGCAATGATATGATCGGTCCACGTCATGATATGATCGGTCCAAGTCATAATTGTGTAGGAAATTGAAAGCTGGTAAAAAAAAATCAACGCAATCGCAATTAACAATATCAATTAGTTTTGTTTGTATCAATCTTTTATTTTATATAAATTTATATATCATGCAATATTTTCTGTATTGTAGCTCTCGAGTTGGGGGAGCTATCTGGAGTATGGAAGCTACTCCCTTCCAGCGCTGACTCCTCGCGCTGGGAATATGGTGGAGCCGGCATATCAAGTGTGACTATGATGAGATAATAAAAATATCAAATTATTTTTGTATTTTGTAATAATTAAGTAAAGAACCTGTTGACAAGGCTTGTAAAAGCCTTAAAATGACTTGTACCTATTGTTTTTACTATTTTAATGAATAAAGAGTATATTATTATATAATATCTATAATCTATGAAATACGCATAGTCGCATACGTCTCATAATAACAAAGGTACGGAATCGAAGCACGAGCGGATACAGTCCGAACCAAAATATCTTCAAGGACAACGGAAATGGAAACTCATTGTCGAAAGAACTCTCAGAGATAAGATCCGAAACAGCGGAATCCGTGAAAACTGTAAAGTCGAAGATGTCGTTTTTGGAGGGATCGAGTAGAGGATGGACCCCTCAAACCACAAGTGGCAATGCTGGAGATCAGAACGCCACAGCCTACCTAGGGACGACAGCCCATGGGGAGATCGAGAGAGCCTTGTTGTCCCAGGACCAGTAATAAGTTCCTGAAAAACGTCTTCAGACCTTGAAAAGAATAAGTTAGTTATAACTAACAGACACTGAGTCAATTGCTAAAAATTGCAAAGATAAATCCGAACAATCAGTAGAGATGATTGCTAACATCAAAACAATCGCAAATAATGAAAAAAAGGTGTAAAATTTTTTCATGATGATTCGGAGGATAGCAAAACGTCAGTTTTACGCGGCATGCTGTACGCAAAAGTGTTCGTAAAAAGGCTTCACTGCAAATTTTTGGCCTAATAGACGAATAATTAAGTATAGATATAACGGACGACAGAGTGCCGGTCGAGTACTTCGATGCTGATATTGACGCGAGGTGACGACATCAAAGCCGGGAGGAGCAGTCGATATTGAGCGACGGGAGTGATGCCGATGTTGTTGATGATGATGTTGAAAAAAAAGGAGATTTAATGAAAAGGAAATTAAAAACTTAATAACGACATTTCACAGAGAGACTCTAAACAAAAGGACGAGGAGGGTTGGGGAAGGTTGGAGGGGCGCGGGCAGGAGATCCGTGAACAGCGCGACGTTTAACCTTATCGATTGATCAATTAAAAAATGTAATAATACGGCGAACGTTCATATGAAGATATTTCTACTCCGATACTGTGTGTAGGACCAGAGATACTTTGTACACAAGCCACCTTTACGCCCTGTAGTTAGATTTTTATACTATCAAAACGAACACGCAATTTAACGGCGGTAATACACTGAGATATCTAATTTTATAACAGTAAGCGCTTTGTTTATTGCGGTATCCAAACTACGTCTAATGACGGCTAACGCTGTCTCTTTCGCTCTTTCATTATTTTTCTGCCGGTAGTGAAAGAGATAAACATTGAATGCCTCAAAAGAATACTGCTTTCAAAGCCACTTTTCTGTTCTAGGAAAACATACTATACAATCTACACACCTACAATCTACACATCAATTCGACTGAGAGCGTCCCTACTTCAAAAGGTTCAAATATCTTTCGTAGAAACACCGTCTTCTGTTAGAAGTTCGATAATAAACTCGACAAATACTGTTGAGTTCAGTGTATATTATTCCGATAGAAACTTGGCCAATTTGATATCTATAGTATGATGAATCTACATCTAACGTTATTTTCAAAACTAAAAGAAAGGGATATCGCAGCGTTTTCAGGCTTTATACAAAGTGAACAGTGATGACTTCTGAAAGGTAGATATTGTCGGTACATACATAATAATATGGAGTAACGTAAATCTGAAGTGAAGCCCGTATTATTGCATTTTCCTACCGTTGTTTTGATTTCTCCTAATTACAGTATTCACCCCAACATGACACCAATAACAATGGTCCATTTGATAAAGCACGTTCCGAGTATGCTAGCCAAAATAAACTTTCAGATTTATACGCACTAGCAAGACAACACGATCTTTCGACTTAAGTCTCTTTTATAAGGGTTATTGAGCCTACTAACGGCTAAATGCACGGATGTTTTGATCCGCTCTCTCGAAGGCTTTAAGTGAATTTCAAATGTTTCTGAAACGACTAATGCAGGACACTTTGGATTTGATAGAACACTTGAAACAGAACTACGCAAATGAGAAACATTTGGACATTGAGACAAAAGTGGAAAGTCGTGTTTATTTATTTTATTTAAAATTCAATGTTTATAATTTCAAAGTTGCATGTGCACTTACATTTCTATAAACAAACAAATTAAACAAATTAGAGTAGGCTGACACTTCCAATAAAACGCGTTGCATGTGTGTAAAGAAAGAGGGAGTTGAGCTATTATGGTCGTCAGTGCTGTGTTTGTATTAAATATTCTCTCAGAAACGTGGATGAGAATGTTCTGATTATTTAACACGGCCGGCCGGCGCTGTAAGAGCAGAGGGCCCTACGCAACAGCCACCACCTCTAATGTCCGTATCGCGTGCACCTGCCGCCGCGAGTTCCTTTCTTCGACATCGCCAATGGCCCCGTCTGCCGCTAATGCCCACTCTTCACAAATAACAATAATTCGCCTCGGCCCAGCCCTCAACGCGTATGTACGTAGGTACAATATACCCGTTATTTTTCAGATCATACCACGGGAATTGCTTTCTTCACGAACGGTTCTCCGGATTATGAATAACAGAAAAAAAGCTTATCTACACGTGTTATTTTGCTTGATTACATATTCTATAAGAAATCTGTATAAACACTTTACCTTCAAGAACTAAACTCGTTCAACTCGGTGTGTTTAAACTATCTGGTCAAATATAAGAGACATACATGGTGTGGAGTGAAGTATCTATATAGGCTATGTTGTACAACTGAAAAATATAGAGCGACTAGTGGTAACACATCAGGAGCGCGAAATCGATAAGTGAGAATGATAATATTATGAAATAGATAGTTCTTAAAGCATTCATTATATTATGAAATAGTTAGCTATTGGCACCCAACAACACTACAAATAAACCTAAAGTTACGTCTTATTTTTAATGCACCCTGAGCTCTAGGTTCGAAATTATTATACGCAGTTTAGCGCTTATTACAGTTAGACACAATCGAAATCACTATCACCGTATTGAATTATGTCACAAGCATAAAGAAAAAATATCCCAAAGGAAAATTTAATGAAAACTTCACAATACCGCATACTTATTCTATACCAATTGGATATTAGTACTGCGCACTTTTGTTTTTGTTTTAGGCATGAAATTGCACGCGTTGCATTAAATTTACAAAAGAGACAAAGCGATGGTATTACTCATTTGAACTCGATTGTTAATTGCAAAGGTGTAAGCGTCGAGACAAGCACATGATGGTGTCAACAAATCAATCGGAAATCCAACGGGAGAGTGCCGCAGGGTCGGGCGAGTGCCATGCATTACCCGCCACACCCTAGCACGCAGCGCAAACAAAAGTGAACATGTTGATATATCTGGCAGCATCATCAGCCTCTGTATTATTAATCGTCTTCCATTAGAGCATTGTAGAATACAACAATATTGATGGATGGAACCTGAAGGGAGCGAATGCGAATGCAAGAAGGTACCTTCAAAATATGCGATTATAATCAGACACTGATAGGGCAGTTTCCTTCCTATTTTCTACAATCCGGATGCGGCAAGAACGTTAGGCAAGCCAAAATTAACAATCAAGCGGGCATTCACTGCGGTTCAACAAGAGGCTGGACTAAAGTGGGATGAAGCTGAGCAACTGGCGCAAGATAGACAGCCTAAGAGGAAATATCGTACATTAATTATCAATCCATCAAGGGTCTTGAAGACTTAAAGATGACCCTCTCACACCGTGTTCCGTTCTTTCGACGCAGATCTGAGGGATTTGTACATGATGTGGAAGGAGGTCATTACTAACTTACTTTCTTCGCGTATCCGGGGCTATACTCTGCCACTCCAATATTTGTCACAATCGCCAAAATCAGGCCATCAGGACTGGATGACTTCTTCTAAAGGTCGATGTGGTGAAACGAAAAGATGGCGTTATTGAAAGAACACGGAACTTTATTTAGACAAGAAAAAATATGTGTCTGCACAGCTCGGGCGACACGTAGAGAATGAAAACATAGACAACAACATTATCTATCAATGCCTCTATAGAAGCTTTATATTAGGCTACTGCAGGTGGCGGCCACCGCCAAATGCCACGTGACCTTGCACGGACCGTCTGCGGGAGGCTTCTGTCTCCTCATCCTTCAAAGTTTGTAATTATTATTGGGGAGCTCGAATCCACCAAATAAATCTATCCATACTCCCCCCTTGGGAAATGCATTTTTCCAATGGAAAACAGAGCCACCCGCATCAGGTTGGCAAGAAGGAAAATTAAACTCATATACTGGCTAGACCAGTTCTAAACTACTAACTTAAATATTTTCAAATGTCATTGGTTAGGCCAATGTTACTTATGTATTTCATGCAGTGCAACTTAAGATAAACTAATTACAATTCAGCATTATATTTGAAAACTTAACTAAAATGTTGCATCTTTTTTGTCAAGCAACATTATTACAAAATAAATGTCAAGTCCCTTCCGAAGTTGGTTGTCTTCCATCAAGTCAGTTCGCCAGTAATGTAGTGAAGTTCTGAACCTATTCTTGAATGTTTCCTTTGTTTTATTTCAATCCAACTGCAGCATTCTGATTGTCCAAAGATGATTAATTTTCCCTTTATTATTATTTAAAGCATTTTTATATTAAATAACAAGTTCTTAAATTGCATGCAAATGTTCACTTTTTTTTTCTTTAAAAATCTTATTATTATTCATAATTTATATTGATAGTTCAATTTTCTTTCTTGATTTCATTTAAATTCAATTTTATTTTAATTTATGTTCTTGATGATAAACAATTTTAAACTTTATACCAATTGATTTAAGCTCTTGATGTCAAATTATTATTCAAATTCTGTATTTAATTATTAAATCATATTAAACCTTTTTTTATTCATAAACGTTATATGTTTCAAATTTAGTCTTGATTTGGTAATGGTGCCAGGCTGGTAATATGTCTTGTGTAGATCCCCCTTGAAGTCCGGATTCTTACACTCCTCACAGCTCCGTCTGATGATGGAAGCAGTTGTATCACTCGTGCCAAAGTCCAGTATAATGGAGGTGTGCCGTCTTCCTTCACAAGTACCAGTTGACCCTCTTTTATGTTCTGCTCCATTGTCAGCCATTTGCCTCTCGCCTGGAGTCCCGTGATGTAGTTCACTCGCCATCGATCCCAGAAAGAAGAAAATACAGATCTTAGTTTATTGTAATGAGATAATTGAGACGCTGGTAGTTTGCTTACACCAGGGTCCGGCAAGGTCTGAAGGTTCTGGGAGACCAAAAAATGGCCAGGAGTCAATGCTTCTAGGTCTGATGGATCACTGGACATGGGAGAGAGAGGACGGGAATTCAATATTGCTTCTATTTGCACCAAGACGGTACAGGTGTCTTCATAAGTAAGAACCTGTGACATTAAAGCTTTTTTAAGCAGGGTTTTAACTTGCTTAATCTGTGATTCGTAAATGCCCCCCACGTGTGGTGAGACAGGAGTTATAAACTTCCATTCTATTCTACTTTCAGCTAATTTACTAGTTATGTAATCCCCATTTTTACTCAAAAAATCAAACAAAAAATTGAGCTCAGCAGACGCTCCCTTAAAAGTTGCAGCATTATCACAAAATATCTTTGTCGGCATAGACCGTCTAGAAATAAAGCGCCTTAGTGCTCCCAGAAAAGTTTCAGTAGTGAGATTACTAACTAATTCTAAGTGAATGGCCTTTGTAGCCAAGCATACAAAAAGACAAATGTAAGATTTTACCTGTTTGGCATTTCGCAAATTACTACATTTCACATATATTGGGCCAGCAAAATCACATCCCACACTAGTAAATGGGCGTACCCCTTGTAAACGTTCCTTAGGTAAGTCAGCCATTAACTGTGTACCCATTGTAGGTTTGTATCTGAAACAGACTATACATTTCCTGAAAACTTTCTTAATCAAAACCAATCCTGATGTTATCCAATATCGTGTGCGTACGATTCCAAGTAATGTGCGTGGTCCACAATGTAAATTTATAAGATGATAGTGTCTCACAATAAGTTCTGATAACTTGTGGCTCGCTGATAACAAAATTGGATGTTTAGTGGAGAAATCCAGATCTGATTTCTTTATTCTGCCTCCTACACGTAGAACATCGTCCTGTAAGAAAGGATTCAAACTGATTATTTTGCTCTTTCTAGAAATCTGATTGTTCCTGCCCAATGATTGTATTTCTTCTTGAAATGATTCCTCTTGTGCTTTCCTTATTAATACGTTGTGAGCTTCATCGAGCTCAAACGCCTGTAGTGGCCCAAATCTTCTTGAGTTGGGATTCCTTACATTAAAATAAAATCTTTTAATATATGCGGTTATTCTTAACAGTTTAACAAATGATGAGTACCTTTCAAAGATTCCAAAGTCACCTGTGGGGTCCGATGATATAAGTACTACCTTACTTCTGGTTTCTGGTGGTTCAATGTTGTCGTTTACAACGTCCTGAGGCCAACTGCCCTGGTCTTTTGTTAGCCATGCAGGTCCATTCCACCATAACACTTTATTCAACAACTGTTGAGCTGTGGTTCCTCTTGAGGCGACGTCGGCTGGGTTGTCTCCAGAAGATACATGATTCCATTTATAATCTGGTCCTATACTATGTATTTCCTTGACTCTATTTCCAACGAAGATGTTCCATCGATTTGGATCTCCTCGCAGCCAGCAAAGAACTATCGTGGAATCTGTAAAAAGAAAAGCTTCCTCCTCCTCCATGTTTAAAGCTGTCCGAACTTGCTGCATCAGCTTGGTAAGTAGTAGAGCGCCACACAACTCAAGTCGTGGAATTGTCAATTCCTTGATCGGAGCTACTTTGGTCTTTGAACAGATAAGATGTACAAAGTGCTCACCTGTGCCAGTTGACGACCTCATGTAAACCGCTGCACCGTAAGCCCTCTCAGAAGCATCACAAAATCCAACGAGCATGGTCCTTGTTGAGTTTTTCGCCTTTATACATCTTGGTATCCTCATGCTGTTTGCCTCCAATATATCCTGCTGAAAAGATTTCCATCGTTCAACGATGTCACTGGAAGGCACCTCGTCCCAACCAACCTGATCTTTCCAGAGTCCTTGCATCATTAATTTTGCATTAATGACAATTGGAGATAACAAGCCTAAAGGATCATAAATCTTACTTATATTTGATAAAATATTCCTCTTCGTACAAATGTTTGGATTTGATATTTCATTCACCTTGTACGTCAAAATGTCATCACAATTGTTCCAATTGAGACCTAAAATTTTACAACTTTCATTTTCATTAACTGGTAATAAGTAATCACTTTTACCTGTTTCATCATTCAGTTCTGTAACATTTGACTTCCATTTCCTCAGCTTTAGTTCAGCTGTGTCCAAAATAAAAATTAATTGCTCTTTGAGCTCCTTCAATATTTGCATATCATCATGTCCAGTAAGTAAGTCATCTACATAGAAATCCTTTTCAATTGCCTTTGCTGCAAGAGGAAAATCATTTTGAAAAATTCTACCTAGTTCAAGAAGACATCTTGTCGCCAGAAACGCGCTGGACCGAAGTCCATAGGTCACCGTTGTCAGCTTGTAGTGTGTAACCTCAACGTCCTGAGATGGTCTCCATACTATGCGCTGGTAGTCCTGATCGTCTTCATGAACTGCTATCCCTCTATACATTTTTTCTATGTCACTCACTAACACATGTTGATGCAACCTGAAATTTATTAAAATATTAAATATATCCCTTTGTACTGTAGGACCTTTTAACTGTCTATCGTTTATAGACAGTCCTGTACTTGCCTTTGACGACCCGTCAAAGACAACTCTTATTTTAGATTCCTTGAAGACAGCGTGGTGCGGCAGATAGAACACCTCGTTGCCATCGTTTGGGTCACACCTTTTCATGTGGCCCAATCTTTCATACTCTCGCATGAAATCTATATATTGATTTTTCAAATCAATATTCCTGTTGAATACCTTTTCCATATGATTCAATCTTCTTAGAGCAGTTGACAAAGAAGGTCCAATATTCGGGTCCTCCCCCCATGGAATACTAACAATAAATTTACCTGACTGTGATCTTGATACATTCTTCAGAAAGTGGGACTCGCACACCTCATCATATTGATCGATAGGTGGCACATCCTCAATCTTCCAAAACTTTTCTATCTGTAAATTTAAATCGTTAGTTGCCAACATACTACTCAGTTTTACTTTGCTCTCATTTTGAGAGCAATCTAATTCTCCGCCGAGAATCCAACCCAACAACGTTTTTTGCAAGGTTGGTCTCTGCGGTCCTAATGAAATCTGTTCTAACTGGAGTATCTGCCAGAACACTCCAGCTCCAATAAGCATATCCACCGGTGCACTCTCATCGAAGTGTGGGTCTGCCAGCTGCAAGCCCTCTGGTATGCGCAAAGATGCTCTGTTGATTGTGCACTGCGGTAAGTCCTGCGTTATGCTTTCTAAAACTAAACAAGTTATTTTTTCATTAAAGTTTGAATTTAATGATGTTATGCTGACCTGTGTGGCTCTTTTAATGTCTATGACTTTATTGTGTATACCCGACACAGGCGCATTCATGTTACATTGTGATAACCTCAAAATATCACATGCTCTTTTTGTAATAAAATTACTTTGACTGCCGCTGTCTAATATTGCCCTTAATTTGAAAACCTTGTTCCCAATCCTTATGCCTACAACAGCAGTCGACAGCAAAACCTGTATGTTTTGCGAAAATGTTGCATGAACTGCAACCGTGTTGCTGGGTTCATGTCTTACATTACTAGCCTGAGCCAGTTCTTCAACACCCACATGCATATATGTATGGTGTTGTCCTTTACATGTTGAGCAACTTATTTTGCTCCTACAATTTTTCTTTATGTGATTTGACTTTAGACATTTACCACAAATTCCCGCTTTCCTGACCAATCTCCACTTTTCTGCGCTACTGAGCAGCCTAAAAGTGTGACAATTGTCTAATCTATGAGCCCCCTTGCACGACAAGCATCTATCCGTTTTGGATTCAGTTACAAGGTGTGCTTGCGTAACTTTTGGTGAGTTCCCTTTGTTTGTTGTTGCTTCGAGTATACGCGCTCTGCCGTTTAAGAAATTTGTCAATTCTTCTAAAGTAGGCACCTCCTTTGCAATAGGTGTACTTTCCCATATATTTCTAGTGTGAGGATCTAACTTTGCTAGCATTATGTGTATAATTAAAATGTCCCAATGTTCTACATTGTAACCCAAGCCCTTCAACGCTCTCAAATGCAACTGGGTTTCATCTGATAATTGCCTTATTTTATAAAATGACTCTACCTTAAATGACGGCAAATTAAAAATAGCATTTACATGGTGATCGATTATTACTCTTTTATTATGATATCTCCCTTGCAGGAGTTCCCACGCGATTTTATAATTTGGTTCACTGATTGCAAGAGATGAAATTAATTTTAACGCGTCCCCTTTTAAAGAATTAATTAAATAATGAAACTTTTGTATGGGAGATAATTGCGCATTGTTATCTATTAAAGATTTAAAAACATCTTCAAACTGTAGCCACGTGGCATATTCGCCGGTAAAAATCGGCACATTAATTGCTTGCAACTTTAATTCTGGAGTGAATTTGAGCGATTCTTTGCAGATATTTCTGGCCTTCCCGATGGCAGTAAAATAAGCAAGTTCTACCGATTCACGATCTTGTGTTTCGGTATCATTCGAATGTTCTATTAAAGCTTGAATTTCATTATAATTATTAAACACTGTGGCTATTATTTCCACGCGCGCCTCTAATTCTGATTTATTAACATTTATATTGTCGACAAATTTACAAAATCTAGTGATTTGGCCCTTAATAATTCCCCTTTTAAAAACTAATTTCTTTAATTCCTCACTTTCTGACATGATTAAATTACACTGTATTATTTATATCTCGAAGCAAAAACTCTTGATTCCCCACGCGCGCACAAACAAAACACAATTTAGAAAAAAATATGAAATTAAACACAAAAATATTAATAATCTTGGTTAAATAAAAACAATATGAATAGAAAGATGGATAATACGACCTGACGGTTCCCTGGATTCGGCTCCAAAAAATGGATGACTTCTTCTAAAGGTCGATGTGGTGAAACGAAAAGATGGCGTTATTGAAAGAACACGGAACTTTATTTAGACAAGAAAAAATATGTGTCTGCACAGCTCGGGCGACACGTAGAGAATGAAAACATAGACAACAACATTATCTATCAATGCCTCTATAGAAGCTTTATATTAGGCTACTGCAGGTGGCGGCCACCGCCAAATGCCACGTGACCTTGCACGGACCGTCTGCGGGAGGCTTCTGTCTCCTCATCCTTCAAAGTTTGTAATTATTATTGGGGAGCTCGAATCCACCAAATAAATCTATCCAAGGACTACAGCTCTCCCCATCAGTGGGAAAATCAGGAGGTGACTGCTGTCCTGGATTGCTCTGCACTCATATCGAATGAAGTCCGATGCAGAGAGGTATCCCCATTTTTTATGCATTTCGAGACACTCTCAGTCTATTGAGGGTGATCCACATAGGCAGTATGGCAGATGTTCGCCAAATTGAACTCCCGAATGGAGGTTTGGAGTATTGGACATAAGGCAGCTCTACATGAAGACATTACTGTTACATAAAAAGAGGAAACGGGCCAGTTACAGAACGGATACATTTGGGCTTCACTCAGATACTAGAAATCGACACCTGGCGCACCACAAGTCTCTGAGAACAACGATTGCCTAGAAGCACTTCTCATTCCTGGGTCCCGGGCTGTATAATAGGAATGACATCCAAGTTTTGATAAAAAATACTTACACGATATTGACGGCTATTCTGAAATGCACGTTCCATCTCAACGCAAGGTTGAGTTGAGTTATAATAATCGGTTACCAGAAGTTACAGTATAAAATGTATTGAATAAACAATTTCAGAATAGCTAAATGTCAAAAGTCTCAATAAAAATTGGATACGACGCAACTCAATCATCTGTTTTTCATTTAAGAATACTCTAAAATCTAAGAATATTATTTTTTGGAAATAAAATAAAATATAAAAAAATAAAACTATGGACCATAAAATCGATCCGAGCTAATAAATTAAAAAAATTACCCGGAAAAAATCAAATATCATACGCTAATTTGAAAGGATTAAAAATTATCAAGTCCGTGTGGCCGAAGTATCAATATATTATTATTTTACGAGGCACGAGGGCGGGGTGTGTGTTGGGACTTCGACCCTCCGAGAGGGTGGGAGAGGGAGGGCCAACGGGTACCAACTTAATTTTATTCGGACGCTTTGAAGAGGATCGCTCTTTTACCCTTGAACACGACCGAAAAATTATTATTAAGAGTGAATAATTAAAAAAGTAATTAATGACCAAGTTTAATCATCAATTATCACACCGACGAAATACACCGAGCGGCGACCGATGCGTCTCCGCAGAGTGCCGTCTGGTCGATAAGCGGATTTACAGAGTTAGGAACGGCTGAAATTTAGGTATATTAACACATCAAGTACGATGTAAGCAAACAAACTGAGAATAATATATTTAAAGAAGTAGAACAGATCCGTAACGTTTAAGCAATTAAAAAAAAACATAACTTCAGGCGAGGCAACGTCCAGAAAATGGACTTGCTCTTTTACCGTTTTGCACAATAGTTCCAAGGTACTCGCTCTTGACATTGAAAACGATATTTAGGCATCTGGGATTCCACTTAAAAAGAACAGTCCAGTAGGAATCATAAAAAGGAGGATATCTGGTATGGTGAGAAAATAAAGATTGACGAAGTTCTCAAAAGCATCGAAGGACTAAGGTATCCGCTCAAATAAATTTTGAAAATACGTGCCAGATTAATTGTTGATCACGTCCTGCGATAGGAATGTCAGCTTATTACATGAGAAAATTGAGTGATTGTGGTCAGAAGAGGAGAATGGAAACCGTGGAGGTCTGTTCTACCTATTAGGGAAGTGTGAAACTTGAATATATCTGGCATTCTTGAATATTCCGAATTTGGTCATATCTTGTACTGTCAGAGTCCAATCGACCTAAGCATTCGATTTTCCCGTGCTATCCTGTTGATGAGATGACTAAATTCATTATGGATTCGGAAATGAAAGAAGGGAGGCGGGAAAGGGGCGCAGAAGGACGACGTAGGTTTTTCTCCCCGTTGATGGGTTGGGAAAATGATTAAAAATCGAACATTAGTAATGAATTGTTAGAGTCATTAGTTGTTATTTTTTCTTTAAGATCTAGTCCTGAAAAGGTCACAAGAATCTAAACATAATTAGAACGTTGTGCACCAACAAAGCCAATAGGCAATAAATATGAGACATTAACAAAAATGGATATAGTCATATCCTGGCGCCAAATACATGACAGCAGTCGCAGTCTTTAAATTTGGTTGCTCTCTTGTTCTCAACAATTTCTAACTTTTATCTCTATTTTTCATTTTATTATTAAATTTCTACTTGTTGCATACATGAGATTTTTCGACATGTTGAACATGTTGAGAATTCTCATGATTAGGAGTTTCGGAGACAAACATTACCACCTAATGGCGAACGTTGTTAACGTAAAGTGATCACACTAAGCCAGCCTTCGAAATAACAGTAGAAGACGGTCGTAAGCCCGTAGTGGTTTGTTCCATTTAAAAATCGAACATTAGTAATGAATTGTTAGAGTCATTAGTTGTTATTTTTTCTTTAAGATCTAGTCCTGAAAAGGTCACAAGAATCTAAACATAATTAGAACGTTGTGCACCAACAAAGCCAATAGGCAATAAATATGAGACATTAACAAAAATGGATATAGTCATATCCTGGCGCCAAATACATGACAGCAGTCGCAGTCTTTAAATTTGGTTGCTCTCTTGTTCTCAACAATTTCTAACTTTTATCTCTATTTTTCATTTTATTATTAAATTTCTACTTGTTGCATACATGAGATTTTTCGACATGTTGAACATGTTGAGAATTCTCATGATTAGGAGTTTCGGAGACAAACATTACCACCTAATGGCGAACGTTGTTAACGTAAAGTGATCACACTAAGCCAGCCTTCGAAATAACAGTAGAAGACGGTCGTAAGCCCGTAGTGGTTTGTTCCATTTAAAAATCGAACATTAGTAATGAATTGTTAGAGTCATTAGTTGTTATTTTTTCAAATGATTAATATTTTCCAAAGTACCCGGTGTGTAAGTACAAGAAGACGCATTGCCTATAATAACCTGAAGTGGGTACATTTTATTACTGATGTTAATCTGAAGGTTATTGGGTAAAAGTGCTTTATTTTTAAAGCTGATCCAAAGTTCCTTAATATCCACAGACGATTCTATCTTCCTAATAATCATGATGTATTAACCAATATTGAAAGACGATAAAATATAGATAAGGCAATAAATCACAATAATACTTTGTTTACAGGTTGAGATACAGCCAATGACAAAGAAATTAAATGAAGAATACTTTTAAGTTGCGTAGGAGAAAAAAGTTACCAGTTGCATTATTTATAGAGAAGAACACGTGATATACACGAGGCAAGGCTCTTGATGATATGTTTCTCTTTTAAGAACAGCGATCCCAATAAAACAGTAATGAATCTTTAAAAAAAATCCGTTTCAACACCTTATCTACACAGGATACTAAAGAGGTGTCTGTTCAAATATTTTATTAATAAAGGAGATATTCAGTATTTTTCCCGTTTCACAATCTTTCCATCTTTTCATACCGATCTCCGTTTTACTTTTCGAATCCTTTTCGAACGTTCTTGGGCATTTTTGACTCATATTCTGTTAACGAGGTTCCTACATTGAAGTCAAAACAAGTCATAACATTTCATCTGCAAATGATTCGATGATCAAATTTCGGACATTCGAAAAACCTACTTACTTTAAAAGAACACGGATTTCGAATGGTTTTCAAAATAATTAATCGCCATTTTAAAGGTGGGAGAGTAACGATTGAGCGACCTTGACAAGCGGGTAGGCTGTGGAGACGAGGGCTCCGGTTCAGAAATTCAAGACGACGACGACAAAATTAATTTTATTCAAAATGAATTAAATCGCCCGTCCATTAAAGGCACTAACTAGACTAGAGTCAGCGGAAAATATCGGGTGCTGCCAGAGAGGAAAAATTTAATATATATCACTTCATTACGTAGCACGTAGATAGATACCATTATTAATATTGCGGGCAACAAATTATTATCAACTTCGGGTAGAGCTACGCCTCAATTTGATATATTCAGCAAACAAGCCCGTCAGATTTTGGACGTCCTTTTCGGTTCTCTCCGGTTGAAGTCTACATAAAATATTAATTAAAAAAACCAACGAAATTAATAATTGGGTCGAACCACCGTATAGTAAAAATCGGGGTATAATAAATTTCACTAGATTGAAAATATGAATATGGCTGAATTCTTAACACAAAAAAAAAACAAAATGCTGGTAATCAAAAGTCATCGACTGGGTTTGAATGAAAGAAGTTACTAGGGAACCATAAACGAGCCTATAACAATTGGTTTCAAGTGTTCATCTCTTGGTGTCATCTAGCAAAGGCTATTATGCATCAATCATTGACCAAATGGTAAAAAAAAGATATTATGTAATAAATTTTGTTACAGCAAAATATCGGGAAGATCGGTGGGTTTCTACTATTTGATTACACGATCTTTAATTTCGCCTATTAGTATCTACCGCGTATTTCATCATACAGAGACAAACTAACAAGTTTGGTTTTTATCTAGCAGTATTGCGAGATTCGAACATGGTGTGGGAGGAAGTTATTGAAAATAAAAGACCGGCGAATTTTGAATTTGAAATTATAAGAAGAAGAAAGCTTACCTAGACGAACCGAGAAGTGTACATTTAAAAAAAATGTTAACGAGAAAATCCCTCTAGGGTCGCGAGTCTATGGCACGAAATGAAGGTACCTACTCATGAGAGGGATGATCGAATGGGAAGGTGGGGTGATTAAGGCCGGCGTAAACTCGAGTGGGGCAGTCGGACCGACCAAGGAATGTGCGAAAACATTCGTCCGCCGTGACAAGGTGTTATTTTGTTTTTTGATCCGGCGGCTGCCCCAAGTGACGCAGAGGACAACGCTAATGAATTTACAGAGGGATTCCGCTGGATTATGTCGTTAATTTCAACACCCGCTCGCAATATTATTATTTAACGACGCTGAAGTGAATGTAAAATGATTTCGGTCCAGGTTTTTCGCTCCTAGGTAAGAAATTTGAATAAGGTAGGAGCTTGTTAACCTTACCGCGATCTTTTCACATGACAAATCTGTGTGACACGCAGGCAGTGTGAAGGGTTCATATTTCACTATGAAAATATTTTTTTTCAGCCCTAAAGATAACTTTTATCTAACCCGGTTAAGGGCCTTCTGTTAGCTCTTTTGACAATATCCTTATTGAAAAATATAAAAGAATGTACTGGAAACCAAAATTTAGACGAATTATTCCAGATAACAAACGCCCGCTAAGAGTACGTCAGAGAGTAACGCATGTTTGCTCGATTCCTGGATAAAATAGGGAGAGAGGTAAAAGCTAGGCTCTGTATGATACAACACTGAACAGCAATGAAAATTCTAAAGAACAAAAAATAGGTGTGTGATTCGTGTGATGATTCATGCAGACTTCGGGGTACCTGTAACGACACGCGAAGAAAAATAATCAATTAGTTAAGATATTCAGAGAGTTAGCAAAGAGCAAGCCCGAGAAATGGGAATATCCTCATTATCTTTTCATGGTGACAAATTATCGAGAGGCGAGTGCGGCTATAAAGACGGTACGAATTAAAATATTAAAACGCAATTAAAGTAAACGCGACACTTCCTCCAGCCGCGTATAATAACGGAATCTAAACATGAGTTAAATTTTATGACGCACAATTAAAAGAACGCTGATCTAAGGCCGAACCGAGCTATAAACCGATTATTGCCATAACGGTTATTTAACAGATGTATACGGACGAAAAAGTTGGGTGAAACTCATGAAAAAAATCATTTATCAATGCTTCAGAAATATACGCAAATAAGAGTTCGTTTTAAATCTCGAAAATAGCCTAGCTACAAAGAGAGAAAGTGAGAGAGAAAATCAAATGCCAGTTAAACGAAGCCGTTCAAATGACAATTGTTGGCAGTGAAATGAAAAAGAGGCGCTGGGGATAGCGCCGGAAGTGCAACGGAAATGGAAGAGATCAGAAGACAATGCGGCGATGGATCGGGAGAAGTGTTTAAGCTCGGTGATGGGATATTCTGCAAGGCGGAGAAAACACAACAGGCGATGTTAATAAAATAACTCCCAATAAAAGACGTCTCTTAAGCGCCAACAGAATAATATTCCGTAATGTTTGATCTCCAAGAGTGTACACGAAATGGCCGTTTTATGTTAAAATGGATACTAGACTTAAACATTGTCAGTGGGATTGTATGTACCTACAGACGATTTTATGAAAATAGAATTGAAAAAAAAACTTACGAATCTTTATAATGTAGAAATGTTACGTTATATAAAAGAACCTGTTTAAGAAGCGTATAATAATTAACATAAAGGTGACGAGAAGTTTCCGACATCCGCCCAGCACGAAGAGGGCAGGATCGCAATAACCTCGGCGGTCGCCAGAAGCCGGATCTGCTCTGGCAGCCAGAGACTGAGAAGGGTCAGAACCGTCCTCCAGTATAATGGTCGGACTAGTACAAAGAGAACAGACGCAAAATGTAAATAGAGTAAGGACATTGGGTGATTATTATAATAACGAGAGGATGGATAATGTTGACCTCTGCGGAAATTAAAACCCTTCCCGGAGGTCACCGGAGCCGGCCTTACGTTTCTAAACACTTAACTGGTGAATGTTATTGTTACGCGCGACTTGATATGATATATTATTACAGTAACAAAATAACCGCATAAAATTCAACGAAAACAGAACGGGAAAAAGGACGATTCGTATAAATTCTCGTCCCTGAATGGGTATTTTTTGTCATCTCTTCGCTTTGTGATCGCCGAGCGAAATAAGACTATCGAGTTTTCAAATAAAGGCAAACCTCATTTGTTCGGATGAAACAAAACGGATTCCGGGCATTGAGCATTGAGAGCGACGACGACGTAATGACTAGCGGAGGAGCCGAGGACGAGGACGGCAACCGAAATGAATGAATGCCGAGAACAAAAGGTCGAGAATAGACAAACAACAAGACAACGAAGAAGAAGCTCCCCGAGAAAAGGGGGTCGGATCCAACCAACCCCTTCCCATCCCGTGGTAATTAACAAGCTCGAGTATTAAAGAAAAGGGAAGAACGAATGAGTACGTATTAAATCGTATTGCGGCAGGAGATAAAGATAACTAGAGGAGAACGGAGCGCTTCAAAGTAAATCCAGTCTCATTATTCTGGAAAGAAAACATAAACTGATGAACCTGCCAGCGTCTGCGTCTGCAGGATTCATTACTACATTATCTATCCACCTACATATTATTTTCATTACCTGAAATAACGGCACAACTACGTACCTTCATCCCTTCTCGTATGGCACGTCGTTAGCTGTTTCTCAAACGTTTCCACCCCTGACTTTTTGTTAGTGTCAGACCGACGAAGCTAACAATTAAAAGACAAACAGATTGAGACGCACTTATGCGAGTCATGTGAACAAGCTATGGAAAACAAAAGCATTTCTTTTTTTTATATATATAATTAAAATATTAAACTTGAAGACCTTCATCATTGATGGTTGAGATCATTTTTACTTCAACAACACTCACAACTAGAAAGCTAGATTCCAATATTTTTATCCCAATTGCATCGCTGAGGATTCGAACCTCGGCCTCACTAATGCCGTGCGTCAACACTACCGCAGCACCAAGGGCCGCCTCTAGTGGCCGGACGGAATTCAGGTAGTCAAAATCAACTGAACATCTATCTCTTCAATTCACTTATACATAAAAATGTGATATTTATAACATGGTTTAAACGTCGTGTATTCATTGAATCGAGATCTTCGATGAAATCTACACCTAATAGATTTTTGATGATTTGTTGAAGTGGAATCAGTCGGGGAAGCTCGGCTGAAAATTGGGTCAAAATTGTACTGTAGTAGAGACCTGGAAACACATAAAGAACCGGAGGATGAGATGCACACACGGTGTTTAACGGCTAACGGCATGCTGGGGTGATATGGATGCAGAAAACGTGGAAGCAGATGTAGAAGGCCTTCGTACAAAAGTGGACGGGAATGGGCTAAAGAAAAAGAGATAAAGCTATATTATCAAAAGTGTTCCTCAATGAGTTCAGGTGACGTATATAACTTAGGGTATGAATACCCCTACGAAAACAGTACGTTGGCACGACAAAAAAATTATAAAATAACGCTTCGATTGGAGACTCCGCGATTGGTAGAGCGCAGCAGTCACGTACGCCGCCAATTTATTTCCACACGGAACGACTCTTATTTTCCTGGAGAAACGGCGAACTTAAATTTTATTGTCGCGCTTAAATTGGTTCGACTCCCCGACTAAGAGATCACTCCCGGCTACCTTCGCGACAGGATTACACTTTCCTTGCTAACAGAGGACACTCACTGTTCAACGATCCAATAAAAATAATCTACATAATATTTTAGAAATGTTTTTTTATTTGCCTTTTGTCGTTGCTTTACGGTATGTCCGAGCATCACGCCTAAACGGCTGAACCGATTTCACTAATTCTTTTTTTGTCGTGTTGGCTTTTATCAGTAGAAGGTTCTTATGAAAGAAAAAATTAAGAAAGTTGCGTGCTAAATCTACATAATAATTCAGAAATGTTTTTTTAGTTGCTTTTTACCGTATGTCATCGCATCACGCCTAAACGGCTGAACCGATTTCACTAATTCTTTTTTTGTCGTGTTGGCTTTTATCAGTAGAAGGTTCTTATGAAAGAAAAAATTAAGAAAGTTGCGTGGTAAATCTACATAATAATTCAGAAATGTTTTTTTATTAGCTTTTTACCTAATGTCATCGCATCACGCCTAAACGGCTGAACCGATTTCACTAATTCTTTTTTTGTCGTGTTGGCTTTTATCAGTAGAAGGTCTTATGAAAGAAAAAATCAAGAAAGTTGCGTGGTAAATTGGGAAATTAAATAAAACTCGCATTAGCCCCTCCTTCTCTATCTACATAATAATTCAGAAATGTTTTTTTATTTGCTTTTTACCGTATGTCATAGTATCACGCTCAAAATACAAATGCTACGTCAGATATGAATCTGCACAGAGCCGTGCAAAATGCAGGAGAAGGTTCTTTAAAACAATTTGCTGCATTAACTTTAATATATTTAGAGCTATTTAAAAACCCCTATTTTTTAGGATCTTCATACAAAATTGTAATAAACATTAAAAGTGTCATTCTTCTTTTTCTGTGCTTATGTCAGTTATAGAGGTCTACAAAGCAATGGGAAGCTAGACTAGAACCTTTCTAATTACCTACCGATCAAGCCTGACAATCGGAATCAAAAACGTAAAGCAAGACGGGTATAAGCTAGTACTACATAAACTAATGAGTGAGGTGATTAAAAATAATATAGCAGTATGAGTATAAAAACTCAGGTGTTCGAAAACAATCGCTGCTAGGGAAGACGATGATTCTAGAAGACGATAATTCTATCGAATCTCTGGCAATATAGCTATCAGTGATGACCAACTAACTATTTTTAGTTTTTTTTTTTTTGGTTTTCCAACACAAATTTTGCTTTCCATGAAAATGTCGATATTGTATTTGCGTTCGGGTGGGTCCTATTTGTTCAATGTTGTACGGATATACCTATGCAATGAAATAATATGAATTAATATTATCAACGACATATTACTATTATTACATAAATATGGCATTACGTCACGTAGAGGACGATTTGTGCCAACTGGCAGCAAAGTAAGACTTACTCACAGACGGAAAATATACATAGTTAGAGAAAGAAAAAAATAATTACTAAATAAAAAAATAGCCATCTATAATAAAATCATATTTTTCTCTATGTACACCAAAATATGTTTGTATATGCTCTTCGAAGGAGTGGACAAGAGATGGGCATAATCAAATAAACATAGTTACTTCTTTCCCATAGAAGAAAAACAGGCGGATCAATGTGGTATTCACTAAAATATGTATTAAAATGATTAATGTGTACCAAACTATGAAAAAAAAAACGGAAAATGCTGAAATAATCATCACAAATTAATCTTATCAATGGATGGAGCAGAAAGATTTTCGAATTATACTTGATCGAGAAGGGTTTAAACACAGTTCAGCGTTCGGGAGACGCGTCAGAACCTATCATCCTGCATACGGTTCCTTCAGAGCAGAGTCGTGGTATTTTCGGGGAGATGTGAGTGGAACAGCCACAAACATCTGAATGTGGGAGCCACCGAAGTTTCTGGCCCAGCCGGGGAGTTAGTGCTGAGTTCGGTGAAGCGCCACTAATGCGTCGATTGTTCTTCACTACAAGAACACAATAATTATTAACCATCCGATACGAACAATTGTTATTACTTTGTTGTTAATAATTAATATAAATTGTTTCGTATTAGAAGTTTGTTTTGTCTCTCCCCCGTCTCTTCCTCCTCCATTCCTATCCTCACTCTTTCCTCCCACTCACTGTTTTCCAAGCCACCGCTTCCAAAGTACGATTATAAACAATAACATAAAAGATAACCAAGGTCCTTTTTCCATAGAAGACGCCGATATCTTTCGATTCATCCAATACGTGTATCGGATAAAGAGTGGACTGGGAGAAACACCTGGAAAGAAAGATGGATGAATGAAGGGTACCTATACCAAAACTAAAAAATATGAAAGATTATAACTTAAAAAAAAAGAATATCTTAGGAAATCTACTCCATATCATCTGCCATTTAAAACAAAATATATAACCTCGAGGATATTGACCATTATTCCAAACCAGTTGACCCTAGCTAGACTATTAAAAAATATTGAAACATGAGAGATTTCCTCAAACAAAACCGTAGGACTTATAAAAGAATGAGTAATTTCACTACTTTCAATGATATCATTCAGTAAATTGCTAAATATCATATAAAACTAGCGTTCCAGACAGACGTTGTCCTGTGTACCTTTTCGTTCCTAACCAGAGGCGGCCCATTCATTGTGCACTGCGCCTCCAGAAACAAAAATAAACTAACTAAATAATAACATTAACATATTAATTCTAAAACGTCCATCCATATATCATTCGTATTCAAAGCTCAGACGGGATTAACGCGAGAATATAATATATGCGCGCAAATTGGTTGACTTTGTATGAAAAATTTCTAAAACGCCAGATACGGTGGGGTAAGTGAAATGGGCTACTGTAAGAATGGACAATTACCTACGTATGCGAGAATGAGAGGGCGCAGGTGCAGAAGACAATAATTTTGTTGTTAGATTATTTCAAGGATGACGTCGCATTATATTCGTTCCATACAAACTTTAATATCATATTTTATATTATTTCTTATCCATTTTTCAATTTCAATTTCTTATCTTTTTATTAGTTATTCTTTTATCCGGACTGGAGAAGAATCCAATAAGTCACACATCGGAAGAATCTGTTTAGCCAATCTCGAGTTATAAGTGTTCGCACTAACCCGACTTTATATTAGAGATATTATATATTCTTCCTATACTACAACTGATTAGCTGAACTAATCGCAAACAAATATTTGATAAAAATCCGTCCAGCTTTTCATGTAAACACTCAAAATGGCGTATTTGTCACGTATGTAGCGTTGAACCTGGTGTAGTGATTTGTTTTTGGATAACACCCCTTTTTTCAACCGTATTTTGTTTTGTAATGTTTAATTTTTGTTTTCTTGATTATAAATGTATACGTACTTTCATAGTGATATTTCAACACCATCAGTGCAAAGGCGAAAGCTGTCATGCTGATGGTGTTAATATTGTAATTTTTTAAAATAAGATAAAATAGGCACAGAAGAAAATTTTATATATAAAAATTAGGTATCTGACTTAATTGCAACTTTATTCATCCACTAGTTGGCCGTTGGTTGGTTGTTAATGACACGTCATGTCAGCCGGCGACTGGATGATTGTCGCACCGTGTAATTTTAATCGCATTAGGTTATAATAGGTGAGCACTGAACAACTAATAGCGACAAATAATAACACACACACGTCGAGTAATTGTCGCGGGTGAACAGCCCGAAATAAAAACAATAACTAAGCGACAATAATCTAACGACATGTTCGTTTCGTCAGGTAATAAACACGAATAAATGAGAAATGAGCCACAAATAAAAATATGTAGGTAGGTACTCTTAGAGGTCCATTTAATCGTCCCGTTTTCTAATTTTAGATATAATAGTTTCCGTCACTTACTCACTGACTGACTGATGTCATTAACGCTTTTAGTTCCTGCGTTTACCAGAAGATGGCGCTACTCGCAACTAAAGAGAAATTTTGTTCTACTAATGTGACTGACAGTAACATATTATTATGACTGGTGGCTGGACACTTTTTTTCAAAGGTTTTGATATGTAGAAAAACAATTATTTTACATACTCGGGTAAAAACTCACGTGCGAATTATTCAAGGCCGCAAAAGCCAAACGAATTAAATATTTGCGCCTTTAAAAAACGAGTTTTAGATATAATGATATAAAAGGACCGCATTTACCCGAATATAACGCGATCCCGAATATTACGCGACTCCGATATTTCCATAGACCCTAAGAAGTCAGAAGGAAACATAGGTACCTACTTACCATCTAGCCTTACAAAAGTACAACGTATCGCGCTTAACCCCGAATTTAACGTCGATTTTTTAAAGGAAAGTAAATGGATCGATGTTGCCAGAAAACTAATATTTCAAATGAATTAATCAGTCCATTGTATAATACTTCTGTGACATATTGATACGTTAGAAAGATTTGAATTGTCAAACTGCGGAGGATCTTTCTCACCGACAGTAAGTAGCGGAACATTGTTTGGCAGTTCCGTTGTACCCGGTGCCTCACCTATGCGGAAACGTCGGATCGCACATACGCCCCGAAAATAATAGGTACTTAGGTTCCACACATCCATTAACATCGCAACAATACAAAGATGGGAGAAAAACGGCAGATAAAATTTATGACGTGTGCAAAATATAGCGATAGTTCTGGAGTAATGTTCCGTGTAACATGGTCCACGCTGACATATAAAAAATACGAACATCGTTGTTATATTATGTACCTACGGCTAATTTTCTTTTGTATTCGCAACGGACGGTCATCGCATTACTATATATATTACCAAAAACTTTCAATATTAATAACAAAAATAATGCATCATGCCAGACTGCCGTAGAAATTCAACCAAGTTCTAAGCAAAAATATATTTAATAGCGCGGATCGAGTCGACGGCTTGTCTGCTGGTCCATCAATCTCAAACACCCCGTAAACGTATTAGACAGAAAACATTAAGTAAATTACAAAATTCAATTTGAATGTTTTGAGATGTAATAATTTTTAAGCACACCATTTACTTTTCAGTCTGGGAAATATGGTTGGAATCGTATGGTTTTATTTCAATACTTTCGGACAAACGTGGAATATGAAAATGTACGCCGGTTCAGCCAAACATCATAATGTCACTCGCGAGATGCAAGAATGCACGTGATAAGTACCCTCATACCGAATATTACTAACTTTAAAAGTAAGTGAAATACTCACGGGAACTTTCCGAAGTATTCTGTAGGGGCGTTTATACACGTTTCCATACAAAATTTTGTTTCTTCACGCCACCGTAAATGTCACGGAAATAGGGGTACTGGGTGATTGGAAGAGTCATCTTTACTTATAGACCTGGAACTAGTCAAAGTATTACACCATCAACCACGTCTCATAAATTGGTCATCGTTTGAAGGGATTAAAACATGGATAAACACACAAAACTTATAGGGCGAAAAATGCGTTTACCCATCATCATAATAAAGTTTGTTCTCTAACTCGTATAATCATCGGTTAGGACAACTTCTTCATCTATTAAGCAACGAAGTTCATAATATCAGGAGAATTTCTAGACAAAGATACAAGGGACAATCTCGAAACCGATTGTCAAAAAGACGACGTCGTCCAAATGGCTGAAATAATTCGGATGCGAAATGAACCGGAAAGGGAGGAAAGCCAGTTTGTGGTGGAAAATTGTCTTAGGAAGTTCAGTCATCTCGTATCGATTGGAAATTTCACCTTGAGCATATAAACCGTCTGGAAATGGATGAAGCAAGAGTGGGAGGGCCTACTTAAATAGAAATTAAAGTTACAACAATCGCTCTAACCGAATATCATTCGTGATTGAACGACAGGGAACAGACAGCCTACCGCCAAGCTCGGTACGGCGCTCCACTATACGTAGAGGTTCGTCGAAAGAGGAATCTACGGAGAAGTCCTTAATAAATGTTTAGAACAATGTTAAGTATATCTTCAAACGTGAAAGCCAATCCGTATTGAGAGAATTTTTTAATATCGAAAATTTTGCATGCATGCTTTCTGGTAAAATCCAAAGGACACCTAAAAAATGTGATTCTATCTTACTTCTTCAGCGTTGTACAAAAGATCTCTGTTATATCTGGAATGTGTCAAACAATATATCATACGAAAATTTTTCTTAAGGTATAATTATTGTACACTCCTAGATGTAGGAATCTTCAAATTGGAAATGTGACCAAAACTAAATATAAATGTTTTAAAGAAAAGGCGTACGGAGAAAATGTGAAGGCAACGTAAAAAAAAGCTGCTAACCTAGCCCAGAACTATATTATAACAGCCAGAAGACAATTAATTATTATCTTCTCTAGAACAACATATTCAATATTAATCGGTACTTTACAGCGGACCCATTGAAGTTACGGACCTCAAATTTTACGTGCTTGTGTAGGAGCATAAGACCAACCCGTATACCAAATTTTATGAAAATCGAAGACTTTTTTTTTTCTTTTTTAGCCCTTTTTCTAGAACAAGTGAAATTTTCTTACTATATACTTTAAGAGGGTTCCCCTGAAGGTACAGATCTCAACATTTTACTGACTCATCTACATCGAGGGGCTAACCGTTCTATCAAATTTCAATCAAATCGTATAAGAATTACTATGAGTTATGGGTGCGCACACATTTTTGGTGTACGCGTACGGGTACGGGGAAATTGTTTTTTTGCATTTTTGGAATCTACACCCTCGAAAACGTCGAGAAAATTAATTTCAGCGAAATCTATTTTTTTTCACAGCAAGCAAAGCTTCTGTAAAGATACGAAGATGGTCGGCAACGAGGTGGAACCCACGATCTTTAGTATGAAAATCATGTGCATACATAGGTACTATCCGTTTACTCGAACACATTGTATTGTATTCGTTAGTTTGATTAAGGGCCGAAATTATAAAAGTCCGTTAGTTTAAGTTACAAAAAATTGGTCCAAAATTTGATATAACAACTCGTTTTTCAGAATTATAAACATCCGTTAGTAATATTTCGGTAAAATGTTACCATCGGCTTTAACTGACGGCCTGACCACCGATTAAGCGACAGTAACTTCATTGCCGTCTCACTCTTTCACCTAAGAGAGAAAGAAATAGCAATAGGCCGTGGCTGTCAGGCCGTCATTTCATTCTTTTAAATTCGTTGTGCGTATTTTGTGGTGTTTTTGTTGCGCGTTGTTTTGCTATTTTAAAATGTTTTCCAGCAGTGATAGTGATGCCTTTATTAACAGAGTTTCATTCACTTCTTCTGATGAAGAAGGGGTGTTTTTAAAGTTTGGATCAACTATTTCAACACCAAGAGAATAGTTATAAAAAAATGAAAATAATACAATGTCCCTATTTCGCTAAAACAAAATAATCAATCCTGTCTCGCAAAGTTAATTTCACTAATGATTAAAATAAAGAGTCCTGTCTCACACAGTTGATTTCACTTACAAAATATTATAAAAGATAAACAACACAAATTACGCACACCAAATTACAACGCTTTTGCGCGGTTTTTTTACTGATTTCGTTTGTTTTGACATGGTTTTGACATAAGAGTCAGTAAAATTCCATAGAAGCTTTCGAAAACCATAAACAAATATACGGATAGTTAATTTTGGTTTATAATATGGTCGTTGGTAAACTTTACTAACGAGTCGCCGTTCGTTGGTAACTTTGACATTTACTGACGAAAATATGATCCAGTCTTTATAATTTCGGCCCTAAAAGGATATGTTTTCAAAACGGCTAATTCCATAATACGAGTCGCGTGGAATCGCTCATCTGTGCTTCGCGATTTTATATCACTTTCCGCCACTCCAAGCTCCTGCCACCCTGTTAAATTTTAACCGTTCTCAAAATGAAATTATCATTATGATATTATTCCACAGTCGGATAATTTCTCACATACAGGAGGCTCGTGGTGCGGAAATCAAATCCTTGATACGTTACTCAAGGCGTTTGATACGTTATAACAGCCGTATTTCTGTGGGCGTTTGTATTCGGAAAACATCGCCCCAGAATTCCGATTCTACTAGATCTAAACATCGCATTCTGCTACGAAACGTGGGCATTCAGCAGTGTGTGGGTGATTTGGTGGTAGAAAAATTACGTTGTAGAAAAAGTTCCATGCATAAGTGGAATAGTTGTCGGAACAATCTCAACTTTTCAACCACCGTCGTTGTATACAAAATATGACGCAAGTGCACGCCGATAATTCGGCATTAAGGATGCCGAATGACAGTTGGCCGAGGAGAGCGCTGTTCTTCCTCCCATCAGGGTCCCGAAGACGAGGAAGACCCTCTCACACTGTGTTCCGCTCCTTCGAAGCAGAGCTGAGGGACATGGACATGGTGTGGGAGGAGGTCATCACCGTTGCGCAAGATCGAGCGCAATGGAGAGCTCTTGTTGCCTCCCTATGCCCCTAAGTGGGGTCTAAAGGGAGTTTGGATTGGCACGCAAAGTTAGGCTACATAGTGATGTTCTGAACATAATAGTATTTCACACTCAATTTGGTTAAAATTTGTACTTCAGCTAAACTTTGCGAGCAATTTATACTATCTTTCCCGACAGATGTTTCTTGTCTTGACTATGAATATTGAATTGGATATTGTATAATGATAAATTATTAATAACCAATTTAACTTATTTATTATTTATTTTCTGTCAAAATGAAGCATTGCTCACCATTACCTTTGCGGTGAACAATGCACATACATTACAAAACAAAAACAATAATGTAATTTGGACCGATGCATCTGCTTTGAACGATGTTAAGAGGGAACATCCTGACACTTAACCAACATACAGTTTGCTTTACATTGCCATAATTACTAAAAAAATTTACCAACGTTGAGGTTTTTTAAACATTCTAATGTTCCACCACGTTTTCTTAATTTTTTTATTACTTAAGAACCTTCTCCTGATAGCACACACATTGAAATTAGTCCGACCTTTCACGCGTGTTGTGATTAACAAGAGAAATAGAGCTACAATTTTATATATAGAGATCGGCAGTAAATAATTAAAAAAGGAACCTACAGCAAAAAAGACAAGTACAATTATCCTTACTGGTAGAAGGCTCATAATATCAACAGTTTTAGTCGGTACAGTATATTGCGTCAATATACTTATTTATTTAATTCTTTATGAACTTAAAAAAAATAGTGTATTAAAATAGTGGCAATGGCGGGATTATAGCCGAAGCAATAATATACTATTTTGGTATTGAATAAAAAAGTATTCCCACACAACTAGATCTTATTAACAACAAATGTGTGAGACAATAAGATGAGAAAAAATGGACACAAAAATGACTAGGCTTAAAACTGTCACGCTTCCACAACTTTATCATGACAAGTTCCTACATAGCAACATATTTTTATTTATCTTATGGTCACAATACAGTACATCACAACAAAAAGATATTCAGCACAAGTATGTTTGTCAAAAATTAAAATTTGAAATTAAGATTATTGAGATATTCGGTTGCCGCTTCACTCAGGAACATGAAGTCTGTAAGATCACCCCCATATGCCCTGAGGACACACTCGGACACAATATGGTCAACGGTTTGTCTCTCCGCCCCACAGTCACACTCGGGGGAGTCCAGCCAGCCGCACTTGAAAAAGAAGTCCGCGCATCTGCCGTGACCAGTACGGACTCTGTTAAGGGCTGTCCACAGTCTTCGGGGCTGGTCAAAGCCAGGTGGTTTGTCAGAGATGCAGGGTAAACAGCGAGCCACCGGGTCCGAAGTCTCCTCCCATCTGGATTTCCAATTCTCGATAATGTTGAAACCTCCGTCAAATAGGCCTTTCCCCGTTGCTAGTGGAGGCTTGCGTGATTTCAGCCTGTTATGAGATAGGAGGTATTCGAGATCTGAGCAGGATGGCAATTCAGGGTTTTTGTGCATCTTATCATACTCTCTAACCAAGGCACCCTGTCGTCGAAGGTCATGAGGAGGGATATGACTTAGGACCGGTAACCAGTGCAGCGGCGTGGATCGTAGTGCACCCGAGATGATACGTAGGGTGTTGTTTAGTTGGACATCTATTAATCCTGTGTGTGAGCTGTTGAGCCACACCGCAGAAGCATACTCCGCCGCAGAGTGCACAAGACTGAGTGCAGAGACGCGCAGTGTCTCCGCAGTGGATCCCCAGGTTGTCCCAGCTAGCTTGTGGATTACGTTGTTGCGAGTTTTTATTTTCGCAGAGAGTTTGATCAGGTGGTCTTTGAAGGTGAGTGTACGGTCAAGGGTCACTCCTAGGTATTTGGGAGTTTGACTGTGGCTCAAAGCTTGTCCCTCAAAAGTTACGTTAAGCTTTCTATTTGCTTCAATGTTGTTGAGGTGGAAGCAAGTAACCTCTGTTTTACTCGCGTTAGGAAGTAGCCTCCAGTTACGAAGATATTGGCTCAGTGTTTGCAGGTCTGAGTTCAGCGTGGACTCTCCAAGCTCGAAGCTGCGGTACTGGCATGCCAGGGTCCAATCGTCTGCGTAGCCAAATTTTCGGGATGTTGTTGCGGGCAGGTCTGATATATAGAGATTGAACAGCAACGGTCCAAGCACTGAACCCTGAGGTAGACCGTTGTTTAGTTTTTTCACTCTACTCTTTAAGTTACCGATGATGACCTGATATGTGCGGCCAGCCAGCATGTTATTGATAAGATTTATTAGTTTTTGAGATGGTATTACACGAGCTAGTTTGTATATGAGGCCCTGTCTCCACACCGTGTCATAAGCTGCCGATAGGTCTATAAATGCGGCGGATGTTTTTAGATTCTTTAGCAACATAATAATATAGAGTTGTGAAAGTGCATGAAAATCCCGAGCAACAAAACAACAGCCTGTGTAACTACACACATATGCCCTCTACTCTACATTCTATGTAAATCTCTCTCACATTACTCACACAAACAGAAGAACACCATTATTCACTTCACTACACCCTTGACTAAACTAGTCAACTACATACACTACACTACATGTTGTCGCACGCAAAATTAGAGACACGTGTACCTAAAGTTTTTGCAAAATTGATCTAAATTGAAAATTTAAGCGTAAATTGGGAGCGCATTAAGTATAATGTACTTTAATATGACGCGGTTTAGGTGCAAACAACGATCCACAGAAATAAAACTGGAATGGAAAGAGGAATTGACCTTAATCATCGTTCAGTCCTTTTTCTGATGAATCGAAACTGGGACCTCGTGTGATCACAAGTTAGCACATTATATACAACTAGGACATTGGTAATAAGACAAGAGACAGTAAATTTTTTAATGAACCTCGGATCACCCGAAATGAACATAAGTTTATTTTTGACATAAGTATTCATGACGGTAACTCTCGGAGCAGGGTAGCGAACCCACGACCTTTGACACGCCGTACGAAATAGGTGACTGAATCAATAGGATTCAAGCCGCTTCATTGATAAAAGACGTCATCAAATTGAAGACACCTCGAGAAGGTTGCCAAAAAAGAATTAGAGTTGACAGGCAATAGGATATAACATAAATCACCCTTGTCTCTCTCATATTTCTTGTATCGAACTACTTTTTTTTTATTGAATTCGCACATTACTCAAATTATGGGTGCATCGACAGCACAATAAAACGGAATACAAGAACAATAATTATTAAAAATTAATTAAAAGTGGCACACCGTTGAGGCGAATGAGGATAACGAGTAGAGCATGGGCTACAACAGCACTAGATGTTTTGATATTCATCCTCTCGTCATTTCCAACATTATACGTACAAAATAATAATAAAGAAACTCCAAGCTAACGAGTAATTTCTATCTGTAATCATATTCATAAGCATAACCATTGCGCTAGATCGAGGGCAATGGAGAGCTCTTGTTGCCTACCTATGTATATGCCTCTATGTGAGATTCAAAGGGAGATTGATTAATCGAATCATATTATTTATTAGGTAGTGGTATGGGAGATACATAGGGTGACTTTATATTTTAAGCCGCATGAAAAATCTAAAAATCAAATTATGTTAATCAAAAAAAAGCCAAGCGTTCAGGCGGCAGCAAGTCGCAGACCATCTTTCAATTGAGTATATTAAACCCTCCGAGGAAGAATTCGATGGAAACAAATGCCTACATACATGTGTCAAAAAAATAAAAGTATTGCGGATTAGAAATGTATCTCAATTTTTTGTTTGTAATTAAATATGATGTGATGTAATAGAATATAACCATACGATAAATAAATTGCGGATTAGCGTACTAGAAGTCGTTTCCGGTGCTGACCATTTTCACTCTTACGACACGAGCCTTTGCTTATTGATTATTTGACTAAAAAGGATTTGTTAGTGTTAATTGAATGATGAACCATATTGTAAATGACATATTTAAGCACAATAAAGAAATTATTATTATTATTAAATATGTCAAAAGTGCCTATATTTGTTTTTTAGCGCATTTCACTTTGAGTGAGCCCAGATTCATTCAAAAAATGGTCAATGTATCTGGTTATACAGTAAGTATAACGATCGATGTATCATAAAAACGGTTTCGTCGCCGAATTTCGTAGTGGAGATAGTAGGTTCGATTCCAGGTTCCGAACATCTTTCTCCTTCACAACGCAAGCTTTGCTTTCTGTCAAATATATGAAAAGCGTATTTGTGTTCCCCCTTGGTGAAAGATGCTCTAAGCCCAATCAATGAAGGGTGTCAGGCCTCAGTCTTAGCGTCCATGAACCGACAGATTTATTAAACGTTTAAATTTCTTCCATTGATATACTCATTTTATAATATTAAGGAAAAAAAAACAGCCAACACAAATATGTATATCACGTATAAAGTGTCCGTTTTCATTTGAATTAAAATCATTTGACATGAACAATTGGACTTGTATTATGTTTTGAATTAGAAGTCACCAATGTTCAAAAGCTTTTTACAGATCGACATCTCAAGTGAACGTCCAAATATATATAAAAAAAAAGTGGGAGATCTTTTAGGTACAATACAATATTATATCCATAATACAGTGTTATATTGTAAACTTACCAAGGAGTGCTTGAATTGGAAGAATGATGTCGGTCGAGTGGTTTCATATAAGTGATTCATGTAAACTTACCTGGAAGATAAAAAGAAAGAACAAAATGACATTAATCACGCGAAGAAAAGAGTTGTAATAACATTCATGGGCCATAAAAAGAGAAATAAAACATTCGCCAACAAAAAGAGAGATGAAAAAAAACCATTATAAATTGCAAAAGAAAAAAGATTAATATTACGAAGCTTGGAAAAAACCCCATTCCCTTTCCAACCAAAAGGTTGATGATAGTTCTCAGTGTACGTAGGTATGTAGACTTGCGACCTGTGACACTGTCGAAGAATCGTTAAAAAAATACATTATTATCATTTTCAACAATTTATTTACATTCTTAGTTTTCTATTGACGCATTTCTTCATGTAGTCCGCATATGTCCGCAGTAAAAATATGACAATATCACTTATTTGCGACCTGTAGCCGAATCGTTTGCATGAAATTCGCGAAATTGAAGTAGGTAAGATTTTTTTAATGACGTTTAAATTTTAGAATTTGAACATCATTAAAGGAATGATTGATGGCAGCTGTAGCAGACGCTACCCCAGAAACAGCTACTTATAGCTAAAGCTCGGCTGCAGATATTTAGAGGCTGGCTGACGACATGGAGGCTACTTGGGACAGACCAATCTACGGATTCAGACCCGAAAAAATAAGACATTGCATACTTCAAGACTGCTATGTCTCCTTTATTACATTGAATTCTCCCGCTGCCTCCCAGGTCGTCTGAGAGAGATCCCTTAACAATATAAAACATGAGAAATCTGCGTCTTTGGAGTAAATTGTTCAGAATCAAGCACCAACGAGTCCAACTTCAAATTTGAATACAAACTAATTAACATATTTTTTGAATCAATAAACTAATCGCATACCTGTATTTGCGACACCCCTACGACAAGATTAGGAGACATTTATCGGGTTAAAATACACACAGAAATCAAAGTGTCAGTGGGTAGAGTGGAGAGAATAAGTGGGTGCAGGTAGGAGAGAAAGTGGTACAAGGGTGGGAAAGGGGTGACTGTGGGTTAGGATGGTGCGGCGGTTGGTGGATTCATTTATTTTTCCATTATAAAAGTTGATGCGTGATCGAAAACCTGCCCCTTACGGAATGATTACTTATTCAAATAGGATCGGGGCCCGTACCCTTGTACCTACCAGCCATCATCGTAGGCCTTGATATAATCATAATCTCTACGTTGCTGTGAGTGAGTGAGTGAGTACAAGTAAACCCTCGGCAGGGCAAACAGTTTACCTGCAAGATAGAAAGCAATAAAGCGAGAGAGGGTTCCTTCCGAAATAAACACATCGTGGATGTAGAATGTATCGCGCTCAAATTAAACTATAATAAAACACATTACATTATATGCATCGATCTCTAATATAAATATAAGTCGGGTTAGTGCGAACACTTGTAACTCGAGATCGGCTCAACAGATTCTTCTGATGTGTGATTATAATTGAATCCTTCTCCGCTCCGGATAACAGTTAAATTACAAGTTGAAAAATGGATAAGAAATAATATAAAATATAATTATGCCCCCTCCCTATGCCCCTAAGTGGGGTCTAAAGGGAGTTTGGATTGGATAATATTAAAGTTTGCATGGAACGAATTTCATGCGACGCCCTCTTTGAATAAATCTAACAAAATACGTATTATTGTCTTCTGCACCCTCTCATTCTCGCATACGTAATTGCCACTCTTATACGACAGCCCATTTCACTTACTCCACCGTTTCGGACATTTTAGAAATTTTTCATACATAGTCAACCAAATGCGCGCATATAATAATATTCTCGCGTTGATCCCGTCTGAGCGATTGAAATATGGACGTATTAGAATTAATACTATTTTAATGTTATTACATAGGTATTTAATTAGTTTATTTTTGTTTCTTTAGGCGCAGTGCACAATGAACGGGCCACCTGTTATAGGACCAAAGGGTCCACAGGACAATTTCTGTCGGGAACGCTAGTATTATAATAACAAACAAAAGTTCAAATTAAAACTGATAAGAGTATCAGGTTTTGTGTAGGTCATAAACCGGACAAATGTTCTGAAACCGGTAGTCAATAGAAAGCAAGATTTAATACTAGAATCGAATCAATTGATTTATTATTTTATAACATTTTTACTAATGAATCTGTGCTCCCTCGAAGTGAACACAAATACACTTTTGACATCTTCCACTCTAAGCAAAGGTTTGTGTCGTGGAAGCGGAAACGGTCGGCAACGCCGGGATTCGAACCCACGACCTCCAATACGCTGTATGTACTAAAGGCGCCGATTGATAACACTGGACTACCAACCACTTTTGAAATTGACCATTATTTAAACAAAACAGTTATTAGTTCAGAAACTCTCCTAATATAATATTAACGGATACAAGCAACAAATCTCTTTAACGGAGGCTAGCAAATAATGAAGAGTTCCACCATTGGTTACAGCAGCATGTTGGCTCTAATGTGTCTTCAATAGGTACATTGCCAAGAATTTGTTGTTCAGGGTGTACTAAGCATAACAGACAATTAAACGACTCTGTTCTGTATGTAAATTGTGTAAGTAAGTAAATGTGTGTACACACGAGAATGGAGCGTAGGTTGAAGAGAAGTATTAAGAGGAAAAAAAACGTCGAGTGGCTTTTATTTGTCACGAACACAGGATAAATAACGTTGGTGCTGGAAGAATGAGGCGTTAGACAGAGAGAGGGAGATTTCTAATTCCAGTTATAAATATAAGGGGCATGACGAGGCAGAATTTCTAATAATATTGGGATCCCACACAGTGGCCACTGGAAACGACAAAACAAACTCACCGCGATTACATTCTCGAAATAAAAATAAACATAATATTAAAAATGTCGAGTCACTCCTATACTCCCTATTCCTTGCTGGACATCCACCCAACTTGTACGTATCGGACGATGTAGTGTATCTGTTCGTATTTCGTTAGGATTCGATCGGAAACGCTAGCACCTTTAAACCAAATAATACATCAAAGCAATTATATGCTTGCTTAAGCTATAAAGACATGTTTTGGACAGAAATCCCGTCTAACTGCAGTGTAAAATCATCGTGTGTGTTAATAATCCTCCTATTTCAACGCATTTTTTTTTTATCTAAAGTAAATAAATAATAAATAAATAAATAAATAACACTCTTCTATACATAGGTGTCAGTATAGCCGGCGGAACTTAATGCTTGAAACATTCTCTACCAGTCAACCGGTCCCGTCCAATCTGAGACAGGATTCCAACCCCGAGTAGAAATTTCAAGTGAAAAAACACATTGAAAATTTCTGACCCGACCGGGAATCGAACCCGGGACCTCTTGATCTGAAGTCGGAGCCTTTGCCACTAGGCTACCGAGGTCGGTAAAGTACTCATGTACTTAAGTATTTCTCAACATCTTTTCGGTTAATGACAACGGTATTTCTTTCTCACAACAAACAAATTCATTTGTATTATTTTGAACAAGTTTTAATATAGCATTATAGCTACAATACAGTTTTTATTTTACACAGAGGATCTTCAAAGTGACGATTTTTTGGACACTCCCGCGCATTTTTAACAAATTTAATACCAACATTTTGAGATATGACAATAATATTATCAACATAATTATATAAAGATCACACTGCGTATAAACAGATATATTCACATTGATAACTGGAAGACACAAGGCATAAGTAAGACATTCGCCGCTGAATTGGATATTAAAATGAGTGGGAAAGAGAAACCTTTTAAGAGAAGTTTTTTGCAGCTCCCACATCTAAACTTAAGAAACAGAAAGAAATGAAATCATAGGTATCAATGAAGAAAAGAACATTTCAACCTTTATGAAAAATTTCGCAAAAGGACGAAAGTAGGTTTTTCAAATCCGAGCCGCGTAAAGTGAAGTAGCGAAAAAAGAAAACTTTTAATAAATTTTCACGCGACATCAAACTGAAAAGCGCGGTGTTTAATGAGTCGCGGTCTTCAATCGAGGATATCGGGAGCGACATTGACGGACAGCCCGACGGGGCCAGAGGCGGGGGCGGACCAAGACCGCTCTCACATCACACGGCGGAGGGGTTCAAAGGGTCCGTCGATTTAAATTTAGAGAGCGTCGAATTAACATATTTCCCATCGACCAAATCAAAGGATAAATAGATTCCGGGGGGGTGTAGATGACGGAGAGAACGGGGGTTCGAGGAGGGGGGGAGTGCGTTTATCATTTTACCCACAAAAACCTTCGAACGTCTTCAGGTAAATCGAAGGACCGCGATGGTCGCCCGAGGGATGATCGGAGGGCGAGTTGAGTGTGTGTGCTCGGCGAAATCACTCGGGTGGTGTGAGGATTCTCTGAGTGTTCATTCCGTTGGTTTCGATCAGAGATACGCTTGAAGGACGAAAAGCATCTAAGTTGATTATTCAAATGGGGATTACAGTAAGAAAAAATAAAGTTCAATGTAGGGGTGCCTACTCTAGACGTCAAAAATTTCCAATCTCTCTTATAGCCGGGTAACCCCACTCTTTATGAAATATTCATCTTTCTAGTATACTTCATCGGCTTAAAAAAATATTTCCCGATAATAATGACGCTTTATACATTCAAAATATTTGATTCCAATAGAGACATTATTACGTCTTAAATCCACACCACATTAGAATTTATTATATGAAAAAATATATTACGGGTAGGATTTATTCGTCTTTTGCAATAATATTCCACGTCTTATCTATAAGAAACGTACTTCCAAGGAGAATCAAGACTGACTTAGAACCATTCAAATTAAAATCGGAAATCACGAAATAAAAATACTTGTTACAGCATACGGCTTTTAATTTCCACTATATTAAAACCATATATGAAGGGATTTGCTATATTCTATTATCAAATTTTGATTAAGTGTATCTCAAACTATTGATAAAATTTCTTTAAGTGGAACCGCGCCATAAAGTTGGAAGATAATTGGATTCCATGCTGTCAACTTGATTAATCCGCGTGTTGAAGGAGAGGTTAGCCGCAGTAAAATCCTAAACAACGGCTTACCACAGGGATCTGTCTTGGTCCCATTACTATTCAATCTATACTCAAATTTGGATAAAGCATAACTCAAGGCTCTCCAAAGGAACAAATAATATGAAAATATATTGGGTTTTCAACGGTCGGAGTTCGTCAAGTCAAATGAACTTAGGGAAAACAAGTCCAGAAGGTAGAAAATGGATAATTAATATGAATATGGAGAACGCGGGCGATGGACCAAGATATGCATAGCTTCTAGTGAAAGTTGGGGCTTACAATGAACTGTAGATGAAGCATCAAGAGAATAATCCCGAGGATGTCATATTAGCCAAACATTTGACCTGACGAATCTATTTGTAGGATCGGTTGTCCGCTTTCATTATCTCGTTTCGAAGAAGGAATGCGTCTCACAAATCCATAGATAAAACGATTTTTATACCTGAATTTAGGATCGTCGTTTTACAAATACACAAAAAAAGCAATTCACATCATCATTATGTCGATGACAATAGAGGCAGAGAGACCAAAAGGTCCGTGAGTACATACCGTACCTGCTGCGGACCCCGCTGTGAAGTGAAGACCTCAAGATGTTCGATATCGTGGAGAGAATAAAAAAAATATCTTATAGATATGGAAAAAACCTAAGAGTGTTTAGATTAGATCTGTTTTGATTCCATAACACTAAACAAAAATTATATTAATTTAAAAAATACTAAAAAACCGGTACATATGAAACAAAAATAAAATACAGAACATATTTTATTATGTAAGAAGATAAATTAAATAGGATTCTAATAAATGAAAAACAACCTAATCAATAGGACCTGCAAATGGTCTGGATATCTTGAAATTGTTGGTGCGTTATTTTATCATTTAGTCATTGCAATTTTTAAATTATGATAATGCTAAAAAAATGGTAAATATTTAGGTACACGTTCCGCGTATGTAACATTCAATGTATTACGAGTAGGTATTTGTGTGAATTTTATGACAGGTTTGGCATCTATACAAATTCCTTCAAAGACTACGTCGGAAAGAAGGTCGTTTAGTATGAATAAAAATATACATTGGTAAAAAATATATAAAAAAATATGTACAAAATATACATTGGTAAAAAATATATAAAAACAATATCTACAAAATATACATTGGTAAAAAATATATAAAAAACAATATGTACAAAATATACATTGCCGTGGGGTTGCCGGCGAAGAATAGCACCTCTGCTCTTTTTGCTGATTTTTCGAGCATCCTGTAAGAGGCAGAAAATCGAAAAATCAGATCGGGACCGTGAGGTTGACCACTTCACGTCCTTAAATCTCAACTGGTCAGAAAAGGCACAATGAGCCTCGGACGCCTTCAAGCGCAATGGAGAGCTCTTGATGCCTCCCTATGCTCCCGAGTGGGGCTTAGGCCCCCGCATTGCTGTTTGGTTTGGGGGTGGTTCGCGGCGGGCTTGGCTTGTCCGGGACCGGCTTTTTGGTTTGATTGCTTCGATCGAGCTAGGAGGCCGGTTTCGTGCGGGTCGGGTTTGCTGCGGATTGGTCTCCCCCGGGCTGGCTTGCGGTATGCGGTGGGCCTTAAAGGGAGAATGTGTATGTGTATACATTGGTAAAAAAATATATAAAAACAATATGTACAAAATATACATTGGTAAAAAAATATATGAAAACAATATGTACAAAATATACATATTGGTATTTAATTATATTTCAATTTTGATATAATTGCATTTACCTAAAGGGCGGACTTATTTTGAAGCATAGGCATATTCGAGCTAATAAAAATTTATAATTATTGTTAATTTACTAATACATAATTAAAAATCACTACGTGTCGAATAAGATTTTTCTCTAATGGTTAAGAAGCTGGCTTACAAATTATAGGATGGGTCACTAGCCCATGGCACTCTATGATCAAGTCTTAGGTTTTAGTCAAAAGATAAAAATACAATAAGAATTTTAATTACTGCTAGAATTTATAGCATAGGTTTAGTTATATTATTTTGCGCAACATTACGACACATATCAAGCAAACGTAACGAAAAATACGTTTCAATTTTGAAAGTTCAACAATTTAAAAATATCGTCCGTTATCTCTATCTTCTTCAGCGTTGTCTCTTAATGTTAATCTTCTTTGTAAGAATAATGACCCGACTTACATGTAAGTATAGAAAGGACTACCTACCGTTATCAATTCAAATCAAATCAGAATGTATTTCTGTTTGTTCCCGTGCATTCAAAATAATGGTTACCGTAGATGCTAAGCTTTACAATACAACTTCGAAATTGTCGAATTCGTTGAAAACATCTGATAGGAAGGAACTATGAGACAATGAAAGCGACATTCGATTGTTTACAATGCGCACGGAAGTAAAATTCTACTGTTCAAAGAACATACATGTTTATTTATTCAAACCGACATAAACATGTTTTAAATTCTTACATTGTGTGCGTTTAACTCTTTTCAAGTATGTATTTGCACAGTCTCCTTGTACAGAGAGAGTCATTATTGCCAAGTATTTCATCATTGTTTTGAATTGAGTTCTGCATTAAATTTTACGCCCGACGTTGACGGCGAAAAGATGACCGAACGACCGAATCGATATATTTTATTAAGTGTTAACAGCGTCGGGTTCCAGGAGTAGCGACGCCTTTCATCTCGACGTCGAACGTCAGTTACGTCGACGCTACTACGCATAAGCGTACACACGTATTATAGAACAGCCAACAGAATAATAATATAACGAAGTAGAAAACGTATTTTATCTCTTACTTTAGTGTCGCGAGCGTGTTAAAAGACACATAAAAATAAAATAAAAATATTGAGATGAATTTATTTATTTATGTCCTTCGCCGTACATTCACACACATCCATCTCGCCCCAAATAGTAAACACGTTAAAACGAAATTATAAAAGAGATATGTATTCCCGCTTTATTAACTTTTTAATTTATTGGGCGGTAAATTTTCACCGTCGCTTCCGAACAGAGGTTCACCGCGTTATGGAGTATATCGCCAAGAACGTTACATGCATACCTATAACGAGGTGAATTTATTGTTATTTGACTTAGAATTGGTTCATTATTTGATTTTAAAATGTATTCTGTAGCCACTTGTGACAAGATTCAAATTCCTCTCTTGATTTGTGTATATCTTAGAAATGTTTGGTGACTTAACTGATGATATCTTTTCGTTTCGTTGCAAGGCACAAGCCGAATGTAGATAATTGAGCGCCTTGCTCGCAAAAGACGTGATTTCATACATTGCTAAAAAATATAAATAAAATACACAAGCTGAAACTCGAGTTACTTTTTATATCTATCAATCAATCGATTATTTTCTTTTCTGTCCAATTTCAGGTATTCAAAAATCAATAGATTGAACATCCATTCGGTATAAATCAGTAAAACGACAGAACTATGCATGTCGATCAAGACGGAACTAAACTGATTGGGAGTCCAGTGTTTTAGTAGGTACCTAATTTTGATACTGAAGGTCGTGGGTTCGATCCCTGTTTTTTTCTCGAAACAAGCTTACCTAGTGTGGAAGGTGTAAAAAGAGTATTTGCGTTCATTTTGATTTAGTTTAGATTATTTATTTTATTTGTTCAACAATATAAGGCATCAAACCTTTTACATAAACAATTAAATTTTACTTTTAGATTGTTTGGGAAAAATGTAGGTACCTACTTACATTGCCAAAAATAGTTCATAAAAATCATAATATGCTAGGTTTATACAGAGTGAATGGTAATTCGATACATTCCATGAAAGGGGTTGTATGAAAGTAAATTTGTAACAACTTTGTTCCCATTAGTCAGTAGCTTTCGAGTAATTTAACTTTTGAGATTTTTTTCCACTTTTTCAACTTTTGAACTAAAACCGAAATTTTTTAACAAAACACTCCATTTTGGAAAAAAATACGTTTTCCTAATAGCTGAAGAATGAATGAATGAATGATTGAAGTAAAAAATAAAGAACAAAAATTTCAAAAACCTCAGAAATAAAACGATCTAAAACCGCAAGTCGATTTTTTTTTTCATTTTTTATTTCGATTTTTCTAAGAACGTCATTCCAAAAAATAATAATACTTACACTTGGCATAAAAACCACGTAGAAAACTTCCTCAATTAATAAGCTTTCCGAAAAGGTAAAAATGTTTTCTATTTTACTACAGGTTTATTTATTTATTTATTTTATTTATCATTCTCATCCCTAGGCCTTTTCAGGCACTTGGAGTCGTCAAAATGATACAAAACAGTTTGGAAAATAATCCTCACGGAACGATCAGAAGACGCTATAAAAATGGATAGTACTTAGGTAATACAAATGGATGATTTAAAAATACGAATAACCTAAATATTTAGTTTCCGCTTTAATACAAATATAAAAATATCACGTACATATTTCGAAAAAAGGACAAACAAAATTAACACACGTCGACCGAAATGGAGAGTTCATACAAAAATACATAGGTAGGTGGTACAGATGATAAAAAATGGCAGCGTGTTTTATGGTAAATAAATAAATCACTCGCACGTCTCTAATATCATAATTTAATTTAGAAAATACATTAAATTAACTTTTAAAATAATACACATACGGCATAAACGCGTGGGAAGTCACCGTTGGACGTGTGATGTGAATAAATTAATTTAATATTATGTGCCCCCGTCATGTATCTACATAATAGGTAGGAATGTATCACAATATTGTATCATTCGCATGCATGCTACACAGCAGAATATTTGAAATGAAATAAATTGAAAAAATGTTTTTAAAACCTTCCTATTTAGAATTTTAAAAAGATAAAGCTTCCACTAATGCAGCTGGATGCTCGAAAGTAATTAGGTATGTTGAAAGCGCAGAAGAAAAGAAAAAGAATTCATGAAATCTACATCGGTAGGTACTTTTCTGACGTATGGGATAGAATCAAGGGCCGATACAGCAAGAAGAGGAACCTCCGACGCACAACAGAGATGAAGACTAGCCGCTCTATTGCAAGAACATACATAGGTTCGTCAGAGACAAGGTCAGAAAGTCTGATATAAGTAGAATCAGTAATGTGCAGGGTAGTTCACGAAAGAGTTTACTGGTAAACTTTTTTGAAACCAAAGGGTGCTTTGTACCAAAAATAAATGTAGATTTTTTTTTATTTAAAAACTTTAGCTGGCTAAGGATGAGTTTTGAGTAGGCACCTACCTATTTCCTTTTTTCTGGAACGTTCTTCAATATTTTTTCTCGATCCATTGCATAAAAAAAAATATTTACCTACAAAAAACGTAAGATGCGAAAATAATGTAAATATTAATCTTAATAATAGTTGGAATTTGTCTCGTTTACCTAAATATTATTTCTTTTTAGCGTTACAATATAATGACCCTTAAGTAAAATAAAAAGTTTAGTTCGAACTCAACTTTTTTCGTGAATACCTATGCAGGATTGATGTGATGCGATAGGGTAGATCCAGTGACTTAGAAAGGTTAATAATACAATACCAACAGGTAGGCTATACCCAAGAGGTGAAGGGATGCCTATACAAGCGCATTACGGGTACAGCAGAGCGCAAATCAATGTGGTAAGGGACCTTTGAAAAACTTACCGAAGTATTGAACATAATAATGAAATTTTTATAGGTAGGTATTATTTTAAATTCAATATACAAATGACGCAGTCCGACGGTAGAAATATTTGAATAATACGAGTCGTTATTGTGATATATTATAATATTATTAACGGAGCGGTCGTCGTAAGAAAAACGCAAACCGCAAGACACAATCTTTATTACATCGGCACAATCGTAAAATACACGAAAAATATGATTGGATTGTAGGTAAAGTGTGCGGTTGGCAAATACACGCCATAAACATGTCATAGCGGGGTGTCAGCTAATATTTATTATTTTACACATTTGTGCGAGATTAGGAAATATTTAGACCGTAGCAGCGTAGGTTAAGAATGCTCTCACGGAGCACAAATATATAGGTAGGTTTTAATAACAGGTTAACCAACAGAAACACATTAACCAAGAACCTTCAATTGTTTTAAGTTTCATTTGAGTAAGAATATTTATGAATCGAGAGTGTAAGGGACAATGGACATAAAAAATAAGAATATTATGAAATTATAATGGACGATAAAATTGAAATTAGGGGATACATCAACACGCAAGAGGTTACCAAAGATTTCAAACCAGTGAATATGATAACGAATATGTGAAAGTAGATTTTTTAGCATAAAATTATTTTGATGCCTACTTGACCGCTATATATATATATTTTTTTTTAAATGAATTTGTGCTCACTGAAAGTGAACACAAATACACTCCTTGACTCTTTCACAGTAAGCTACTTAAAGCTTGTGTCGTGAAAGAGGAAGATGGTCGGCACCTGGGATCGAACCACGACGTCGTCCGCACGAAACAGTACGAAAGTACGGCGTTGTGACCGCTGGGCCACCAACCACTTCGAATATGAAAATAGTTCGAAAGCCCTAAGTAGGAGAGTAGGTATACAGCAGCTCAAATATTACTCTGCAAGAACTATTGAAAGTAATTTATGGAAAAAAAAAACTGGTATTCCTATGCTAAAAAATACAAGTTATTCGTGAAAGAAAAGGGCGGGTAGAGTACAGGCGCAATTTAAACTCGACAAGACTCGAGAATAGTTTCGATAGAAAAACGTCTGTAAGGAGATTCAAATCAAATCAATAAGGAACGAAAGCAAACATTTAACGTTCTCCGTAAAGTACATACGGAGGTAGGTTTATCCAAAGGCGAGAGAATCTTGGTGTTGGCGGCATCCTACTGTGTCTTCCTCGTGTTTACCGACAAACGGAAACATGGCGGAAGAAGTAGCAAGACACCTATGAAAGCACATTGGCTTAGCTACTTCTCTTAAATATATTAAATACGAAAGAAATTTCAAATTGTTAAAATACAAAATCTATAAATTTCATCACAAATGACGGTGGTTCCTGAATAATCAATTGAAACGATTATAAATATTGATTATTCATAATATAAATTCTAACACGCCGCGGTGGACCCCTCCAAATGATCAGAAGACTGTAGGTACGATGCGGCATACAATGAAGCGGCGCGACGAGGACTTGGGGAGTCCATATCCTCCAACTAGGAGCGGACATATATTATGGTCGAAGAAGAAGAAGACGTATTTTTTTTTACCGAGGACTTATGTAATACTCGTATATGTATCACCATGCCACTGGGTTATATACACGCGGATGGATTTAATATCGACACGGAAAGAGTTCAACGGTGCACAAATGGGGAACAAAAGAATAAGTTACCTGCTAATAATATACCCCACCGGCACCGGTGCGAACTACGCAATAAATTCATATGCGACTGTCAAATATCTAAATAAATATTTCATACATCTGAATAACTCACTTCTTATGAACATCTCGCCGACTTCAAAGGCGTATTTTTCCGTAAGAACATCGCATATTGAATGACGTGAAATGACACAAGAACACTTTCTCGTATTTATTTAATAATACCGCTGTACTGGTTTTGATAAAAAAAAAAATAGCAGAATTTGAACCAGTTTAGTAAGATTAGTACCAGCTAAAGAAAATATCACGCGTCGAGCATTTAGAAGATTTTTATAAAGATACATTTACACGAAACAAACATAGAGTCAGACCTAGAAATAGAGCATTATTTCTTGATCATTTTTATTGACAACTAGCTTTCCCGACAGACGTTGTTCTGTGTTCCTAACTATGAATATTGAATTCGAATTTGTATGGTGATGAATTAATTATCATTTGACCAATGTGATTCCGAACGATGCGTCTGTTTTAAACCATATTCCATCCGCATTCTGTCAATCGACCCATTAACAATTTCTGTCACAATTTCATAATTGGAATAAAAATTATAAGGTAAAAAGTAGGTACTAATAATGTTGTCTACGTAGAGTTTCCTTTAATTTTCTAATTTTCCATGCATTTTTCTTATTTTTTTTCTTCTAAAAGGACATTCTCCTGATAAAAGCCTACACGACAAAAAAAGAATTAGCGAAATCGGTCCAGCCGTTTAGGCGTGATGCGATGACATCGGGAAGTAGCTCTCCATTTTTATATATAAAACAACATAGTTAAGACATTAATTTCACTAGAAAAACTATGAGAGGAAATATTGAGATGGAAATCTTACATTAGATTAGAAGGATTTTACTTTTTGAAATTACAGCCAACATTATAATAATCCTTTTACATTTTCAAAATCTAAAATCACGCTGTCAGATACATTCGCGTAAAAAGTCAAAGGTTAAGAAGACGAAGCGAACCATTGGAATAATTGACATTTGAAACCAGAGATCAGGCGACTTGGCGACAGCAACTAGGTAGTTACGTATGCAAAATGTTGCAGATGAAAATAACGCTAACGTTTGTGTTGAAATCTGAAGAAATTCCCTATTAGGTAGTAAGCAAAACATCTCGGAAAGAATGACTGAATGAATAAGCTAAACAGACTCCCACCTGAATTGGAAGTCTCGCTTCGGACCAACAGTTATACGGAGCAAGCCGCAACAAACTAACGACTTCTGATGCTGATGGCAAACAGTAAACTTTACTGGAACTTTTAAAGTAGACAATGTTGAGCAGGGAGCTGCTGAAAGGGGGATGATAGGGGTGTATACGTGTGTGAGTTAGTCTGTCCTTAAACCAGTGAACAAATATCTAAATGATTCCGGTGAATTAACAATCACAATACAGCGAGCGGGTAATGCGCTGTGCAAACCCCCGACTTTACAAGCGAGCGGTGTCCCGCGCGAGACTCGGACCGAAATGTCCTAATACTCCTAATGTTGGAGGGCGATGGTTTGCTTTAGTTTCGTTTGTCAATATTTTAAACAACTACTGTTAGTTACTTACGTCCACTCGATCAATATTTACACAATAGATTAGTTTCGTCCTACCGTAACGAAATGTTTAGACACGTATGTAGAGTTGTTGACAATTGGTCACTTCGACCAATGCGCAGGATGTAGGTTATATTTAGGGTTTTATAATTTTCGACATCGGAACGAATTACCAAAAGAAAAAAAAAACAATTTAGGTATGAAGGAAGCTAAGATTATAAAAATCCTATGCAATATTACTGTGAGATCAAGAAAGTTTAAAGTTTACTTACATATTTTTGTAATCGTTATACTTTTCCTCAAACCTTGGACGCCTGAATTAGGTAGCAGGTATCGCAATCGTGGATTCGAACTCCAGTATAGTCTCAAATATAAATTACTGAAAAATTGCAGATCCGTATCCGGAAATTATAATAAAAAGATATAGTGAATACACGTTAGTAAAGTAAGTAACCAAGTGACAAAAAGAGAAAACCTCGTGGCAAGGTATCCACTTTTTAAGGGTAGGTAAGTTTTTTAGATTTACAATAATTGTTTTTTAGTTCAATCAAGTACGTACGTACACGATTGTGAAAAAGCATTAAAAAGCGAAATCTTGCAGACAATCATATTTATCACTTTGAGAATCAAAAGACAATGGAAATAAATTATTGTGAACTTCAAATAATAACAAGACAATGCAGTAGAAACAGTAATATTTCTCGTTAATGGTCCACTTTTGTTCACAAACACAGAGATGGTTTCGTCCCGAAACCACCCGTGGGGAGACCGGACACAGTAGAGGACCCCCCCCCCCATTCCGCTCCCTTAGCCCGTAAACAGAAGCAGCAAGTATGCAAAGGACTTCATACTTAAGATAAAATAAGGACATTAGTAATAACGAAAGCTTTCCATTACTAAGGACCAAACTAACCTATTCGTTTGGGGGTGCAGGGGGTGGGGGTTTACGTAGACAGGTGAGCCAACAGAAGCAATAATAGAATCCAAATGTGAAGGCAAATATTTCACCGTAATAAACTAATGGAAGTTATTGGTACTTCACTGTTACTGTGTTCAAATAATTGGTATTGATGACAGTTTATGAAACAAGCGTACCTACCGACATACATATCTAATGAAACAAAGACGTCAAAATCTATGTATAAGTACCTACTCTTAAATAAAATTTAAAATTTTAATAAAGTGTAATATTTCGTATGATGATAATTGGTAGGCTACCGAGGTCGCCTAAAAATTAAACCTCTATTTGTTTTTTCCCTATACCTATTTTTATTTTCTTTGTAAGATTTGCAGGACCACGTTATTCATGGTCGCAAAGCCTCAGAAACTTTACTACTGAATAGATTCTTAGAACGTAGTATGTCTACGAAACAAGCCAGGCAAAAAAATGCGGGATAGTAAAATATATATAATATTCCGATTTTTACTTCGTTATCGCTCAAAAGTTTGAACACTTTTTGCATACGTATTAATTACTTTCGGAAAGACACTGGACCTTGATGTTTTACGGTTTGATTGATATAGGTACATTGCTAAGGTAACTACAAACAAAGCTTACCCATAAAACAGAAAGGTATCCCAGTTTGACGAGTCAACATAACTGTATTTGAACAATCGACCGAAAGAGTTCCATCCCCGGAACGGACACTTAATTGATGATCTAATTTAGTGGGAGTTATATTATTATTATTGTTATCCCGGATAAAAAGTTGTCCGGGGAGTCCAGCCCTCGGTACGGCAACCGTTGCGGTCGAGAAATAGCACCCCGTCGACGAGGAAGGGGTGAGACCAGCAAAATGGACAAAGTGTCATTTGGATGAGAAATTATGGGGAGGGAAATAATGAGGAATTCGCAATAACGACTGCGAAAACAAACCAGCTTAGATAGATGAGCGCCGCTACTTCGGAATAGTTGTGTTCGGGTCCTCTAGAAATACCACGTAAATCCATGTCATCGTGGTGATCAGCCTCCGAGGCTGTGCTAATTAAGAGACCTCCTTTTGTTTGAATGTTTGAAATATATAAGCAATAGAGAAGCAACAGTATTAATTAGTCTCAAGATTCATTTCAACAAATGAATAAATTTCTCTTCCTGGGTTGAGGTACGTTATCATTTTCTTCTCGCATCTGCAATAGTTTTCTCGTTCTTGACGTTCTGCAGTATCCGGTTAACCAATGAACTGTCAAAGATTATAAAATCAAGAAATGTTCACGAAATCTTCTCCTTGGTCATAAATTCGCAAGCTTTCTTCGTTGGAAACGCGATCTATCCTTGAGATACGGAACTTTTTTCTTTACAACCAGTCTTCAAAGGTTCAGTTCAGTTTTGATCATGGTTTAAAATTGCAGTTGTACTGAAATAGTACTGAGAAATTTTGAGTGTTCTGTTTCAATATTTTCTATACATAAGAAAGAGACACAATCAATGTATGTACAAGGCGTATTACTTTATTAAGGGGCATTTACAGGTTTCTACTAGGCTTAACCACATCACACTCATTATTATTTTGGAAGTCGAGAATGCAGTCTTGTCTTAGAATTGCACCTAAAATGTAGGCTTAGAAAAAATCGTACAAAAAAATAACTATTTGATACATTAGCTTTAGCTAGCACCTGGGTGGCTTTATGTCTAAGGGAGTCCGAGATCGTACGCTGTAATTTCACACTTTCTACTGCACTCAGAGTTTATCCACAGCGGAATCAGAATAATTAGCATCGATTATGTCCACCAACGGACTACAAACGCATCACGTAACCCACGAACATTCTGTAACTAAACACCTCGTAATAAATTACGGACCTACGAGTCGCTCGAGAGAGAGGCGAGGTCGGACAGGGGCGACCCCTCACGTATACGAGTCGGGGCGAGATATGAACGAGACATTACGGTCACAGAGAGCACGCCAGTGTGAGAGAAGCGCATAACATGAAGAACGAGGTGAGACTAGCAGATAAGCACGCTAAAACATTATTGAAATCCTCGGCAACTGTGTACTTTGAAATCAATACTTGTATTGATTTTCTTACTAACTTATAAATAGATATTGTATAGGGTAATAATTTATCTTTTCAACTACAATAACTTTTTGGAAAATATTTTAAGACATATTGGGATGAAGCAATTTTTCAAGATATTTTTGATACCGATTCAAGCGAGTTGATGGGCACACTAGGCGAGGTTAAAGATGAAAGAACGAATAATTCAGTATCACAATAATTAACAGAGGATACTCAACTGTTCTGCTGAAAGAGCGCTGTTCTTCCTCCCATCAGGATCCCGGAGACGAGGAAGACCCTCTCATACTGTGTTCCGCTCCTTCGAAGCAGAGCTGAGGAATCTGGACATGGTGTGGGAGGAGGTCATTAACGTTGCGCAAGATCGAGCGCAATGGAGAGCTCTTGTTGCCTCCCTATGCCCCTAAGTGAGGTCTAAAGGGAGTTTGGATTGGATTGGACTCAACTGTTCAAAATAAGGTCGAGAATTTACTTCTAATATTTCTCTTTGGAACAACTAAACAACGGAAAAAATGCGCATGTACAAAAGTCACATGAGGTCTCACAGTTCATTATGTGCTTTATTCGCAAATTTATACAGACACTTTGTATTGAAAAAGGTTGGATTGGGAGCAAGAAAAAAGAGATTCCTTTTCAAGCACTTTTTATTCTGTTCATAAAAAGACACCATGCGACAATAATCTTTTACAATGTTGCAACATAACAAAAACATTGTATGCTGCTGAATTGTATATATCCACACTTTGCTCAATTATCATTCTTTGTAATTATTATTGAAAAGAGCGGTAATTTTCTTGTAAACAGCGAATAAATGGATATTGTACATATTTCCACCAACTGACGGCTGTCTAAGAATCAAACAAAATCTTAGTCACTTTTGTTTAGTCGCAAACAACAGGTGCGGGTACGGGCCAGAATTATACCTAATTCTCTTCGATTATTGCACAACATTAAACGACCGCCAATTACGCGTCACACAATAACACAACATGGAAAGGACGGGCGGAAAAAAAAAACAATACAAAATTCAATTATTATCGAGCGAACAATTTCACTGCTGATGGCGCGTAAAGAAATCTATTAACGGAGCGTTTTCTCTCAGAAACATCGGAAAGTTACGAAAGACTGGAATTATGTTTAATCCGAAGAGCGAACGATTATCTCGTATATACGTGGTTCGGTGTCGGCTAGGGTCGACATTTCGAGGCAGTTTAGTTAATTCGTGTTTTATCCGCTGTATATGATTACGCTAGATTACACAACTCGAATATTGTTACAAGCGTCGAAAGCACGTGCAATCAATGTAGTAAGTATGCAACGTTATTATAATAATCGCAGGGTATGAAACCAACGTATATTTCCTTCGAACATTCAATACAGTTTTGAACTTTGTAACACAGCGTGTGAAGACATACTGTAAAAGGGTAGAAGACATTTACGTAAGATTTCCTCAAGAAGTCGCGAACATTCAGATATAACTTACAGTTATTCATGTTATTTTTTTTGCTTATAGTTTGAATACGAAATGCCTACATCAATCTAGGGTAAACACAAAAACTTTGTGTTCTTCCTAAGATTTTGTTTCGAAAAAATACAACCACCATCCATTTCCAGATGTGCTTAATAGCCCGGTGGTTATGACGCCAGCTTTCATACTGTATCGTTCGGAGGTCGTCGGTTCGATCCCAGGTGCCGACCATTTTCCTCTTTTACGACTCAAGCTTTAAGTAGCTTAGTGTGAAAGAGTCAAAAAGTGTATCTGTGTTCGCTTTGAGTGAGTACAGGTTCATTTTTTCAACAGCAACAAAATTTTCGTTACGATTTTTATTACCTGCAACAAAATTCACACTAAACATAAAATAGTAACTCGTGTACAGTATTTTTTATCCTTGATGGCTAATTAAAAAAGAAACTGATAATATCCGATTCCATAGATTACAGAAGCCTATTTTACACACCGGATGGGACAAGAAGACGTGGCAGACCAAGACATCAAAAGAGCGTACGACGGAAGACCTTCGGGATACCGGCTTGGATTGGAATGATGCTCTAGATCTAGCCTAGGATTATAAGGATGCTGGGCGAGGCTTTGTGGCGCCCACATGCTCCATCGGGAGGGAACGTGGATTAAGATCTTGATCAAAAAACAAACTACATAAACTAAAATTGATCGCAATCGACAATATGTAATTCAAAACTGTTGACATGATGGTATGCAAGCTTGTATCAAAAAACATGTATTTTGCTTGCTCGTATGTACTTTTCGTTATGGATTCGGAATTTGGCCCAGTGGCCCATTTGCATTCGACGAATTTTATTACATTTCATCATCCCTCCCGCGAAAACAACGGACACTGCTGATCTGAACCGGTTTCGGTAAATTACAAGGCGGTCTATCGCGTTCCCAGTAGGTAGGTACTGAAGGGGTCGGTAACTCCGCAACACTCGGACCTACCGGTTACATCGCAAATATATAACCGCCTCTGTACCTCTTCAAGTGTATTAGTATGGCGGGCTATATAAAATGCACCGTGTACAGCTTATTACAAACAGGTAGATACACAGCTCTCATTACATACCAACGGTTCTCCAACTATCAGAATATTTAACCATTACAGAATTATATAGGTATAGAACACAAACATATATTTCGCTCTCAATTTTGTAGAATGGATTGAAAAAAAAATAGTGTAAGAAATTGATTCATCGCTTCAAGTGAAGGTACAACTAAACAACTACTTTTGAAATTACCTAATATGTATATGATTTTCTCTATACGCATGTACCTAATTTGATAACCAATGCTTGGATGCGTCATATAGAAATTAAATGATACATCACCAAGTCGCTGCTTATAAAAAATGCTATCTGCATCAAGTGCCATAGCAAAAATAGATAATTTTATAATTGACATGTTGGCTACACTCATGATGTGTCCGGGGAACGAAATTTGATCACCTAACGTAAAAATGATAACCTAATAGCGAACGTTGTTAACGTAAACTTGATCACGCTAAATCGTCAGTCGAAATAATAGCGGCTGTTGTAATCTAGAAGAGGTTGAAAATAATTATTAAAAATCGAAAAATTGAATTGGTGTAATATTGGCATCAACACAATATGAGGAGACAGAAAAAAAACAAGGTGGTAACTGATTGCATATGATGAAATCAACTTATATGCGGCTCGGTTAACAAATTCGAAATTCTACACAGACAACATTTGAGAAGGTCTGCTTGCTCGCCCCCCCATTGCAGCGCATGCACACCTCCGGTGCAGAGAATAGCCCGTACGTGGATAGTGAAAGGTGGCGGACTATTAGCTGTAATTACACTGTTTAATATGAGGCTTGCTCTGTTGCCTGCAATGTAGGGAGTTCACGCAGCCCATCCTCCGTTACCCGGTGCTGTCGCAAAGGAAGCCCTGAATGGTGAGGAATTTCAGGAAATTAAGCGAACAAAGAAAATTAACCTCAAAATATTACACGGCAACGCGGAACTGGATATCAAAAGTTATGTCGCCTTTTCCAGATCATCTAAGGGTATAAAAGAAAGTCGAGTTAGTTCGTACACTTACACAACTGAACAGATTTTTATCATTTTTCGTTTATTGGATTCTTCTAAGCTCCGGATAACAGAATAACCAATATAACCGACCTCGGTAGCCTAGTTGTACTAGCGTGGACTACAGATCCGAGGTCCCGGGTTCGATAACCGGTCGGGTCAGAGTTTTTCAAGTGTTTTTTCACTTGAAATTTCTACCCGGGGTTGGCCTCTCTCAGATTGGACGGGGCCGGTTGACTGGAAAAGTTGCCTAATGCAATAAGTTCCACCGGCTATACTGACACCTTTGTATAGAAAAGTGTTATATTTTTTTTCCTTTATTTCCAAATAATATATTAATACATACCTAATAATACATTAATGTGTACATATATAAATACAGATTAAGATAATGGAATTTATCACCCCACTAGACAAAAGCCCATTATGTAGTAAAACATCGAAAAATTGATAGAAAATTATATAAAATATGGAACGAATTTCTATACAATAACGTCATTAATTTGTGAAAAATTCCATTGAAACACAATTTTCATTTACCTGACGACCATTGACATTAAACATATTGGCATGCAGATATTTCGATGGAACTTTTTCAAGCTTTTTTTCTAATATGTTTACGACGAAACTCGTCATTTCATAGTACATATTTACTTTTTTGGTCACTCGAAGTGAATAAAACTACGTATGTAACAGAAAGCTTGTGTTATCAAAGGCAAGAAGATTGTGGGCACCGGGGATCGAACATAATCGAAACCAGCTTACCAACCACTTTGAAAAGTTTGTCTTAAAAATTACCTTAGGAATCATCTTGAGAAGATTCATTAGGCAAAAACAAGTTAGAGAATCTTTTGCCCTCGACAGGATTCTACTAAGCTTATATAGATACTAAAATTACATTTGAAGGCAAAAAACGCAAGGTCCTTTGCTGAAATGTTGGTAAAAATAAAATCAATTTGAAGTGCGTGTACATAATAGCAAGGATCTTTTAATAGTTCTATATAGTGTTGTCGCGTCTCGAGACGCTGCTGATAAGAGCGTCCGGTTTTGGACGAGTGGGTGGCTCGCTAAACGCGCCTCGTTATTTGATAACGCCGCCCGTCTGGGAGACACCGCGGCTACACATGTAGCGGGGCGCGGATACACCGGAGTCCACTGACACATCATCTGGACGCGTCTCCGCTAAGTGGCGGGACAAGAACACCGTCTAATCGCCTCAAAGACACCAGTTTCATAATAATTTATTTCCTCGATTAAAAGCGATGGAGTACGAATCACGCAACATCGCCTCGGAAGCTGGTCTTTTTGTCTTCTGTTCTGGTAGAATTGGAAACGAACGTTCGATTAGTATGATTAAAATGTCATGATGTAATTAAAAGAAGAACTAGTTAACTTAAAGTTTATGTGAATAAAGGCTAAAAGATCTTTGTGTGCTTAAGTCTGACCTAGCGTTCGGTAACCCGACAGAACGACCGCGTTTCTGCAATAAGCTCAATTCAATGAAACGAAACGTACGTACTTGTGTTGATTTGAAATTAATGTGATATAAACTTTATGTAAAAGGATTTAGCCGTCACTCTATAAATGAATAAAATTTGATTGAATCTTGGGCAGAAAAAAAGATCCTAGTTGTGGGACATATGTTTTGACCGTATCGAACAGGATTCACTCCGATGTGGGACCCTTACGACGATGTCAGAGTCCCGTCATGGCTTCATACAATGCGAGTAAAAAGGAATCTCCAAATGCCTGTAATACTCGGGTGGTGTATTCAATGAATCTTGAGCGCTTCCGTATAAACCATATGGACATTGACGAGAAACCTACGTCTAATTGAAAAGGTCAATTCATCATAAAAAAAAACTATTTATTTCTACGCTAGTACGTAGTATTTTGATTGTTTATGTTATGATTCTATATAAGTTGCAATTTTTATTGTTAAAGAATCAATGTACAGTTAAGTATAAATAAATAATACAAAAACCTTACAAAATATAGTTTGGAAAAAAGAATCTACACTTGCTTCCCTATCTTTAAGATAATCCATCCACTACACAATATAATTGAATACATCGTGCAATATTTAATTGTATAACATAACACAGCATACTCCCTTTGTGACGCCATTTAGAGACATAGGGAGGCAACAAGAGCCCTCCACCGCGCTCGATGTGTATAAACGTGTTAGTAAATTATAAGCCGTAGATTGGCTGACACTACACTAGTAATAAATAATTGACTTGTTTGATGGATGTTTCACTTTTTTATAGAGAATATCATCATCATTGGCACTACAACCCATCGTAAGTCTCAGCCTCCTCCAGAATTCCCTGCCATTCTCCCCTGTCCATCGCCCGCCTCCTCCAGTTAGTCCCATTGCCCTGAGATCCTCCTCCACGCCATCCATCCACCTCAGCCTTGGTCTTCCCACACTACGTCTCCCCTCTGGTTTTGTACTAAGAATCTTCCATGGAGGTCTGTCATCCTCCATTCGCTGGACATGCCCCAACCATCGTAGCCGATGTATTTTTATAAATTTTATAATGTTGGGTTTCCCGAAAAGGATTTTCAGTTCATGGTTGTATCTGATCCTCCAATTTCCATTATCACACAAAGGCCGAAGATTTTTCTCAGTACTTTTCTTTCGAAGACCAGTAGGACATTTTCGTCTCTCTCGCTAAGCACCCAGCATTCAGCACCGTACACAATTACTGGCCACAACAGTGTTTTATATAATAGTAGCTCAGTGTTTCTTGTCAGCAGACGGGATTTAAGATGTTCGTGGATTCCGAAATAGTAGGATTTGTAGAGAATATACTTCGTTTTAATTGCATTTTTCTTATTCCACTTCACAAAATTTGCTTAATATATTCAAGATTTACTTCAACATCCAATTACAAGATAATGTAGCTCTTTAATAGATAGTGCAACGTAAGAAATATTCTGTCGCATCCAGCTAGCGACATCGATAATTACATACCGTTTTAGTGTAACTATGTAGCATGTAGCGCAGGATACTAAACTAATAACACTAGCTAATAAATGTAATACGAGTGTGATATTGCAGGCAGGTAATAGAGCGGGTATGCAAAGTGTCGGCGGTCGGGTAGTTAATTAGTAAGGAGTGAGTGGCGATATGTAAAAGGCCGCAATTAGCCGGCGAGATCAGCTCACCGCCACGTCACTCGGAGGTAACAACCATTAAAGCTACACACAACGCCCTTGGCTCGCCTGACGAGAAAACAAGATCGCGGCGGATTCGCCAACACTCGTGCTGCCAAATATTATTACATCGAATACTGTACGAGACTCTTTAAATCGAACTAATGGACGAAATAAGGAATATAAGTTTTCCAATGGATGTAGGTTGTTAAGAGACCATTAATTGTCCGTTTGCTTCACGACTTAACAGTGAGTTGTCGTCCCAAGATAGACGAGATTATTTGAGTCACGAGTCTAAATTTTCTAAGTTCTCCAGAAAAAAATGTTAGAGTTTTTTTAAAGCTAAGTAGAAGGAACCTCGCTTTCGAAAATCGGCTTAATATTAATAAATATTATCAGCAGAATAAACTAATCACTACTTTTTTATCTGTTATAATAATTAAATTCGATTACGCAGATCTTTCAATATTGTAAATCTGACATTATAGCCTACGTGAGTCTAATGATTTAGGTATAGAAAAATATACAGTCTGTCTTCAACAGTTAAAAATAACAGATTTGGACAATCAAAGTTTTTCATTACAAGACAAGATTGAATATCTTGCTGAACGAAATGTGTCTAGAGGCGTGTATGCACAAAAATTGACGATATACAATATAGACGTTTAATTAACAAGAATTTCATAGCTGCAGCGATGGAAGCCTGTCTTGTTTCTCTCCAAACAAAGGAACCATTACAAGGCGTAAAAAAATAATAAGAGGGCGTGCGTGCATACAGTAGGGGGGTTACTAGCTACCCCCCGGCAATCCGACAAACGTGCGGCCTGAAAACGAAATTAAAGAAACGATCCGTGCGAAGATTACGTACGTACGGCGAATTGTTATTCACACTTGCAGGGCCTTCCTCGGCTTATTTCTGGGGCGCTTTTTATATCGGGCACAGCTTCGGCTCCAGCGGCCAGCCAGGGGGAGGAAGGGTCATCAAAATGTACGGCCGAAAGCTGACTTTTCGGGACTGGAGCCACTCTCCAATGAGTTTTAATCGACAAACAAGTTCATCGAATGGGAAAATGTTGGTAACCATTTTTTTTTTGATAAAATATCAGATGGGTTTTTGGTAGTACGTACACATTGACATTTTTTAAGATATTCCAGAAATTATCAAAAATTTTAACTTATTAAATTATAAAAAAAAATTAAAGGATATTAACGTTAACGATATGTGGTGCTACAGACGCATGGCGCGGATCCACTGGACAGATCATATCAGCAATGACGAGGTATTGGACAGGGTTGGAGAAACAAAACAGCTCCTAACGAGGATTGCCCAACAAAGATCCCATTGGATAGGCCACAACATCAGGCACCCGAGCCTGCTCATTACCATCATCTAGGGCATGATAGAAGGCGCCAACCACAGAGGTCGCCCTAGGAAGAGCTACATAGAACAAGTGATCGGCGACATGCGATGTAGCGGCTATCAGGATATGAAGAGGATGGCGTGTGACAGAAATGAGTGGAAAGAGGGATTTAAATGCTTGGGACAGACCAATCTTTGGATTGAAACCCAAAAGAGAGAACGTTACAGAGATCCTCTCTCTTTTATTTTTTTCAAATATAATTGGGGACAAAAATTGCATTTCTAAAGTCAGGATACGTCGAAAATAAAAAGTTATTCCGAACAGAAATCTTTGGTCGGTAAGCCGTCTCACCATCCCGAGGCAAGAGGCGAAGAGGCCCAGGCCGACCGTCATAAAAGCGGAAGGGAAAAATGGGATTATAAATGATTTTACAGCCCACTAGCCAACACTAGAAACATTATACACACACAACGTGGCGTAGAACCCCGGCGATAGAGGACCAGAGGATAATGTGGGGCCATCTACGTAGGTACGGTCCGACGGACGTATTCACACGAAACAAGGAGCCTTCTTCACATTATACCTATATATCTACTTGCGGTCATCTAGTATCCATCTAATATCAAGTAGAAACATCTAGTTCTATCCACAAATAAAATAATAAATACACCCAAACAAACGCTAAAGTGAAAATTGTCGTAGGAAACAACGCTCTCGAGCGCTTTCATCTTACTCACGTAGACAATGTTAAAGAGACTGGAAAGCGCAAGAAAGCAATTCTATGAAATTGATGTAAAAATGTTAGAACTATGATTATTTTGAACTCATCATAATAACTTTCACTACGTAAACATAACATCCTTACAAAAAAGCTAAAGTGTAAGTATTTCCTCTTGTAATTCAGAATCAAGGACGCCCAAATGTACGTGGCATGAATCGTTTTGACAAGTTGAAACAACCGTGAAGGCTTCGCATTTATAATGATTGAGTTCAATGAGAATCCCGTCAACCATGAGGTTCGAAGTGTCTCACTAAGTCCACGTACTGATGTATTTAATAATCACGGGAAAAATAGACAGTCGATGAGATATGTATCGTGTTCTTCAGGATCGGGATACTTATCTTCCCGAGGGTGATAAGGCGCCCTGAAGACAAATAAAGAAGACCATACGATGAAAGCACAAAAGTCATCCACTGAGAGGTTGTTCTATTGCACCTTTGAAGAGATCAAAGCATGGGTTAAAGATAGTATTACCTGAAGCGAGAGAGTGAAGGTTTAGCTACAAACCATTCGGGAATATCTTGAAAGTTTTGCAGTTTGCAAGCGTGGAAACACATCAATACTGAGTACGTAAAAATAAAATAATAACTTTTTTTTGCCAACTCATTCCCCTCGAATCGCAAATAAAACCGAAGAACAAAGCGTAGGGGCATTATCCACCGCGATCAATCTCGCGTGTGCCCATTTTTTTTAATAAATAATAAATTGCAATGACGATGCTTTTTACTACATATGCGCCTTGAGACAATACACCGGGGAATAGGCCAATTGATAGAACTCAGAAGGGATCAACGCGATATTTTTATCAAATTCTACGGGGATCGAACAATAATTATTATGAAAATTTGATAAATGCGCTAGTCATTTATTCATCAAACAACAGAGATGTACCTACAAATATTTTTTGATAATCTCATAGCATGTGCTGCTTGATAAAAAAATACTATATAAGTTCACAACTCAAAATTTTTCTAACTCAATATTCTTTTTCTTAATACCATTTCCGGTGTCATTTTTTTTTTCAAATATTACGTATCTTGTGAAATTGGTTGGACTGTAGCTTGAGTACACTTGTACTGTTTACAAAATGATTTGAAGCATAAATTAACCAACAGTCCAAAACACAGCAGAGTTAGAGAGGTAATAAAAGGGCAGAGAAACTCTCAATACACGGAACCGACATTAAAGAATACGGTGAAAGTTATAATGTACTCGGGTGAAAGGGTGAACGTACACTTACATTCATACACAAGAGGGGTTGTGGGGTAATAAAAAGAGCCGAAGACTGCGGGGAAGCAGAGCCTGCGAGGATAATGGTGGACCGCCTTCACGCGAGGGGCTCTGGGAACGACGATAGTTACACCGGCCCGCGATTATGGGCCGTCATCTGGCCCACGACGATTTTTCATTCGTACACGTTAAACACACCCGAAGAGATGGAATACGGAGTCGCTGCTACAAAATACCAGGGTCTTTATTATGGGAAAACACTCCTCGAGTTAGTATAAATAAATAAATAATGCTTTATTGTTACAAAAAAATGCAGTCCTGATACAATCTATTCACGAGAGTGAAAGGGCGGACTTATCCCGCAGGATCTCTTCCAGCCAAGTCAAAGTATATTATTCCAAGAGATCATAACAAAGAAAGAAGAACAACACTAAGCTTTAATCAAGAAGTGTTCTTCAAATACTTAGCCATTATACAAAATACAATGAAGTGGTAAGACCAGATAAAGAAAGTAACAGGAGGAGTCATCTACAAGACTAGAGGCGTTTAGTGGACATCGCACCAAATAGATCATGGGTCACATTCATCATATGAGAATATGAATCACAAGAAAAAAGGAGGATTAGAAAAGATAAATCAAAGATAATAAAAAGATATTATAAGTATGTAACATTGTAATTGGCGTTTTTCGCCGTATATTTTATAAATAAATAAAATAAAAAAAATAAGATGTTTGGATGATATTTTACTACCAAAATGGCAAAGGGTGTGTTCGGATACGATTTCTTCGGGAAGTAACACCCAAAAAAGCAAAAATATTATTTTAATAAAATTTATAAGTTGTTGAACATGCATTTTTCTTGGTGGAAGTAATTTAAATAATCAAATTTAAATAAAAAACTTTTACTTTACGTTGTGTGAAAAGAGAAAAGGATTGCCTAGTTTTTGGAAACATCGACTCTCTTTACGGCGTTAGTGATTAGAAGGAATGGAGTGATGAAAACACGAAAAAAAAACATAAAAAATGGATGCGGTATTCTGAATGAATGTCTGTTCCTTTCCACGCCATATTTTTCGCCACTATTAATAATTACAATTTCCATTCATGCCGGTTAAAAGGAGTAGACCAAAGTACGGGGAAACTTCACTACCCGGCCACATTCCGTACACTACACACATACACAGAGAGTGCACGCTAGGTACTATATTATTATAAATGGAGATGACGACCATTATTTCTCGTCTGCCCTCCTTCCTTCCCTCGGCCGCAGTATTCTAAACGGAAGAATCGAAAGACGACAGCGGCGCCCTCGAAATTGGATAATGGCAACATTAGTGATTTGCGAATGGAGGAAAAATCTCCGGAAGGGTCAAATTCCATTACTGCTCGAAAATACGACATTTTTATTCTACATCTAAACCACTTTGTGATGAAGCGCTTTTCACATATTAGGTATTTATAGCGACGACTATCCCCCATTTCTTCTTCTCTTCCTGCTTGCACATTATATACTCCTTTCAAAGAGCCACTTATTGGATTATCACTAGCCATCTATAAAGTTGCAAACATTGTTGTCAAAACTTATTTTAAGATAACATAACTAAGGATAGGTTACCATCAGTTCCTGATACACCGTATTGAGTGAATCCAACTACAATGATCGAACTATATATTATTTCCTAATAAGATGATAACAAAATCACACGAATGATGCAGATTTCATTTGAGTTGGGATTTGGATCTTCTATAAACATTGCGAAGATAGATCCAAATACCCAAACTTAATTCATTGACAATGTGATGAATGACGGGTAAGAAACTGCGGGAAAACGGGCACAAAAGTACAAAACGAAATTATAACAAAATTATTTAGTGCAGTGGTTTGTTCCATTTAAAAATAGAAGATCAGTAATGAATTGTTCGAGTCATTAGTTGTGACATATTCGAACAAAATTATTGTTTTAGCGCCTTGACGACAATTTCTTCAAAAGATGGAGACAGTTTATATGTTAGAAATTGATCATGTCAGATTAGATGCTTCTCATCGGGGGCAACCATACAGCAAGAAAAGGTAAAATAGAATTTCGAGAGCATATTCAAAGTGAAACCGGGACATTCGAATTCCACAATTGGAACAAGAAATGAAGAAACATCCAAAGCCAACCTGTTAAATCTTTTCAAAATGAAGTTGGAATAGAAACGGGGAATAAAAACAATCGCCCCTTATATAAACTGGGTACGAACACTTACCATATTATCGTTCATTAAAACAATTCCAAGAAGAGCCCAGATGTGACGAAAAACTTTGGAAACATTATAAATTAAGGTACGAACGAACTGAACGTTTTACGAGGTGGATTTGGGATATTAAATTTTATACAGGTTTTAATATTCTTGAAATTCAGAGTTCGTCTTTAGAAAGCAAAAAAAAACGTTTCAAGTAACCTACACATACTCGTACAAACTAAAAAAAAACGTACAAGTTTGATTCCCTGGACCCAGTGGTGTCTGCCTACATAAATTATTAGGAAAAGAACATCGGCTGACTGTTTTGAGAGCGAACAATGAAAATTTATCTTACGAAAAGTTAGTTCAAAGTCTACGGCATATTTGTTTGAAAATGACTGCGAAGTTGAATTCTTCCCATACCGTCGACGGGGTCCCATCGATTAAACGCGACCATTGTGTTGTAATATTTGCATAACAGGATGCCTTTCGGAATGCTAGTGCATGCGGGTCTATTCGATTTGAAACATTTTTGATTAATACCATTAAACCATAATAATTATAGATGAACAGTTTTTTTATATGAAATTATTATGTGAGAGTTCGCAATATGCAGCGAAGAAAAACGAGTTTTAATGCACCAAACATTTACGAGAACTGATGACTGGTTGCAGTTCAGAGTTCATCACATTAGTGAACTCAACTTTACCTAATGAATAAGACAGTTGTTTGAGGAAAACATGCAAAGTTTGAATGTATGAAAGGAGTACACGGCTACAAACTCGTCGTCCGTATTAATCAGGGATGAGTTAACAGAGTTAAGCAACTGTAACATGGTAGTATCTATCATTCCTATAATCTTTGCACGGGAGCTTGAATTGATTTTTTAATACATAATATTGACAGATAAAACCTTTGGATTAATTTATTCAATTATTATAAAGATTTTACGCCGATTTGATTCTTTAAAAATAAGGAGTATTTGATTTTTTTTAAACGAGCTTTTTTATATGTAGAATACTAGCTGATCCGACAAACTTTACTCTGCTAAATAAATTGATTGAATGATTTTTTTACTTATTTCCGTAAGAGGGAATTATATGGCATCGCGTTAAAAATTTAAGTCGTGCATTTTTTTACACTCTACGGCCATCATATACGAAAGTGACGTGAAATATAGCGTCATATTCATAATGAATTTACAAAAAGGTCGTAACATGATTTTTAATGGCCTTCTCTAGATTCTGAGCCCATGGCGTTCAATCTAAAGACGCTTTCAGCCTTATATATTAGTGTAGATTTTGCATGAGTAGGTACCGGCCGAGCTTTCGTAATCCCGTATTTGCAGGAAACCCCAAATTGATTTATATCTTGACTTCGATACGAATGATTTGTTAAATTCTAAATAGGTTTCAGAATTTGAGGGGTGTGGGGGAGGTAAGGCAAACAGACAATCACGGGCAATCCAAAAACCGTAGAAAATAATAAGTGAAATGGAGGGAGGAAGTATCTATATGTAGACGGCGAGTGAATGGAGGGGATAGTCAGGTCGGCCCCCCCTGGAATGATTGATGTATGACATAACGGGCCTGAGATGCGGCACGGGGAAGAAGCGGATACGTATGTGTGTGATTTGATAAAACCTAGTTGCTGTAACGCGCGATGTCCTCGCCGAGGAGCCCAGATGAAGATTAATTATTTGGAATTGAAGATCCCCGGTTCCTCGAGAAGTTCCTTTCACTCCTTCCCCTTTTTGTCATTACAGAGAGGCGGTTTTGATGTTTCCTGTGTGTATATCTTTATCAACGGGACAGATAAAAGGCTAATATATATATATAGTCAAACAAAGCTTAGATATAATAAACATACTATCATCTACATCACCTTGAAAATGATCGATTCTAATGCTTTTTTTTAATCATTTGAACGACCTCGGTAGCATAATCATCCGGGCAGGTACATTAGAACGATATGTTCACAATTTCTATTCCGGTCTGGAAATTTGTATCAAGCGAAACATAAACATTTGAATGTTGCATATATACCGGCGACTAATTAACATGTTTTCGGTTTTTAGTGTTTTTGATCCATTAAGATCCGTCTTGCAAATCTTAATTCTTTTGTCTTGTCTCGGGGTAATTCCATACCCAATTTTTCTTCGTCTGGTAGCGTATGTTTTGGCATATTCTTCGCTTCCACGGGATTCTTGGTTATTCTTTTGATAAATAGTTTGCATACCATATGTTAGAGAACCAAAAATACTTAACAAACCAGACAAAACAATAACGAACTAATGAGAAGATTCAAATATTGCAGAAGAAATAAGTACAGAGATAAGTCACGATAACATACTAAAGATTTCCGGTTCTTGGTCTCAGATCACATTCGAATAGTTTCTCATCCATAATTTGCGAAAGTATGCGAAGGGGGGTTGTTAAATACCCCCAAAACTCCGTGACGGGCAGTCTGTAAAATCAAAACACGTATATGATTTGATCAGCACACGAAACACGACATCACATTGGCCGCGTTCAGCGACGGCCATGAGAGAATTCCTGGCAGATGCGGTGGTATCTACTGCCGGACTTGATTAATTCAGACAACGCTGTGGGTGAGGACGGCCGTGTGTGCCGTGAGAGGTGGGCAGGGGGGGTGGGACCGGGTGGGAAAGAGCATTCCGAAATTTAAATGAAATACGTTTCGTAATTCAGCCACGGAGGGCGGCAGCGAGAATTCGAGTTGACAAAAACGAAATGGTTGATAATTCGATTATTAAATTTCATGTCCGGACAATTCTATTATGTATGCATACATTACAATAATGTGTTACAGCTATTCACTAACCAGGGGTATCGCCATTTAAGAATGCCTTTCATCAGAAACTTACATTTTCTAGAAAAAAATATTCTTGTCCAACTGAATTGACAAGTTTTACAAGTTTATCAAAACTTTCATTCTCCGATGATTTCGTGTGTCGCCTATCATTATCGTGTAGGAGTATCGCTATTTTAGAATGTCCTGAATTTTGACAAGTACTTTATTAATTAAGAATCATTATTCTTTTTTTAATGGTTAATGATTATGTAGGTACAAGACAATTATAACCAAGGCGTGTTATTTTATTAGTGTCTGACTGTCACAAAAAATGTGTGATTCTGACTTTAACTTGGTTCAACTCGTTGCATCAAAACTTGAAAACATAAAATTGTAGATGAATTGTTTGCAGCTTTGATTGCGCAGGTCAGTCGTGGGTCTATCTCAGAAATCGAAATATCGTAATTTCAACGAACCTAAACGGTATATTGGTTGAATAAAACTCATCCGTAAGAACGATACTGATTCTTACGTATGACACACTGCCTAGAGAAATATGCTGTTCATCTGCATCATAAGAGTTTCTAACTATGAAGAGAATGACTCTTCCTAACTACTGTGTTTCGTTGATTCAAAGCTGAGCTGATGCGTTCGTTTAGAAAAGAAGTAAAATATTATCAAGTAAGATCATTGAAGGTAGAGTAAACTATAGAAACACAGACAAGCCACAGCTGAGGAGATCTGACGATATTAGGATGGAAATCTATGGTACAAAACGGCAAGAGACAGAGAATCGTGGAAAAGTCGGGAAGGGAGTTCCATGTCCAATACTGGACGAGTGAAGGCTTATATAGTAAAAACATCGTACATTACCACATTCGCACTTCCAAGCTTCGTAATAATTTTGATAAGTCTGTAGGTAGGCACTTGTACGCAGTCGAAACTTACCTGAAAAGAAAAAGAAAACAAATAATTAAATCAACAATCATTTTAATATTCTCACACGGCAACTGAAAATGGCTTCAACTCAGCGGTGGGGAACAATCTAGCAGAGATAAAGAAGCAGGTATCATTGTAACAATCGAGTGAAATGTGAATAAAAAGTAGGCACCTAGGCGGGGAACAGTGAATAAAATTATTAGACCAATTAGTAAAAAACCTCTCCAGAGGTCGTGCGACCTTAATAAATAGTCAAGAATGCATACATATTTATGATGATTATCCGCGTACATCATAAACATAATATACCGCTAGTAGGTACCTATACGGTGAATCCTCTTTATGTGCGTTAGATTAGTTTCACGATATCACATCGCATTATATAATATGTAAATTCCATACAAAAAAAAAGAAAAATAAAATAATGGAAAAAGAAAAGAGAGGGAAATATTTATTAATCTTGAAGAAATTGAAAAAGTGTGTAAGCATACTTATATGGTTTTAACAGTAAATAAATAACTAATATCTAAAAATGTTGACAGGATTTTGAATCTTTTGAGATTACCTACTCTTTGAAAATTTCGTAATATTTTTTTCAAATAAGGATGTACCAAATGTAAAACGATATATTAAGTGCCTATATTTAATATGGGAAAAACAAATACATAAAAAATATTCACGAGAAAAATATGGAATACATATGTAATATAACACATTTCGCATAAGTTTACTCATTTTTAAAGTAATAAGTAGGTGTTGGGGTTATTTTTTTTACCTTAACTTTATTTACCTTACAAGCGTTACCACACCCTTTTTTGTACCCCTCTTAGGGGCATACATAGATAGACAAATTTATACAGATTCTCGTGCTCTTTTTAGGGACTAGATCTTAACAAATGACAAATAACTAACTCACTGATGCTAACCATACACTAAGTCCGTATTTTTTTTTTGTTTTTGTGTTCAAATATATTTAATACTAGCTTTCCCGACAGACATTGTCCTGTGTTACAAACTATGTAAGTAGGTATATTATATTTTAATTTGTATGGAAATGAATTAATTATCTTTTGACCAATGTAATTCCGACCAGTGCGTCTGTTTTAAACCATATATATTCCATCCTCATTCTGTCAATTGCACCAACTATCTAACAACTAACAGTTCCTGTCAACATTTCAAAAATGGAATAAAAAATATATTGTAAAAAGTACTAATAAGGTTGCCTACTTAGAATTTCTTTAATTTTCTAATTTTCTACCCAACTTTCTAAATTTTTTCTTTCATAAGAAAGAACCTTCTCCTGATAAAAGCAAACACGACAAAAAAAAGAATTAGCGAAATCGGTCCAGCCGTTCAGGCGTGATGCGATGACCACGCAAAAAAGGCTACATTATTATAAATATACCTGGAATATTATTCCTTGGTAAGACTTAGCATCAAAAATAACCCTCAGACCTTTCTCTCTTGCAATTCTAATAGTTGGTACTCAAAAGCACTCCTGCATTCGTCCAAAAGAATGGTATAAAATCAAAATCGTATAAAACGAGGACTCGTCTTACTGTATACACTATTACAAGTTGCACGATGCCGGCTGTTGTACGTAGGCCTGTGTGGATGGTTCGGTACGGCGGCGGGCGAGTGGTATCATCAAGTCTCGCGGGTCGGTGCAGTGACCAGATCGGTATAATAATTACCTACATATCATTATAATACCATGCCCGTCTCGTTTTAGAGAGAGAGAACATCCATAGGAGGATTGCGGTGTACGGCGGACGATAACTATACTCCGACGTTCGGACCTGCCAAGCGGTACAGCTACGAACTATTATACGTGCATAATAAATGATGCACACGAAATTTGACTAATGAAGGAATTTAAACGCACGGAAATGAGATGCTGGTGCAGTATTAATAATACACGGAATTTTCCAGAATAGAAAATGAAATTCAAAGTATACTTTTGTGTACACTTAAAATTACACTTCTTTTAAAATGTTTGTGTGCTTCGACGATATAAATAACATATTTATGTAAGGCGGATCCCATTTTACTATTACAGGTTCTCAGCGATATAGAGATTTTTTTCCGAGAAGCAGCATCATGATATTATAATAATTAATAGTGGATTTTTAAAAGACACGTAAAGTAACCTGAAGAATACTGATGATGGAGGGCTGTTCGAAAACGGATGTATTACGTAGAATTGATCGAGTTTTTCTTCATTTTTTTAATGTTCTACACGACAAAGAGTAGGAAGATATTTTTAAAACAATTAAATTCTTACTTTAAAATGTATGCAACATTAAAGACCTGAAATGATTGCATGCTTCTTGTTTGGTTCGGATAAAGAATTAACTCCTACACTAAGAACTGAACAAGACCAAACTTAAAATAAAATAAAAAAAACAATGTAAAGACTTTTCTAAACAGTGATTTGTACCAAAACTATTAATTTAGGTATTTATTTGAGACACCAACAGAGCACTAAGCAACACATGCAAAACAAATCATCAAACAAAAACATAGAATCTCCAGTGATCCAATAACTATTATCAATTTGTAAAATTATTACACAAAAAAAAAAAAAACTTTCTTGGGGTTGGCCTCATGGTTCGAATAACTGATCTGCAGAAAGAAACCCGAAAAAGTTCTAACTGACTTTGCAGAACATACTATAGGAAGCCGATATAAGAAAAAAATAAGAATTTTTAGTGTCGGGAGTTATGAGATTGAACAATTATGAATATTTCGGTGTGTCTATCATGGCGGATCGATCGAGACCAAACCAAACCCAAAACACAGGCCCGCAAACAAAAAATGGCATCATTCATCAAAAGAGGGAACATTAGCGTAATTGCGGCGCCTCCGGTATTCGTCACCAGACGTCGGCCGAGGTGTGTAAACTAACAGCCCGATGGGAGAAGAGCACACACACATGCGCACACGCAGGCGCGGGCGCGCACTCACACAGGCGACTCGGAAAAAAGGTGCACGCCCAGTCCATTACCGGACGAAATCCGGTTTCGCTTAATGGCCGCGTAATCTCCGAAATGCGATTATGTCTCGTCTCCGATCGTGACAAAAGTAATAATAATAATAATATATTAACGCTATCGCCTCACGAGAAGAAGAAGAGAATAAAAATACATTTAAAAGTTTAAGAAGAAAAACCAAAACAACATCGTACATATGTAGGTACATAAAGTGACTAAAATAATATAAGTCCACAAGTAGTACAACATAATAATACTTCGTACAAAAAGGAACGTGTCAAATACATTGTACTGCCGGAGATAAATGTGGAAATACTATATAGATTTAAATAAAATGTAAATAATAATAATATAATACTCACGACTTAAGTGTTTTTTACTTTGTGAGAGATATTGACGGTCATCGTCCGATTAAAGCACTTATACCAAGAGACACAGATCAAAATAATCGTCCGAGTCAAACACAATACATAATGATATTTCCATTTTAAAATGCTCACCAACCCGATTAGCCTTACATTGTAGGCACTCGGGGAGTTAATCCCGCGTGCAGCACGCCAACGCTGATCACCAGCACCATTTGAATGAAAACGTACAAGATATTACTAAAACGCTTAAAACATTGAAATCAAGTATTTCGATAGACGTTAATGGAAATTGGTACAAAGAAGACCACGTAAAAGTAAAATTAACAGCAAAAGCTGTAGATATATTGTTAAAAGAGCACAAAGTGCCTGCACTGAAAAGAGTGGAAGTCGGTAAACAATACAATTTAAAGGATCATAGATGCACCCCTGAGGAACACCAATGTGCAGAAAAAGATGCTATGTTTTACAAAGTCGTTTTTTTTTTACAAATTTGAAAATGAAATTCATTCACTTCCAAGATAAGCAGTCTTCAATCTATAACAAAAATATTAACACTAAAGTTGACCCTTGAAATGTTTGGTTTGAAAAATGGGCAAAGGTTGAATTTTTTCATGAGTACAGTAGGTATTCCAAAGAAATGGTATCCGAATGAATATTTTCGACGTTACATTATATACTAGATAGAGGGATAAATAATAACTGAGTAGAATCACCCGTCGATGAAGTTATTTGAATACGAGTAATTTTTACGTATTGGTTCGTGAAAATATATTTTACATAAAAAACCCAACAATATCTTAAAACGTCAAATAACTCATTTTTAGTTTTGAGTGATTCATCATTTCGCATTATAATACTCGCATTAATACGTAACAACAAAAAGTGTACTTAAAAGCGATGTATCAAAAAAGTTCGACGTGGTTGATACAAAAAAAATATTCGAAGCGAAATCGTATTGCACGTAGAAATACGCTGTACTGTAGAAAGGTAACTAGCAAACAATACGTCAAAAAACTAATGATATACAACACGCATTAAAAAACAAGAGGATGACAGAAGTTCCCGAATTCATCAATCAAAATACACCTCGTTTTAAAACAAAAAATATAATCGAAAAAAAAAAAAACATCGTACCCGAACAAGAGAATAGAACTCGCACGGGGAAACTCCATCAAACAGCCATACATCTGAACCGGGGGAAAAAAGAAAAGAAAAAAAGTAAATAAAAAAACGATAATTTATAGTGATATAAAAACATTAAACGTCATGAGATACGGTACATCGAGAGAAAAGGAATGAACGAAAAAACTTTGTTAAAAAAAAGGAATCGTAAAGACAAGACGAAAAAAGACAGGAAGTTTAAAACCGCCCAAAGAGAAGGTGAAATGAGCAAAGAGGGGGTGGGAGGAGACAGAGACTTTAGAGCTGCGGGAATTAAGCGTGTGTTTTTTTTTTATTAATTAAAGACACACAATGATAAAACCCTCGAATCCTTATCGTCCTGACAAACAAATGTAGCAAGCAGATATCTTGTCTGTCATAAAGACAGATCGACGTATCGACCGAGGGTTTGCGAGTAGATAATGCCCGAGCAGTCTTTAATCAACCTAAAGAAAATTGCGAGTAAAAACGGTCTTCACTCATTTACAAGTTAAAACTATTTATTTTATTTCTTTAATTTTTATTCCTTAAGAAAATAAAGTCCGGCAGTTAAGGCGTCATTGACTTCGAAAGAAACACAAGCAAATAATGGATTGTCGCCATCAAAAAGTGTAAATATTACCGGCGTTTACTTAACCAGAGGGAAAGAAGTAAAAGAAAGTCTTCTCATTTATCACCCGCTTGATTTTACGCGGTAGTCTCTCCTCTTTGGCTCGTCATCCCGCGCTCCGCTCCCACACCGCCACCTGAGGCTAAATGGACGAATAAAAACTCCCGAAGACAAATCACTAGACGTTGGGACTTGAATGGAGAGGCAATCAATAATGTTCCGCACTTCGTGTAGGAGATATCCGCCGACTGCTTTGTGCGACAGTTCATCTCTTATTGCCGGCACCAGGTTATCCCGACATGAAGAAGAATCGACACGAAACATAATAAATAAAGATCCTCCAACCATCTGGATAAGACGGCCGATGTACTAAATTCTGGTAATAACGACTATTTCTTGTATTGCCGGCTCTTCATAACCGTTAGCCGTTCGTCTTTACAAAATTACCCTTCAAAAAACAAGGATATTTAAAAAAAAAAAAAGAAAGGATACGTACGTAACTATCAAGGTTCTTCAAGATACTGTTTCTTTTGATTTGTTTAAATTTAAGTACTTATTGAATTAAATTTATTGCAAAGAAAGTGAAGTTATTGACTTAAAAAAAACGCAGAATCCTGTGGTTGAATATTTCATTTATTCCGAATTTCACCATTAGAGACCGCAAACCACAACATGGTCAATACTAGCCATTAAATAATGAAGTTGACTGAACCGACTCAATATACAAACATCTTCCGAAACAGATGATTGAAGAAAATTAATCAAAAATGGTAATGTGGGTGATAGCAGATCTCCCAGCTTAAATTATAAGCGAATAGATCGGAATCTAACGAGAGGAAGAACTGTAATTAGATGGACAGAAAGCCGATGAGGAAAACCAATTCTGGACCAAGTCTTAGAAGAGTAATAATTTTTGCCAACAATGTCTGTCAACAAATACACACATGTTCGAATTGGCAATAAATATTTTAAGTACTATTTTTTTCTTTAATAATGACATTAATAAAAGAAAAAGTACATAAGTTTTTTTTTTCGAGAGAGAGAGACCATAAAAGAATACGTTATTGTCTCTGATGACACACGGTCGCTAATGGAGACCATAAATAATGCGCCGGTCTCCTTGAAAAGCTTTCCCGGGCGATGCAATAACCGCGAACACCAATAAAAGAACCGGACCAGAAGACAAAAAAAAAGAAAATGCCATTAACGATTTAATTGACACTAAAATGCATGAAAAATAACAATTATTATTATTCGCGTATCGTTTTTTAATGCATGATCAGAGTTCCATACTCTTATATAAAAGATATTAAAAAAATAATGTTGTATAAATCTTAATAAGTGTACCGAAAAAAAATCGATTAAAAAGGTTCTTTTAGTTTTGGCAGGCGACTTAAAATTAATTTCAACAACTGTCATTAAAAAAATATAAAGATGAACAAGTTTAATATTTGAAAGCTCCCATTATATTTTATACCCCAAAATGTAAATAGCATAGTAATGCGGGAGATACCTGTTATTGAAGCACTGAAATTTTTATGTGTGTGTTTGACAGGATTTTTTTGTTAATGTTGGTCAATGTTATGTTGATATCATAAGAAAAAAAATCGATTAAAAAGGTTCTTTTAGTTTTGGCAGGCGACTTAAAATTAATTTCAACAACTGTCATTAAAAAAATATAAAGATGAACAAGTTTAATATTTGAAAGCTCCCATTATATTTTATACCCCAAAATGTAAATAGCATAGTAATGCGGGAGATACCTGTTATTGAAGCACTGAAATTTTTATGTGTGTGTTTGACAGGATTTTTTTGTTAATGTTGGTCAATGTTATGTTGATATCATAAATAAATACATCATAGTTTGGTGAAAAACACACTGAAAAAAATTGACAATACCGCAGATAGAACCCCAGATCTCTTGTTCACAAGTCGTCCCTAAAACGATGAGCTTCCGAAGCCGGTTTTCACAAGACAGAGACGTCCGATTACGTTATGTTATCAAATGGTTGATTGATTTAAAAACTGCAAATATAGTGTGATAAAATCAATTTCAAGAAACGCAAACCTGGGTTAAAACAATCAAAAGTTCTTTACTTTATTTGTAAAAGATTTGTATGTATATTAGAACACCGTGTACAAACAATCGAGAATTCGATTAGAATTAATTTTTTAAAATAGAACATGTTTTTCTGGAGCGGGGCCAACAAAGTTATTGTTACTCTTTGGGCATCGGCAACTGAAATCGTAAAACAATAACACGTCATGATTTGAACGTGAAACAAAAAAAAAGTCTTGGCACGCGAAGTATAAGAGGAAGTGAACGTTTTTCACCTAATGGAAAAAAGTTAACCCGCATTACAAAGATGACGACAGTCCCGAATACACTCTTACGGCGTTGCACACAAAAAATGAATCATGTGAAACATTTTCACACGACTCGTATATTGTGTGTACCTACGCTTCGGAACCTAATCAAACACGTCGAAAAGACATTATACCGTGTTTTAGTCGTGTTCCAAAAATAATTTGAATATAAAAAAAGTATAAACCACAACGCAAAGCCACATACGGGAAAAGTTGTAATGAAGAAGATTGATTCGGATTTAAAAGTTAAAAAAGACGGGGGAGAGACAAAGAATGAATATAAAATGAAACAAACTCGAGTAGGGGTGTCGTTTTTTAAGAATATATTTTTGTACGATAGAATTAGTTGATGATTCTCACTCCCTCGAGATGATAGATGTGCGCCTGTTATTTCACCGGTTAATCATCTCGTTCTCTTTCTGTTGGGCTAAGACATCCGTAGAACGCGCAATGTCTACCCATTACGATAGGCGAATAACAAGATTACCAAAGTTGTGATGAAGATATAACGCGCGTCAATGGACTAATTCAGTGGAACAAGAAAAAAATTATATCGAGAATAAGTTGTATTTTATCGGATGCGATGGGGGCCCACGCAAGCGAGATCAATCTTCGCGGAAACGGCGGTAAATCGAATTGAAAAGTTTTATCGTATATTTTGAGAAAATTATTATTGATTGGATTTGTGCAGTGGTTCAAAATAAAATGGAGGACATTCGTCGTGCAAGTTTCTCAAAATTTTCTCCCCCATGTCGTCCTCCTATGCTTTGTTTTCCAAAAAATGGCACGGCCAACACAAGCGTTGCCGTCATTATCGGATGTGTTGGACGCAAAACAAACATTGTCCATGACCACTAATAGGAAACCACATCATTGTGTTTAAATACATAGACAACGTTAACCGCTCTCTTAGAAATTGAGAACTTTATTACTGAAGGTCCTGTCCACCATGATGCGGTGACGCGATGTCTTCAAACCCTCCTTATTAGCTAAAATCTTAAATATGTTTTTAAATCAATCGAGGGAGATACCGTACCGCTCTTAAAATAAGTACTTAATATAAACAATGTTGAATATGAAATTTAACACTTTCGATTAACAACTGAGTCGACATATTCCCAAGTAGGTACGAATCCAAATGACGCATATTCAGTTAGCCAGACGTCTACGGAGGCTGCTCGTCCGGTCGCGGGAGGACCTACGATCCTACGAATATAGCCTGCCACGACTCCGGGCAGCCGGCCAAAAATGTTGCCCCTATTCAAGGAAGCGACTACGAGGCGTGAAACGACAATTTGCAGTACTCTAAATGAAATCATGCTGAAAATTCTTTTCAATTACCTGCAACTTTTTGGACAATTGTATTTTCTTTCATAGGAAACGAAATTGTAAACCCTATAACTTTTCTTTGTAGGATCGACCCGAATGCCCAAATTGATGGTACGTATTAACAAAAAACATTTCAACACGAAAACCGGTTCTCAGTTTAATAAAATATAAGGCAGAATTCTGTTAGTTCATTCAGTTGAAATTGACTGCATTTGTACCAAACGAACAAAGACTCAGAGATTGAAAATAGATTATATTTTCCTAATCATCGATACTGGACACCATGGAAACAACAACTTATTAGTAGGCGATGACAGTTCTTTCTTTATTTTTTATTTCCTTGGTGACCATATCAACAAGCGTAAATTAAACCTATTTTAGGGTTAACGAAAGAATCCCCAGAATATTTGTCGTATGAACACAAGGGTTTAACATAGTACCTACCTCAATAAAGTACAAAAGTAAAACTGGTGACAATATAAGCAGACGTTATACAAATTTCGCTACTTCCTACATACTCAGGATTCTCCTACTACCTAGCGAGTGCGGTAGTCTCGCTTCTTTTGTCACCGACGAAAATCGCTGACGCGTTTGTCAATACGCATGGAAAAGACTGTCGGCGCGGTGGCATTGTTATTCCTGTTGCAGGGTGAAGGGTGCGGGTTCCTATGCCAACCGTGTTGGTTGTTGGAAATGAACAACTGTATAATGGTACCTAAGCTGCATTATCAAGGAATGAATCGAGTAGCTACTCAAATGTATATCCCCCGCTTCATTTTAAACTACGAATATAAAGTAACTCGCATGTATGATGTGGAAGAGATTCATTATGTTTGTTTTTTTTATTTACGTACAAATATCTCTAGGACAATGGGCTCTTTTCGTGATTTAAAATTGGGTGAAAAAAATAATACCGTCCCATTTGTACAATATAATATTTTGGAAGTATACATTTGACAACAAATGAATGACAACAGGTGGACGAGGAAACTGCTGGAGTGGAGACCGAGAGGTGATAAGAGACCACAAGGGCGGCCACCAACCAGATGGATGGACGACATAAAAAGGTTCGCTGGACCCCAGTGGATGGCGATCGCACAGGAGCGGGAGGAGTGGAAAAGGAGAGGGGAGGCCTATGTCCTGCAGTGGGCAAACGTGGGCTGATGATGATGATACATTTGACAAGTGAATAACAAAATCAATGATGGATTAAAACGGATGAATGTTCGTGCAATTGAAAAAATATGCAGTTAAGAATGAAAGCATACTACAACAACAGGCAATAGTAAAGATTGGCATGGATTTTTTAAAATACTACTGGACTTCTTCATTTCGGGAAATAAATAAATAACGAAATAATGTTGTTCATCTGACAAGCAGAAAAATTGGCCCTGTGCTACCTCTTATTTGTATTAATATTTATACTTTCCTGTAAAATTGTAATTAATGTGACTGGCAAAAGCTAAATAAATAACTTTGTCATGTTTGCTACCGATGCCAACTACGGCTTTGATTAAGGCTGATAGTTTTGCCAAAACTTTTAAAAGATCTCGTTGCAATAAATTACATAATTTAACTGACGAATGTCTAAGTTGTTTTTCTTCTATGAGTTCTTATCGGTCTGCTTATTCAAAGCTTGTTCCTCTTGAAGGTAGATTCCCAACTGCATGCCTTTAACCTTTCGAAACATGGACGAGTACCGTGAGGCAGGTTATTCACAAGTTATTCAGAGCAATAAAATGAATTCTGATTGTATTTATTCGCCTTCTTCTCGTCCTTAAATATCTTCAGACCCACATATCCTCCAACGATCTCTTACTGCTTTATTTAAAAACTCTGATCAGTGGAAAAAAGAGCTCAGCGGTAGAAAATTTGCGACCAAGCCGTCGGCGTCGTCGAGGTAGTTTAACCCATATCGATTGATTGCGAGCTGATCTCTGTAGATTTTAGGCCGCCATGTTGGATTTTATGTCAACTGACAATGGTTTCGAGTGTACAACAACGCTTTCTGTAATCAATATACTGTTTTTAAGTTTTTTTCCCGTCCAATTAGGTGCTCCCTTCATATTTTGGTCCATTTTGTTTTTGTTTATCATTTTGATAATAGAAATTTTAAACAAATAAATCAAATATTGCATTCCCGTAATCACCGACGTCTTACAACCATGATGCACCAACTAAATTTATGATAAATATAATGAAGTTTTGAAGAAAATATTCAAAGGGTACTTTTAAAGTAGGTACAAATTAACATAAATTAGTTCATTTTGGCCAAAACATAAAGGTTTTGTGTGATTTTATAAGGACTTAACAATATTTTGATAATATAAAATAAAAAATAAAAAAATAAGGTCTGGCACCTATTCTGCACCTACTCGAAATCATTCAAATCTAACATAGCGCATCTCGGCTGTAAGCACTTGCGTTGCCGGTTGCCGGGCTACTATTTTGTTTGTTTACAAAATTTCGTGTGAAATGTCATCTTCATACATAACAAACGCGGATCAAATATTTTTTTTTACAATAAAGTAAAAACTGATCAGTGAATTAGATGTAATCTAACGATTAACGATTTTTTTATAAATCAGACGGTCAGTGATTAAGTAGGCATGTCGATAATTCTCAGTTTTATTTTAGTTGTCATATCTTTTTTCCCATATTGTGGACCTCACCGCATTTGAGTATGAATGAATAGGCGAGTATGGCTTTAACCTTTAACCACGCACTGTATGAATGGGCCAAGACTCACGCAGGGGCGTCTCCCGGAGATAAAGCGCGTAGCATGAGACGTGTTATCAGCTCGATTTTCCTTGAAGAATTTACATAAAGAAAGTATCATCCCTTGAAAGGAGTGACGTAATGAATGGGAGATCTGACTACGAACGCCAGTCTCCATCACATCTGCATTTGATTGCATCCATTCCGTTGATTGTGTAAAGTGTGTACAGAGGGGTGTGGGGGTGAACGACTAAGTTCAAACAACAACTACACCGAACTACCTCTCCGCGGGTCTTATGACGAACCGTGAACAAGTCAAATGCGGTGATGCAAAGAAAAGAACAGTGAAATTAAAAAAAAAACCCAGATGCATTATGTTAGCGATAAAAATAGAAAAAATTAACGACGAATGAAACGTGATTTTTTACAACATGTTTACAATTACGAATGAAATCTGAAAATAAAGAGGCTATGGGTTCAATTCTCGGTTGAACCCATAGCCTCTTTAATATTTTAGTCGGATTTGGAAATCTCTCAGATTGGAAGAAAATCTGTTGACTCGAAAAAACGCCTCGGCCATGAAGTTTCATCAGGTGTTCCACAGTTTTGTATAGAAAAGTGTTAAGTTGTTTAATTTATTTTTTATTTTTAACTAATAGAGAAATTTTCCCAAGAATTAAAAAATTATATATATAATTTTCAAAATAACTACACATCTTTTAAACACTATTCAAAAGCTACGACATGGGCGGTCAGCTAGAAAATGTGTGCCAACTTCTGAGTTTTATTTTTAAAGTCATTAGTCAAGGAACATCTTATATCAATCAATACTGCTTAAAAAATAGTAATATCTTAGCAAACGAAAATATAGATCGGAGCTCTTTGAGCACGTAATTTTCTTCTGTTCTGATTCCGAGGACCTTTCTCAAACAGAACAGAACGAATGCGAATGCCCGACCGCGGCAATAAGTAACAGCTATTACAAATTGCTATCGGAGTTTCGTACGATGCGAATGTACCCGGGGATACCTCGCGGCTTCAAAGCGGTTTGTGGAACTGTGGCCATTTGCATATATCATCAATCAGTGTCTAAAGAAAGAGGGTGAATGGTATAATAATACTACTGAGGCGCCGCGACTCCATACACCCGTCTCGTTCTTTATTAGGCTCCCTCAATATAGAAGGGCGTGCGAAAGGGCGATGACTATATAACACGGTGAGACGGTCTTCAAAGCGGGGAAAACATTAAATTTCTTTTTGTTTCGCCGTCATCTGAAGTTTTGATGGTGCCGTGTGGAGTATGAGAGTCGCGCTGTGAGTAAGGAGTTACACCAACAACATTCTGCACATCCTCGTATTAAAGGAGAGGCGAACGTAGGTCGTGAATAAGAAGTTAGGGATTCGAAAGTTCGAGAGGAAGCGAACTACACGCCTAACTATTACATACACCTTTCATATTGTTATGTAAAAGCGCAAAGTCGATCCGTGGGTTTGGCAGAAAAAAATCCTTCCGAACCAAATATATACGAGTTACACGGCAGGAAAACAAATAAGAAATATCGATGTATTTAACTTCTTATTGTTAACGGCAATCTTCCGTATTTGATAAAACTCTACGACATAATATGTAAAAATGGAGGCATATTTTTCTTGGTCATCGCATCACGAGTAAACGACAGGACCAACTTCGCTAATTCTTTTTTGTTTTAGTTGAAATTGCCAGGAGATCATTCTAATGAATGAAAGACTTAAGATAATTTCGCGGAACATTTAAGAAAGCTAAACGTGGGCAACTTTCTTAGGGCTCTTGAGAATATAAACTATATATCTACACCGTCACAAACTCTTTTTTTTACCCTGGGACAATTAATATGCCCACTAAATATTTGATAATCAGGCTCCAAATTTCAATGGCGTAACTACAATGAATTCAAATATTGGCTGATCGTGGAATATGTAAATATAAATACTTTCGGATACATACATTATATAAAATAATTGAATGTTAAACAAATATTTTATCGCGGATAAAATGAACTTCAGACGCGGGGAAACAGCTCGCTCGTCTTGAGAAGCATTGTCTTATATATTAAACGATCCTTTTAAACGAAATACACTGAAGATAATGAGGGACATAAGTCAGAAAACTTGGGACAGGTGGTCTCTGCTTGTTTTTAATGAAATATATTACCGCGCTCCTGCACCAGCTGCAGCGTCCAAATAAACTAACTCAAACTCTAGTGGAAACCATAATAGGAGTTGAGGAACAAAGAAAACACAGAAAGCCTGGCGCAGGTCGTGACCCAGCAGCAACACGCCGTGCCCCGTGACAACGTAATCTACGGGGCAGAATATATGGGTGGAAAAAAGCGGTGGCCCGACGTAAGCCGCGGGGTGTTTCCTTGTTTTTGCGGATAATTTCTGGTTACATTAAGACCGAGAACGAAGACGTTTTATTCCAAATCTTCTTTAGCGGCCGCAACGCCGTGCCGTAACGAACGTACGCCTCCACAGCCGGGCGATTAATTAAATCAAGTCGCAAACCGGAGAATTTTTCTTCTGTCTCGAATAAACAGTCAGCTTCATTGCATAGTTTTCTTTTATAAACATTTATTTTCGCTGCAATTTTCTGAATTTTGCTGAGTTATTAACCCCTAAATGACACTCAATTTTGAATCAATAAAACAGCTTATTTATTATATTGGACTGTGTCTTTTTCTGTTTCTTTTTTAATACCTCTTTATAGATTATTTGGATCTATATTTTTAAAAGTTAACATTATGGAGAGGGGCTGAGACGTGTGTTAACAAGGATGCCGCCAAATGACAGTCTGCAGAGGAGAGGGCTGTTATATCAGGATTACGAGGACAAGGAAGACCCTTTCGTACCGTGTTCCGTCTTTTGAAGCAGAGCTGAGGGATTTGGTAATAGTGTGGAAAGGGGTCCTTGAAATCACACAAGAACGCGCATGGTGGAGAGCTCTTGTTGCCAGCATCGTATGAGTCTGTTATGACCCTAAGTGTGGTCAAAGTGTTATGTTAATTTTATAGTACTATGACATACATAAAAAGTAAGAAAGATGCCGGGATAGGACCATAGAAACTTCCAACACTAACTGCGTTAAGAATATTATTACATAAATCTCACAAATTATAAAATTATCAGTTTTATAAATTTTACGACGTAACAACGGCATCGGATCGCTCGTGAATAGAAAAAGCGAAAAGGTGTGAAAGAAAGGGCGCGCACTGGAATGAGGCGACTGTCAAGAGATTAATGCGACCAAAATTTTCGAGAGAAATTAATAAAAAAAAGTTTAGGGGGCGAAGAATAGGAAAGTGACATATTCCGCTTGTCATTGCGCAGGAAGAGGAGCATTATAAGAGGCTTTGTCGCCTGAGAAAATGTAACATATTATTATTATTATTAGTATCCGCACAATGAGAATCTAATGACCGAAAAATTTCCAACCTCCTTTAAAACGTCCCATTGTTAGTTATTATTGAAACATTATAACGAGGACGATTTCAAGCGGTCTCTGCATAGGTGCGAATTTTTCAGCCTAATGAACAGCTATCGCGCGGTAATCGAATTACGTTTCAAAGGGAAATAATGGTTCGGCGTCTGTATTTACCGGATGAGATGTAGGTATAAGAACGGTTAACATATCCCCGCATTACGTGTCTCTACACCAATCATTAAAACAAAATGAAAGAAATATGAGAAAAATAAACGAGAAAAAAAAATTGGAATTTACCTACAAGATTTCTAAAGAATAATAATGAAACAAAGTAAGCATATTAGTTTTGTAACAATGGCAAAGACTTCTTTCTTAGACATAAAAAAAAAACAAATGAAGACGCGTTCTATAATAACCCTGGAACAAAGTAAGGTTAGTAGAAACAAGCGCAAATATCTTTAGAAGGGAGTCTAATAACAAATTGTCTCCAACACCATAAATGTTATCAAATTATATAAAATATCATAAACAAAGACAAAAATCAATAAATTTCAACATACAACAAATAAAAAGCGAACATTGATATACTCATTTATTCCATAAAATATTTACAAAATCCTACAAAAAACATTTTGAAAAAACGACATATATACTTAAAGAAATCACATTCATATTACTGGAGTAAAATTTGAGAAATCTAGTAATTTTATAAGCAAGTATATAGAGGGGCATATCTCTACTATACTCACAACGTTTCCTTCGGATCTGTTTTGTCTCGAATAAAAACAGATGAGGAAATCCGAGTTAAAAACCTTCGTTTAATTTTCACGGTAGAAGTGACACACTGAGTCGCGCCGTTATCATTCCGTTAAACGGGAGACGGGCTGAGCGTCTCCAAGCGGGAGGCGTCGAGGCGCAATTAAAGCCGACGCGTCTTCAGCCTCGCCGTACGCTAAATCGGCTTTTATGAAACACCTCCGATTATCTCATTTTCTAATAAGCGTTATGAATCGTTACATAACAAGATGAGATTTATGAATCGAACAGATTGCCGAATTCTGTAATATTTCGTTAATCAATTTGTCTTTTTGATAAGCATGCGTCTAGCTTCAAGCCATATTTCCTTTTGTGAGTCCACTTAGGATCACAAGCAGGCAACCACAGCTTTCAACTGCGCTCGATCTTTCTTTCGTAATGTTAATGACCTCCTTGAATTGTTAGAGTCGTTAGTTGTAAAACACATTCGTTAAGATCTAGTCCTGAAAAATGGTCACAAGAATCTAGACATAATTAGAACGTTGTGCACCAACAAAGCCAATAGGCAATAAATATGAGACATTAACAAAAATGGATATATTCATATCCTGGCGCCAAATAAATGACAGCAGTCGCAGTCTTTAAATTTGGTTCCTCTCATGTTCTCAATAATTTCCAACTTTTATCTCCATATTTCATTAATAATTATTAAATATTTACTTGTTGCATACATGATATTTTTCGACATGTTGAACATGTTGAGAATCATTCTAATGATTAGGAGTTTCGGACTTAAAAATTACCACCTAATGGCGAACGTTGTTAACGTAAAGTGATCACACTAAGCCAGCCTTCGAAATAACAGTAGAAGACGGTTGTAGGCCATAGTGGTTGATACACATTCGTTAATGACCTAGACTCAAAACCTTTCAACTCTGTTCAAAGACACGGAAATCAGTAATGGTGCAACTCCACCAAAAGAATATACAGCCAGAAGTGGAAAATAGAGTATATTTTCATGATCGTTGATATTGGACACTATGTAAACAACAACGAGCAAGAACTACTTAATGGGCGATGACAGTTCTTTCTCGTTGTTATGACCTTGGTGGCCATGTTATCAACGCTCAAGAAAATATACTCCATTATGGAGCTCTGACTATGTTCGTTTGGTATAAACGCACCCTAGGGAAGAATTTCTGGACCTTTATATAACCATAGACAAGGCACGTGTCTCCCATGTGAAATTTTCCGTTAAATAATATACAATAGGTACAACCAACCATCAAGTTAAATCAAGAGCGCTCTGAAGTTTTTTATCCACTTTATACCTAGTTGCCCATATACTGAACCGAAATCTCCGACGAATTACAATTTTCTATGACGATTTATCAGGAGTGCAACCCTTTCTCAAACAACACTTTTTTAGTAACAGAACGTGCAAACAAAATCGCCATAAAATTAATAATTCTCCATAGATTCGGATCTAATATTACAATATGGAAATATTTCTAATCGGGAGATCATCGTGTCAGCGTTACAACATTATGTACGCGTTACCTCCCCCAACGCGATCACGAATGACCCTCGAAAAAAAATACAACAATAATGAATGAATGGACATTAATTTAATACGATTATACAATATGCAGGGATCGATATTATTAATATTGACGGCTCCTAGCCTAGGTAGGTACATTACCCACCCCGAGAAATAAGTGACAGTATGCAATGATATATTATGAGAATATATTAGGAGTTACGTAATATATTATTCCATTGTGAATGAATAGTTCTAATAATAATATCATATCGTGTGAAGTGCGGTCGGTCACACCGTCACGCTGTGACGAATCAGATTCTCCCTCAGACGAGACGCGATTATTCGTTCGTACATGATTTTCATTCAGTACACATTTATGTAGAAACAAACTCTGTAACTGAAAGAGCATCTTTTGAGAGAAAGATCAATAATTCAAAGTTTCGTAAGTATTTCAATAAGTAAAAACAAACATTCGAAATGTTTTCAATATCGAATTGAGAAACACAACATTTCTATAAGTAGCAAAGTAAAGAGAATATAGTTCCATACATTTTATCCATAAATATAGGTAAGGATTAATTTCCAATGAATTAAAAAGAAATTATGTGTTGTTTTTATTTCTTGAATATTTTTAGGGTTTACCGTAAAACGTTTTTTTTACGTTATGAAAGAATATTTGATTTTATTGGTTTTTTTTATCATTTTTAATTGATGAAAAAAAATCCATGAAAAAATCAAAAACAGTAAAATCAGCGTTTCTTTCATAGCATAAAAATATTATTATTATCTCAGTTCAAACTCTAGGAGCTATCAGACAAGTATACTGCACATACAAGTCGTACGAAATTACATTTCGTATAAGCTAGGAACAAAATCCCCCTCCCCTTTCCCCCCATATTGCTATGATCGTCATAAGGCAACAATAATTACCCGAAAACCTATTAAAACACATTTATACATCGCAATGACAAAATTATATTATTTCTCACATATACCCACCTACCGTTTATTACGATTCTATATGTATATTAACATGTGCATATGAATGTAAGTAGGTACATACTTAGGTTCTGTAAATTCATACATTCGCCAAACATCCAAGTAACACAGATATGCACACTGGAGGGTGTTAAAAAAAAAAACAAAATAACGCACCGACTTGTCGGCGTTATATACAAAATATGAGTAATGTGGAGTAAACGAAAAAACAACTCTAATTTTGCGTGCCCAAAAACTGACACATGATTCAAATTTCGTGTGGAAATATTTGGGGTACAGAAGCGAACGCATGGGGGCATCCCTTCGAGTTAGAAAAAGAACAGACAATCGGCGAGTACGTACGCTAAGTGGGTGCGAAAGAGAGAGGTGTATGCGTAATGAACGGAAATGCAGTTCCAAGTGGTGCTGTTACGATATCTCCCCTTTCAATACCCCTCTCACTCTCGAATAAAAATTACTCGAATTTGAAGAGGGTGGGTTGGTTTGTTGCGAACACCAAATTTACGATTTTATGGTGACTACAGCATGGACTACTGGTGTTCGAACACAAAATGACTGTTTATTGCTGACAATGATGTTCAAAAATACTAAATAATATTCAAAATTAAGTTTTTATAAAGAAGCGAGTGACTGACTTATTTTGTCTTAAGATATCCATTGTCAATATCATTGAATAAGGTCATCATAGAATATATTGAAGGAGCGTTCGAACTAATAAAATATGAGTCCATCGTTCTCTTTAAGATTTGGAAACTGTTAAATTTGTAGGAGCTATCTTTTATTATGTTATTTTTGTTTGTTCTCGCTCGTTCAGTTGGCTTTATATTTCATTTTTGACTTGCCTGTTTTATTATCATGATTGCATGTGTGTATTTTTGTACTATTTTCATGAATAAACCATTTATTTATATTGCCGAATTCGACATACATCACAAAAATAACTACATATTACCCTACATATAAAATCATAATTTAAGAAGAAATACGTAAATATAACCCACTTGGCGTTCCGGGGGATTGTTTATAAATAAGGACAACGTTTTTTCAGTTATATCGCATGCTTTTATTTAAGTTTTTTGATAAAGCTAGTCACAAAATGTAAAAATTATATTGAAATTCTAAGTGGTTTAACACCAAAAACACAAAATGCGTATTTTTTTTTTAAATTTTGTTTTATAATTCCAATACATTAATTTAATATTTTTAATGTTAAATTTTCAGTTTTTATTCACCTTTCGATAAACGTTGTGTTAACCGGGTGAAAAAGTCTAGTAAAGTAGGTAAGTACTAAGCAAACCACCAGCCCATCTTAAAAAGGTAACAGCGATAGGCAATAATACTCAAAACAGAGGGGAGACCACCACCTCCGCATTCACCCATGCCCCTCCTAGCCGATATCTATTTAGAAGCCATCCACGAGTTGTCTATGAACCCTCTTAAATACAAGATCACGCCATAATGGATTCCTATTGAAATGGCGCGGCTTTCAAAGAGGACATCCGCTGAAAGAGCAGACTCTCTATTCAGAAGCGTTAGAAAATTAATGGAATGTCCTAATATACAACTGTTATCGACAATTTTTCCATGAAAAAAAAATGTATCAAAGCTTGTTCGTGACAGTAACAAAATTCATAATAATATATCATCAAAGACTCATCATTGATCGCGATAAATATTCATACCTAATATACCTACCGATTTGGTTAAGGACTTGATGAATAATAAGAATCTACTTACTATTCAAACGAAGTAAATGAAAAATAAGTTCAACATCATATGATATTGGAGCAATGAGTCGCCAACTTACACTATTTTGATTCAACGAATATATTTATTCTCTCTAGCCTAGAGTACGTCTATTATGTTGAAATTTTTGAAATAAATGACAGAAAGAAACTTTGAAAAACCCCCTGTCTAAAGTTCTCATGGCTCTCTGTGTCCTCGTTCTTTTCTGAATGCAGTGATGAACTTATGACATTGTCTGAGATGGAGGAGTGGAGCAGTTGAAGAAGACACTGGAGGTATGAAGTCTGTAGAATAGGAGATGATCTTACAGCCAATGAGAAGCTGATGGTTTTCCACAAGACAAAAGACTGGCAGGCAAAACGCCCAAGATTTTCACGGACAGCTGTCAATCGATGACAGCGATGGGTACCTGAACAGATCACAAGTTTTACAAAGTATAAAAATAAGAAAAATCTAAATGCAAGTTCAATTAATTTTTTTATTTACAAATTCCTATACAATTCACTCGGTTATCATTTTCTTTGTGACGATCACACAAAATAATTAACACCATATACCTACCTACTTCTACACCGAACCTGTAACATCATCAAAAGATTCTCTACGACAGCCAACAGCCCCCATGGCGTAGATAAAGTTGGTTGTCATCGGGGGGCTGCGGGATGTCGTGCAATCGACGCGAGCAGCATACAACAATAACAATGATTTATAAGAGTGCGATAGGTAATGACAGAAATCAAATTAATTTCAATAGTACACACACACAGGCCTCTGTCTCTTTATTACGAAAGACTCGAAGAAGGGGGACAGACAAACAAAAGCATCTCACCAAGAATGAATTTATTCATCGTTTTCAATCAAACACATAATATAATGAGTACTTATCATTCAAGTCAATCCGTGTTTGATGCACTCATTCAATTGAAGTCAAAGTGTCAATGCAGCCAGTTCAACGTTGATTTCTTACTACAATTTTATGGAAAAAATTTTTTTTGCAGTATACTTACATACTTCTAAACGAACGCTCAGTTAAATATAAATTGTATATTGAGAACCTCGTTTGTAGGGCATAGAAAACTCGTCACTATGTATTCGTTAAGACGTAGGTAGGTATATACTGCAATACAATTTAATTAAAACTAAAACTTTGGCTTCTAATAACAACAGCCTTAAATCTTTCCCTTTGAAATTAATAAAACGAAGAAAATAGGATCAATTTCTTTGTTCCACACCACAAGAACAGAATTTCATCGTCCCATGGGTCCAAATCGTAAGCTTGGTTATTCCTTTATTTCAGCAAAGAATTGACAATAGTGAGAGCTCGTAGCCAATGATAAAAATACTAAGATAGTAGGTAATAGCTTAAAGAACTATACAATTTTGAGTTAAGATCAAGTTTTACAATCACAAAAAACTACATTACGATTAGACATTTTGTTACTAAAATCAACTGAAACACTGCACTATAAAATCGACAGTTGATTTCCGTCTCTTCATACAATATCCATTTCGATATACAAATACGGTATCCATTTCCACATACAAATACGAAGTCCTAGAATTTGAAATAATGAGATAAAATTAGTTTTATCCTAATATTGTTTCACTAGTAACACAGTTTGTAAATTATTTCCACTAAAAATATCTACTTACTTATATAAATACACGCAATAAAAGCATTCTACAACACAATAAAGTTTATTATAATTGTTTCTATTAAGACTTCCATTTATCCGTCTAACTATTTGCGAGATAACTATAAAGTTTAATGGCTAAATAATATATGCAATTCCCAAGGACTTACAGTTGTTTAGCGTAAAAACGTAGCAATTCGAATTGATTACAAATAATCTCATTTACATTTCAACAATATTTTAAACAGTGAGCGAGTATAACGATTCTAGGTATATGTAGACGGGGTGTGTAATGTGTATGTATCTAATATATATTATTAAATTATTTCATATCAAGTGAACTCCATTGTATTATTTCGTATAAACATATATTAGAATTAATTGGATTGACACATTGCAAGATTTCATTTCAGATAAACATCTACATGTACGTGTGTATAGGGTAACACCCAACCTTTGATATAAACGACAAAGCGACAAAGTTTACACAAAACACACAGAAGATGACTGAATTTGAATCCATGTATTTAATTTGATAATTTAAACTGTTGACACCTGTCATTAGAGCACAGGAGATAAATATGTTTTTTGAGAATAAATAAATAAATAGTTTCGGCTGAGGGTGCTTGGTACTCTTGGTAGTAGTTCATTTATTTTTACATCATTGATAATTCAGACTGTGTGCCTTTTTAAGCATATAGCATATCTGATCTGGCGTTACATATTCAGAGGCAAGCTAGCCAATTAGCAGCGACATCGTAGCTGTCAATAGATTTGTATTTGTAATGACAATGAAGTTACCCTTAACTATCTAACCTACATACAACAATATTTTATCTGATATTTATTACCTACTTGGATACGACAGAGTGTTAATTATATAAAAGAATTTCACCCTTTCGCAGCACAACACCAAGCCTAATTAAAAACAATAACACACACACAACAACAACAAAAATAAAGACATTTCACAGAACGACAATATGTACGAGTATGTCTATAAAAAAATATGACCTTAAAAAAGACATTTTCCTATTTTTTAATTGATAATGACGTGTTTTTTTCATATTATGTATTTGAAATTTGTGAGCGTTTTCTTCGTCGTCTCTATTTTAACCGCATGCATTCTTCTAGTTTTATTTTCGTGAGCTGTGTATCACATGTTTTGAATACTTTACAATACATGTTCTATTTTCTTTTTTACTTTTACCTATATTATGTACTCTTGGTCTTATTTATCTTATATTATGTATATATAACTTATGGGATTTAGCAGTGTCTAATGCCTGAATTATTGTTTCTTTTTTATTATCATCTTTATTTTGTTTGTTTGAACATTGTATTGAAAATGTGAGAAATATATATATTTTCTATTTCTATTCTATTTATAGAGAAGAGAGAGTTTTATTGAAATATATAACGATACGAAGGAGAATAATTTGAATGCATCCGCCGTTGCAATTCATTTCAATTGTCAACATTGCAACAAGTCAAATAGACGATAGTGTTTTTATACCTAATAATAATATGGAGTGTATAGAGAGGGTCGACCCCAAACATTCGCACGTCGTGTACGACTAATAAAAAAGACGCTTAAGAACATTTATCACACACTAAATAATATATATAGAAAACGGCAAGAGAAGTCCCATCTGCTTTCGATAGATAATGCAGCAGGGAAAAAATCTGTTTGAAGTGAAAGAGACGCCGAATATTTATGGTGTGAATTCGCACGCGTTCACATATAAAAACGACGCGTGGCTTTCGTGGAGAGAGACGCCGCCGTTCTCGGCGAGTGCATTTCCCCTTCATACAATAGTACGTAATATATTGTTCCCTTCTCGAAATAAAACAAATGGCTTCCTACGAAATTTAAATTCTAAGTGTTTTCGCGCATATATTAAAAAAGTTTCATATTGACGAATTAGGGATGGCTCACAAAAACAGAGCCCGCACTTCTAAGTAAACATTTGATTTACATGGTAGGTACCACGGATGAAAGAGACGTTTTGTTTTGTTAGGATATTTAATTATTTTTATACGTAGAAAAGGTGGGGATTGTATACAAAGTGAATTCAAAAGAGTGAGCTACATCATACAAAGCCGACCTTAAACTATACTTCGATTCTGACACGAGTACGAATTTTATTACCATATTAAAATATTTCATGAATGTCCACTTAAATGTAAAATTTGCCGAATGAATATTATTACAATTTCAGGATGAATCACTGTTGAAATGGCAACACTATTGATGGAACGCCGAGCTACCACCTTCTCCTAGTAAACCGTTTTTTAAAACGTAACAGCCTTTAAAACATGGGTAGAAAAACTAATTCTGCTATGAGAATTAAATATCAGCTAGTAGGTAAAAATAAATGAAAAGCACCGTTAGATAAACCGCTAAAAACTAAACATTTTTATCCAATCAATACTCATTTTTGTGTGTGTTTTTAGCATGCTTATTTTAATCTTCCTGACTTATTTGGTCATACATAGTCGCAGCTGTCACTAAAATCATTTTATTTAAATAATTCTACCATTCTATGTTTAAATAATCCACGTTCAATTGTTACATTTATAGCAATAAAATCTATAAATGACTACACAATCTGGAATAGAAAATATGAAAATTTCTGCATCGTTCAAATGACGTGACCTGAGGACATCCATCGCGCTAATGAAGTAATTTATACAGAGAAACATAATCCCTGCGTTCCTCCCCCTATACGCTTCATGAAGGAGGGGTGGGTTAGGCCTAGAGGCAGAGGGGGTAGTCCCCACAGAAAAAGGAATTGACAAAATTTCCAGAATCATTAACTGGAAGACTCAACTGGGATCTCCACACTCTGTATCTACCACTAAGTAAACACACAAACACGCAATGTATTTATTATAATCAAAGTTAAATATGTACGTGAAGTAAAAACTTATTACAACTAATACCTTTCAAATTTTTTATTCTTAAAATGTTAACATTTCATTCCCAGGCGAATGATGTGCGATTTTTTTTCTAACGTGGATTAAAAATTCGAATAACAAGTAGGTATTAAATATTCTGAATATTTTCTATAAAATGAGAGGAAGATGTTGGGTAATTCTTTAAGAGACAGGAGAACAAACACATGGATACCAGAGAAGACCAGGGTTGTTGATGTGGTGGAGAGAGTTGCCACTCTGAAGTGGGGATGGGTGGGCCATGTGGCCAGATGCCCGGACGACAGATGGACCAAAAGAGTAGTGGAGTGGCAGCCTAGACAAGGCAGAAGAAATGTCGGCAGACCCCAGGAAGGTGGGCGGACGAGATCGCAAAGATTTGCAGGCCGCACATGGATGAAAGAGGCCCAGGACAGGAATTATTGGAAGGAGAGGGGGGAGGCCTATGTTCAGCAATGGACGGAGACAGGCTGACGAAGAAGAATCGAATATACCTAATACCTCACCAAAAGTAAAAGACAGTTGCGACATTTTTAAGGTAGAAAAGATAAATAATTATTAAATTGATATTTCTTGATCAACTCATTTTTATGATAAGTTATACCTATACCTAAGTAAAATATATTTCCGTATATCGTGAATATCTAAAAAGTCGTGACAATAATTGTAGGCAACTAATTCGATATTGTTAGAAGGTGACTTCTGAATCTGTATGATATAGCAACATAAGTAGTATAACATCGTTATTTGTAAGTTATAAAATATTGATTTGTTTTACTTTATAATATACTGAATGAATAGATAAGTCCTGATTAAGAAGAAAGGTAAGATGACAATAAGTATCACCATTAACCATTTTTGGACGTTCGAAGGTCCATTAAACAGTTTCAACTTTACTTCAACCATTAAATTTTCGTATGCAAATGTTTCGATATCATAAGTTGTTTTACAAAATAAAACATAAAAACGTAAAGGCGGATATTTTGTTTTTCAGATACGACTGAATATTTTAAATTAATTATGGTTTGTAATGTCTCTATAATTCGGCAGGTACCTACATACAGACAGATGTAATTATAACATTACAAATCTTATCAAAGACACAGGTTGTTCAAGATAGAAGAAAGGGTCTCTACCCTGTTGTATCGGCGTACGTAGGTTGTATGTTGGTACCCACTAGTCCAACGCCCCGCGGTAGGTGTGCAGGAGTGGGTGGTGAGTGTGTGTGTGTATAAACCCTATCAAACCCTCTCTATATACATTTGACAAAGCACAGAAGCCCTTTAAGCCGAGATTTAAACACACATACACTCGGGATGGATTCGCGCAACACCGGCATTGTTCGCTTTTTATCCTATTCCCGAGATTTCGTATTGAATTTCCCGCAATTATTGGTTATTTCAAAATATTTTTCTTTTGTGTAAAAGATTCATTCATACAGTTCCTTCCCATTTCAAATATTTGATATACCTACAAAAGTCCTCTATTTTCGCATTTTTCGCAAAACGTTCATGATGATAATCAGAGTTTCTTGGCAATTGACGTTGACGAAGACGCTCGAGATTCAATTAAATTTTATGAATGTGCACCTGTGTGTTTCTTTTCAAAACATCCAATTTCAAAAGTATCTACATTATTAAAGGACAAAATAATTCAATAGGCTTGACAGCCATGTTTACATTGAAAATTCGTCCACTGAGATTTTTTTAAATTTTCTGTGACCTTGTAAAACCAACGCCATCACAGATATTCAAAATTATAAGAATACGCGCGAGAACAAAAAAACACTCGAAATTAAATTTTGAAATTCTTCTTAACCATGCAAATAAACGCAAAATCGATTCCAGGCATCGTCAGACCTCCCCCAACCCTCACTAAGCAGAAACAACATCCATGTATCTAAAGCAAGTTTGGCAAATATAAATATACCCCTCTCCTAAGATGTACGCACCAGCAACCACCCCTCGTGTCTCCGTAAGATCAGCATCCCTAAAGACCTAACAACCATTTTGTAGTCAAAACATTCGGCATGAATTGATAATATCACATTTTAATTTCCGTGCCGTAATCACGGAGAGCAAACGAAACTAATATACAGTATATAACTGTTCATCATTTTAATCCCAAATTGGTACACGAGAAGCTTCAAAACTTTTTTTTTGATATTAAAAACGTTATTTTTCTAATAAATCTGAAGCTCACTCAATGTGAACACGAGAAATTTTGACTGAGCATAGCTGATGGTGTGGTGAAAAAATCGGTAGGTTTGGAGTTCCAGCTTCAGTTCAGAACGTCAATACGTAAGTCGGCGAATCACTTCGCCTGACAAGGCTTTCAGCAATTTAAAACAACGTATGGCAAAGCAAAGCTACATCCCAGCTTAAGCCAGTCCATAATTTGTGCTGTTATTTCTATCTGTGCTGTGCTGTACCTACTCGTATTGACGAAATGCCAAACGGGGCTGCTAACACTATTTGGCACTGATAGTTTTATTGATTTTAATACTTATTCATTTTGATTTGACGAACCAATGGCCCTAGGATTTTAAGAAAAAATAAAGAATACGGATGACTGAGCTGAAAACCAGTTGCGCTGTTCTACTGAGAAAAGTATCATTTGATGCGTAATTTCACCTAATAATCAACAAGATCGGTAACAGTATACTAAATTAAAATAATTACAAACGTCGACGTGATTAATCCGAGTCAGACAGACTGGAGATGTACACATCTTTTCACGCCGACTACGGTAGGTACGCCTATATTCCCAGCTCCGACTGCGTTATCGTGAAAACAGCATTGATTACTCAATGAGTGTTATCATTAATTAATTATTATAATTGGTGTACACGGCTTGATTAAAAGCGCGAATCAACGTAGGCGCCTTCGATTGAATTGCATGGCTGATTTCGATATAACAGTAAAAAAATAAACATGTAACTACAGCATCAGTCGAATTGATTATCCCTCTTGCTTAATTATTTACATCGCATTTTATTGAATTTAGTAGAATAAAATAGCTCTATATTTACAAAAATAAGGTAGTTTTTAAATTGCATCTAATTTAATTGTACTTAATTCTATTTTAAGCATTTAAAATAACCAACAAAAAATCATTGCGGATATAACCTTGTCGATTGCACGTTTATAACATAAAACTACACACCATTCATAATTCAATTGACAATTAAAACGCTATAGTTAATAGGAATTAACAATAACTGCGAAACATCTGCCCCACTTGTGTTTGTGCCTGTACATATCAATCTATAGGAGCAGTAAGCTGGATCGGCTCGTCGAGTTGTACATGATAGCAATAAACAATTTATAATACATACAGTACTACGCAAAAAAGGCTTAGGAGATTATATTATTATTCACGATTTTATCCGTATACACTAAACAATATGGGTCACTTCAAATAATAATAATACGATGCGTGCTCTATATTTTCGGGTCCAACTTTTTCTATTATCTATTCCGAACCATTACAACGACGTACGGATAAAATAAACAAAATAATACGCTCAAATAGAAATAGATAAACGAAATTATATTTTGTTTGTTTTGTTTGTTTTTGGGGTGACGAGCGACGGCTTCGGTGGTGGAATATCTTACCGAACTATCTCCCTATTTTAATGATTCCCAATCATAGCTGCTATTGTTGCGTTCATCATCCATGTAGCTAGCTATAAGTATCGTTAGATCGCCCTAGCGTTGCAAGTCCAGCACGCGTCCACACATATTGCCCCTATCAATATAACATACACGATGTACCGCCGATGTTTTCGCACTCGCTTCGTTTGCGGGGATCGCCATATCGTTTATTGAAATCTCCGCATAATAGAGTGCACGATCAATCGATATTCCGAATAATATTTTAACAGCCATAATAATACTGACTGGGATTTATTTCGAAGCGTAATGAAACTGTTGGTTTTATGTCATAATCGAGGGACCCTTTATTTATTTTTCTCCCATTAAATTCGAATATTGTGTTTCTATGAATTAAAGTATCTATGTTATATCATACTATAACTACGGACAAAATTTGTTGAAAGAAAATATCTCAGTGTTTGTGGCCTAGCGGTTCCATCGTTCTGGAGGCCGTGGATTCGATCTCAAATGCCAAACATACATAAAATAAATAAAACTTTATTGTTCCAAAGTAAAGTGTGGCGACAGTAAAAAAAAAGATAGTCAAAAGGGCGCACTTTTCGAAGGATCTCTGACAGCCAACCCAAATATCTTCCTATTTCACGACACATGCTGATTTGCTTTCTATGAAAGAGGCAAGGGGAGTATTTGCGTTCACTTTGAGTGAGCATATATCCATTTCACATATAAAAAAATCTATTATAATCAGAAAAGCAAATTCAAAGTCATTTGATAAAATTTCATTTGTTTAGTTGGGAAAAAGTCCATTCAATACTCACGTATTTTTATGTTCTTATACAATTAAATACTGATGCAGTGAGCAATTGATAATTATTTTTAATTCAATAAAATATTATAAAAAAAAACATCAACCCCTTTTGTGCTAATTTCAAATGTCCTCTCTATATTAACGCTAGAAAACTAACTTCTACGACGAAAATAAAAAAAAAAGTGAACAAGATAGATGTTACAAAACACCAGATATTTTATTTGAAATATCAAGAGATCAACGAACTCCAAAAATCATAATTTGATATAATATGAAGGAATCCCCCCAACAAAACATTTAGCAAAAGATAATTTAATTTGAAATCCGTAAAATGTCGATATAATTCCGACACCTGCTTAAAAAAATAACGCGCTAAAGGCGAGATGTTCACATCGATAAACCGGCAACTTAATCGGTGCACACTTTCATAACGTATTAGGAGGTTTTTTTAGTCCGCCCCTCGATTCTACACATACAAAAGGTGGTTGTTATTTAACGCAGAATCAACCCCCGATACTCGGGCGATGAATTAAAAAACGTTGGCGTTTCGAATCGTTGATTGCACCCCGAGTCGGTGTAGGTAGGAAGGGACAGGGCCCCATTAAAAATACGAGTATAAACAGCGGCTCCATTGTAACGAAATGAACTCGCGCGGGATTGGCGCCCGAGCAAACAAGGTGTCCACCGGGTAAACACCGGGAATGAGACGAGTATTTTTTTTTTTGCCAGTCGTATTTGCGGGACGGTAGCGATGACCCGAAGATACGTTAAGCGGATAACAACAAAATGACAATACTTAGAGATACATAAATATCAAGGGTTATTTCGAATGTGTATCTCTTTTTAAAAATCGTTTATGAAAAAGCTTGGGCAGAGATTAAGGATGGTAAATTTAGTACATTTCTCTCGATCTGGAGTCATTGAGGAGCCAGAATGAGGCTAGGTGCAGGAGAGGATATTCAATTTCGAGTACATGCCAAAACTAATATTAACAAATGACGATTTGCACGTACATATAACGAACCTTCGATATTTCTATCCTTGAGGACGTCCAGATCAGAAGTGAATGAAAAAGGAGAGGTTGTATGAGAAATGGTATGTTGGTGGAAGAAGCGAGAGAAAAGAGCGAACCCCTTAAGGAAGGGATATCGTTCATTTCAAATGTATGAAATGTTTTTTTCGTAGACATTACAATGTTGAATCGAATTTTATCCCTTTTCTAGTTATTATTATACTAGCTTATACCCGTCTTGCTTTACGTTTTTGATTCCGAATGTCAGGCTTGATCGGTAGGTAATTAAACTGGTTCTAGTCTAGCTTCCCATTGCTTTGCAGACCTCTATAACTGACATAAGCACAGAAAAAGAAGAATGAAACTTTCACAATTCATAAAAAGAGAGAAGAATGACACTTTTAATGTTTATTAAAATTTTGTATGAAGATCCTAAAAAATAGAGATTTTTAAATAGCTCTAAATATATTAAAGTTAATGCAGCAAATTGTATTAAAGAACCTTCTCCGGCATTTTGCACGGCTCTGTGCAGATTCATATCTGACGTAGCATTTTGTATTTTGAGCGTGATGCTATGACATACGGTAAAAAGCAGATAGAGAAGGAGGGGCTAATGCGAGTTTTATTTAATTTCCCAATTTACCACGCAACTTTCTTAATTTTTTCTTTCATAAGAACCTTCTCCTGATAAAAGCCAACACGACAAAAAAAGAATTAGTGAAATCTGTTCAGCCGTTTAGGCGTGATGCGATGACATACGGTAAAAAGCAAATAAAAAAACATTTCTGAATTATTATGTAGATTTTCCACGCAACTTTCTTATTTTTTTCTCTCATAAGAACCTTCTACTGATAAAAGCCAACACGACAAAAAAAGAATTAGTGAAATCGGTTCAGCCGTTTAGGCGTGATGCTATGACATACGGTAAAAAGAAAATAAAAAAACATGTCTGAATTATTTTGTAGATAAAATGCAATTTACGATGTAAAAACTTAATTAATTTTAGCTAATAATTTATTGAATTGTGTTATAGTTATCTTTGATTCGGGTGAAGGATGACGTTCGATGGGACATAAGCTTGAAATCAAAACAATTCCTCTATAATTGCTTTACTTTTTAAAAAATTCAATAGATGGCGGTGTAGTAGGAAGTACATAACATGTGATGTATGTTTGCCTATTGTATAGATACATCGAAAGAATCGATCAATTTAAACCGATTTTTCTGAATTATTATGTTGAGATACTAAAAATTCTCATATACCTAAATTATTATTTTCTCCCATCAGCTGCAAAATTTGCTGCAATGCTATTTTTTTGGAACCTTATTAAACAAGTTAATTTCAAGTCTATTTCGTATCTTTCAAGTCGATCCCGTGAATTTCGTCAAAGCAGGATTTTCGGTCTGTCACCAAAAAAAAAATGCGACTGTCACATTTTAATCAATGAGTAGTCACTTTATAAAAAAAAGCCAGCCAATTAGCGTAGAATATATCTCAATTTAACAACTCTTTCAACTCGTAAACAATAATAAGAATTGTGCAGACATTGATACTTAGTACCTACTTACTTACAGAACAAAATCTAGAAACATAATTGAATCTGTATGGCGCTCAATCGCATTTTCCACTCGAATGACGGGACGCAATTTACATAATAATATTGTTATTTCGCATTGCAACGGAATAAAACATCGGATAACATGTTTTTAATATGCATTTTGAATAAATTACTTATTAGAGTACATACTTTTTATTTTTTTTCTAATAAATATGCAAAGGGCGTGCGGGTGTTATTTGTATACAAGAGGCCGGTCACGCGACAAGTTTTAAACCCTTTATTATTATTTTTTTACATACATTATTTTTTTTTAATATTCAAACACGGTGTACTTTTTTCATTTTAATTCAAATATTGCATCAACGTTACGTGTGTGAGTGTCCAATGCGACCACTTTTTACTAAATGAATTTGTCATCCAAACAGACGAATGAATCATAATAAAAAAGCTGCTAACCTAGGGTAGCCCAGAACTCATAGTATATTATAACAGCCTTTTCGTGTAAAACATATCTTTGCATAAAAATTCATAATTTTACGATTAAAATGAATTTATCCTTGGAATTTAAAAAAAAAAAATGAATCTGTGCTCACTCAAAGTGAACACAAATACACTCCTTGACTCTTTCACAGTAAGCTACTGAAAGCTTGTGTCGTGAAAGAGGAAGATGGTCGGCACCTGGGATCGAACCACGACGTCCGCAGTACGAAAGCCGGCGTTGTAATCGCTGGGTCACCAACCACTTCTATTTTATTATTATAGAAACTTTGAAATGATATCGACTATTGGAGCTTTTTATTATCTGCTTTAGAACTACATATTCAATATTAATCGGTACTTTAAGGGGGACCCACTGAAGTTACGGACCTCAAATTTTACGTGCTTGTGTAGGAGCATAAGACCAACCCGTATGCCAAATTATGAAAATCGAAGATTTTTTTTTCTTTTTTAGCCCTTTTTCTAGAACAAGTGAAATTTTCTTTGGATACTTTAAGAGGGTTCCCCTGAAGGTACAGATCTCAACATTTTACTGACTCATCTACATCGAGGGGCTAACCGGTCTACCAAATTTCAATCAAATCGGATAAGAATTACTTACTATGAGTTATGGGTGCGCACACATTTTTGGCGTACGGGTACGCGGAAGTTTTTAAATAAAAACAATATTTTTGAAATTTTTGAAATCTATACCCTCGAAAACGTCGAGAAAATTAATTTCAGCGAAATCTATTTTTTTTTTTTTTTGAAATTCGATCACAATACTCATGTATATTTTCCATATGCTATGAGTAATATACATTACGAAACATACACCAGTGAAGTACATATTATAAACATTTGAACTTATACACCATTGAAGTATATAAATTTAAGTGCATGGCTTAAATAAATGTACTTATGTACCAAATAAACTGTGGATGGAAAACAAGAAAGTAAGAGGTGGTTGGTGGCCCAGCGGTTCACTCGACGGCTTTCGTACGTACAGCGAACTGAACGAACGAACGAGGGTTGTGGGTTCTAACCCCGTTGTCAACCATTTCCACTTTCACAACACATGCTTCGATTGCTCTGAAATATGTCAAAATTGTTTTAAAGTTCGTTTTGGATGAGCCCGGATGCAGGTGTCATTGGACTGAGGAGCTGGAGGACGGCGGCACTCAGAAGGACGGAGTGGAAAAAATCTCTTGACTCAGCCAGGGTCCACCCAGGACTGTCGTGCTGATGATGATGATATTTTTCAATATCGAACAAACTAATAGGTAGTAAGAAACAATGACAATAAATTGAAATTTTTTCTATTTCAAATTGTCACGATAGCCTGGGGTAATTTTTTCTAGTCAACCGGTCCCGTCCGATTTGAAACACCAGCCAACCATGGGTAGGAATTTCGAACGAAAAACACTTTACGGGAATCGAACCCGGAACTTCTTGTCCAGAACGTTCTGAGGTTGGTCACAAAGGACAATCCGGGCTTATAAAAACGTATTTATAACATATTCGGCCTCATTTAAAAAAAAATCAGGATTTCAAAATATTGTACCAATTTCATGTAGCTATTGAAGCTATTTGCAGCGTAATGTAAATAGCGCATTGAACGTTATTGAAATAATGGAGCATTGTACTTATTGTCATCATGAGTGTAGGTACAGGTACATAGATCGTTAAACAAATCACGTATTTTTTTATCAATAAATTCTGATATTAATCGTTTGAAAATGTATTATTTTCAATACAAACGGAGTGATTGTAAATAGCTTACTTAAAAATCAGAAATATTATTACCGATATCAAAATATATACACCCAATCAAACATTACATTATTTGCTTAATTACTCGTAAATCAACAAATATGAACAAAATACAGACATACATATTATATCTTTCTGTATTCCTCTTGTCCATTGTCTCCTATCTCCGTATAGAAGAAGGATAGATCAATAACAGAATCCTTAACTTCAACTGGGCATCAAAATACTAAGAGAAATAGTCCATTGACTTCTTTCCCCTTTTGTTGAAATACTCCAAAAACAATTACCTATTTCTAGCATAACTAAAAGAAAATTTAACTTAGTGAATCCTTCACAAAAACAGTTGCACTTTCACGCTGTTAATCAATAAAAAACAATAGGTAATAATTGGAGAGTCCTCGAAAAACTCATTTCAAAAATAGAGCAACTCGGATCGCAAAATTATTTTTGATCAGAAAGATAATTCAATTATGGTTTTATAGTTGCGGAATAAGTGTAGTAATAAAAGAAAAGGGGGTTTGCAGAATCGCAATCGTAAAAGTTTCCACATTCCTTCCACCAGTTTCTCTTTATAGATATTACGCTCGAGTGTCGAGAAGAATTGGAATTTACGATACAAAAATATTTTCGAGATTTATTATATTACTATGTTACAGAAACGATACACAGTAGATAATATGTAGGTACGTAGTAGTTGCGATGCACCTTTGCAATACTTTATACAGGGTGACTGGTAATTCGATACATTCATTGAAAAGGGTTGTACTAGGGCAATATTTGCAACAATTTTGTTACCATTAAGCAGCTGTCAAATGCCAGAGTATTTTTTTTCAATTTTCCACATTTTGACCTAAAACTGTAAATTGTGAACAAAGTACTTACTCCATTTTGGAAATTACAGATACATTTTTCTAATAGCTGAGGAATAATAGAATAGTTGAAGTAAAAAATCAACAAGAAAATTTCAAGGAGCTCAGAAAAACAACGTTTAAAAATCACAAGTCAGTGTTTTAAATTCATTTTTAATTTCATTATGTGGAAAATTGAAAAAAGACTTTAAAAAGTTAATTAACTCGAAAACCACTGGCATTTGACCCCTGGTTAATGGGAACAAAATTGTTGCAAATTTGCCCTAGTATAACCCCTGTCAAGGAATGTACCGAATTACTAGTCACTCTGTATATCGAATAGAAACAAAATCGGCGACGTGGAAGGAGGGAAAAATATCTACAGACCGCATAACGAGAAAAAGGATTGTACCCAACTAATAATATGAAAATACATCTCCTATAATAAAAAAATACAAACGAAATATTATTATGACTAGAGATCAAAGTGTTAATACATCAAACAAACGAATATTGCCAATGAACAAAGTAGGTACCGAAAATGTCATTTCCCTTCTCTGCCACATGTACAGCGCTGTTCGGAGGTTTTCTGTGTGTTTTTTTTGTAATAACGATTCAGTAGTAGGGTTTCGTACCAGCTAGCTGTACTATGTAGCAGTTTGTCATTTTCACAACATAAAATGCAAACTTTTCGACGGTATTTTTTTTCCTTTGTATGAAATTTATAATAATATTTTCCAACTCCATGAGAACGATACGACAATACAGTCTACTCGTGTAAATCAACGTTAAAAATTATGAATTTTTAATCTTTTTCTCTGGTTTCAAGCTTACGTTGGTTTGCAGCAATTCCCTCAATTCTTCTCCTCCATTCCTCCCTGTCTTGTGCGGCTCTTTTAAGATTTACATATGACTGGCATCGCACGTCCACCAACAGGTCCTCCAGGTACTCTCGGCGTGGGCGTCCCTTGGAGTTTGTCCCCTCGGTCATACCCTCCATTATGGCATGCAAGAGGCCTTCTTGTCTTATTATATGGCCGATCCATCTTGCACGCCTTTCGGACAAGGTCCTGAGCAGCAATTTTTAATGCAAACAGCATATTAGGAAAGAATGTGTTGATAAAAAAATTGAGTTTTGGGAAAATTTTGGGAATGATTATCTAAGAGAAAGATGAAAAAAGTTATGGATGGAACACATTGATTCTACCTTCAAAGATGATTAGATCAGATATAAAAGAAATGTGCGAACCTATATGAATTGTAGAATATCACGGAAGAAAGCGAGGAAATATGTTTGCTATTAGGTAAATCAAAATATACTAAACATTGTACATACTTTATTTTACAACTTGGTTACAAAGACTTCTTCACATTTAGGGAAGTCGCTTGGGTTGTTAACTTTTGGTTTACTTGGAAAGAATTGATATATAGGAAGGAACCTATTCATTTAGAAACCTTAAGAAAATAGTACAAATTGCAACTACCACGCATTTGATGTGCCTATCAATAAGAATTATAAAAATAATTATAATATTGAAATCGTATTAAAAACAAAACAATTACCTACTGAGCAAAAAAAAAACAAGAAATAACTTCATCTTTTGAGGTCACCTATAATCATTTTCGTTACAAAATCGCACATATCTATGAATCGTAAATAGTTATTTTTAACAGCACGAGTGATAGGTAATTTGGATATTGCATGCTGAGTTCTTGGCATATATGTAAGCTAATAATATTGAAACAGACAAATGATACTTGTGACAAAACACGGTCGAACTCCGACAATCCATTATTGATAATACTGTAGTACCTATACCTCTGGCAACTGTCTCAACGAATATCTCATAGAATGCTGAAGGTGATGGGGCACACGGAAATGGGATTCCCAGAATATGCAGAAATCACACAAACGTTGACTATTATAGAACAAATCAATGCGGTCAGTAATATTTCGCCTTTAGAAGGTTCCGTCGATGATTCCATCCCATGCCAATTTATTTATTTATTTAGCTTTCAAAACTATCCTCAGTGCAAAAAACCCGTTATTCCTATATGTTTCACCACCTCGTGTGGATAATATATTGTATTTTGAAGGCTCATTTTATGTTTTTGAGACTCTTTAATAAACAGAGTAACGGTAAGCTATATTCTTTTTCCAAAACTCTCTTCTCCTCTTCCCATTCCTCTTATTCCAATCTATATCCTCATATTCACATTCGCATTTTTCTTTTTGTCATATTTTTTACGGTTCTGGTTGACTTTATAATTTTGTGTCTTATTTTCTAGTTAGAGGTTAATGACGATAATGTCGCTAGTGCACCGTTTTTATGACTTTCTGTGTAATATTTTTCACTAAATATTAAAAACAAAAACATAAAAGAGCAACCGTTCCAAACGACAACATTTTGTAAATCTCCTTATTTTATTAATAAAGGGAACTTACAGGGTACGAACTATCCACTAAATAAAGTTGTTTTTATGGGACTCGCATGCCATAATTATTATTATAATCATACCTTATTGCCATCTCAAATAATCAACAAATTGTTTATTCCACTAATACACAATTATTCTTAACATCTAAGAATTGGAAAATTTTAAAGTAGTGCAAAGGTTTGCCTGAGTCATCATTCTAGGGTAAGAAGCTTTGAACACTACTGTTTCATCGCTAGAAACTTTAATAGCTGGCCCGCGTGAGGCTCCTAAATAGGTCACGCGCAAAATGTTAACTCTCAGTGTTGAAATAACTTCTGACAATAACAATAATTGTGCAAAAGACAAGTTAAAGCGAGGATAGCTTGGAAAGCTCAGCAAAAAGCCACACAGAGCGGTTCATGGTTAAAGTAAATCACGCGGAAAAGAGTTCAAAAACATTTTTCAAATAAAATACCAAGAAGTGGACATGGTTAGGTTAGTCCAAGATTTCCCATGTTACATCCAAACAAGTTTTTGACGATTTCTTGTAGTAATTTCATATTACGGTTATTCCCTTTGTTGTCAAAGAGTTTAATCATGTCTTGCGTAATCAAAACATATTTATTTTATAAAAACAAGTAAGAAATTGCATTTTCGTAAGTTACCTCTTTCTTTCTAAACCATTTGTCTCCCAATCAATGAAGTAGCCTCTAAAAGAACCCTACGGATTTAGAGAAAGTTATCCCGAAGATATATATGCTAGCAGTTCGTCAAGTGAGACGAGCCAAATGCTCGGGGAAACAGGATAAAAAAAAGGAACTAAAGACCAGCATATTATGTTATAAACTGGGCAAAGAGCCGCATTGCCTGCCATTAGTTTCTGATCTATGGGGTTGAAATATAGTGTATCTGGTCGCCTCAAAAGTTCGTATTTCGGTCATCGCTCCCATCCCAAAATGTCTCAATCTTCGGATTCGCCAGCGATATTATGATTTGTCTCTGATAATTGAAGCTGTGCTGTATGTTTACTATGGAAAACTTTTTTGGAATAATATTCTACCTAGCACCACCAAGTCAACGGTGCATACTAGTTTGAGAAATTACCGCCAAACGTCGAGTCATCGCACGAGGATGGATAACGATCAAGTTTATAATGTACAAGGAGAGCGGGCGAGTTCGCTGTTGCATAGCTGGTGGAATATGGAATGGTATAATTCGAATAGTGCCCCATCCATCATATTGTGTTTTCATATAATATTCATGGAGCTCCGACCGAGTAAATATCGCCAACAACTAAGTACTGAGCAGACACATATACATATGGGTAGGTAGGTACATACCTACATAGTTAAATAAATGTGGATGCATTGTACGAGTGGGTGTATCTGGGTGATTATTTAGATATTATATACATACATCAGAGGTAGGTAGGTACTCTTATATAATTATTATGATTACAAATGGAAACTTATTCGCATTTGTTTGCGGAGTGACTTACATACTGGCACGAGAACCTATAACAAAAAGCGCATGGGACACGACATGTGGAAGCATCGATTCTTTGTTGAATTTAGTTTGAATTTGAATTTAGAACAGAACATTTTTTTATTACTTGTAATAACTGAACTAGGTAGTTTTGATGTGTAATTACCGAATGAGTTTTCATTTGTAATTACCATATAAGTTTCATTTGTAATTACCATATAAGTTTTCATTTTTAATTACTGAACTAGTTTTCATAAATTTGTCGTAACGGAACAACATGTTCTCTCAAGAAAGCAGAAACCTTCCATTTATTTTGCGGTTTTCAAAGACAAGGAATTTGGATCTCGTCTCTACTATGTACATGTAAGTGTGTGTGCTATAGTAAAATTGATTATTTGCATTTCTTTTTTATGTTTTTATTTTTCTTGATTTTTGTTTATAATACTAGTATTTCACTCAGCAAACGATAAGATTATTCTGTTACGATGACAAATAAAAAAATATACAAATTTTAACGTAAACAGTAAAAACAAAATTTAAAGAAAATAAAGAAAATAAACAAGAAAACACTCAAAAGAAAGGGGTACACAGCTATCAACAGATCAGATTTTATTAAGGTAGGGATTTCTCTAACGTACCTACTTCCTGATTATTTCAAATAACATGGTTACACATAAATGTGTTACCATTTTATTTTTAATTTATTGAAAAATAAAGAGTTTTTTATTTATGTTTTATGCAAAAAAATGGTACTTAACACATTTCCAAATCCGCAGCATCAATAAGCTATATAAAGTGTAGTATATAAAACCATTCGTTTAAAAATATGTACCTACTAGTTTCTGAGAAAAAATGACGGAATTTTCGCGCAATGCATCGACTATCTACCGGTTATCGGTAAAAAAACAATAACTACTCCTCGCGTGCTAGGAATTCCCTATGCTGCCCGCAGAGTAACGACTCGATAAATAACTCACCAGAGATAAATCTGCCGGATCAAGCGGAGAAGGGGGGGGGGGGGGCAAAAGAGTTGGTCCGCCGTTGGAGAGAAGTAGAAATAAAAATGGTAAAACGGTTTATCTTTATAATCGCCGTTCCGGAGACACTTTCTCGTAGGAGATCGTCCTGATCGACGGCGCTGATAGCGGGGTCGATGATTCCGTCCAGTTTGTTTCCAGTGCGAGAGCGAATAGGGGGGTAGAGGGGGGGAGCAAACAGATAGAGAGAGACAGAACTCCCCGACAACGCCTACAATAAATCGTAGGAAAACCTCAAAAGCGTGTTTAAGTATACGCAGTAGATACCAGTTTACTTGCAGGACAAATGGAGTATCTGGGAATAAAATAAACGGCCGGACATTACCCGGAATGAGCAAGTCTCCCGGATAGATTCTATTAAGCTTCCACACATTAAGAGCGTCCTTCGATTTCCTAAAGACTTTTAATTAATTGACTATTAAACTAAGAATATCCAACTGGTTTGGAATAAAACTCCGATAGCATGGGCGAAGAAAAGTAGTTAATCTAACACAATTACTTATTTTGTCCATATTAAAACACAAATAAATCATTCATATTATCAGAAGTTCACTTTTGAGCATAAAGATTTCTCCTCTCACACGGTGATAGATGTCCATGCAAAGGCTTGACGTCTTTGATGTTGCTCGTTAGTGTGTCTCCTGAATGTATCAGTGACATTTCTTTACTTTTGTTTCTTGTTTTATGACGATGCCACTATCACTATTTGGTGGTTATGCCAGCCGATAATAATAATAATGATGTATAAAAAACATGTTGATATTTCACAAAACTTTGATCGATTTTTGTCCAAAAATATTTAGAAGATTAACAAAAGCCCTCTAGATTCTTACAGAGTGTAACTGTGTTTTCTTTTAAATGTTCTTTTATAATAAGGAATGTCGGAGTATAGAGTCGTTCGATAGCTATTTTATAATTTTCGAATGTATCTGAGATCCTGAGAGAGAACAAACACACACTTTGGACATCTTGATGAATGAAGCTTGCGGAGTAAAAGAAAAAAATATTTTCGGATTTGATGTTCGAACCCACGACTTTCAGCACGCTGCATGAAAGCAGGCAATCAAACCGCTAGCCTACCAATCAGGTTCACACATTACTAATATAAACAATACAAAATATCTTAAACTTAAGAACATGAGGGTATATATATATATATATATATATATATATATATATATATATATATATATATATATATATATATATATATATGTTAATATAAAGCTTTTCGCGACGCGGAATATGTAGATTGTTATTTCGGGTACTGTCGCGTTGTGAGTTGTTCCCGATGTTATTTGGAACATTATTAAAGGTGTTGGTTTGTTGGTTAGATGGTGGTATATATTTCGGAGCCATCAGAGACTCCATCTTCAGCCTTTCGTCGTATTACAGAAGTAATAACGCCGAAATTAATCTGCAGTGACGAGACAAGGGTGTTATTCGTTGGCTCGTTGAGCAGATTATGAGGTATTTTGTCTCGTGAAACGCGGACTATTACGAGATGTGTTCGTAGCTATACTGTCTGTTGGGGTAGGTGTATAGGAATGTGAGGCAGTGGTGTAGTCTCTAGTTGAGATCGAGTTTGTGTTATTTGATTGGAGCTGTGTTTGTGGGGTGTGGGCGGTAGTATTTGTGTGTGTGGGGTGGGTGGGTGGAATTTGGTCTATGATGTGGAGGTACGGGGGGTAAATTTTTAAAGTTTCATCACGTTCATTAAGTGTGTGTGGTCTTTTTGCGATATTAATTGCTTCGTATAGTATGCGGTGAGATTCACGGTTTGTTTTGTGTAGTGTTGTTGTGTTTTCGAAGTCTATTTTGTGGCCTTCGGTCATTGTGTGTAGCGCTAGGGTGGAGGAAGGTTTTTTGTTTTTGACGTCATTTTTGTGTTCTTCGGTTCTGACCGAGACTTTCCTGTTTGTTTTGCCTATGTACACTTTGGGACAATCTTTGCAAGGGATTTGGTATACACCTTGGTGTTCGTTAGGGATCTTATCAGTAGGTAGAGGTAAGGTTGTGCAAACTTTTTTGTTTGCTGAGAAGACAGGGCGAATATGTTTTTTCTTGAGTATTCGGCCAATCTTTTCAGATACGCCTCTGACATAAGGGATATTGCAAGTGCCGAGGTACCTGTCGTTAGGTGGTGTTGACAGATAAGGGGTGGATGCGTGTGATTTAGCTGCACTCAGCTGTTTGTTAGAGTACCCATTTTGTTTTAGGATTTTGGTAAGAGCGCGTTCTTCATCTTCTCTATGTGTATTATCTGTCAGTGACACAGTCCTGTGGAACAAAGATGTGGCGACCGCTTGTAGTTGGGAGGGGTGATGATGAGAGTCTGCTTGGAGGTATCTCGAAGTGGAGGTTGATTTTCGGTAGATTTTATGTCCTAGTGTGCCGTCAGGGTTTCTGCGGATGAGTGTGTCGAGGAAGGGCAGTTGGCAATCGGTTTCTATTTCCATCGTGAATTTGATGGTTGGATGTAGATTGTTTAGGTAGGTTAAAAATTCATCTAGTTTTTCTTTTCCGTGGGGCCAGATGACAAAGGTGTCATCTACGTATCGTTTGTATAGGGTGGGCTTGTATTGAGCTTGGCTTAGTGCGCGTTCTTCGAAATCTAGTAAGAACAAGTCGGCAAGTATTGGGGATAGGGATGAACCCATACTAGCACCTGATACCTGTTTGTATATTGTGCTTTTGTATGAGAAGAAAGTATTGGACATGCAATGGGCTATCATGTTAATAAACATTTTAGGTATTTTGAAGCGATCTTTTAAGATTGTAAGTGTTTCATCTATGGGAATGTTGGTGAAGAGGGATACGATGTCAAAGCTTACTAGCAGGTCTGTTTCGTTGGTTTTTATTGTTTTGATCAACTCTATGAAGTCGAAGGAGTTTTTTATGTATGAGTCGCGTTGTATGGAATCGGGATAAAGAAAGTTTGATAGGTATTTAGAGAGGTTGTATGTTGGGGTGCTTAGTTGCGAGACAATGGGTCTTAGAGTTAATGGGTTTTTGTGGATTTTGGGAAGTGCGTAGAACTTGGCTATCGCCGAGGATTTTTCTCTCGGAATTAGGCGTTTCTTTACTTCATTAGAAAGGGTAGATTTAGTGATGATTGCTTTCGTGGTTTTTTCTAGGTATGTGATGGGGTTTGTCGGATGGACTTTGTACACGGAGTCATCTTGCAACAGGACTTGAACCATGTTGTCGTATTCAGTCGAGTTCATTACCACGGTGGCGTTGCCTTTATCGGCTGGGAGGATGACAATGTTGGGGTTTTGTTTAAGTTTTTTGAGGGCTTCACGCTCAGCGTGCGTGGTGTTGGACTTGGGGGCCTTGGATTTACGTAATATAGTGCAGACTTCCTGTCTGATTTCTTCAGCTGTCTTGTCTGGGACAGTTAGCAAGGAGGTTTCTAGGTTGACTATGAATTTCTCTTTCGGTATGTGTGAGGGGGATATGGCAAAGTTGAAGCCTTTCGACAGGATTGAGAGGGCATTTTCGTCGAGGGTTTCGTTGGATAAGTTGTGTACTGTATGTGCGAGTGTAGGGAGGGGGTTTTGGTTGTTGCTGTTTGGTGTCTGTGATCGTGGTTGTAGGTGTTTAGTGAGATTATTGAGCTTCCTGATGTGTGTGTTTTTGATGGTTGTGTTTTCTGTGTCAAGTCGTTCTTGTATTATGTCATCGAACTGATTCCATAATAGAGGGTGAATGAGGGAAGACAGTTTAAGATGTTGGTAATATAAGTTTTCACTTATCTGGTCTAGTAGGCGGCGTTTCTCAGCAATCTCGGCTCGCACCAGTCCTAGGCTTGCTTTGTGTAGAATACGGTTGGTGTGTGTATTCTGCTTGTAGTACCTGAGACGGAACGATGTCGGTATCACCTTGTTATCACGGCACCTCACTAAGAATGTAATATCGTTCAAACACTTCACTCGTTTTAGCTTGCACTTCTCGAAACGGTCAAGATCTTGTTTGACGCCACTCCCGTAAAGTGATATTATGTTAATATAAAGCTTTTCGCGACGCGGAATATGTAGATTGTTATTTCGGGTACTGTCGCGTTGTGAGTTGTTCCCGATGTTATTTGGAACATTATTAAAGGTGTTGGTTTGTTGGTTAGATGGTGGTATATATTTCGGAGCCATCAGAGACTCCATCTTCAGCCTTTCGTCGTATTACAGAAGTAATAACGCCGAAATTAATCTGCAGTGACGAGACAAGGGTGTTATTCGTTGGCTCGTTGAGCAGATTATGAGGTATTTTGTCTCGTGAAACGCGGACTATTACGAGATGTGTTCGTAGCTATACTGTCTGTTGGGGTAGGTGTATAGGAATGTGAGGCAGTGGTGTAGTCTCTAGTTGAGATCGAGTTTGTGTTATTTGATTGGAGCTGTGTTTGTGGGGTGTGGGCGGTAGTATTTGTGTGTGTGGGGTGGGTGGGTGGAATTTGGTCTATGATGTGGAGGTACGGGGGGTAAATTTTTAAAGTTTCATCACGTTCATTAAGTGTGTGTGGTCTTTTTGCGATATTAATTGCTTCGTATAGTATGCGGTGAGATTCACGGTTTGTTTTGTGTAGTGTTGTTGTGTTTTCGAAGTCTATTTTGTGGCCTTCGGTCATTGTGTGTAGCGCTAGGGTGGAGGAAGGTTTTTTGTTTTTGACGTCATTTTTGTGTTCTTCGGTTCTGACCGAGACTTTCCTGTTTGTTTTGCCTATGTACACTTTGGGACAATCTTTGCAAGGGATTTGGTATACACCTTGGTGTTCGTTAGGGATCTTATCAGTAGGTAGAGGTAAGGTTGTGCAAACTTTTTTGTTTGCTGAGAAGACAGGGCGAATATGTTTTTTCTTGAGTATTCGGCCAATCTTTTCAGATACGCCTCTGACATAAGGGATATTGCAAGTGCCGAGGTACCTGTCGTTAGGTGGTGTTGACAGATAAGGGGTGGATGCGTGTGATTTAGCTGCACTCAGCTGTTTGTTAGAGTACCCATTTTGTTTTAGGATTTTGGTAAGAGCGCGTTCTTCATCTTCTCTATGTGTATTATCTGTCAGTGACACAGTCCTGTGGAACAAAGATGTGGCGACCGCTTGTAGTTGGGAGGGGTGATGATGAGAGTCTGCTTGGAGGTATCTCGAAGTGGAGGTTGATTTTCGGTAGATTTTATGTCCTAGTGTGCCGTCAGGGTTTCTGCGGATGAGTGTGTCGAGGAAGGGCAGTTGGCAATCGGTTTCTATTTCCATCGTGAATTTGATGGTTGGATGTAGATTGTTTAGGTAGGTTAAAAATTCATCTAGTTTTTCTTTTCCGTGGGGCCAGATGACAAAGGTGTCATCTACGTATCGTTTGTATAGGGTGGGCTTGTATTGAGCTTGGCTTAGTGCGCGTTCTTCGAAATCTAGTAAGAACAAGTCGGCAAGTATTGGGGATAGGGATGAACCCATACTAGCACCTGATACCTGTTTGTATATTGTGCTTTTGTATGAGAAGAAAGTATTGGACATGCAATGGGCTATCATGTTAATAAACATTTTAGGTATTTTGAAGCGATCTTTTAAGATTGTAAGTGTTTCATCTATGGGAATGTTGGTGAAGAGGGATACGATGTCAAAGCTTACTAGCAGGTCTGTTTCGTTGGTTTTTATTGTTTTGATCAACTCTATGAAGTCGAAGGAGTTTTTTATGTATGAGTCGCGTTGTATGGAATCGGGATAAAGAAAGTTTGATAGGTATTTAGAGAGGTTGTATGTTGGGGTGCTTAGTTGCGAGACAATGGGTCTTAGAGTTAATGGGTTTTTGTGGATTTTGGGAAGTGCGTAGAACTTGGCTATCGCCGAGGATTTTTCTCTCGGAATTAGGCGTTTCTTTACTTCATTAGAAAGGGTAGATTTAGTGATGATTGCTTTCGTGGTTTTTTCTAGGTATGTGATGGGGTTTGTCGGATGGACTTTGTACACGGAGTCATCTTGCAACAGGACTTGAACCATGTTGTCGTATTCAGTCGAGTTCATTACCACGGTGGCGTTGCCTTTATCGGCTGGGAGGATGACAATGTTGGGGTTTTGTTTAAGTTTTTTGAGGGCTTCACGCTCAGCGTGCGTGGTGTTGGACTTGGGGGCCTTGGATTTACGTAATATAGTGCAGACTTCCTGTCTGATTTCTTCAGCTGTCTTGTCTGGGACAGTTAGCAAGGAGGTTTCTAGGTTGACTATGAATTTCTCTTTCGGTATGTGTGAGGGGGATATGGCAAAGTTGAAGCCTTTCGACAGGATTGAGAGGGCATTTTCGTCGAGGGTTTCGTTGGATAAGTTGTGTACTGTATGTGCGAGTGTAGGGAGGGGGTTTTGGTTGTTGCTGTTTGGTGTCTGTGATCGTGGTTGTAGGTGTTTAGTGAGATTATTGAGCTTCCTGATGTGTGTGTTTTTGATGGTTGTGTTTTCTGTGTCAAGTCGTTCTTGTATTATGTCATCGAACTGATTCCATAATAGAGGGTGAATGAGGGAAGACAGTTTAAGATGTTGGTAATATAAGTTTTCACTTATCTGGTCTAGTAGGCGGCGTTTCTCAGCAATCTCGGCTCGCACCAGTCCTAGGCTTGCTTTGTGTAGAATACGGTTGGTGTGTGTATTCTGCTTGTAGTACCTGAGACGGAACGATGTCGGTATCACCTTGTTATCACGGCACCTCACTAAGAATGTAATATCGTTCAAACACTTCACTCGTTTTAGCTTGCACTTCTCGAAACGGTCAAGATCTTGTTTGACGCCACTCCCGTAAAGTGATATTATGTTAATATAAAGCTTTTCGCGACGCGGAATATGTAGATTGTTATTTCGGGTACTGTCGCGTTGTGAGTTGTTCCCGATGTTATTTGGAACATTATTAAAGGTGTTGGTTTGTTGGTTAGATGGTGGTATATATTTCGGAGCCATCAGAGACTCCATCTTCAGCCTTTCGTCGTATTACAGAAGTAATAACGCCGAAATTAATCTGCAGTGACGAGACAGGGGTGTTATTCGTTGGCTCGTTGAGCAGATTATGAGGTATTTTGTCTCGTGAAACGCGGACTATTACGAGATGTGTTCGTAGCTATACTGTCTGTTGGGGTAGGTGTATAGGAATGTGAGGCAGTGGTGTAGTCTCTAGTTGAGATCGAGTTTGTGTTATTTGATTGGAGCTGTGTTTGTGGGGTGTGGGCGGTAGTATTTGTGTGTGTGGGGTGGGTGGGTGGAATTTGGTCTATGATGTGGAGGTACGGGGGGTAAATTTTTAAAGTTTCATCACGTTCATTAAGTGTGTGTGGTCTTTTTGCGATATTAATTGCTTCGTATAGTATGCGGTGAGATTCACGGTTTGTTTTGTGTAGTGTTGTTGTGTTTTCGAAGTCTATTTTGTGGCCTTCGGTCATTGTGTGTAGCGCTAGGGTGGAGGAAGGTTTTTTGTTTTTGACGTCATTTTTGTGTTCTTCGGTTCTGACCGAGACTTTCCTGTTTGTTTTGCCTATGTACACTTTGGGACAATCTTTGCAAGGGATTTGGTATACACCTTGGTGTTCGTTAGGGATCTTATCAGTAGGTAGAGGTAAGGTTGTGCAAACTTTTTTGTTTGCTGAGAAGACAGGGCGAATATGTTTTTTCTTGAGTATTCGGCCAATCTTTTCAGATACGCCTCTGACATAAGGGATATTGCAAGTGCCGAGGTACCTGTCGTTAGGTGGTGTTGACAGATAAGGGGTGGATGCGTGTGATTTAGCTGCACTCAGCTGTTTGTTAGAGTACCCATTTTGTTTTAGGATTTTGGTAAGAGCGCGTTCTTCATCTTCTCTATGTGTATTATCTGTCAGTGACACAGTCCTGTGGAACAAAGATGTGGCGACCGCTTGTAGTTGGGAGGGGTGATGATGAGAGTCTGCTTGGAGGTATCTCGAAGTGGAGGTTGATTTTCGGTAGATTTTATGTCCTAGTGTGCCGTCAGGGTTTCTGCGGATGAGTGTGTCGAGGAAGGGCAGTTGGCAATCGGTTTCTATTTCCATCGTGAATTTGATGGTTGGATGTAGATTGTTTAGGTAGGTTAAAAATTCATCTAGTTTTTCTTTTCCGTGGGGCCAGATGACAAAGGTGTCATCTACGTATCGTTTGTATAGGGTGGGCTTGTATTGAGCTTGGCTTAGTGCGCGTTCTTCGAAATCTAGTAAGAACAAGTCGGCAAGTATTGGGGATAGGGATGAACCCATACTAGCACCTGATACCTGTTTGTATATTGTGCTTTTGTATGAGAAGAAAGTATTGGACATGCAATGGGCTATCATGTTAATAAACATTTTAGGTATTTTGAAGCGATCTTTTAAGATTGTAAGTGTTTCATCTATGGGAATGTTGGTGAAGAGGGATACGATGTCAAAGCTTACTAGCAGGTCTGTTTCGTTGGTTTTTATTGTTTTGATCAACTCTATGAAGTCGAAGGAGTTTTTTATGTATGAGTCGCGTTGTATGGAATCGGGATAAAGAAAGTTTGATAGGTATTTAGAGAGGTTGTATGTTGGGGTGCTTAGTTGCGAGACAATGGGTCTTAGAGTTAATGGGTTTTTGTGGATTTTGGGAAGTGCGTAGAACTTGGCTATCGCCGAGGATTTTTCTCTCGGAATTAGGCGTTTCTTTACTTCATTAGAAAGGGTAGATTTAGTGATGATTGCTTTCGTGGTTTTTTCTAGGTATGTGATGGGGTTTGTCGGATGGACTTTGTACACGGAGTCATCTTGCAACAGGACTTGAACCATGTTGTCGTATTCAGTCGAGTTCATTACCACGGTGGCGTTGCCTTTATCGGCTGGGAGGATGACAATGTTGGGGTTTTGTTTAAGTTTTTTGAGGGCTTCACGCTCAGCGTGCGTGGTGTTGGACTTGGGGGCCTTGGATTTACGTAATATAGTGCAGACTTCCTGTCTGATTTCTTCAGCTGTCTTGTCTGGGACAGTTAGCAAGGAGGTTTCTAGGTTGACTATGAATTTCTCTTTCGGTATGTGTGAGGGGGATATGGCAAAGTTGAAGCCTTTCGACAGGATTGAGAGGGCATTTTCGTCGAGGGTTTCGTTGGATAAGTTGTGTACTGTATGTGCGAGTGTAGGGAGGGGGTTTTGGTTGTTGCTGTTTGGTGTCTGTGATCGTGGTTGTAGGTGTTTAGTGAGATTATTGAGCTTCCTGATGTGTGTGTTTTTGATGGTTGTGTTTTCTGTGTCAAGTCGTTCTTGTATTATGTCATCGAACTGATTCCATAATAGAGGGTGAATGAGGGAAGACAGTTTAAGATGTTGGTAATATAAGTTTTCACTTATCTGGTCTAGTAGGCGGCGTTTCTCAGCAATCTCGGCTCGCACCAGTCCTAGGCTTGCTTTGTGTAGAATACGGTTGGTGTGTGTATTCTGCTTGTAGTACCTGAGACGGAACGATGTCGGTATCACCTTGTTATCACGGCACCTCACTAAGAATGTATCACATACCTAGAAAAAACCACGAAAGCAATCATCACTAAATCTACCCTTTCTAATGAAGTAAAGAAACGCCTAATTCCGAGAGAAAAATCCTCGGCGATAGCCAAGTTCTACGCACTTCCCAAAATCCACAAAAACCCATTAACTCTAAGACCCATTGTCTCGCAACTAAGCACCCCAACATACAACCTCTCTAAATACCTATCAAACTTTCTTTATCCCGATTCCATACAACGCGACTCATACATAAAAAACTCCTTCGACTTCATAGAGTTGATCAAAACAATAAAAACCAACGAAACAGACCTGCTAGTAAGCTTTGACATCGTATCCCTCTTCACCAACATTCCCATAGATGAAACACTTACAATCTTAAAAGATCGCTTCAAAATACCTAAAATGTTTATTAACATGATAGCCCATTGCATGTCCAATACTTTCTTCTCATACAAAAGCACAATATACAAACAGGTATCAGGTGCTAGTATGGGTTCATCCCTATCCCCAATACTTGCCGACTTGTTCTTACTAGATTTCGAAGAACGCGCACTAAGCCAAGCTCAATACAAGCCCACCCTATACAAACGATACGTAGATGACACCTTTGTCATCTGGCCCCACGGAAAAGAAAAACTAGATGAATTTTTAACCTACCTAAACAATCTACATCCAACCATCAAATTCACGATGGAAATAGAAACCGATTGCCAACTGCCCTTCCTCGACACACTCATCCGCAGAAACCCTGACGGCACACTAGGACATAAAATCTACCGAAAATCAACCTCCACTTCGAGATACCTCCAAGCAGACTCTCATCATCACCCCTCCCAACTACAAGCGGTCGCCACATCTTTGTTCCACAGGACTGTGTCACTGACAGATAATACACATAGAGAAGATGAAGAACGCGCTCTTACCAAAATCCTAAAACAAAATGGGTACTCTAACAAACAGCTGAGTGCAGCTAAATCACACGCATCCACCCCTTATCTGTCAACACCACCTAACGACAGGTACCTCGGCACTTGCAATATCCCTTATGTCAGAGGCGTATCTGAAAAGATTGGCCGAATACTCAAGAAAAAACATATTCGCCCTGTCTTCTCAGCAAACAAAAAAGTTTGCACAACCTTACCTCTACCTACTGATAAGATCCCTAACGAACACCAAGGTGTATACCAAATCCCTTGCAAAGATTGTCCCAAAGTGTACATAGGCAAAACAAACAGGAAAGTCTCGGTCAGAACCGAAGAACACAAAAATGACGTCAAAAACAAAAAACCTTCCTCCACCCTAGCGCTACACACAATGACCGAAGGCCACAAAATAGACTTCGAAAACACAACAACACTACACAAAACAAACCGTGAATCTCACCGCATACTATACGAAGCAATTAATATCGCAAAAAGACCACACACACTTAATGAACGTGATGAAACTTTAAAAATTTACCCCCCGTACCTCCACATCATAGACCAAATTCCACCCACCCACCCCACACACACAAATACTACCGCCCACACCCCACAAACACAGCTCCAATCAAATAACACAAACTCGATCTCAACTAGAGACTACACCACTGCCTCACATTCCTATACACCTACCCCAACAGACAGTATAGCTACGAACACATCTCGTAATAGTCCGCGTTTCACGAGACAAAATACCTCATAATCTGCTCAACGAGCCAACGAATAACACCCTTGTCTCGTCACTGCAGATTAATTTCGGCGTTATTACTTCTGTAATACGACGAAAGGCTGAAGATGGAGTCTCTGATGGCTCCGAAATATATACCACCATCTAACCAACAAACCAACACCTTTAATAATGTTCCAAATAACATCGGGAACAACTCACAACGCGACAGTACCCGAAATAACAATCTACATATTCCGCGTCGCGAAAAGCTTTATATTAACATAATATCACTTTACGGGAGTGGCGTCAAACAAGATCTTGACCGTTTCGAGAAGTGCAAGCTAAAACGAGTGAAGTGTTTGAACGATATTACATTCTTAGTGAGGTGCCGTGATAACAAGGTGATACCGACATCGTTCCGTCTCAGGTACTACAAGCAGAATACACACACCAACCGTATTCTACACAAAGCAAGCCTAGGACTGGTGCGAGCCGAGATTGCTGAGAAACGCCGCCTACTAGACCAGATAAGTGAAAACTTATATTACCAACATCTTAAACTGTCTTCCCTCATTCACCCTCTATTATGGAATCAGTTCGATGACATAATACAAGAACGACTTGACACAGAAAACACAACCATCAAAAACACACACATCAGGAAGCTCAATAATCTCACTAAACACCTACAACCACGATCACAGACACCAAACAGCAACAACCAAAACCCCCTCCCTACACTCGCACATACAGTACACAACTTATCCAACGAAACCCTCGACGAAAATGCCCTCTCAATCCTGTCGAAAGGCTTCAACTTTGCCATATCCCCCTCACACATACCGAAAGAGAAATTCATAGTCAACCTAGAAACCTCCTTGCTAACTGTCCCAGACAAGACAGCTGAAGAAATCAGACAGGAAGTCTGCACTATATTACGTAAATCCAAGGCCCCCAAGTCCAACACCACGCACGCTGAGCGTGAAGCCCTCAAAAAACTTAAACAAAACCCCAACATTGTCATCCTCCCAGCCGATAAAGGCAACGCCACCGTGGTAATGAACTCGACTGAATACGACAACATGGTTCAAGTCCTGTTGCAAGATGACTCCGTGTACAAAGTCCATCCGACAAACCCCATCACATACCTAGAAAAAACCACGAAAGCAATCATCACTAAATCTACCCTTTCTAATGAAGTAAAGAAACGCCTAATTCCGAGAGAAAAATCCTCGGCGATAGCCAAGTTCTACGCACTTCCCAAAATCCACAAAAACCCATTAACTCTAAGACCCATTGTCTCGCAACTAAGCACCCCAACATACAACCTCTCTAAATACCTATCAAACTTTCTTTATCCCGATTCCATACAACGCGACTCATACATAAAAAACTCCTTCGACTTCATAGAGTTGATCAAAACAATAAAAACCAACGAAACAGACCTGCTAGTAAGCTTTGACATCGTATCCCTCTTCACCAACATTCCCATAGATGAAACACTTACAATCTTAAAAGATCGCTTCAAAATACCTAAAATGTTTATTAACATGATAGCCCATTGCATGTCCAATACTTTCTTCTCATACAAAAGCACAATATACAAACAGGTATCAGGTGCTAGTATGGGTTCATCCCTATCCCCAATACTTGCCGACTTGTTCTTACTAGATTTCGAAGAACGCGCACTAAGCCAAGCTCAATACAAGCCCACCCTATACAAACGATACGTAGATGACACCTTTGTCATCTGGCCCCACGGAAAAGAAAAACTAGATGAATTTTTAACCTACCTAAACAATCTACATCCAACCATCAAATTCACGATGGAAATAGAAACCGATTGCCAACTGCCCTTCCTCGACACACTCATCCGCAGAAACCCTGACGGCACACTAGGACATAAAATCTACCGAAAATTAACCTCCACTTCGAGATACCTCCAAGCAGACTCTCATCATCACCCCTCCCAACTACAAGCGGTCGCCACATCTTTGTTCCACAGGACTGTGTCACTGACAGATAATACACATAGAGAAGATGAAGAACGCGCTCTTACCAAAATCCTAAAACAAAATGGGTACTCTAACAAACAGCTGAGTGCAGCTAAATCACACGCATCCACCCCTTATCTGTCAACACCACCTAACGACAGGTACCTCGGCACTTGCAATATCCCTTATGTCAGAGGCGTATCTGAAAAGATTGGCCGAATACTCAAGAAAAAACATATTCGCCCTGTCTTCTCAGCAAACAAAAAAGTTTGCACAACCTTACCTCTACCTACTGATAAGATCCCTAACGAACACCAAGGTGTATACCAAATCCCTTGCAAAGATTGTCCCAAAGTGTACATAGGCAAAACAAACAGGAAAGTCTCGGTCAGAACCGAAGAACACAAAAATGACGTCAAAAACAAAAAACCTTCCTCCACCCTAGCGCTACACACAATGACCGAAGGCCACAAAATAGACTTCGAAAACACAACAACACTACACAAAACAAACCGTGAATCTCACCGCATACTATACGAAGCAATTAATATCGCAAAAAGACCACACACACTTAATGAACGTGATGAAACTTTAAAAATTTACCCCCCGTACCTCCACATCATAGACCAAATTCCACCCACCCACCCCACACACACAAATACTACCGCCCACACCCCACAAACACAGCTCCAATCAAATAACACAAACTCGATCTCAACTAGAGACTACACCACTGCCTCACATTCCTATACACCTACCCCAACAGACAGTATAGCTACGAACACATCTCGTAATAGTCCGCGTTTCACGAGACAAAATACCTCATAATCTGCTCAACGAGCCAACGAATAACACCCTTGTCTCGTCACTGCAGATTAATTTCGGCGTTATTACTTCTGTAATACGACGAAAGGCTGAAGATGGAGTCTCTGATGGCTCCGAAATATATACCACCATCTAACCAACAAACCAACACCTTTAATAATGTTCCAAATAACATCGGGAACAACTCACAACGCGACAGTACCCGAAATAACAATCTACATATATATATATATATATATATATATATATATATATATATATATGACATTTTACCTATTTTCGGTTCTCCGCGTAGTTTTGAGTCGGTGCTCGAGCTTTCGACAAGATCTCGAGCACCGACTCAAAACTACGCGGAGAACCGAAAATAGGTAAAATGTCATATAATACTACCCGCGAAAACCTAAATCAAAACTACGTTCATTCATAATATGTATTTCAATAGATGTCCAAGATCTCAGTCACCACCAATATACTGTATTCGGCTGTTATCCATTTTACTTAGGAGCATCGCTTCCTTCCGTCCACACTCATACATAGTAATGGTCAGGGCAGGATCCATCACAAACAATGTTCAAGGGTGATAAATATTTCAGGACTCTTCCTGTGGTCGGCCACACTGCACTCAATTATTCATAATTCGTAATTGCATGCGCGGTCTATACCCACAGCAAGGTTCTACATAGGTACAAGTTAGAGAGAACCAACAAAGGGCTATCGAAATGCCTAACTGTGAACCAACTATTAAAGAAAAAATAACAACTAATGACTCTAACAATTCATTACCAATGTTCGATTTTTAAATGGAACAAACCACTACGGGCTTACGACCGTCTTCTACTGTTATTTCGAAGGCTGGCTTAGTGTGATCACTTTACGTTAGCAACGTTCGCCATTAGGTGGGAATATTTAAGTCTCCGAAAGAATTCACGAGAATTCTCAACATGTTCAACATGTCGAAAATCTCATGTATGCAAACAAGTAGAAATTTAATAATAGATGAAATATAGAGATAAAAGTTGGAAATTATTGAGGACAAGAGAGCAACCGAACATTAGTAATGAATTGTTAGAGTCATTAGTTGTTAGTTTTTCTTTAATATCTAGTCCTGAAAAAAGGTCACAAGAATCTATAGTTCATTTTTTTTAAAGATACAGTACTAGAAAATTCGGCATACTACCATTTCATTCTTTACATACATAAGAAAGAGACAAAATACTTCTATAAGATTTATGACTTCGCCGAGAGGCGGTACAGAACCTATTGTTAGGCAGGTAGATGTTTTTAAGGGTTGCGATACACACTGCACGAGTTTTATGAAATGCACTCAGTTTATCGTATTTAATTCTCATTTCTTATCGAAACTGATTTATGTAGCATTTTTTATCCTGGTGTAGGTATATTATTAAAAATACATTCAGTTGTTATATATACAATGTATATGTATTTCATAAAGTATAAATTGTTATATTAATATTGTACGCAGATTAAAAAATGCGCTATGAAGACATAAATAGTGCAATAGGTGTAGGATCATTGTAGACATATCAAAATGAAAAGACATACAGATAAAAAAGTATTAGATATACGCTAATTATACACAGATTAAAAAATGCGATATGAGGACATACAAAAATGCAATATATGTAGGATCATTATAGATGGATCAAAATAAAAAGACATATAGATATAAGCTTTAGGTATAAAATAATTATACACAGATTAAAAAATGCGATATGCAGATATGAAAAAATGCAATAGTTGTAGGATCGTTATAGACAGATCAAAATAAAAAAAAAACATTAGGTATAAAATAATTATACACAGATTAAAAAATTAATAATTATATTACAACATGTTAATGGATAACGCCGTAAATTGAAATAAATACATAAATATAATATACCTAGGTACCATTTTTATCGAATTATAAAGTTAACGAAAGTCGATAAATAAATAACTTTAAATAACCTTTTCTCTGACTTATCGAGATGTTAGCGAAGACAACCGCACTTCTCGAGTCCGAAAATATTATGAGTGTGCTACCTGGTTAAGGGTGGCTATACTGTTAACGCCTCTCAATAAAACAATAAATCTTATAGAAGTGTTGTGTCTCTTTCTCATGTATGAAAAGAATGAAATGGGAATATGCCGAAATTTTTCTAGCACTGTATATTTAAAAACTATAAGACAATAAAAAAACTATAGACATAATTAGAACGTTGTGCACCAACTATTAAAATATCCAAAAGAACAATCAAACGGCTTTAAAAAATGTTATAACATATGGACTATTGTAATTATTCGTTAAAGGTATTGATAATCATTTAAAAATTTGCCAAATACGTCTAAAAATCGAAATTCATTGAATGAGCCATGCAAAATTCAATGCTTATAAATTTTGGAGGTGGAATAAGAAGTCAAAAAGACAATACATACTGCAGTTGCATTACAAATTATCCTTTTTCGAAGTGACAAAAAATATGCTAGCGACTCAACGCAAACATTAAACAAAATGTACAAAAAATATCTAAATATCTAAGATGCTCGAAGTATCAAAAAAAAATTTGTTATACATAATCTACAGATACTTATATGTTTCGACGCCATGAAAATCCTAATATTTTTGCAAAAACAAAAGAACGTCTGGATGAGACGGGAATTAACAAAAGAACAACAACAAAAACAGAAGAAGACTGACAAAAAAGACAGGCAAGCGAGGAGATCTGCGATATTAGATCAGAAAACCACCGCACGTTATACATGAAATGAAATGCGAGAGAAAAGAAACAGTTTCCAGGAATATTGTCGGCCTCAGGGCTAAATATAATATAATTCAAAGGACATTCCATTGTTTATTTGTAATATTGACAAACATTCATGATTGTCAAAAATCTTAAATGTGTATGAATTTAAACTTTTATGTTTAATTAGGAAACGAAAAACGAAGTATTCCTAGAGAGATCATCGAATAAAAAAAGCTGCTAACCTAGGGTAGCCCAGAACTCATAGTATATTATAACAGCCAGAAGACAATTATTATCTGCTTTAGAACTACATAATATTCAATATTCATCGGTACTTTAAGGGGGACCGACTGAAGTTACGGACCTCAAATTTAACGTGCTTGTGTAGGAGCATAAGAACAACCCGTATACCAAATTTTATGAAAATCGAAGACATTTTTTTTTTCTTTTTTAGCCCTTTTTCTAGAACAATTGAAATTTTCTTTGGATACTTTAAGAGGGTTCCCTGAAGGTACAGATCTCAACATTTTACTGACTCATCTACATCGAGGGGCTAACCGTTCTACTAAATTTCAATCAAATCGGATAAGAATTACTATGAGTTATGGGTGCGCACACATTTTTGGAATCTACACCCTCGAAAACGTCGAGAAAATTAATTTCAGCGAAATCTATTTTTTTTTTGAAATCCGATCACAAGACTCATGTATATTCCATATACAATGAGTAAACATGTATATTCCATATACTATGAGTAAATATTAAAACATCAAGATGGCATTGGTATTGCCAAAATTGGGGCTTACAAATGCGTAAATATTCATAATCTGAACTATTAACAAAAAATATTGGATGTAAAATTTCAACGATTTGTTTTTAAATAATTTAATTCCAAAGGATACCAGTCAATGTGTCACAAATAAAGGATAGTTATTTTTTGGTTGTGAGTGACTCGAAATGGGTGATACTAAGTTAACCGGGCCACCTAGTGCTATATTAAGTTGAGAGATACAAATCTGAAAGTTCCTTCAAACTCTGTTGGGTTTAGAGAAATGCTCGATATTAAATAGAAATAAAACGAATGATACCTAGAGCGTCTCGCAGAGAGCATCAATATATATTTATACAGATTTTATTACGTAGATAATCTTCTATTCTCCGATTCATTAAGACGAAAGAATGAAACAATAAAGCTACGAGATAACAGTATGCTCACAAAACGGACTGGCTGTTCCACTTTCCGTGTATCCACGCACAAACTAGTTCATCAGCAGTTAGATTTATCGGCTACTTTTAACGACCAATAAAAAAATGTTTACGTCTCCCAGCTATTAGTCATTAAAACGTTAGCTGAATATCTAACTTTTATTCACGTTCTAGGGAAATAATGACATCATTCATAATAAAATTACATAGCTACAAGAATTTTAATTAATACGTAGTAGAAGCCAGAATAAGGGGAGATCGAGGGTACAAGGAAGGCCATCTCATGCTTTGTTCTGTTACTTCGAAGCAGAGATGAGGGATTTAGAGAAGGTCTTCAAGGAGGAGAGCTCTTGTTGCCTTCCTATTCCAAGGAGTGGATCACAAACGGAATAGAAATGGAATGGTTTCTTTATTCAAACGTATAATTCAAAGAACATCTAAAAAAATAAAACGATAAACAGAATATTATGGAATGTCGTTTGTAGAGGTTGTTCATTATTTGGTCTATAAATATTAATATGTATTTATTTAATTTAATTTTAGTGTTAAAATGGCCACTGTATGGCATAACAGTAAAAACCTTTGCGCCAAACAGTGTTTACAATAAAGAAAAAGTATACAAAAAAATAACAATATAACTACATTATTTTATCAAAATAAAAATAAATACACTTTTCAACACGGCCGTAGAAAAGGTATTTAATAACATTAATACATACAAAAGAGATTTTTGTGTGATGTAGGTTTCTGATCGGCAGCTACAGGAACGGGAATCGAGGATGACGGACGGGTCGAGCCAAAATAATATTAAATTAATAGCGTCAGTACGATGGACTACCGGCTCCACTGCTGGACGTCTTCCATCGTCAGCTGTCAAATAAAGCCTTCTGGCGCCGATATGCCTCCCCAACTATATACACGGAATAGAGCTCGATGTTACTAAAAACCTTTCGGGCATCAGAGTGTGAATTAAGAGAACAGTACCAAATCGAAAGAAGCTCGTAGGTATACTAAATAATAATGGGAAAACATATAAGAACGGATAACAAAGCGTTGAAAGATCAACGAGTCCAATGAAAAGAGTAACTATTGGGTACATACTCAATAAACTATCCTACTAAAATCTAAAACAAAATAAATTTACAACTTTCTATAATATAGCCGCAGTGCTGATTGCCAGAGGCATTTTTTCTTTGCCAACCGGTCCCATCCAATCTGAGACTGGCCAGCTCCGGGTAGAAATTTCAAGTGAAGAACACTGCAAAATTAGAAACGAATCGACACAAAACTACCGTAAATATGAAATATGGATATTGGATATCAATAGAATCATGAATCGCAATACAGAATAAGAAAAACGGAACTCGATATACCGTACGGTTTATCAAAAGAGAGAAGGCTGAAGATTAAAACTAAAAGAGATGTTGCTCCAATAAAGAGAGAGCAGAAGGTACATAGATTTTTTTGATAAATTTAACCAATAATTCAGTAGCTTTAAAAAAAATAGAAACGAAACGCAATAAAAAATTTACGATAGCAAATAAACTGTCAAACAAAAAAATTGGGACTGTTACATTTTGAAACGTCGCCGACGAGAGAGGTGATCACCTCTTCATTTCCAATCACCCGTCAAACTTCTAACAGTGTCGCGAACCATCGTCATCACCATCGCCGCCAATAACGATTATCAAATGTCTACGCGATTATTGAATTTTCTGGCGGCAAAGCCAAAACCGGAGATGCGAAGGGAAGGAGGGATGATCCGCTCTGGTCCATTCGCACCCCCACACTCACACACTTCAGAACGATGACGTTATTCGACATAACTCCATTACCCTCCGCCATCAGTCGACGACTAAATAATATTGAGTTATATCAAATTCGATCGGCGTCAAAGTCTCGAAAATGGGACGACAGGTCAAAGCGTATCTTAATTGAAAGGAGGGAGCTCTAAATAAAGTAACCGGAGCTATCTTCGAAATGTTCCGTCGCCTCGAATTTTAGAAAGCAATTTTTTTATTGCGAATTCAATACACTCATTCCAAATGACAAACTAAAGATTATAAGTATACATAAAATAAAGATGTTGATTTTAGATAACAATGATAAAATGACATGAATTGTGACACATAGTTTATTGAAATTCTGCATGTTGACTGCTAAAGTGGAGAATGGGCATGAAAAAAAACATGTATTTTCCAGAAGACCAAGAAGAAATAATGGATGCAACCAAGGTAATCTTTAACGAAGCTTCTTTAAAAGCATCATGTATCGAATGATATGTTGGAAAGGTCTCCAAAACTGAGAAAGTGTCTAGTAAATAAACAAAGGGTGCCGTTAAGAAAAAATTATAAACATGACATTGATTGAAATTTAGGTGAAATTAAACATGGTGATATGGCAGTGTATATCGTGTGTAGGTATCGATAAATCACGATATATCTGATAAAAGTATGGTTTTAGTTCTGGAGATGTCACGATGGTTGGAGAGCTTACGTACTGCGTTTAAATAAGTCTTATTGATCTATGAGAAATAAATTCCCTAAGTTATTTCCACTCCGAGACACGCATTTTTCAACGGAGCATTGTAACCGCGTACGCTCCTAATTTAACCCGCCATAAATCACACGGGTGGGAGGAGCGGGCAATTAAAAAAAAGAGAATGGTCACTATAAATAATAACTAGGCAAGGAACACGGATGGCGAGAGAATCAGAGTTAATGACTTAATTAAGACTTCTAATAAAAAGAAACAATTGAATGCAACACACATTCCTAGTTCCCATCTCCGCCATTAGGCAGGAGCGTCGAGTCGCTAGTACGGTAATTAAATGAGGGAACTCACCAGTAGTGTACGCCTGAGTGATCGCCAGCAGCGTCATGGTGAAGAGGATCGCGTGCAGCAGTCTCCTCAAGCCTCCTCTCCTTATCGCCTTCGCGCTACCATCGTTGTGGCCGTCGATGAATTTCCATAATCTATCCCAGGACTCGTTGGTTCTCCACCTGCTCCGGCATTCCATCACGAAGTCCCTACATGAAGACACTAAACCTTTACAACTACTAGAACTAACATTAGAATCCATTGCACTATGACAGAGTCGTCCATTTGATACTTCTCTACTAGTTAAACTATCTTTATGATTGTCTTCTATCCTAGGTTCTGATATTAATAAATATTCCTCCCCTAAAGACATTTCGAGAGTCCCGCCCTCAATATCTTTGATATGAACGTCTGTATCAGTGTAACGCTGTGGATATGATTCTTTTAGTCTGCAAGGTTTCTGATTGGACGTCCGACGATGCCTAACCGGGTCCCCACATGAGATCCCGGTTTTCGCCGGACGGTCTAAGTGCCGGATTGCCGCCGATGGCGCCCGGCAATTGGTCTCTTGACGATGGTAGCGTTCTGTACGAGAGAGCTGCTGCTGTTGCTGCAACATTCTGTCCGCGGCTGTTGGCGGACTGGGCCGCCGTACGAGCAAGCGATGATAGAGAGGCCGGTTGAGAACGTCGCCCAGCCGGGGTAGTTATCTGAAACAAAAATAAAATAAAACCATGAATGGTTGTTCACAGAGCAATTCTTAACAAAATAGATAAGTGACATGCCATTTCACATAAACCATAACCAGTTAAAACAGAAATCAGTTTCATTCCTAACCAAATCGGAGTACCCAGCCTAAAATTAACGCCATTTAAACCAAAACATTTTTCCTTACTGCGGTGTATCGTCATTTTACAACGCTGATTTCAAGTAAGGTGGTATCTGCATGCGAGTATTGTTTTGAACTACTGGAATAATAAAAGAAAGGACAGAAGTTAGTGAATGCTCGAATTTTAGTCCTTCATACCAAAAAGCAAACTGTGCGAACGACATAATGAATGTGCAGACAGGGACTCTAAACCTACGCATATTTGGGTCCAGTTCGGTTGTCACCCTGCTAGCGGGTTTTTAGGTACGAATTTAGCGACTGGTACAAGAATGCAATACGAGAACACGCATAAGTCGCTCGACTCTGCCGTGTATAGTTCGGAGACAATGATGTATAAAACAAGGCTTTCTGCTGTTAAATGGCAAACAAACGTGGTGCATACCGCTACACGCTCGCTGTACTGCACGGTGGCGACACGTCACGTGCCCGGATGGCTTTAGAATCTTCATGTTTAGATAAACTATCACGGCCAAAATTGTAAATATTTTACAGCAATCAACTAACTACTTCCAATTTAGCTGTCCCTACATTTTAAGGAGTCTTCTGTGATGTGACGCATTCAATGACATCTTCCATCTGCCAAAACCTTGCCATTCTCTCATGTAGGTATATTACTTCAAAACATCCGTCTTTCCAAATATCTTAAAATCTTCGGCATTCTTTAAACGACGTCGGGAAAATCGAGTACCATTCTCCTGATAGTGTCCGCTCAAGCTATCATACTGCAGATGATGGCAGATTTTAGTCACATAATCAAGGAGAAAAAATTGTCATCAACTGGTGGTGGTGTTCTTTTATTGCCATAAGAAGAGGTGCATCTAATTTAGAAGACGAACTATTATTCCATAATCCACCAAATCTTCATTGTACCAAATGAACTTTGCCTTATTATACAGAGGCAACTACAGATAACAGTCACGAGGAGCCCTGCACGGCGATGCATTGCGAACTGTAACTAAATATCCCGACTAAATGGTGTACTCGTAGGTTCACATCCGTCCAATGTACCATACGACACACAGGCCACAGCAGCGAGGCACCCTACATACCAAATACGGGTTTCTCCATACAAACAGTGGTCAAAACGACATCCTTTTGGCGTAGGCTGCATTTCACTCTACATGGGCTGTGTTTAAAATGTAGCGTTTTATTGCATGGCAATCTGACTCTTACACGGATGTCACCGAGGGTCGTAATTAAAGCTCGCTTTACAATAAAAAACGTGAACACTTCGGTATAATGTTACAGAACTTAAAGGTGAAACAATACATATTATTATCTAAGGTGTATACAAGATATGTGTATGTATATAACATGTTTGGTCTTGGACGACAATGGATGGGATCGGTCGTAAAAAAACGGGATACAAACGCAACGCTGCTCTCTCTCGTCGTTTTCTCCACGACGAAATGGACACGCCCGAGTTGGAACGACATCCAGCAACGTCATACATAGCGCTGTCGGAAATATCAACGTGTCCAAATTATAGTAATTTATTCCTGTCCTTGAGAACATACGACATACCGCAGCGAGAACCTTGTTCATATGAAATCTACGACGATAAGCGTGGGTGACGATGCATATTGAATCAACGTATTGAATTCTTATACGATTCTCACCATTTGCAAAACACGGAATTCGCAAAACATAAGGAAGAGTCTCGTCGTATGAGATTTCTAGTCTACGAATCATGTCTGGGCGATGAGATTACTAAGTATGGTTTACACTGAGGAATCACATTACAGTGTCAGGATTATTTAAGAATATAGAAAACCTAATTGGCAAAAGTGTTTTACACAACGTTTTAAGTCTGCCTAGCTAGATTATTGTGTTACGATATCTGTCAAATGGTCACTGGTTATAAACTAAGCTATTGCTATTCAAATGTATCTTATCATGACGTAAGGTTGCTTTAAAATAACACAAAAAAATAATCACACCTAGGACAAAGCAAAAAAGTTCTCAATCTTTAAAAACAAAATTAAACTTGCACCATGGACAAAGCTTGTTTCGTATAGTAATAAGACGATAATTAACACAAAACACGCTATTACGTACCTACGATGAACGAAAATCATCGACCGAAATATAGATCTACATATATACCTACAAAGTATAAGGTATTGATTTTTCCAATAATTCTTTCATTCTTACTTTAAAAATTTTAAACCAACCCTTTAAACGTGCCCGGCCCGGACACGCAGTGGTTATAATACACATTTCCTTCAGTACAATGCATTCAGATTGGTGCTGTAATATCCCATCACGCTGTATATATTATTCACAAAATGGAAAATTACAGAAAGCGCACGGAAGGCAAGACGGCTCCCAACGCCCATAGCCAAGCGACTCGGCGACGTCCTTTCAGTCGTGAAGACGCGGCAATGGAAGATAAGAACCAGAATAGACGTTTCGTCGCACACGAAGAATCGACTTTCTCGGCTCATTTACTCCGGAAACGCTTTGGATTTTCTAACTGACTCGCGACAAAAGCACATGTGTCTATTATACCTACTACGGCGATACAAAACATGTGCGATCGGGACAATGGAAGTCGGCAGCCGATGTGTACTCACGACGAAACTTAATACGAAGTACAATCGTCAACTTAAGCAGCTCGAGACGCGGCACTTCGAGCTTAAAAGCTTCGAACGAAGACTGCTTATCGGTTGCGTTTCAAATTACCGTCTCCCGAATATCCAATTGCCGGCTTAATTGTGATCAATTAATTGGGTATTTGCAAAGCTACAAACATAACACAGTTGACAAAAACGCTGGACAAAGTAGACAATAGATATGTAGATGTAGATAGATACATAAAAAAATAGAAAACTTGAGGTCAATTGAGTTTTATATTTTTCTTAGTCCCCAACAGCACCGTGAACCTTCAATGTCCTCCCAAAAGTATCTTAAGCGTATTTTTGTATAAATTAAAATGCAGAAATTGAATAAAAAAGATATGATTTCAGTTTGATTAAAAATTGGAACGCGAAAACGAATAAAGAGGTGAGTAAAGTTTGATTAATATGTTGTGAGGTTATGCCGTTTGTCATTGGAAATTATTATTTTTTTGTATGTTTTTTTTTTGATGAGCAAATTTTTATTTACCATGATGTTTCAGAAAGTGGTCAGATATTTTGGAAAGAATTATCGTACGAAGTTTGACGGGTCAGCTACTTTTTTATGAAAATTAGTCCGCCAGCCGTTAAAGAGTAGGTAGTTTATCTAGACACAGAAGGAGGATCCCTATATTTTAATAAATCGTGTATCAACTTTTCATCAATAAGATATCCGTTCATAATATGTCTTGTCCCACCTTTTTGAATAAAAGCCTTATGCAAAAAATCTTATCAGTAATACATATTATTCGACAAAGTTACGAAATTTATCGGGGTAACTTTTTTAACACAACAGAAACAAATGAAATAAAATAAAAAAGCATAAACTATGTGAAACATAAACAACAAAACTAAATAAAGGCGGGATTAGCTGGAATTCCCGAACGTAGTACATAATAGTCCAAACCATCCGAGCTGGCATTGTGTCGAGGAATAACCCAGTCTGGGAGTATTTATGTAATTCTGGACGCTCCGGCGACAGGGATAATACGCTACAAATAATTATTCGGAATGCACAAACTTTTAATGCGAAGACAAAACTTGCTTGAAACAAACGAGGGATATTCGGAACAGTCGGATCGATCCTTTGACTCTAGTCTCGCTGGATTAGTAACAGATTTATGTTTTCGCTGAATTATTGAAATCAAATGGAATACCTAGATAGATGATGTGAATTAGTTTATAATCAGTATGTTTATTTTTGAATGCGTTGTTTATGCCCATAAAAACATAGAGAATACGCCTTTGAATTCCGACCACCACAGCCATGACACACGCAATAAGAATCTTGTCAGACCTATAGGACATCGTCTGGCCAAGATGTCCAAAAGCTTTGTGTGTATGAGTGTACGTCTATTTAATAAACTCCCAGAAAAAATGAAATCCCTCACAACGATTGCCTTCCGGAGAGAGGTGAAAAAGTATCTTGTGGATAATACATTTTACTCTACTGACGAGATGCTTAGCGGTAATACTGTCTAGCATCAATTTTACTTACCATAGATATCTTTATACTAACAAACTTAACCTGTACGTACATATGTGTAGATGACCGTGTTGGACTTTGTTCTTGTCTCACTTTCTGCACTTACTGGTTCACTGTTTCCCTCATATTATATTCTATGTACTGCTTCCGTTCTTGACTATGTATTTGACGTAATGCCAGAAGAACCCTTTACATTATTCTGGTATTTAATACTTATTACCTTTTATCAGCTTCCTATGACTTCTGATTATATAATTATGGTTTATTTTAAAGTTTGTCATCTCTAAATTTTCTTTATTTTCTGTGAATATTTTTGTTAATCTGTTGAAACTATTGAGATTGTACTTATTGTTTTTGTTATGAAAAAGACGAACCCAAGTGTCTCGCATGAGACCTAGGGGAGATAATAAAGAATAATAGGTAAATTGAACGCTTTAAAAAAAGGTCACGGTCCATGGACAGTTAAAATTTATTGGTTCTGTAACGCGTGTTTTTTTATGAATATGAAAGGGCTAATCCGAAGTAAATACAAATACACTCTTGATAACTTTCATATAGAGCAAAGTCTGTTTTGTGAAAAGTCTTTGAAAAAAAGATTTTTCTGAATGTTGTTGTTGGAAAAATCAATTTTTCAATATAACTTACTAATATTGCAAATGTTTGTGAATTTAACCTGTTTACTAAGTACCTACACATATTTTATTTCTGTGGGCTTCTTGTTTATTAAGGTATCCAAGCAACGCTTAGTGATACTAAACTTCAAGCTGTCTCTTTCGCACTTCACTATTTTACTGCAGACAGTGAAAGAAATAAACATATAAATACTTTTACCCGACTCGAGGAATAATGCGTTCGTAGTGCTAAGGACGCTTTTCTTTTCTAGGAAAAAAAGCATACTTAATCCAACCTTCCAAAAAGAAGTAAACTGTTTTCAGCCCGTAGAACTTCAACAAGATAACCATACCAAATATTTGCATCACATCATTGGAAGTGCAAAAAAACATGAATACCACTCTTGTAAAATACAGTTAAGCGATGTAATTAAATTTGTGAAGCATTTAGACTGACTTGACGATCAAAAAGGCCCATATTAAAAGTCGCGAACGTCCATTTGATGTGACCACTCAACACGCGCACATTCCGGATCTTTATTTTCCACTCCAACTCGAAAGACAAACCGCAGACAACATCAGACGGAGTATAAAGTTATCAAGTGGTAATTAATAGCCATACATGAGAATGCGAAATAGCGGAGGAGTTCTGATGGAAGACAACTAACGGCAGTTCAGAATCTGGAAATAACCCTTCATGATTTAGTTACAAGATCTCTTAAACAATACTATGTAGAATTCAACCTTATAATGACTAAATCTATATAATATTTTAGTCCGTTTATTTATTTATATTTTTGAAGGCGCATCAATCGTAGAAAACAGACGTTAAAGTCAGATATTAATATGCTCAGAGCCGTGGAAAATTCCGGAGAGCGTTCTTAAATACAATTTACTGCATTATTTTTTATATATTTAGAGCTATTTAAAAAACTCTATTTTTTTAGGATCTTCATACAAAGTTTTCAAAAAAGACAGTAAGCCATCTTTTGGAAACAAAATTACTCATGTAAACGTTGAATGGAATTTTGGTATTACGGTATGAAAATTTAATAAAATAAGAAAAGATTGATGTGTTATACATATAAATGTTATTCAAATCTTATTATTCTCAATAAATAAAGATTTAATGAAAACTTTGGAAAAATAAATCCTCCATTTTGACATTTGACACATTTGAAAAAATTTATGGCTTCAGTGTTGTCAAACTGTCGTACCTAGCCATTAGATGAGTATTCTCATATTATATTTTCATAGACAATAAAATTAATATTTTTTACTGAACAAAATGTTAATTAGTCGCTGCCATCTATCGAATACGCTTTGAAGTGTTTTAGTGTAAAAGCTTCAATCAAATATCAATAGGTGACATAATGACATTATATTCACATTATTTGGTACACATAATATAGGTATGTTTTTAACATGACATATTTTAATTTTCAATTTGCTTTTGTTGATAATAGTTGACATTTCTATTATTTGACTACGACATGCTCCATTATTTCTGATTCTTTTTTAATAATTTTTTAGATTGACATTCTTATTTTAAGTATGTTGTAAATTTCATATTCATTCAAAAAAATATTAAGATTGTTTTTTTTTGTTTATATATAAAATTTTTGCCATTAACTTAATGAAGAAATAATCAAAAAAAATTTGGGTTAGAATCTCGGGAATTTGGGTTAGAAAAAAAAACACAGAATAATTCTGACCCGACCGGGAATCGAACCTGGGACCTCTTGATCTGAAGTCGGCGCCTTTGCCACTAGGCTATCGAGGTCGGTAAGATAATAATATTATATTATGTCTATATTATATTAGTTGTGCACAATGTTAACCTCTAATTGTTGCGTTTTTGTAGTATATAAGCTTACGATATTGCATGAGAAAAAATTACGTCATGTTTTTTTTCATATACTTTGAAGGAACCGTAATATAAAAATAATTAACTGTTGCAAAATTGAAAAAAAAATATGATGGTCATTTTCTTCTTTTCTCAAGGCAATTGGTTTGTTGAGTGATGTAGTAAGCAATTAATCAATCACTATTAAATTCCATGAAACATTTTTGTTCTTATTTATGTCCAGTCATTTTGCTTCAGATTTCAGACCTTATATTTTTGATAATGTCAGTGATGGCCATTTATGTCAATAAAAGTTAATATTATTTATTAATAATTCTCTGGCGGGACGAAGTTCGACGGGTCAGCTAGTAGTTTTAATAAAAGTACAAGTAAAATGAGCACTTTTTATGTTTTCATTGTTTGTGTTCGTGTTGCCCAAAATATCAATTCATGCTTGAAATGCTCGAAGCACCGCCTAGCAGATTTTGTCAGAGCTAACTTCTACACAGAAGATTATTTACACACAAAAAAACTATTATTAAACGATTAAAAGTATCGAAAATAAATCATTATTATTTGTTATCGTGGAGGACTAACTTTCTTCTTCGTTCTTTGAAAAATCAAAGAAATCTAAAAGGAAAGAAACTCATCACTCAAAATAAGACAATTTCCAGTTTTTTAAATTTGAATTGAAGTTTTTTACCGTCGTCATTTGTTCGATAATGGGTGCGATTGACAGAATGTGCCCTGCAAATCGATTCTCACAGATGTATCGACCGCATTGTATATATTTGTTAAAAAGACAATTATGTAGTTCATCATTACACAAATTCAAATTCAATATTTTATAAAAAGGAAAGGAGAAAGTCTGCCGCTAGGTGAAGCTTAACAACTACTAAAACATAACAAATTCCGCGACCCGTATTAGCATCGGGAATTACGATTTTTACGGTATAGTTTCTTTTATGTTTCTCCGTACAACCTTAAACACGATAATACCGCATATTGTTCTAACAATACTGAGAATTCCATGTGAAGTAAAACTATAAAATTGTTTATATCGCCGTATCGTTTAGGGTCAAAATGCAAAATAACATTTGAAATGAATGTTTCTGCTTTAGCTAACAGGTAATTATTTTACAATCCGATGAATTTGTCAAAGGTTTATTGGCTAATAATAATGTCAGCGTGTTATCTTAAAGTCGATAAAATTTCGCAACAGCGTTGAGACCTTATGTATGTATTGTTGTGAATACGGGTAGACGGCTCTTGACTTCGTTGCCCTGGCGCGACCCGGGTATCAGTCCGCATCTATACAGCAGCGGTAGCAACAATAATATGTAGCTGGTAATAGAACGAGCATTGCAAACTGTAATTATGCAATTGGAAAAGAATGCAACAGTACTGTCGAATGCATAGAACTAAAAACTATGCAAATAAATAATTATTCGAAACGAGTTTCAGTATTGATTTTACGTTTGGTAAACAGTTAATAGAATTACAAATACCTACATATAATCAAATAATCTTGATAGGATTTAACACAGTTCACTAAAATATTTGATATCGTGATTATTTAAAGTTAAAGATGTGGTCAGATTTTTTGTCAAACTGCCACAGACACGCAGAAAGAATGAACAAAGGGAGAGCGCATAAAGTTCTACATGGAATAAGTAGACTCCCGAATCCACGAAGAATATTATATTTACTATGACAACAAACAATCATCGTATAACGTAAGATTTAGAGGTAAAAAGGAGTTCAATAGTTGTTTAAGAAAAGTGGTTATATTTTGTCTGTAACAATATATAAAATATCATCCACTCTGGCGCATGTTTCACTATTATATTTAGTAAATAAATACTAGAAAAAATATCTCAACTAGTTGCATGTATACATGAGATCCAACTGTCGATGGCCTGAGTCGGTATGTTCATTGTATGAAACGATGTCGTCAATAAATTAAATTTTTACAAAAAATGTTAAGAAAAGTTTGAGATGTACTGATATAATGTACATATTTTTTATAGAAAATTAAATTATCTAGTTGACATGTTTCGGCGTTTTTCTATATTTTTTTTTAAATTCTGAAATATAGGCATTGAAACTCGTAAATTAGTCATAAAAAAAATATTTTTTTTTTATAAAAAAAAGTTTGAGAAACCCTGGAACTTTTTCATTGAATTCAATTTGAGATATTGTATTTTTCTATATACATACACATTTTTAGGGTTATAGCTATTATAGTTTTCGAGATATATGCAAAAATTAAGTAAAAATTCAAAGATTACCCCTGACTGAAAGAAAATTAAAAAATTCAGAGTATAAAAGTTTTGTAGGCTTAAAGTATTAAATATTTTCTGAAATTTTAGGATCTGTGCATCAAACGAATCAAAAGTCATAAGGGACGGACGGACACACACACACACACACAGACACACACACTAAATGTTTTCCTCCGAATTCTGAGTAAATCCATATACAGAACATATATGCTGCGAAGCCTCTAAGTTGGTGTTTTTTGTCGTCAAAGTTTGAAAAACCGCTTAAAATGTAGACCTGGCCATACAAATCTCACGTATCTTGGCTTGATACTGCCGATCTGTCTCGAGAAATAATTTCTTTTCAACAAATCGACAGTTGGATAAGTACTGATTCATTTTTCACATCTTATTTCTTGAAACCTTGTAAGTATTCAAATATGCGTTTTCACTCTACTGACCTAAGAATTAAGTCCAGAGAGTTTCTAACAAGCAGTGAGTTCAATTTGAATAAGTCAATTTCAAACAATGAAAATAATTCACAAGACCTCGTATTGAAGGAATCATTGACAGTTTAACAGAAAAAAAACTAATCATTTGCGTCTAGACTGCTTTCAACGGCTTAAACATCGCATCTCCGTTCGCCTAGAGATCAAATAGTAGATTACGAATGTCCACATACCACGAAGCCTGACGATCGACCGATTAACGGACCTATATCTACGAACGAACACAAACAAAACAGCGGTAAAACTAAATAGTCCAGTATACAGCGGCGATAAACATAATAATATAAACGTACCAACACTGACTGAGCCGGCGAGCAAATAAACTCGAGAGAAAAGAACCACGATTCGTGATTTGACCCCGGTAATAGCTTTTTAATCCCGACTATAGCAGAGTGCGCGGCCCATCGGACGACGATATAGGGGTCGAGAACTGTGTGAACCAACAACATCAATGACAAAAGAGATCACCAAAATAAAATTAGGCTTTCAACAGTTTCAACATACATATTATTATTACATCTTGAATATCGGTATTGCGAACAAAACAGCACTGCAATCATATTAACTGGGATATACTTACCTACCAATATTGACAGACGATGAGATTAACGTCAATCTCCGCTAGTCGTATTGGTGCATGAATCAAAAGACAAACATAACCTATGACCTATGAATAATGTCGATGAACATATTTAATCATATTTTAAATAGTGTCATCAATAGTGGTAAGCTGGGCATTGGAAGAGGACTCAGATAAACCATTGATACAATGTGAATACCTCTAAATAAAATACATAACTGAAATCTTCTAAAGAATTGAAAGAAAGTATCTCTTTCTCTAATTTTTACTCGAATATTGGCCATATCTACATCCTCGAAAGCTTTTTTAACGTAAATTTGTAAGATTATTTTATTATGGTGTGTTTTGCATTAAATATGGGTATATATCACATCACTTTTTTTTAAGATTTTGCAATAACTTTTTAAAACTTCTTTTTTAACAGAAAAAAAAATTTACAATATAAATTTACTCTGCGGTGATATCATTGACGAATTAATAAAACGATACGAACTTTCTTTAGCAATGAGTTTGAGTCTTATAAGTATGCATTAAATTTTATAATTTTCTTTAATCGTCTCTATAGTTGTGATTATTTAAGCTTTCTTCTACAAAGTAAGAGTGATTGATCATTTCCTCACGACAAACCGTCGGTTGCGAAACTGCGACACTCACGAGCGGTGCAATGTCAAGCCGATCTTTAGTAAGATATTTTGTCATTACAATAAATAAACATTGGATGGAAGCCAGATGACAAGAGTTAGTATACTAGCTGCATACATACCTCCGCACTGCCGACAGAGATACGGACAAACAAACAAAATACATAAGAAGATAAATTCTACACACCTACTGTACGTACATCGAGATATAACAAAAAGATATACCTACTTATTTGTAATTTAGTTATGCGCAAATCCGACTATAAAATCAAAATGTTATGAGAAAGCAATCGTTCCAAGATTATCTATTTCTCCCTAGATTTTTACGATACTTTTACTTAAATTATTCGTATGTGTGTATAATAAATCCATGATAAATTATCAGTAAACTTATTAAGAAATATGGCGAGGCAACTAAAAAATTAAGTCTGTTGAAATCCTGAATTCAAGATTTACAACGAAGTTATTGGTAGCCCAGTGGTCCAGTCGCCGATTTTCATTATTCACAAGTTTGCTGTGTAAAAGTGGAAGAGGGTCAGCTCCGCGAAACGAACCTACGACCACAACTGAGAAAGCCGACTACTGAAACGATATAGGGCTACCAATTACTCCATAATTAAAAACGTCAAAAGTATATCTGTGTTTACTTTGGGTGAGTCCAGAATAATTTAAAAATAATCCAAAATGCCCGACTACAAGATCATTTTTTCCTTCTCCTGAGTCTTCATTTTGGAATATTGTTTGCAACTCCGTTACAACATTTTGATTTTTAGGTAAGTATGTAATTTTTTTAAGGTTAAGTGAAGTAATAAATAATTCAGTCAATTTAAAACAGTTCTTTATATGGTAAGGAAACTATTTAGAAGAGAGTTTAACAAGGAGATGGTGTAGAGACGGACAAAAACTCCTCAACGATCACTTTCATATTACAACACAGTAACGGGGGCCAAGTCGACGAACTTCTTAGAATTTTTCCGCATATTTCGGGTAATGTTCCGTCGGAAAAGCTAATTATTAAAGTAGCCGAGATTACACACTGCGGAGCGACAAATAATATTACTGCACTACAATGTTCCAACAAGATCTTGGCGCGGTACACTCGCTAGAAACTGAAAAGCAAACACACCGGGCAGATTTATATTTCCAGAAAGCTTATAATGACAGCGAACCGTTTGGATTCGGGAGGCGGGACTGCATATTATTTTGGTTCGGGCCAAGATTAAATTTTTCAATGGTTTTCGAAAGTACCTACTCGAGACCAGACAGAACGTTTTTTATAACGAATTTTGAAAGTTTGCTACATTCGTTCGATAGGTATTTGACTGAAAACAACACAGCCAGCGTTTTAAAGGTTAACAACAAGCTTAACCCGCAGGGCGAGTATTGCGATAGGATAAACGTCCTGTGTAACAGCCATCAGGGTGTGTTCTTTCAAGGAACTTCCGGTCTACGTCGGTTATCATTATTAATTCAAAATTAGCCTTTTACATATTTAGCGAAAAAACTTTAACAAGGAGTTTTAATTAAAATTAGCTAACATTTTAACCATTTTTTAATTAACAAAATAACAGACGTGGTTGTTGGCCAGGCGGTTCATTTGCCAATTTTCTTTCTGAGGGTCGCGGATTCTGTCCCAGGTGCAGACCATCTTCTCTCTAACACAAGTTTTGCGAAAGATGTCAAGAGTATATTTGTGTTCACTATGAGTGAGGGCTGAATTCAAATACAACGTCAGACGATTCGTCGGAGGAGGTTGGTTCGTGAGCGCTGCATAGTGTGGACGTGTTCTGTGTTGTGACATACGGTGCAATCAGCTAAGCCAAATATTCGTTTATTATTTTCATATTTAATTTCTACTAACTACTCTAAATACCTTAATTTTTTTTTCTTTTGTACTAAACCATAAATACTTAACAGTAAATCATATATTTTTCTAACAATTATCGTTCAAAATTGTTTATTTTTCTTTACGTGCGGCGGTAAATAATTATTATTGTCGTGGGTGGCGGTACGGCAGACAAGCCTACGTCGCTACCCCGCGCTGTATCTGCGTTAAATCATTTTTGTCATAACGTTATATTTCCATAACTAGGTTTATAACTTATATTACGTTTTTTTTTTCTCTCTTCTTTTTGTTTTTCTTTTTGGTTACCTATATGGTAGCTATTATTGTTTTATTTTTTTTTCTTTCTTTCGTTATTATTACTAGATATAAGAAATTACTTTAATTAACGGATTTATTTTTACAAGTTTTTATATTTATCGCTTAGATTTTTTTTTTTTCTCTTTTTTTGTCGTTTTTATGTAAACAATATTTTTTTTGGTTAAATTAAGATGAAGGGTGATCCCCCTGATAAGGGGAAAGACTCCCTGACACCACCAGCAAAAAAAGCGAGAAGTAGTTCCGACGATATGGAAATTTTGCCCGCTCCAAATAATATAACTACAGATAATAGGGACCTTAACATTATGTATCCCCCAAATGCCCCCGCTCCATACTTGGTCCTGGTGGAGAGTATCTCCCAGGATGGGAAAACTCCGCCTATTCATCCCATGAAATTTGGCCAAATTTTGGCCAAGAATAATATTGAAGGTATTACTCCAGGTGGAGTAAGAGCCGAAGGCCGTTCTAGGATAGGAATTACTTTCAAGACCCCTAAAATAGCCAACGACTTTTTAAACAATAAAATAATGGAGTCCAATGGACTCAAGGCATTCATCCCCAGATATAAACTAACAAAAATGGGTGTCGTCAGAGGCGTCCCGGTAGATATGACGGAAGAAGAAATTATAACCCTAGCCGAAGTCCCCTTAAACTATGGGAAAGTAATCAAAGCCCGTCGTTTAAATAGAAAGTACACTGATGGAGACAAAACTGAGTGGAAGGCATCAACCACAATAGTTCTTACATTTCTTGGACAAAATTTGCCAGAATACGTTTATCTTTGTTACAACTCACTTAGAGTTGAAATTTACAACTACCCAACGATTTTATGTCACAAGTGTGGCAGATTTGGCCATGTTAAGGCTAATTGTAGATCAGAACCTCGATGCACTTTGTGCACAGGTAATCACTCAAGCGAAACATGTCCCAAAGACTCGAATGAAAGAAAGTGCCTCAACTGCAGCGGTGATCATCCTGCTTTCAGTTCACACTGTCCTGAATTACACAGGCAGAAAAATATTAAAAAATACATGGCCTCTGAAAGTGTCTCGTACGCTCATGCCAGTAAAACTATCCAAAGAAACACTAAAACTTATAGCCAAGTCACTACCGCCTCTGACAAAAACCAACCAAAAGTGGCAGCTCCGCTGAAAAAATCCAGAGAAATTACCCCCAAAACCAACTATATAGATAAAAAGGCGATAGATTCCTTATTATACTTTGTAAATGGACAAGTTGGAAATTTATCCAACGGCTTTGCTTTAAACAAAGAATTGTCGGATGATATTCCGGATAAAACAACTGTTCCTAAAGACAACGAACTTAACTCTCTACTCCAAACTCTACTCCAAATTATAATTTCCTTAATGCCAAACATCAATGATAAACCGTCCAACGTTGCTAACACCACACATACCTTAAATCTTCCTACACAAAGCACAGAAAACGAAAATCAATCTCTTCCGTAAAACATATTATAATTCCCCTGATCAATTTATTAACTACTTGAAATAAAAATGGATAATAATCAAGTTAAAAACTCACAAATATCTGCTCTTCAGTGGAATGCTCGAAGCGCAGTAAGCAATAAAACCGATATTTGCTTCATGTTAACACAATTTAATTGCGATATAGCCTCAATTTGTGAGACTTGGATTAAGCCTCACTACTCATTCAATATCCCGGGGTACCAGTGTATCCGCTGTGACCGACAAGAGGGCAGAGGAGGTGGCTCTTGTTTGATAATAAAAAACTCTTTGGCATTCACACGTATCGATATTCCATACAACCCATTTGTGGAAGTGGTAGCAGTAAAGATAAATAATGTCGGCTATGTCTCAATTTATATCCCACCTAATGCAGGCTTTGACAATGGATATTGGAATACTGTAATATCGCTTCTACCTGAATCTTACATATTGATGGGCGACTTCAATGCTCATAATATTGCATGTGGATGCTCATCATCTGATAGAGCTGGAAAGAAATTACAATCCTTCATAGATGATCACAACCTCTTTATATTGAATGATGGTTCGCCTACAAGGTTAGCCCCACCTGGACAAAATTCTAATGCTTTAGATATTTCACTATGTACTAGCGATTTAGCATGTATGATTGACTGGAGCGTATCTCAAGATGCATATTCCAGCGATCATTATCCCATATTTCTTACTATTCACATAAAACTCCCTCCACAATATTCTGCCAATTGCGGAAAGAGATATAATATCCATAAAGCTGATTGGGAAAAATTCAAATCAACTATTGAAACTATGTTATCCAGTGACTACACTGATATATGTAAAGGCGATATTCAACAAAATTATGATGAAATTACCAACATTTTGTACCTTGCAGCTGATGCAAGCATTCCCCTTAAAAAATCTTCTAAAAAACCAAAAAAATCTCGTCCTTGGTGGGATTCAGAGTGTGATGAGGCAATAAAGAAGCGTGGTGAAGCAATGCGGGCATACAGGAAATATAGAACGGATGAAAACTTTCTAAACGCGAAAAAATTCCAAGCCAAAGCCAAAAAACTTTTGAGAAAGAAAAAGCGTGAAGGTTGGCAAAAGTTCTGTTCTTCATTATCCCCAAATTCGCACCCTTCATACGTATGGCGAATGATTCGATGTTTCAAGGGTTCTATGACTGCTTCGCGTAGTCGGGCTCCGACCGAGCTCTGGCTTTCGGAATTCTCGAGAATGATCGCTCCTCCTTACGTCCCTAATGAACCCCAATTGCTTCAAGAGACGGTCCGTCCATACGTGCCTATCTCTTGCGGCTTGGGCTCCTCCTTTTCAATTGACGAACTTAAGATATGTCTGCACAAGGTCAAGAATTCGGCTCCTGGTTTGGATAGGATCCCTTATCTGTTTCTCAAAAAATCTCCTGATGCTCTTTTACTATATTTGGTACAGCTGTTTAACCAGATCTTGGGGGAGGGTGTAACTCCCCTTGAGTGGAGTGAACAGTTGATCATACCAATTCCTAAGCCCGGTAGAGATCCTTCTTGTGGTTCATCTTATAGACCAATAGCATTGTCCTCCTGCATATCAAAAATATTTGAACATCTTATCAAAAATAGATTGGAATGGTTTCTTGAACATTACCAGCTGCTCCCAAATTCTCAGTTTGGTTTTAGAAAGTCTTTATGTTGTATAGATAACCTATCTATATTAGTAACTGATGTATTAACCTCATACTCAAATAAGGAATTTACTATTGCAGCCTTTTTGGACATAACAGCTGCATATGATAATGTGGATATTCATACTCTTTACCTTAAACTTCTTAAATTATCTGTGCCAACCGTAATAGCCAAACTTATTTATCACCTTTTTGCTAAAAGGACAGTTGTAATAATGGACGGTCATGAAGAGAATAAACGAAACATATGGAGGGGTCTTCCCCAGGGCTCGGTCTTGAGTCCGATCTTGTTTAATGTCTATTGCTCTGATCTAGATAGAAAAATCAACAAAACTTGTAAAATAATTCAATTCGCTGACGACTTAGCTATATATACTTCACACAAAAACATTGAAATAGCAGAAAAGCAGTTATCAGAATCCCTTGATGCATTGAACAAATGGCTTGGGACTAACCATTTGGAGTTGTCTCCTTCCAAATCAAACATAATGGTCTTCTCCAGAAAACACATCAACCCAACAGTTTCTGTCTTCTTAGAGGGCACTCCCATTCCTCAAACCAATGAAATCAAATTCCTGGGAGCTTTAATAGACCGTAAACTATCATGGCACTCTCACATCAACTATACAATCAGCAAATGCGAGAAGAGTATAAACATGCTGCGCGCAATATCATCAGTGGCTTGGGGTTCACATCCCTCTACGATGACAAATATATATAATGCTATGGTAAGAAGCCACTTAGATTATGCGAGTTTTCTCATTGACCCGCTTCCCCAATACTTGGAAGAAAAGTTGGAGCGTATACAGTCAAAGTGCTTAAGATTGATCTTAGGTGCTTTTCCCTCCACTCCGATAAACTCACTACAGGTGGAAAGCGGAGAGATGCCCCTGTCGATAAGAAGACTCTATCTCGCTAAAAGATTTATTCTTAAACGTATTTCCTATTTCGACCACCCGTTATTCCGTAATATAATTAATCTAAATAACATCTGCAAAAACAATGCATTTTGGGCTCGAAAGGCAGCGCCTATGTTGTGTAGGGGATTTTCTTTTGTTTTGTCTAATTTTAAGGATATCAGATATCCGTATCCTTGTCCAACATACAGCGTACCTCTAGAAGCCCTCCAGTCCCAACCGAACATTATTGAAAACATTGGATTTGATAAAAATAACAAAGTCTCTGAGACGCAGATCAACCAGGAGTTCAATGCACTAATCGATCAGAAATGGCCATCACATATTAAGATATTTACCGATGGTTCAAAACTTCACAAGAACGGCAACAGTGGTTCCGCCGTTTTCATCCCGGAACTAAAATTGCAAAAATTGTTTATGCTTCCTCCAGAGGCATCAGTCTATACGGCTGAATGCTTCGCCATAAGGGAAGCACTACAGATTATTTTGAAACTTCACACCCCAAATAAATATTTAATACTTTCTGATTCTCTTTCCTTAGTAAAAACGCTTTCTTCTCCCACCTCGTGGTTTGGCCGAAATACTCTGATTTTAGAAATTAAAAAACTACTATTTGAACTTAAAAGAAATGATAAACATGTTTTAATAACATGGATTCCTTCACACTGCGGAATAAGGGGCAACGAGAAGGTCGATGGGTTGGCAAAGTTAGCCACCTCTTCGGGCCAGACCCCGTCCAAATTTGTTCTCCCTGAAAGTGATACTCTGCGTATATTGAATGATGATGCCATAAGCCAATGGACTAATAAATGGAAACAAATATCTTTAAACAAAGGCTCGTATTATGAGAGTATTCAAGGCAAAATTCGTGCCGATCCATGGTACAAAAGAAAAAACATGAGCAGATCACTAATCTCCACAATATGCAGAATGAGGTTTGGACATCACAGGCTGGACGCCCACTTGTTCAAGTTGGGACTCGTCGATTCTCCAATTTGTGAGTGCGGCTTCGATGATGAAACGCTGAACCACGTCCTTTTCGGTTGCCCCTTGAGAGATAGATTCCAGCTCTACCACAGAATCCCAGACGTTGAGTACCCACTGAGTGTGGAGTATTTATTGAGTCTGGGATCTGTGGATATATATCGATTGTTGTATAGGTTTATTGAGAAGAACATTGTGATTATCTAGTAAACAAAATTGACCCCTGATTGTTTTGACTTGCATATTTTGTTTACTTTTTGTTATATGAATGAATAAACAACACATTTTTTATAAATCAATGATTCGTCAGTGGCATGATATCATCCAAGCATGGATGCAATGCCATAAACAAAAAAAAAAAAAAAAAAAAACGATTCGTCGGAATTAAGGACTGTGAATTAACAGTTCCAGGCAGCGCAAAATATGGAAGCCTTAAGTGGGCTGTGATATCCGATCATCAATATCTAAAAGGTTTCTAGTGCCAGGAAGAAACCCACATAATTGAAAATATCTACATGAATGATATAATATGATGGGGAAACAAAATATTTATTATAAAACAAATTTTATTTAGTATCATCAATATCTAAAAGGTTTCTAGTGCCAGGAAGAAACCCACATAATTGAAAATATCTACATGAATGATATAATATGATGGGGAAACAAAATATTTATTATAAAACAAATTTTATTTAGTACCTTCAAGCTCTCTAAACAGTTTTAAAAAAATGTATATCTAGTTTCGCAGAGTCTTGAAACACTGCGCTGTAATTCCTCCACTGTCGTACTGATCATCGCTAGGTCGTCCGCGTACTCCAGATAGCACAGTTCGCCCATTAGACCATCTCTCTGTGTTATCGGTATACCTCTTGCTTCTTGCATGGACTTTCTCAACAGGAAGTCCATGACTATTATGAATATGAAAGGAGCTAGTACGCAGCCCTGTCTGTGTTAAGGATGCCGAATGACAGTTGGCCGAGGAGAGTGCTGTTCTTGCTCCCATCAGAGTCCCGGAGACGAGGAAGACCCTCTCATACTGTGTTCCGCTCCTTCGAAGCAGAGCTGAGGAATCTGGACATGGTGTGGGAGGAGGTCATTAACGTTGCGCAAGATCGAGCGCAATGGAGTGGATTGGATTGGATATCTAGTTTCAGACTGCTAGAAGTAAAATATTTCTACGTTAGTCCGGCTATCCAAAACCTATCAAGAAATACAGCTATATTATTTTCTCATATCTTACCACGTGTAGAGTTCGCAAGTAATCTTACACATATCATCAACACGCTAAGTGCTAAGTGGGAAGTGACATCACAAATTACCGCTATTAAGAATTTTAACATACCATTAAAAGATATTTCTACATGTATTTTTACATCACACATAATATCAGTATCAAACAATTTTGTGCAACGGATTCCTTAAATAAAGAAGATAGAAGGGTGTAAAATATGTTACGATGACTTTATTTTCTGAAAAGACAAGAAGTGATCACCTACCAGCTATTCACTAATTAATAAACACTCTTCTCAAATACATAATTACGAGAGATACTATCAAGTGACCGCGGTAGATCCGCTCACCTGTATTTACTCTGCGGACAACCATAATATAGTAGGTAGTTAAGGCTGAAATTTACCGGATAAGAACAGTTCTTTCTGCAATAACAAAAGGTCCCGACTCTATACTGGTGATATAAAAAACGTAAAATCAAAATAAACAATATTGAATTATTCTAAATTTTCTTTAGAACCGTTCGTTCACATTGCAGTAAGTCCGTAAAAAACTATAAAAAAAACAAAATGTCCTTATAATATCTATGATTCAAAATTTCGATCCAATTTAATCCAAAACTCCCTTTTTGACCCCATTTAGGGACATAAGGAAAGAACAAGACCCCTCCACCGCGAATGATATTGCGCGGCTTCAATAAATTCCTCCCACGTCATGTCTTAATCGCTCAGCTCTGCTTCGAAGGAACAGAATATCAATAACAGATGGAAAATGGCCACGTCTTTTTGATGCAATGCAGCACGTACTTATTAAAGAAAATTTCTTTCAGGCTTTAGCCTAACATTTTTGAGGCAAGAAGCTACCTATGTTTTGTCGTCTATTTCCTATCTGCAATCAGCTGCAAAACTAACATACTTAGCTATTTAGAATACCAAAATAATATTTGCGAAACCGTTATAAGAATAAAAATAAATGTTTGGTTGTACAGTCACCCATTAATTATCCACAAAAAACATCTTCTAAATAATTAAAAATGAGCATAACTATAGATACGTTAAACACATAACAAATAAAATGTTTTATTTTGATAACAATACGTCACTCAATTCACAGCGATTGTTCTAACAAAACACATCGCAAATCTTGATTGTTTATTCATAAACAGTCCGTACGCCCACAATGGAACTTTAAAAAGTACATAGGTACCAGCACAGGGGTCGAACCCCGGTATCTCGCTCACCACCGACCGCCAACTATCACGATGCAGCTCCCCTATTTTAAATTATTTAATAACTCTTCAACGAACCAGGCGGAGATGTGCTAAATATGTTAATTTATATTCTTAAATCTCTACAGCAGGATAAACAATAGCACCGAGGACGGAGGCGAAGTTTACGGAATAGAAAGTTTACCGAATAGAGGAGATTTACCGACTTCATACAAAAAATAATTAAAACAATACAAAAATCCGGAGAGTTTGCGTTTCGCGGTGTTTATTAAAACTGTATAATTTAAACTACATATATAAAGGTACATAATGGTTTTAAATATATTCAGTGAAGAAATATAATTACTTATGTATAAGATATTATCAAAATATACACAAGTTATCTAAGATTTACAGGGAGACATTTGAAACATAATCCAAATTTTTCTACTAGGAAGCTCAATAAGCGATTGGTTTTGAGGGTAAACGTATTAAAGGTAAATTTTAAAATAAACGGCATCGGCATCTTAATGGCTATAAATCACATTAGGTTGGCTGGAAGAGAGGTCTCAAGTTAAGTTTGGCATTGCAATAGTTCAAATTTCTTTCATCATATTGTATAAATCAGATAAAAAAAATCTTTTTTTAGTATTGACATTCGTAATATGACAGAAAGTGGCAAACTGTAGATACTTGTCAGTTATATACAATACTTACGATTCTTAATTATTCCGCCACATACTCACCCCGTTAGCACACCTCCGCTGCGGATTAGCCGAAGCGACGACGGTCACATCTGTCAGTTTCTGCGCGCCATGTTGAGAGTGAGATAGCATGCTCAAACACGTACTGTTTTCTATACATTCATCTCTCTCTTGCGGTGTTTCGCCATAGATTACTTCAAATTGTATTCACACCTCCGCCTGATATTTCGCGGATCCGTGTGTTTCGCATTCCGCCCGCTTTTGAAGTTGTCAAAATCGACAGAATTTTGGAGCGAAATTGAAGCGAACGTCATGTTTTCCATAGAAATCAAAGATGGAAACGTTTATTGCGTTTTGTTATGGGATGGTTTGCAGAAGTTGGATGTGCATATTTTCTAAATTGTAAGTAAAAACGTTGTTGATGTTGTAATATTTAAAAATATAATATGAAATGTGAAATAATATTGTGGTTTTAATTATTTATATTTCCCAACAAAACATAACCATAGAATACTTACTTATGTGTATTTTTCTCTTTCGCTACTCGTTTACCCGCTAGTGTACTAACACTACCTGCGATTTCGCTTTCTGCAGTTTCGTGTTCCGTGATTCGCGGCGGAGGTGTGCTAACAGCCTAAATCTGGGTTCTAGTCAACACATGGTACGAGGCCTGCCTTTTATATATTTCGGGATTTGCAATAACTGAGCATAAATAATTTGCGACAAATATTGCTTTAATAGATATGTATGTCTCAAAATCGTTTCTGGTATGATCAATGTAGTTAGTTAGTTTTACATTCGATTGATCCAACCTTCACGAAATTCATTCTCAAAAATGCCACGTCTACGATTGACGTCCTCAATCTATTGATAAACAGTAGTAGTTGTCCTGAATAGATCTTCATCTTCAAATGTTTATAGATTCGTTTTTATCGGCTTAGTCCACGTCAATAGTTGTAAAAAATTGCACTAAAATGCTCCTGATTTTCTTCAAAATTTTAGCGTTAAGAGTTTTATGATTTGTAATGTAATAACGTCAATAGACCAATTTCGCTAAAACTTTATGCGTTAACCTGACCTCAAAAATCTCAAACATTACAATAAAAACGTTAGTTGCACGATGGCAGCATATCAAGTTAAGAGAATCTCGAAATATACCTAAAAGGCAACCCTCGTACTTACATTAAAATAAAATTACAATACGAACGAATCAATATGAGTTCATAACTTCAAAAATATACACATAATTATCACCCAGTAAAGGAAAAATATGCAGTGAAACCTGTTATATTTTAGATTTTGGACTTATCATTCATGGTTATGCATAAAGGGCCAAATTATACCTACTCCTTCAAGAAAAAAAAAGAGTCGGCAAAACCTTTAATATAAGAGGTAACAATAACTTCAAAATCATCATAACATTTTAATATGATTCGAATGAGAAATATATAAAGTAATTGAGTGCGATACGATACAGAGTCATTGTGTGCACAAAAACACAAGTGCGATATCACGGTGGTGGAATCGAGAACAAAAATAAAAAAAATCAGAATCAAAATATCATAAAACTCGTTTCAATTGTGCAGTCTACTGTGCCCCGCATAACAATCACAAAAATAATATTTAAATTCAAACGAAATTAATATTTAATGCGACGAACAACAAACAATACGGTGTGTAATAAAAGTTACTAGGCGTTATTGCACCTCTGTGTCACAGATGAATTCAATATTTCATCGTAAAGATTACAATATTTAAGGGTTCGTTTTTTTTTTCATTGTGAAGTTCTTAATAAATAAAGGCTTTTACAAATTTCATATCTAGAGAAGACAATAGTAATTTACAGATTTTTTTTCTAAAGAGAAATCCGTCATGGACATCTTAAAGGTAGTGCCTCCTACCTCTCCTAAAACCCCTCAAATTCTCCGTTAACAGCCAGCTTCCTACCTTTCGGTCAACCCTAAATATACAGATTGGTTGAATATCAAATCCTCAAGACTTAAAAACTTAAACATTGGGTTAATAAATGCACAGTAAGTTGAGATGAAATGGGCATTTTGGAAGAATGGACGCAAGCAGGATTACAAAAGGAATATTTAAGGCTAAAAAGACGGCGTAATAAGTAGTAAGAAGGGGTGATCCATGGAGAATGACATGGATGCAAGAGATCGATTACTGTCTCAAAGAGAGCCAGATCAGAAGTGGTTGGTAGCATAGAGGTTCGGAAGCCGACTTTCGTACCGTATCCCAGGTACCGACAGACACAAAAGTAGTTTGTTCGATAAATCGACACCTCTGTTGCAGGATTCCTCATCCTACAATACTTTATTTGAAAATTTGGAATGATTTTGAATGGTTTTTACTCTACTTCTAGTGCCATTTTTTAACAATAAAACATAACATCAGCAGTTCGTTTTAATTCAATGTTAAAAAAAAAAATTCGAATGGATAAATTATATTGAAATTATAATCAAAAGCCTGAATACTAGTATAAATGGTTTTACAAAAATATTAAGAAAACAAATGTTAAAATAACGAATATTTCCTATTCCTTGTCTGTTTCGTTCGGAGCAGATAGTACACTACACATTAGTAATGTGACAGACAAAAGAACACGACACACGCTTTATGAAGCGAGATTCGGTTTTTTATTTTGTCATGCGGCAAAACGACGTCGGCTAATAATAATATAAATTCCATTGTAGCCGCGAATATGATATTTTTATTAATAATGTCACCCGACATCGCGTATGACGTGGCGGTACATTGACACAGTGGCTATCTAGGTGTGTACACTATTATAGCAACTTTATGTTATATTTCTACAAAGTATCCCAACATGCACAGCTGTGATTTAGTATCTCTTAAGATATTACGTACATTCATCTCGACATACATACATACATACAAATACCTCATGGTTGAGCAGCGTATGTACAGACACTCCAAATAATAATATTATAAGGTTGCGACAAATGGAAAACATAGTTCTGTAAGCTTGCAACATTAGAGTCCATCTTTCAATTAGAAAGCCCTGCACATATATTATTTTTTATTTTTTTTATTTTTTATTATTAATAAATATACATTTAAATACAATAATCAATTAAACAACACAACACAAGATACAGTATTCCTCCATAAGCAACTTAATGCTTGAGCGGAGGTATTTTTTTTTTTTACATAACAATAGGTACTAATCAAAAACAAATCAAAACTTTCCTCCACACACATACATATATTAACACCTTCCTCTCTCAGGCACACACACATACTAAACATAGCAGCGGCTGCTATGTTTAGGACAGAACGGAGAGAAGCGTTGGAAGAGTAACATTGCTGCCAATCAACGTGGGATTGAATCAAAGAGAAGATGTGAAAATTAAACGCAATCAAGAGTGTTAAAAAGCACTTATCCTTTGTCACATTGCAGTATTACTAAGTATTGAGAACCAATTTGGTAGGATAAACCACAAATTAAAAAAAAAAACACTACACATGTTTCTTACAAAGAAAGAATTGCTCACAGTTCTAAAGGAATCACCAGGCAACTGACTAACGTAAAACATTCGTCTATGAAATTACAGTAAAAGGTTTTGCATCAAGTGACCCTAAAGTAGGCTAAGACAAGAATGCAAGTTCAACAAACTAAGTAATATTGAAACAAAACGCCCCCGACAATTCACAGTGGGTGGGTGGCTAAATAAGCGCAATAATTATTTCGGGATCGGTTAATAAAAATAAAGCGCCACACCGCGAGCGACTCGACTAATATAATCGTGTAACAGACATTATTTCACTAGTATTATTATTATTATTATTCATAAGCGCTAATTAACGAACAAACAATAATGAGATCACCTGAAAGTGTAATAACAAACTATGTTGCTCTGGGGTTTGTATGGGAACACAGAAACGAGGCGAAAAACAATGCAAACGGCAGTGAATCTACATACATTCATTGCGGGTACAGGCGGCCTTCGATTACTCTGAGCTTACTGAATGACTTATGAACATGCTATACCAAGAGAGAAATTTTTAGAAAAAAGGCTTCGTTAAAGGATGATTACTATATAATGAATTACCCATCTGAGAAATTAAACTTTATTAAATAAACAAATACACAAGCAAACAGAAAGATACAATAAGAAACTTATTTACACAATATATATTACACAGAAACAGTGCAACAAATGAGCGGTACCCGTTAAGTCATTTAAATTTAGTAAAAAGATTTAATGTCTAATGTAATTTCGGAATTTAGACTGTTGGGCTACTGTTATGTCGAATAAGAAGATACGGTTCTTATTCGTCAACCTTACAGTATTCTAAATACATCTTTTTATGCGTTCAGGCACATTAATCATTTGTACAAATTGTACCAAGATATCAGAGTCGCCGAATCGTAAAGATTAACCGGCTCCGCTGGCTGAGTGGCGCGTCGAGGGTGCACTTCGAGAGAACGAAGCTGAAGTAGATGGACGGAGCTGCGAGGGACCTTTGTGCTGAAGACTGAAGATGCCTAGCGAAGGATGGCAGCGGTAAGGGTGAGATGGAGAAATCTTCTGAAGAAAGCCGAGATTCCCACAGGGTTGTAGACCCGTGGATTTATGTATGTTTTCTAGCCAACCGGTCCCGTCAAATCTACTCATAACCATTGAATAAGCTGAGTAGGAAGGTCGTGAAATTGAACTAATGTTTTCCTAAAATCGAGGACCGCCTGTGTATTGACACATACCCACCTCGGTTTGTCCGGGGCACCCACTGTGTAGCTGACTGCGTCAATAACGAAACAAGGGAACATCGCGAGGTGAGTGACTAATATAACAACAATTATGAAAAAAAAAACATACACACAGAAACAAAAGCTCTCGATGGTCGGTCGTTCGAATTCTCCTCGCAGCGGGGTGCGCGTTTTATTTTTTATAATTTTTAGTCGAAAAAAATATTTCCACTAATTGGATAATGGAAGAGGTGAGCCGTTAAGCCAGCGCCGCAGCGTGATGTGTGTGCACTCGAGCAGCTATTACTCGTCGTTGCTGTTGTTGTTCCAGTGGTTCCGTATATTGTGTATATTCCCGCGGTCGGTCAAAAGAATGCGGTCCAATTATAAGGAACGGAACAACTGTCATATCAGTTTCTAATTAAGCAATATAATGTCTCGCGTTTCGTTCATATTCAAATCCTTCGCTGTGTTTCAAAGAAAATGAACACAGTAGGTATAGCAGAAAAGCGCACCTTCAATGTTTTTACGATTTACCTAACAGCCATTTGCTTTTTTTTTCTACATACAACATCAACATCTTCCCTTTGAACCCCGCTCAGGGGCATAGGGAGGCAACAAGAGCTGTCCATTGCACTCGATCTTGCGCAATGCTTACAACCTCAAAAACCATGTCCAACTCTCTCAGCTCTGCCTCGAATGAACGGAGCGTGGTATGAGAGGGTCTTCCACGTCTTCGAGACCCTGATGGGAGAAAGAATAGCGCTCTCCTCAGCCCACTGCCATTCGAAATCCTTAACACATCCATTTCCTCTCCATAATGGTGGAAGTTTTTCTATACATATACATAATTCTAAATATGAGCGATAGTAAAAAGGACGGTCTGAAAGTACCCTATAGAAATGATGTGACATTTCAAAAACAGTACAATAAGAAGAGTACTCAACGCCATTTGTAACATAATAAACATTAGAAGCATTTTATCTAAGTACATAATAACATGATCCAATATCACATTACATTTGTCATAGGTCAGAAAACTTACACTCCAAATCAACTAGAGAAATAAATAAATTACATATCAAACGGGTCCGATTCATCTGAAATAGTATGTCAAACTTACGGAAGAAATTCCAAATGAAATATGTAGGTACCTATACTTAGAAAACCGGGAAACGAACACTGGGCCTCTTGTTCAGAAGTAAACAACAACTAGAAAATAGCGAGGTCGGTGAGCAAGTATAACCAAAATAAATGAAAAACTTTTGTTTTACATTGCAAAAACCGCACCGTGGCCGGACAGAGAGAAATCTTTCGAAATCTCGCTCGAAAACCTGGTACTTACAGTATTCCCCCGGGGCTTTGACGGGTAATGTATGGAAAACCGGCGTATAGGGGGGCGACTTGTTGAAAATTAAAAATTTACCAGCGTCGAGATGTAGGGACGAAAAACGAATATCCGGATTTAAAATATTTCCCAAACTCCGCACGTGCGCCAGGGGTCACTCAGAGAGCCCTCGCAGCAAAGGGTTTGGGGCCGGGTATCGATTCCGAAAATGCGCCACCTGCCGAAGCATTATTCATACGGACTGGTACCACAACAACATACCCTCGTTACACACCATATACGAGTCATGTATACATTTGAAGTCATTGAAAAGACGGTCTACACATAAAAAGAATGAATTGCAATGTGAAAAAAGTGTGTAGAACTGTAGATGATTGATTCACTTTAATTATTGTTAATTTATGTTCAAATAAGTATAATTATGCGTATATGAACTTCTACACATGGCTCGAATTTTCAGTGCATCGACGATACGTACCTGGTTGCTTCACGTAGGAATGTTTCGGATTTCGGATGTTCGAAAATATTTTAACACGATGATGAACAACGTTCCAGTTTTGGAATTTATCCTAAATATGCACATATTTGAATGGAATATTTTATTAAAAACACAACACCTATCTATGTATTATTATTTTGCAGTGGTTATATTGAATTTTCTAACCGATGGATGACTAAACTATTTACGATCAATCAAAACCAGCAGAAGCGTAAAACGACCAAAAATCAATAAAATATTTGAAAATAAATTCCGGTTCTAAAATTCTAGTATTTGTTCGGCATGGCACCGTATGCTAAACACACTTTTAATTACAGGTTTTAAATGCAAATATTACGCTTTATTTGTTCGACATAAATATCACAAACATTTTTTTTAATATAATTCCATACAAAAAGATGTAGTAACAATTTAGTCATGAAACTAATCACATTGTTTGTCATATCATAATAATTATTACTGTAAGGTAGGTGACTTACATAACGCCATACGTCTAAAAATGCTCACAAGCAAATTACAAATACTTAAAGCTCTGCATTTGTTCGGATTGCACTAAAACACTCACTTTAAAGTGGAAAGCTTTTAGCGTACCAGAAAAGAAAGTGATCGGCATTGGGGTTAGAATCCATTATCACCAGAACACTAGTCAAAGGCTTTGCACGTTGTCTACCGTATTCTCGAGATAATTTCCCTGTCACGGCAGAGTATTTCATTCTATCTGAAGTTTGGGCCCTGTCAAAAAAAAGGGGGCACTCCACTCTTGCCTTGTTAAATATCTACGACATAAATTCCATTGGTTTTGCTGATATCTTGTTTAGAAATTTCTGAATTAATCAGCATAAAAGATATATACAGGTATAGAATATGCAATATTGAGGAGCTGAGAAACAGGTAGAGCCATCATCCTCGGACACAATACACCACACATACTGCGGCTAATTAATTAGGTCGCAGACAGATAGACAATGGGTCTGTTCTCCTCTCCTCTGGAATGGCAGCCAGCGCGGGAACAACAATGAGCAGTCAGCCAGACGACGGTGGTCCGCAGAAGCGGTCGTGTTGGGAGCATTCGTGGAATACCACCCCGTCGGCCGGGAGTGAAGGCATGCAGATTATCCGGCGATTGAAGACAAGTGAAACACATAAATCAAACAAACGAAAGGGGATCTGATTGTGCAGTGTACACACAGAGGTATTGCACACAAACAAGTCCGAAACAATACGTGTGTGCATACAATTATATTACGGAGAGACAATAGAGGGTTGTGCGGTTCTATTGTTCATTTTCAAGTTTTATTAATTCACTTGACGATTCATCTCACTTAGGGGATTCAAAAGCACAACACTAAAATACACATTTAAGTGACAAAAAATAAATTAACGCAGGTATTTTTTTTTCAAATTGATTGTATAAATTGCAGGCGCTGTAGAACCAATTAGTTATTAAATTCAGGAATACAAACTGCTTAGTTCTCGGTTCTCGTATGCCCGATCTTTATAAACTTCCGTTCGTCAAATTTCTCTAACATTTTACTGAAGGAACATACAATCATGTCAGTTAGCCATTCGTGAACCGACATTTTGTTTTCTGTTTTCGTAGCAATTTTAGCTTATTAGAAAGTTCTTGTTCTAGTGATATGGAGTTTTTATTTTATTTAGCGTCTCTTTTCCTTCATTTAGGTACCTATTATTCAAGTAATTAATAACGGACAAGATGTCGACGGTGCACTATCGAATATTAAAGAAACTTAAGTGAAAACGTAATATATAAAATAGCTCTGACCAATTTTTAGAGCTTAAACTCAATGTGTGCTGTCCAAATACATAGTTGCCATTTGGAACCATAGTAACAAAACAGTTAAATAATATTTTTAAGCAAATATTGAACGCCATATCAAGTAGACGCGCGATATGGTTGAGCACCTACGTTCGCGATGGTCTGCTTATAAAACTGTCTATACATTCGATCGCTGATATTTTAAGCTTTGTGGTCGCGATCATTGAATAGCAAAATATACCATCGCATAAGAAAAGATAATGAAAATAATAATGCCGAAGATTTCAGACTCGCATCATTTCTAAGAGAAACAGACATACAGTACTGAAACTGCTCGAAGAATCCTAAGAGTTGAATCTTACTTTATCCTTTACTGAACAGGATCAATACAATAAGACGTGCGATTTACTTTTATTTCACAATATTTTTAAGAGATACAAGTTCCATGAATAAAATACATCCCGGTTATAATCAAAAGTATGTATAGCATTATGTTAAGCTTTTACATCCGTTCCTACGTAGATAAATTATAAATTATGTAGAAATTAAATCCCTCAATTTTCCCATGAGATAGCTCGCCATATATAATCCCCAGTCAACGTCTAGTTGTATTGATGTATAAACCTACATACGTGGCTACTTTCCACAAAGCATACAAGTGCATGCAGTGCCCACTGCCCGGTCCACACATTGCCTGCTGCGGTACGAGAGATGAATGCGTTATTAGCTCCGTAAGCCACTACAAACGTAGGCCCTGCAGGTCTATCAGCTTTGCTAGACAAAAACATTATTTCCAAAATGTACGCAATGTTTCGTCATATCTACATAGCATAATAATACACGCACATATAGGTGTTTTATATAAATGGAAGCCTATTTCCCTTGGTCCCTGCATCTCGCGAGGACGGCTGAACCAATTTCACTAATTCTTTTTTTGTTGTCTTTGCTATTGGGCATTAACGTATTTCAACGAAGTGTCAGCTATTCCATAAAACATACCTCGTGTTCTGGAATGGGGGCCTACCTAAACGGAACATTCTACCAATTAGTTCTCCTTGTTCCATGTATGTATCAAGGTTAGAATACATTGTTAAAGACCAACTTGTAACATATATTGAAAAAAATAAAATATTGGTACAGCAGCAATCTGGTTTCAGAAATAATTACTCATGCGAAACAGCACTAAATTGGATTATTAATAGATGGAAAAATGGAATCGATGAGAAAAAAATTGTAATATCCGTGTTCCTCGACTTTAAAAGGGCATTTGAAACCATAGACAGAAATAGACTGATAATAAAACTGGAAAACATTGGAATAAAAGGAATTGCAAAGGAATGGTTTGTAGATTACCTTACAAACAGAAAACAAGTAACAAAATTTGAAGGAAATTTTTCGACGGAGGAAACAGTAATAAGAGGAGTACCTCAAGGATCTGTTCTGGGACCACTCTTATTTATAATATACATAAATGACATTGTGAAGTGTGTTACAAACTGTGAAATAAAATTATTTGCTGATGATACCCTAATATATGTTATATGTGATGAGTTACAAAATGGACTTTTAAATATACAGAATGAACTCAATGAAATATCTAATTGGTTGTGTGTAAATAAATTGAAGTTAAATGTCAAAAAAACTAAGTGCATGATAATAGGCAAAACATCTTCTAACACAAAGTATGAACTAAAAATAGACGGAGATAATATTGACCTAGTCGACAATATCAAATATTTAGGAGTAACGGTTGACAATAAATTGAACTTTAAAGCCAATTTTGAGAATATCATTAAAAAAATTAGTAAAAAAATAGGTTTCCTAAATAGGGTAAAGAAAGGAATGGACGTGAGGTGCAGAAGAATGGTTTATAACTCTATAGTATTACCGCATTTTAATTACTGCGCTTCAATTCTCTTCTTATCGAACCAAACAGATTTCAATAAATTGCAAAAATTGCAAAACAGAGGAATGAGAACAATATTAGGATTTGGAAGATATCATCGAGTAAAACTTATGTTAGATAAATTACAATTCTTGAGTGCCAAAAAATTAATTTACTTTCAGACAATGACTTTTATATATAAAATGAAACAGGGAATGCTGCCTAATTACATGTGTGATAGTATTAAATATAATCAGGATATTCATGGCTATCCAACGAGAAATCGAGACCAATTCCGCCTTCAAAGATATAGACTTGCAGCAACTGAAAAAGGGATTTATTATAATGGGCTTAAGTTTTTTAACAAATTACCCAAGGAAGTTAGTGGGGCAAAATCATTAGCGATTTTTCGAAGGAAATGTTATGAACATATAAAGACCATGGATAGTTTTTGACAAAAAAAAAACAATATTTAAGTATTATGTTAGAGTAGGTATATAATAGATTGAGTTGGGGAGATAGTTTGAAGATATCATAAATGATTGCTTACATCAAATAATGTACCTATATGATTAGATGGTTGAAATTTTCTAACAACCTTTTCAAGTGAAAGTGAATTTTTTCTTGTAAGTTACTGTTGGATTTTATCAATAGATTTTCTGTTAGATATGCTACCTACCTAAGCAGAACCGAACCTTTTCTATTGGTCTTTTGATATCAATTATTGTTTTTTCGCATTATTATTAAAGTATATTATTTAATAGAATATAAGAGTTTGTATATAATTGTAAGGTTATTATAAGTTGTAAAATTTATTGTATTTTTACGACTTAATAAAATAAATAAATAAAAAAATAAAAAAAAGGTTAGTGTTGGATTAAGGTTTTTATATTTTTACCATTTTTTCGTCCAACCATTAGATAGTCGATAGATTTCGTCCAACCATTAGAAGAGGATAACCATTTGACGGAAAACCTATCAAACTTAAATGAAGGAGGTAAGAAAAAAATAGTTTTAGAAAGAGATCACCCAAAACGGTAAGCTTTTAAAGCAAGCAAGCGTTCACAGCAAGCTACAGGGTAAAAAAATTGAAGTGGTTGGCATAACCGTATATATAGCCGTAGAAAACTTGAATAAATAAATAACAGTGGTATCAGTCGACAGCGTAGGTACTGAACGAAGGCCGAACATTTCCACTTTCACACACAACTTTGCTTTATGTGATAAATTTCGAACGTGCATTTGTTTTCACTTTGGGTGAGCCCAAATTCGGTAATTAATTTATCAGTATACAAATTTGCATACAATATTAAGGCAGGACAAAATATATCTAGAATGAAACATACAAATTATAAAATTTAATAAGTATGGGGAAAATATTTCGCGTCAGGTTCTTAGTGTGTTTCGCGAAAAACCATGTTATGGACGAGCATACCAATTATGATACAGGATTTGTACTATTAAACACCAACCAATAATACAAAGTAGGAGTTGAAACTAATCCTGAGTGTTTCGATGTAACCTGTTCAACGTATTTGCAATAGATAGGTATACAAAGAGCAATAAAATACTAGAAAATACTATTTTTAATCATTCTAATATAATCACCGAACTACAAAACACACTGCGAGTGGGGGTATGAAAGTGTACAACGGTTACAATGATACAAAGAAGTGAACGTTCTGAGAACACAATTGAATTACATCACCTGCCCACAATAACACATAAGTATAAGAGGACAGTTTCTTTCACAGTGTGATTCTCTTCTTACACAATGTCCCCGGAGCAAAGATTATCAATAACAATAAAAAATGAAGACGCAACTCTAATCGGACATCTCGCAGGTCTAGGGCTGGGTCTCGACGGGGTCTGTTCTACGAAAGGAGATCCAGACGCGGCCGCTTAATAGATTACCTTCAATGGGGCCTACACGGCCCAACCTTACGTGTGAGTATCCATCACACGTCCTATGCACATCGTGGGATATCTCAACAACTATAAAAATATATTAGATGATGTTTGTTTCAACCAATAAAAATAATGTTAAAACAGAGTATGTAAATACATTCACTGACGTTAAATTTTCGTTTTCCGTATGAACTTAACTATTAGTAAGAAAAATCCAAAGATGCATGTCCAAAAACGATATAAATTATTTTGTTCAATTAAATTTAGCAACTCAGGGCGAAAAATTATCAGGAATCGCGAAAACCCTTCTTTTAAAAAATCTGTTGTAGGTACGGCATTAGGAATCCAAAAAACTGTTTCTAAAAACGATGTCGAAATTGCATTTTTGTATTAATATTGAGTGATCCTGGGTTCATTAAAAAAATCTGCATAATTATAACGTTTCCATCGGAAATTCAGATTCTACGTTTTGAATTCACACCTAAGAAAATGACGAATTTCAAACAATCCTTTCACTATTGAGAATTTAGATGCGAATAAGATTATTAAAATAAAAAAATAACTCAAGAAAAAAGCAGTTTTTAAACGAAATAGGTATAAAGTTAATATTTATGGAGTCGACGAAGACGGTTAAATGAAATAATTCATTGTTAAATAAAAATCCCACCAACAAATACACGATTATTTGCATGAAAATACAAAATAAAATATTCGAGAAATCATAGGTAGACGTAATCCGCTTAACATTAAAGTTCACACTGAGTGTAGTCATTCCTGCTAGTATTCAAGTAAGTATGGGTATTAAGTATAATATTATTTAAGTATCGGACACGAACTCGACATAAGAGAGTTTAGTCCTGGTATAATAATAATATAAAGTATGAAGGTTATCTAGGTACAAGTTTAGTATACTGATAGACAGGCCCTGGCTTTGCTGCGGACACAATAAAAGGAATGCACGCAGCGTACTATGTATCACCGAACCACATTCACATACACGGACACAACGCAGTGCATTAAAATGTATTATGGGGATAATGTACTATATTGATGGGTATTTTACCTGGAATGGGTTCCCCGTATGCGTGTGAGCGAGGCAGGATTCATAATAATAATATGTAACAACATAACGAAAGGTTTTATTTTGGATTCCATGATATACAAATATTTCAATTACCTACTATCATTAATGTATAGACATAAAATTATATAATAAAAAAAAAAACAATGCACCATTATGAAAAATTTCAATTTTAACTTTAGAACGAAATCAATCAATTAAGTATGATTACATTTTACCTATTATCTTTGCAATAAATCAAAATTTTCTGTGCAAATCAGATATCACACGTTTAAAATTTATTTTCAAAAGGACACCAACAGAAAAACGAGATCATATAAAAAAAAAACAAAAGTATTATCTCGGCACAGGCGTCTGCCTAGTCAGATAATAAATCCCTAAATAAAAAAAATATATCTACCTAGATTGTAAGGATTACATGAAAGTTCGTCGAAGCACAATTCATCGAAAACTCAGTTCGACGAATCACAATTGATTGAAAGATCAATTTTACGAATCACAATTGATCGAAAAGTCAATTTTACGAATCACAATTGATCGAAATATCAATTTTACGAAAACCATATTCTGCGAATATACATATATTTAAGAGTTTAATATTTTTAATTAGTTTTATAAAAAGGAGTCGATCTCATTTGCCCAAAAATATTCTCATATGTAATCATTTTTTTTTCTAAATTACCGGCAATTGCATCCCACAAGGAATGATTTGTGCCTGAGTTTAAAATCGAATGAAAATCATAAAAAACAATCATATTATTCATTGTTTACATCAATATTTTGTTGCGTCATTTCGCCTGCTAACTTATATGGATTTGGACAAAAGTACTAATGTCGTTTTTTTGTCTACCTCGAACGAGGCAGTGTCTTTCTTTAGCGTTATTAATTTGTCAATATTTAAATATGGCCATGTTTTTTTTGCGTATTTTTAAACGTTGGACATCGTTATTATAACTTATAATGTTTTACCCAATGTTGTAACGATAAATTTAATTTCAGCGTTTTTTATGTCGAGATAACTTTCCTGTTTACATTTTATTTATTTATTTTATTTTACAATATCTCCCGTAGGTCCTTTACAGGACGCTTGGGTTCATCATTTTGAATAACAATAATATAAAACAATAGAAAGGAAGTTATGAACACACAGTAGTCACAGTACACAATAATAACAAAACAAAAAATCCGTAACAAAACAATCGATTTTTTTGGAAATTATGATACAATGGAGAATATAGCCATATTAATTAATTTTGTGAAGTACTAAAAGGATATAAAGGGTCCCTTCAGTACCATGTCAAAGTGTGAAAAAGTACATACATAATAAATAAAGTATTGCAATGAGAGCATCAGAACATGACCATTTCACAAGAATTAGGTCAGGGTTAGACTAGACAAATTCGTGTTAGTATACTTTTTCTTCCTTTGTGTTTGTTATTTGTGTATCTATAACGTTTAAACTGTCATTTCTACATTCATTGAAAAAAAAAGATATTGTAAACCAGAAGGGATTTTTTTATTTTTTTATCAAAAAACAACATTAGTCCTTGTAGAGCTGCGATCATCTAAATCTATCGGATTTTGGAGTGGGTAAGTTGTCTTCCTTTTTATGTTGCCAGTGTACAAAAAATAATAAATAAATTTAAGTATTATTTTTAATCTTTAGAAATATTTTCTAGTAAGATATTATTTGCGTAAAAATGTATAATAAATTTGTTATGAACAATTGCAAACCTCTAACTAAAGCAATATTCTTACGTATTGAATAATTTACAAAATGTCACCCGTCATAATTTCATTTATCTGGAGATTTTATTGATATAAAGTGTTACATAAGATTTTATTGATACTAAGATTTGATAATAGGTATTTAGAATTATTATTTCATATTTTGTTTTTAATTAAAAACCTTTTTCATTTTGTTCATGCATTTTTATTTTATAAAACCGTCTATAGATAGGATTTTCAAAGACAGCCATCTCCAATAACAACATTGTTAAAAAATTAAATTATGAAGATATGCCATCTCAAAAATTGGTATATATGATTAAAAATATGTGATAGAACCATGGAAATTCATTTAAAATGGGCAAAGTGCGCGTGTTATTATAATAATTCAATGGCATTAAATAAATAAAAAAATCCAAGTCGTTTTGTTTTGTCTATTTTTTACTATGGTAACATTGGTGTATCATTACATTGTGGTAACACTAAAGAATTTTCTTGTAAAGCGCGAAACTACGGTTTTTAGTGAAAAAATGAATTTCGAGTATATTACGAGCGAAAAGGGGCAGAGGAAGATGTTGTTTAATGGGCATCTCTTTTTTAAAGAAAAAGCGATGGAGAATACTGTATATTGGAGATGCGAGTCTTTTTCAAAATCAAAATGTAGGGCAAGAGCTACTACAAGAAATGAGCTCATTGTGAAAGTTTCTGTCGACCATAATCATGTGGCAAGAGCTGAGGAGATAGGAAAACAAAGAATACTTCAAGAAATAAAAAGGCAAGCTACCAGTAGTCGTGATTCCCCTTCATTCATTATATCAACTACAACGGCGAATATTAATGAGGTAGGAATAAGTTCATTACAACCATACTCATATTATCCAACTTCTTCTTCAGCCATCTCTCCCCTGCTAGTATAGGCCTCTTCCACTCAGCTCTATCTTGTGCTTTTCCTTACCACCTACTACCCACAACAGGCATAATCAGCCCTTCTTTTTTCGGACGGCCACTCTTCTTTCATCCCAGGTCTCCGGTTAAGGATTCTGGGTGCCCATGGCTTACATAATGTTATATGCTCACAGATTTCTCTTTAATTATTTAGGTGGTTGGAGCTTCGTTACCAACAGTAAGAAGCATAAAGAGGACGATATGCAACATTCGGCAGAGGTTATGCCTTAACCCAACATCGCCTACAAATGTAGCGGAACTGATTTTACCAGAGCAATACAAAGTGACAGAGAGAGGAGAGCCATTCCTAATGTTTGACTCTGGTCTAGCAGCTGACAGGATCTTAATATTTAGTACTCAGAGGAACATTGGAGTATTAAGGGGTGCTATACACTGGTATGGTGATGGCACATTCAAAACTGTACCACATTTGTTCGACCAGCTATACACCATACATGGAATGGACGGTAGAACATCAACTCCACTCATATATGCTTTGATGACGAGCAGAGGCCACTCATCATACATAACTTTATTGAATGCCCTACAACAACTATGGCCGGATTTGCAGCCACAGTCACTGCTAAGTGACTACGAGTCGGCCATGATAAAGGCCTTTCAAGAAACGTATCCTCAGTCAAATCATAGAGGATGCTTTTTCCACTTTTCTCAAAGCATTTTTAGAAAAGTGCAAATGCATGGGCTTAAATATAGGTATGAGACAGATGTTGTTTTTGCATCCAAACTAAGACTCCTGCCTGCCCTTGCATTTGTACCTACTTCGCGGGTAATAGAATGCTTTGAGCAAGTGTGTGAAGAGTTTCCTGAGAAAGCCCATCCAGTCATGGATTATTTTGAGGATACGTGGATTGGAAGGCCTAATCATCGACTCGGCCGCCGTCCACCACTATTTAACATATCTATGTGGAATTGCTACCAAACAGTAATTGATGGCTTGCCTAAAACCAATAATGGCATTGAAGGGTGGCACCGAGGATTTCAATGTCACTTAAGTGCAGAACATCCAAATATTTGGAAATTTTTGGATGCTCTGAAACGAGAACAGTCCCTAACTGATCTTAAAATAGATCAATATTACAGTGGACAAGAACCACCAGCACAAAGAAGGAAGTACAGAGACAGTGACAAACGATTATTAAGATTAGTTTTAAGTTGGAATGAAAATACAGACATAATGCAGTATTTACGCGGTATTTCACACAATATTACATTTTGATTTTCCTAAGTGATTATTATTTTATACCTATTTCTGATTTTTATATTTATGCCAAATATGATCCCTGCTCAACTGGGGAGGTAGTATTTTCATAAGATCATAATTAAATAGAATTTTGATATTTTTGTAAATAAATTAATATTTTTATTCAAATGTTGAATTAGTTGGTAGGCTAACAGTTCAGTCAATGACCATGAACAAACTTTGCTTGACACCAACATCAAGTGTTATTTATTCAGAATGAATTTTAAACGAGTTTAATTTTGTATCTGAGACCCAGCTTATCTTAACGCCAAATAAAACAATTTTACAGTCTATTTCCGCATACTCTATATCCAATATAGAGTATGCGAGTATATTTCGAATATGTATTTAAGTCATTTCATAAAAAAATGGAGTTAAGACAAATTAGTTCTCAGGTACAGAATTAAAGATAAATAATAAGGTAATTTCCGTTCTTACATTCTTTTGTAATTTATTTATCAACTACGTTAGTTTCTTTTTAGATATGAATCTCACAGTTTGCAAAAGGAAACTGATGATCTATCCGATCAATTGTTAGTTTTAAGTTTGGTGTTTTTTCCATTTTGTTATGAACATTGATAATTTCAATAGAATTTTGCTGTGTAAACCTTTCGCTGGTTGAGTGTTTTATTAATTTTTCCAGCATTAGTAATATTTGAGATAAGTGCAGGCTGAACCATAAATCTCTTTTTTAAGTTTTTTTGTCACCTGTGACCATGCAGGGCCTGTGCCTGTGAAACTAGTCAGGGCATTCAGTAGTTTGTGGAATAACAAATTAATTATTTCATTTAATTTACCACAAATCTCATTGGCTGAACCTTATATTGCATTCAGACCATTTCATCTTCAGAGTAATTTGGATTGGATTCCACCAATCATCATCTGGGGTAGATGGGCAGCTGCTTTGGCATTTTTTACACAATTCACTGTTTTTATTCCTGGTTAAAGTATATTGTTTAACTTCATATGATTCTAAGAATCAACAATGTTTTGTTTTTGTAATACACATATGTGCCTTCATCATTTTCTGAATCTAAGGAAAAACCTTAGCCTAAGTTGTTGTGTACATAATTAAAATTATTGTTGTGTACATTTGTAAGTTTGTGTTCCAGCTGTATGTAAAAAAACGAGGTACTTAATATATTAATTTGTAACTGCAACTCAGTTTATACATTTATGGACATGGATCAAAAATATAACATTTTTTATCTATTTAAAAAAAGTGTTTTTATTACTTGTCTGTTATTACTATGTTGCTTTAGAAATTTATGGAATTATAACTAAGATGTAATGCAAAAGTTTTTTTTTAAAACAAAGACCAAGATTTTAAGTACCTATTACAAGATTTACAATTCATCATCATCATCTTCAGCGTTACAACCCGTGCTGGGTCTTAGCTGCCTCCAAAAAGCTTCTCCATCCCGATCTGTCACTGGCTGCCACCCTCCAGTTTTGCTGACCCAGAGCCCGACAGTCCGCGACAACGCCATCCAGCCATCTTAGTTTTGGTCTTCTGACGCTTCTTCTAATGTGGGTTATTAAACAACACCCTTTTTGGGAGCTCCGGATCCTCCATATGGTGCAAATGACCCAGCCAGTGCAGTCTGTTAATCTTAATGAATCTGACTACGCTGATATCCTGGTAGAGATCTTAGAGCTCCGTGTTGTATCTTCTGCGCCAAGTTTGACCCATCATTTTTATAGGGCCGTATATTCTGCGTAGGATTTTCCTTTCAATTTCAAGATTTACAATTATTATTCTATATTTATTTATTTAATTTTATTTGGGCAAGCACCCAAAACAAGGGTGAAGCAGCCCACCAAAAAGTAAAATACAGCACGAGTAATTCAAAATGCACAATCATCAAAATGAATTAGGAAATATTCTCAATCATATTTTTTGTTATCTACACCTGGAGCGTCAGCGATGTGATGCCGTCTAAAAATAGATTTAATGTTGTTGTCACTAACACCTAGGCGGTGCGGAGACTAAGGGGAACGGGGTTGGTCATGTAAACGGAAATTAAATTAAAAGTTGCGCATTAAATTCAAGTTTTTAAGTTGGAAATCATTTAATGTATTAAATCATCTTTTTATTTTTTATTAAATGTTTGGCAATTGTGGATATTATTCTTTTGTCATTTTGGGCTAATAAGAAATTCACTGACACAGGGAAAGTAGTTCCCTGCGCCAGAATGTCCAGTAGAAATTCTTCGTTAGGTAGGAGAGGGCAGTTGAAGAAAATATGATTGACAGTTTCTTCCTCCTTTTCACACTCACACATGGAAGAAGGAAGAATGTTGATTTTGGCAAGATGTGACGCAATGATACAATGACCCAATCTCAGCCTTGATATGAGAGAGACGGTCAGCTTGGATAATTTCATCCCGTGGTACCACGGTTTAGACAGGATTGAGGGTTGAATTTCTTTGTAGTTAGAACCGTGTGGAGACGCCACAAATACTGCGTTCCACTCAGTTCTAACTGTGTTTTCTGAAAAATTAATGCAGTCATCTAAGGAGGGTGCAAAGTATGGGGGGAAAATACCACAGGAACAGGCCTCTTTGGCCAACAAGTCAACTGTTTCATTTCCAGGTATTCCAATATGGGATGGGATCCAGACGATTGATAAAGGTATGTCTTTACTGTTTGCTATAAACAATAGTTTTTTAATATCACAAATTAGATGGTTGTTGGCGTGGGCATTGAAATTAGATTGCAAAGCGTTAACCAAGCTTAGGGAGTCAGTGAAGATGACAACATCAGAGGACAATAATGTGATGGCTTCTCTCAGAGCCTCTCTCATTGCCAAGCATTCCGCTGTAAAAACAGAGCAAATCTGAGGAAGCTGAAATTTCTTGTAAATGCTGGGAGCGGGGGAATAAAAAGCGGCACCGCATCCGCCAACAGAGTTTTTGGACCCATCTGTGTAAAATAATACTGATTTTGGCCAACGGTTTGAAACTTCATTTTGGAAAATATTTTTCACATGTTTAGGGGAAAGAGATGCGTGGCTTTTGTCTAAATTTATGGATGGTATAATTAAAGGGGAATACATTAATGAGTCGAAAGGAATTGAGTATATTGGAAGTGTGTGTGCGAAGCAGGATTCAAATTTGTCATTTATTAACTCCAATGAATTACACAGTAGAGGTGGAAGTTTGTTTGCATACTTGGGGGAATCTGCATATCGTTGTGAAAGTGAATTTATTTTCTGAAATATCGGATGATTACTTTGGTTCATTTTTTTTATAAGAAAACGGTGTGCGGAGGATTTTCTCCTCAGGAAAAGAGGCATCTCAACGCATTCAGCTTGCAGGGCTATCAAGGGAGAGGAACGCATGGCTCCCAATATGATTCTCAAACATTTTGATTGAATTCTGTCTAATTTTAATGAGAGGTAATGTGGGAGTGGTTCCATTAAAAAGGCTCCATACTCCAAGTGGCTACGAATGAGTGCAATGTAGAGAGTTTTCAAAGTGGAGGGATGTGCGCCCCACCACACTCTTGATACGGCTTTCATGATGTTTAAGTTTTTCTCACACTTAGCAATGATGTTGTCAATGTTCATGTTCCAGGATAACTTCCTTTGCAATACTATTCCCAGAAACCGTATAGATTCCTTGACTGGAATCTCCTCCTCGTTGATTGATATGGATATTGGTGGAACGCGGTGCTTGTTTGTAAAAACAATTAATTGACTTTTGGACGCTGATAAGGAAAAGCCGTTATTAATGAGCCATTCATTTATAGAGTTCATAGTTTCGTTGAGCATAACAGCAGCTTTAGATATAACGCTTTCAGCACAATAAACAACAAGATCATCAGCATACTGCAAAATTGAGCATTCAGGTGCGATTGTTTGACCAATATCAAGTGTGTAAATATTAAACAATATCGGGCTTAGAACAGACCCTTGTGGTAGTCCTTTATATACGTTTCGGAAGATACTTCCATCTGGGGTATCTATGATAATTCTACGTTCTGACATTATATTAAATATCAAACAACAAATTTGCTTCGGCAAACCAGCCTGCAGCATTTTTTTAAAAAGTATGGGTAGTGTGACGTTATCATAAGCGCTCTGGATATCCATAAAACATGCAACCGTCGCCTTTCCGCTAGTTTTTGCAAGCACAATATCCGACACAAGCATCGCAATATTATCGATGCATGATCTCCCTTTCCGAAACCCACACTGCCACTCCGGTATTGTATCATTGCTCTCCAAAAACCATTCCAGTCTACATTTGAGCATGCGCTCCAATAATTTTAGAAAGCAGCTTGATAGTGCGATTGGTCTGTAAGAGCTATCCAAAAAGGGGCTTTTTCCAGGCTTTGGGATGGGGACAATTAGTTGACTTTTCCACTCCGAAGGAATATTTCCAGAATTCATTATTGAATTAAAGAGGTTCAAAATGCAAGCCAGAAACTCCTCCGGAGAATGTTTGAAAAATGTGTATGGGACGTTATCTGGACCTGGTGTGGAATCGTTTGAGCAATTAATAGCTGATTTCAGTTCGTCGAGGGTAAACGGTGATGTTAAAAAATGGGAGTCTTCAGTATTGTAAGTGTTCTCTTTTTGAATCTCAGACAGATTTGGGACGTAGTCCGGGGCCAGCCTTCCTACAAAGCCCGCAATCCACGATGAATAATATTTCCACGGATCTGACTTTGGGGAGTAAACTCCTCGGAATTGTCGAATTGACTGCCATATCTCCGAAATGTTGGTATCCGGGGACAATGATTTGCAGAAGTTGTACCATCCGTGACGTTTCTTTTTTCTCAATAATTTCTTTGTCAATGCTTGCACCCTTCTAACCTCCAAATAATTGTCCGGTGTCAAATTTTTTTTGTATTTTTTTAAAGTATGTGCCCTATTTTTAACCATTTCGTCACACTCGACGTCCCACCACGGGGGATGTTTTCTGTTAGTTGCCATGGACGTTGTCCGTGGTACAGTGTTTTTTGCCGATTTGTCGAATATGTCGTAAATCTGCGAAGCGCAGGCTTCTGCTTCATGTTGAAGCGGCGACATCGTGTCAACAAAGTTGGTTAAGTTTGAAGAGAACCTCGACCAGTCAGCAAATCGAGTGCAGTATCTTTTACGATTCCTCTGGGGCCTAAGATGTTGTGATTTATTATTAATGTCGATTAAAATGGGGTAATGATCACTCGACATTGTGTCATCCAAAACCCTCCACGATGTCAATGATGCGATATCACCAGTACAAATAGAGATGTCCAGAGCATTTTGGTTTTGGTGAGGGAGGGAGAATCGGGTGGCACTTCCATCATTAAGGATGCACAGATTTAGTTCATCTGTTACGTCAATTACTCCTCTTCCGGCTGAGTCTGTTGAAGCGCATCCCCACGGCATGCCATGTGCATTAAAGTCTGCTAAAATAATATACGTTTTACCTAGTTTGGAGAACGTGTTCTTCCAGAATACTTCATCAAAGGAGTTACGTGGGGGAATATATGCGGAAACTATTGAAATGTCTCCCAAATTTACAGCCGATAGCTGCACATTTAAAGGAGAGGAGATGGGAATCTCTTTGTAGTAGAGGGAATTTTTAATTAGAATTGCAGTTCCACCCCCACTTCTCCCGTCAAGGCGGTCATTCCTATGACAAGAGAAGCCAGGGAAGGAAACATAAGAATTGTATGTATACCAAGTTTCGCAAAGTGCAACAATGTCAGGTTGGTGTTCTTTAATTAGAAGTAGAATGTCGTCTCGATTAGCGCTCGCGCTACGACAGTTCCACTGTAAGATCTTTATCTGTTGAATTTGAGGCATTGTTAGATTTACAGAATTCATTCAAATAATTTAAGAGGTTAGCAGCGATGGACGGTGAATTTTTTTCGTTATTTGAAATAAGGTTAAGCAAAAGAAGTGAAAGGTTTTCTATAAGTAAAGATTTTGTGGTTAAGTCTTTGTCGTCGGTCTTATTGGAGTTAAGGGCGCAGCCATCCTTAAATTTAAGGGGCTCCCCGTTCGTATACATGAGGTTGCTTTCATGCTCTTTTGGGGAAAGTGTGGGTGGAATAAACAAACGTTGTCGCGGAGATTTTGGGCGAGTTGATCTTGGAGAAATGATTGACGTCCCGGAGTATGAGTTATTTGGCGCATTAAAAGCTGTTTTTCCAGCGTAAGTGGAGGAGATGCTTGGATGGAGATCTAATGCCTCCTTATATGAAATATTGTCTGTTGCCATAGTCTTTTTAACGTTTTGTTGTCTTTTGAGTTCGGGACACGATATGTTCGATGCAGAGTGTTGACCTCCGCAGTTAACGCATTTCAGAGACGAAACGTTACATTCATCCCCAGCGTGTTGTTCTCCACATTTATAGCAGCGGGGTTTTGAGCGGCACTTCGTTTTTGTATGACCAAATCGACAACAGTTGTAGCACAATACGGTCGGAAACACATACTGTTCTACACGGAAAGCATTATGATACATAAATATATGTTCAGGAATGCGCTGTCCCTCAAAAGTTAAGACCAGTGTTTGGGAGGGTTTCCAGGTAGTCCCTTCGTCGGATTTTACCTTTCGGCTCAATCTTCTTGCTTTTACGATATTGCCGAAACCATCCGGCAATTGAGCATCTTTAATTATGTCTTCAATGTCAATATCCTCGGTAACTCCGCGGATAACTCCGTGTTTAACCAGTTTATGTGCTGGTATAAAAGCCTTAAGCCTTTGAGATGACAAGAATTCACCATTTTTAACAAATTCGTTTGCTTGCTTTGCAGTTTTAAAAGATAGACAAATTTTGTACTTACCTTCTGCCTTTATTGAGCCGTTGACAATACCTGTAAATTTATTTGTATGTAGGAGGCGACCAACTACCAGCGGGTGAATTGCGGAGGAGGTATCTTGATTCTGAAGGTACACGACGAACGGGCCTGTAGAAAATATTTTATATTCTGAGGGTGGGAGATGCGTGGATGATGGTTCGTTGGGTGTAAAGGCCACGACCTTCCTAGGAACGTCGTGGTCTATATTGACAGGTGGTGGCCGTTTTCTGCCATCAGGTGGGTCTGGTGGCTGGCCTGCTTCCTCCATAGTGGAGGACACTTACTTGTTCCGAAACCAAAAGAAAACAAACAACCAAAACAAATTAATCAAACATAAAAAAGTAAACCAGAAAATAGAAATAAATTTTGTTTTTTTTTTTTTTTACGACCGACTCCAGTAATTTTATTACTAACGATATAACAAAAAACACTGAAAATAAGCGACGTTGCACAGACCGCACGACTGTTCATCGGCAAGCGGCGAACGAGACTGCTTATTATTCTATATTGTATATGGAAATTTTATGAATGCGAAATTGGTTCACTAAGATTTGATTGTGAGTTTGTATTTATTTTATTCCTGCTTAAAATTAAAAGTACTCAGATTAAAATCTTTGTATTATAATTTTCATATCTTCATTCACCCTCCAAAACAGTTCCTTTACTCCTCCTATCCTGGAATGGTCTCCAATGTTCTGGCGCTACCACAACTGCCTTCTACCAGCCTCTCGTTCAACTTTCCATCAACATTTTTAGTCATAAGTTTTATAACCTTGATTCGTGTCCTTCAATAATTGTCCTATAACAAATATATATAAGTTATACGAGTGTAATTAATAAATATTAATAAAAAAAGGAATAAAATATTTATTACGATATTCTCTATATATAAAAATGGAGCCCTAATCCCTTCATCATCATCGCATCACACGCAAAGAAAAGCAAATCATTTAAAAAACTCCCAGTGCAATTTGCAAAAAAGTGAAGAGTTTAAGAATACATCATGTGAAAATTTTTATACAGCATTTATAAAAAGACCAGCAGTTTCTTGATGAAACATTTTTTTTTTGAGAGAGGGTTAAGGGATCAAGGTACCCTTTGAGTCACTGCGACCAGAATAGGTATATTGTGACTTCCCTCAATGTTATAGCTCATTGTCTAGACCTATGTGAGTCATGTAGCTCACAATTTGCCTAGGTGCGAGCAGTCTTACCTTCTCAGCGTTCAGTAGTGGCCCACCGAGTGTACGACTTCTTTTGTGAGCGAGTGCTTCACAACTGCAGAGGATGTGAATTGGTGTTACGTAGTCCTCTGAGCAGAATCTGCAGATTGGAGTGTCTGAGAGTCCAATTATGGACATATGCTTGCGCAGTCTGCAGTGTCCTGTTAAGGTCCTCGTTAGGATCCTTTAGTTTTTTTGAAAGCTCGAGTGCTTCAAAGGTGAACTTTTGCGAGTACCCTATGATTAGTTCCTTCGCATGTTTCAACCCTGGGTTGTTTGCCCAAATTTCGCAACTTCTGTCTTTGACCCAGTTCTTTAGGCTGGTTCTGAGAGCGTTACGTGGTAGTCCGCAGATGGGCTCTGGGCCAAATGCGGGTTTTTTTGCGCCAGCTCTGGCAAGTTCATCGGCCTTTTCATTGCCCATGACTCTACAGTGCCCAGGCACCCAGACTAGTCTCACCGTGTTTTTTGCAACAAGGTGATTCAGGGCCTGTATGCATTCCATTGTTAGTTTGGATCTCACCTCTACTGACTCAAGAGCCGCTTGACTGTCTGAGAGGATGTATATTTTTTAATTATAATATGATAGTTGCAGGTTTATGTGAGCGCAGTCAATGATAGCACTCATTTCTGCCTGGAAGACAGTGGCATATTCTCCCAGGCTGGTTGATATTTCCATCCTAGGGCGCACGCTATATACTCCAGACCCTGCTCGGTCATCTTTTTTGGAGCCATCTGTGTACCATACAATGTCTCCATCTCGAAAGGAGTAGGGATCATTTCTCGCCAAGTCTCTCTTTCGAGTATTTCTATTGTGTAATGTGTAACATACAGCATAGGTCAATTAATATAAAATGAAACAGTTAATTTTAATATAGGTACAACATTAATTCATTTTTGTGGATATAAACCTCAATATATATGAATATAATATAACAACTAAAAACCCCCAAGAATTCATTACTGATGTTCGATTTTTAAATGGAACAAACCACTATGGGCTTACGACTGTCTTCTACTGTTATTTCGAAGGCTGGCTTAGTGTGATCCCTTTACGTTAACAACGTTTGCCATTAGGTAGTATTTTTTATGTCTCCTAAACTCCTAATCATGAGAATTCTCAACATGTTGAAAAATCACATGTATGCAACAAGCAGATATTTAGTAATTATAATGAAATATAGAGATAAAAGCAGGAAATTATCGAGAACAAGAGAGCAACCAAATATACAGACTGCAACTGCTGTCATGTAATTGGCGCCAGGATATGACTCAATAAATATATTTCTCTTGGTTTAATCTTTCTGTTTAAAAAATCTTGATACACTCAAACTTTTCTTGTTGATGAAGGCACCTGGAAAATTTATGATATCTGTTAACCGAAGCAGTGTCATAGCTGACACTCTCACTGACCCACTGAAGGTCTTTAGGGTTCCAGTTACAGAGCTGACAATTTCCTCTTTAATGACACGAGGCTTGTTTGATGTGAGGATGTCAAATGTATATTTGTGTTCACTAATAAGTTATTAGAAAGAGTATGTAAATTTAAAAAAAACAGTGGTTATGAATATTATACTTACTTACGTTCCGTTCCGGTACATCAAATCTGAAACCCCCAGTAACTGGCCACCCGAATACCGCTATCCTTCGCCATCACGGTGTCCTCGTGTGTGCATGTGTCATCAATCAGAGGGCACGAGAACAGGTGAGAGTAGTCATGCACGGAGCCGCACTCACAAGAGTCTTCTCTGTAATGAATGTTATGATAAAATAATATGCGATCAACAGAAAATACTGCTTCTCACAGTATTATTGTTCATTGTACTATGCATAAATTGGGTATTAAAAATTAGATATTGAAGTTATGATCTCTGCAATCTAACTCAAACACCGATAATAATATAATCATTTAGAGAGTTTAAAAGGATTACCTTATTTAGTACCTGATAGAAGAATTCCTCAGAAGTGAACCTCGTATCAGATTTGTTCGAATGTTATCAGCAATGTTGATCGTTTTCTTGAAAATATTAATATTGACATTGTTTACACATTTATATTTGAATGGTCATATGGAATTCTCAAAATTTGTTCAAAGCCACTTCGATGCTCCTTGCTAGACGCACAATCAATAAATACCAAGGGAGTACCCTAAAATAGGAAGAATAATGTACAAATTGTGAATCGTGAAGACATTTGTTATGCCGAAGATGATTCTGAGTATTTTATATAAAATTGACACGCATCATAGAAAAGGTTAGGTTATGTAAATTTACTTACCAATTTAAACGTCACAGAATATATCAAAATAAAACCATATCACTGGCAAATTACAATACAATAAACACGAAAATAGACTCTGAAGATAAAAGTAATAATTTAACTGCGCTCATGTTACAGTAATAAAGCCGAATTTTGCGATCATCGTTGAACTTGTTTTTATTCCCCATTATTTCTTCTATTATGCTCGTTTTGACAGCGTTCTCCCACTCTCAATACTCTCATAGCAACACTCGTGTATTGATGTATTCATACTACAATGCTACCAACATTAGCCGATATTTTTCGGCGAATTGTGAATTTAATGGGTAATTCGAAATTTTCGATGAATTGTGAATTTACCGTATAATTCGAACTTTTCGACGAATTGTGATTTCGTAAAATTGCCATTCGGTGAACTGTCACTTCGACTAATTGCCATTCGTCAAATTGTAATTCGACCAATTTACGTGTCACCGATTGTAAGTAGGTATTATTAAGTAGGTACTCATTCTAAAAATATTTGGTTTGGGAAATAAAATAAATAATATATAACCTTTAATGCTCCAATAGCAAGCGTCTGTAACATCTTTAGTACTTATTATCTTTCAAATTTTAATCAATCTAATAATAAGTATGTTGAATATCGATGTTTTTCTTTATAAACAAAAAAATCTAAAAAATATATATAAAAACAAGTATGAGATAAGAATATGTTTATACAGAATGTAAGATGCTGTTTTCGTTAATGAACCGAAAATACACCGAAAGAAATAATGTACATAATACAATAATGTAACTATTGTTTTGAAACATAAAAGATTACGTGGTAAAAGATTACATCCAATGTGACGAATCGCTTAATCTTTTTACTGAAAATTAAGTGTCCGGTGTAAGAAATTCAATGCGAAAAGGAAAATTATTTATCGGAACGATAGAATACAAAAGTAAAAAAAATAAAAAAAAAATAAAAAAAATAAAAAAAATAAAAAAAAAGAATATAAAATAAAGTGCATCGTGTAAATTTCGACACGTCAAATCCCAACAGCGAAACCAATAACGATTTTCTCTCTGACCCGACAGAAGTTGGCGCAGGTTCCCTCGGGATTGCACACATCAGTCTCTAGTATGTATCCATCTACTCACTACTGGCTCATTGATTCGTGGCACAGAGCAGCCTTTGCAAGGGATCAACAGTCGCTGAGAGATGGATGACACACAATGCATTCAACACTATACTAGCTGCAGACCAAAATCAATTTTATTAACTTCGAGATGAGCGGAAATTCACTCCAATATCGGTGAATTTTTATCCGGACTGCCAAAGACAAGAAAAAATGTACAAATAATCTCTTGGAAAATTCAACAACTGTATCACATTCTTGGATAATTAGATTTTTTTTTTTATCTATTATATCAGTTTCATTCCATTCTAATGCATTCACACTCAACTTCCTATCAATGGTTTGTAAACGAAAATTATCGCTGAACAATGGATGTTTATTGACAATTACCTACATTATTTTTAAAGGTCAAAATCACTCGATTCCGGGTGGAGGTCTATAATAAAAGAAAGAAGAAAAATATTATTTTTAAAGCTTTTTGCACGGTGTGAAATCGGGGACCAAGAAGAAGAGTTTCTGAAAAAATCGGTTAGAGGCATTTTAGTTAACACTTTTTGGTAGGGACTTTCAAGCTTAAAAAATTATACAAAGGTAAGGTATTGACAAATGACATTTTGAAATACAATAGAGTTTTCGTGTCGATCTTGAGATACAAAACACTAAAAAGGATGCAATCTAGATTGAAAAAAATGTTTGAACAATAAATAATAACATACAAGTCCACATGAAAACTATTCGATATAAATGGACAGATGCATGTAGGTAATAATATATTAAATACAATAGAACCTAGATAGGTATTATAGTTCAGTACTATTATGAAGGCAGGTAGACACAATGCTTTGACAAGATGGATCGATCTGGATTAACCAGATGTGTATGTACACGCACCGTAGACTTAACAGATGAAACCATGTATCATGTAACGTCAGGTACATCGGAGAGATGCGATATTATGTTAATGGAGGAACGTTTGTACGTCTCGGTGTCTTTGTGACGGATCAGAGACCATTCCGAGATGAGCAATATATCATACAATGATAATATATTCAACTGTTCTCATTATACCAGAACACACAGGCAGTTTAAAGACACTCTATCCGACTATCCGGAAGACTGATGAGGGGTAAAAGCCCTCGCGCGGAATCTACAAGGGCAGTTCGGTCCGATTTCAAGGCGTAGAGCGGCGCGCTAACGACGTGGAATCCTGCCAGCTTTCAATTAAAAGTTTAATCCGAACGAGTTCCCTTCAGAATTTCGAGGGGTCCATCAGGACGTGCGGGCCCATTAAAATTCCAAATATTCGCAAGGGTCGGAAGGGTATTTTCAATAATGCTAAACACAAATCCCACTTTATTAATTCATGTCAAAATCTATTGCACACGGCTCGACTTAAATTAATTCCGAAGTTCGCATTATGGCCCGCTTCCACTTTGCGAGTAGCGAGTGTAAGTATATGAGTGCAAAGTAATGCCGGTTTTGGTACAATAGTGCGAATGACAGTGTGCGCAACCTGTGTGTCAGTGCAGCCCCCGGTGGCGAAAAAAGAAAATAAACAACACCTGAAAGAAGCAACATTCGAATCACACTTAAAAATAACTGGACACTCGGTATTGACCGGCAATTTTGTCTTAAACTACGGCTGTCCCTCTAATTATATGTTATCTTGATCGTGTTTTGTGTTTTAAAATAGTAAATATTTAAAACAATCTTATATATTTTCAACTTACATTATTTTTTCTCAACTTAAAAAACAATAAGGTACTATGAAAATAACAACCTAGAAGATGTGACAGCCGTCAACGTTGGACCAATATTGGCGATATTTGCCGACTTGATCGACAAGTACACAAGTAATGGCAATGTCAAATATTGGGCGATATTTGTAATTATTGGTAAAGTGGCCACACTACTTGCCTATGAGCCCATATTTGGCCAGAATTGTCAATAGTGTAGCTGTGGCTTTACTAGGTATAACAATGTGATAACGGCCTTATACACACGAAAAGCGCTCGATGTAATAATACACCGCGATTTAAAGGAAACAATTCAATTATTATAATAGTAATAATGATATGACGAAATAATGAATGATGCGGTGTAGAATGACATCAGCCAAGGAATGACCCCCCACACGGGCATTCGACGAGGATGGGAATTTGCGGTTACTCAATTTCCGACAGTTCGAGAGGTGGGTGATGATGAATGTGCCGAATCGTCGACCGCGAAAATCGCTATTCGATAAAATTAACGATCAGTCGAACTAATGAACAATAAGGACGATCCAGCGAGAAATGGAAGTAAAAGAAATTCAGACTTAAGAAAATTTAACAGTCTGATAGAATATAGGTACATTTCGCTCCGTGAATCTTTAGTACAGTGTTGGTTGTAATGAATGATATTGTATATTTTTGAAATGCGTCAGGATTTGATCCGATGCATACAAATGGATATTCAAAGGAGTGGTTAAAACAAACAACATTGCAGCAGTGAATGACTCGACGCTTGGTGCGTATGAAGGCAAGAAATTTTAATATTGAAACACCTCAGCGCGATAAAGATACTTTTTTTATACATACATTGAGTGCAAAAATGACTAAGCTTAAATTTCAAATACTTACATATTTGTGTTCATTTTCATATTTTACGTTGCAACAAAAGGAGAGTAAAATAAGGAGAAGTTTTATTTTCTTGTGTCTCATATTCCCAAGATGTTTTATATTATTTTAATTTTCAAGTTTGGATAATTTTGAATAAAATATTCTTCAATAAAAATATGGTACCTACCTATTGTCACAGCCCCCCCCCTATCGAAGAGGCTTTGACCTAAGCTGACCTAACTAGATCTAAGCTAAACCTAAGCTTTACTATTCCTAAACCTACGATGACACTATATGTCGCAACCCCATTATACCTAAACTATCGATTGCACCATATTTTGCAACTACCTAAGCCCTGCGAGCAACGCAGACCATCTGCAAAGCTAGGGCTACTAAATCTAGCTATAGAATAATCCTAAGCTGAATATGACGTTGTCAGCTCTATTCTACTAGTATCTGGAAAGACTATCTAAAAAACCTAGAACATCCGTCTACGAAATGGCCAAATCGTGATCGTCTAGAAACTAACCTAAGGACCCAAACGTTGTGGTTTTAATCTAATTGAGATTTATTATTCAACTGGATAATCCTGAAACATAAAATAGTCCAATTAGTTACGAAATAAAATATGGTAAAACATCATACTTAAATAACGATTACTTAAATAATATTTCTTCCTTGATTTGTATTTAATTTGCAATAAGAGCGACATAAAATAAATAGATAAATATTGCACAATTTCTCGTCACATCGTGATTATAGTCATTCTGCAAATAATTTATTAGTTTTCTAACAAATAATTATATCTTTCTCGATTGCCCTTCGAATTTAAAGGACAATTCTGGTCTGCTGTGAATCCACTGTCTTGAGAGAATTTTGTCTGTTATTAGAAATAAAGATTCAAAATCTACTTATTTACCACAACCACAGTTTCAAATTCTACAATTCTATCTACACCACACCCCCCCCCCCTAATGGGGGAGGGGGAAATAGGCCCCCAACGGCCCGCCTATTTCGATTTCAGCCGGCCTAGACAAGTGCTGAATCTCTGTGCTTGTTAGACTAATTCGCGGATAAACACACATAGATTAAGGTATACATAAAATAAATAAGCATGCACCCAATACATAAAATAAAGGTTAGTAATTATTATAGAATATTTCATAATAGGGCCTTAACGAGCAATCGCTACGGTCGCTGACTGTACTCTTCCCTAGAAATATGACGAAAAATGGAACGATTACCGCTTCTCGTTTCTAGGTAGGGACTGAGTTTGTTAAGTTTATAAGTATTCGCTGCTACATCTACCCACATGAGTACACATATAGTAATATGCACGCATGCTTACATACATCCAGCAGAGACTAAAGATAAATTCCATGCAACTAAATAAAATAAGTATAAATACGAATATAAGAGTATTAGTCAATTCCCAATTTGTATTAGGGAAGAAAAGGATAGGACTATTGTTAGTATAAAATAAAATAATAATATATATATATTCTACTATTTGCCACACACTAGCGCAACTAAAATTGTTAGAATACTACTCAAAGCGTATTATTAAAACACCAATCTACTATTTCAAATAATAAAGAATGATCTCTAACTACCCTCCACCAAGACACAAACACAAGCAAGCGAAAGCACATAAAATCTAATATAATATCTGAAATGCAAAAGTAGCGAAGCACAATCAAGGAGTTTATGGTTAATTATAAAATGATAATTTGAATTGAATCCTTTCTCTAGGATCCTTATCTGAAATGGAAGGGTTTGATTAGTATCATCATTATTTCATCATAATTACATCTAATGATGTAACACTTATGCAATACCTATCTGATTACGACATATTACGCAACACTTAATAACACAATAACGACCTAATTAAAATACCATTAAATTCATATCATAAATAAATCAATAAATTCATAATCCTAATCGACAAAATTTAAAACTATAAAAGCTGAAGATAATCTAAAAGGATATATAAAATTAAATTTATCACTCCAATTGGAAAACATAAATTAAGTAAAATATTATCGAAAAAATATAATCCTAATGACCCTAATTAAACTACTATAAAATTAGTATTATTTACCAAATTTAAATTAAAAGGAAATATAATAATATTTATAAATGAAATAAATAATGCCATAAAGTTTAGATTATAAATAAACAAATTCATCAGGTACAAAATGATGAGTTTGTTATTATTAATAATTATTTATCGAATTTAAAACCGGAATAAAATAAATAATGTTTAAAACAAATTTTGATAATTTCCCGAACAAGAATGTCTTTATTTAATTCTGCAGAAAACAAATATTTCAAAACTATTGTTTGTTCGCTGAAAAGTAAATCAATATGAATAGAAAATAAATAAAATAAACCGAAATATTTTACGATAATTATTTATAAATTTGAAGGCCAAAATAAAATAAATAATGTTCAAAACGAAATATCTAATGTTTTAAAACCAAATCACTATTATTTACACAAAAGAAAGATTGTCTTTATTTAATCTGTAGAAAATAAAATATTCAATGTATAATTCAATGAATAAAAATCAATTTTGGAACCAATTTAAATTATACTAGAATATTTCCCTATCAAATGTCTAAACAAATCGTTATTATTTTCACAACGAAACATTCATTTATTTTAAATTAGTAAAAATTAAAATCAAAATCTCTAGGAAAATAAACAAATTGAACAAAAAAATAAATAAATTAGTAAAACAAAATTATATTTATCTGAATCAGCCGAGAGATCCATCCGCCGTCTGCGGCACGCTGGGAGGACGTCCGTAATCCAGGAAGGTTCTCCAAAGTGACCCCTTTGTTCGGCAGCTTGCTAATGGAAGGTCCTAACTGATCCAAACGTTGGCTCCGAGTGATCACAATAGGTATTTGCGACCCCTATTTATTAAAAATTATTTCGACATATTTTGAGATAAACCTGTGACGTGTTATAGAACAGTGGTGTATAACCCCATGGGCGTCTCCAAGTTATTATAATTTAAGAATAAATATATAAATAAAATCTAAAATACTTTACTAAAACGTTAGTCCCGTCACACTATATTTTAGTCATGTTCGTTGTTATATAAAATAATTACAATAACTGAAATAAAAATGTAGAGAATTTTTTTCATTTTGATTAAAATTGTAAAATTTGCTAACATTGCGACAGTTTTGGGTAATCATCATGTTGTAACACTCAACTAAACGAGAAGAACCAAGTTGATGAGATACATCAAAAACTCTCCATGGATCTTGATAATTAAATTTCGTTTAACATTGCGACTATCCAGTTTATATACAAATGTTTGAAACAATAATGGAAAGATTGTGTGTTGATTAAAACAGGTAATTTGCGAGAATTTTCTTAATTTGAAGTTACCTAACGGTTCAGTTAATTGTTCTGTATTAATGTATTAAATCGGAAATCATTTCTAAGTTGCTTTTCCTAATAATGAATTATACACAACATGGGAAGTAATTCCATAGATAAGAAGTTATAGACGAAGAAGAATCACTCACGGCCGATATAAATTTCCGTCATGGAGGACAATGTGAAATTGCGCCAACCTTTGACTCACCGCCACATTAATCAAACCATAGAATACAGAACAATAAGGCCGAGTGACGGCCGTAGTAAAAAATGTCGGCGGCTAGCGTAAGCACGCTGGGACAACAATGGCGGCGTATGAAAGGCTTATCGTATATTTGTCATTGGCCTAGTCATTATCTTTATCTAAGGAAGACACAAGATACTGAATTAATCACTCACCCACAGCATTATTCTTAACACGTTTATAGTGTTACAACAATATCACGTGAAAAAGTTATTAAAACATCATATTATATTATAAAGTGTCAGGCAACGGCAAGAAAGAGAAATGAGACTTTTATATATGTAATTAAAGGACTTACAAAGATACATCTTTTAATTTTTTTCAACGATATTCATATTAATGTAAGTCTTAATTAAAGATCTTAAAAGTCAATCCGGATACAGACCTCGTAGTGCTACCTTATGTAATGCGCTAAAGAATTTATCCAAGAGTTTATATGTATGTCTGAAAAGGTTATCTGAAACTGTTACCAAGTTTAAAGTTGGCACCTGTACATGAAAGGTTTCTTTTTTTCGAAAGCTTTTTGTTCTTTTGTGTTCATTTGTCTTTTTCCACTGTACAAGGCGGAACATATTTTACGAAAGCAAGTCTTATATAAGCTAGTTGACTAGCAAATAGCCCGATGAAGACGACTTACGATATTCGAAAACTGTATAAAAATTCGAAAACTTTATAAAAATTGTGAAAATATCATCATAATATTTTTTTATTTATTTTTAAAAAAAAAAATTAAAAAAAATGTTTATTTTGTTGATGTTAACTTAACAATGAGTAGGTACATGAAGAAGAATTTCCCTCCCGAAGCACGAGTATATACTCATTTTCGGGAGGTATCTTGTTTGTATATTTTAGTTGTTAATAATTATTATCTGTAAGCATGTTATTTTTATATTTGTATATATTATCAATAAAGGCTTTATATTATTATTATTATTATTATTAATAAAGATATGATAACCGAGTATTTTTCTGATTGAGTATACTTAAAGGAGAAATGTTTTTCACATTATAACACCTATATTATCAAAATGTGTCACATTAACAAAAATGTATGATATTTCAAAATTAGGTATACCTATAGACGTTAATTTCAAAGTAAACATTAAAAAAAAACGTTGAAATACCTATAACGATGGTAAACCAGCTACATTATATATCGTATTGTTTCCGAGTATGGTCATATTGTTATTATTCCCGGCCACTTAGCACAATACGACCGTGAATAAATACATAACAATAACGAAATAAACAAAAATAAATAAAAAATAAAATGAAATAAAAAAGCTAGGTAGCACCAGCTGCTCCGTAGTGAGTGAAATGCCAACGACCTGTAGTGGGTGTCCTCAATTATCCCGAAACACAGTGCCGAGCACGGGAGGCATCCACCAACGTCTGTACTCTCTGTCTCTAGTCCCGCATAGCCGACCCACTCTCAACGTAATTCAACTGGAGGGAGCATTAGGAACGGAATCGTTTGAGCTTTCAGCGAGAAAGCTTCTTCTTTGTAATACATGGTGAAACCGCATACGGGTAGAAGCATTCTTACAATATTAAACTTATAATGCAACTCAATAAAATAAATATTCAAAAGAGGTTCTTGTTAAGACCTATGGCCTAGGTATGGACGTGGTCGTATCCCGGTGTTGACCATTTCCACTTTCACAGCCTTGTGTTGTCGCTTTGTGCGAAAGATGTCCGCGTGTATTTGTGCTCACTTTGAGTGGTCCCTGATTCATAAAAAAAAAAACTCAAATTATAAATGTCATTATTCGTATTATAAAAGATGCTATGCTTGGAAAGAAAAGAGTGGAGGTCCGTTCTCTCTGCATACTCCTCACGGAACACGGCGTGATGGGTAAAAAAATGATTCATAGATATGATTTACAAGATACTTATTAATATCGTAGGAACACTCTTTACTTGGTCACAGAAACTAGATCATGTACGTACAAAACTTGTCTAATTCTTTTATTTCATTACATGAATAATTCAATCATTCGTAATCAACCTTTTCGAAGACTTTATATATATAAGTTTTACTTATTTCCAACTGGGATGAAGAGGAAGACGCGTAAATAAATTATTAGTTTTCACGCCAAATGTTTTCTGAAAGTAGTAAGCAGAGAGATCCTACATTTCTACGCCGTGATTCTAAAATGATATGTCAACAATTATTTATCCCTCCATTACAAATTTTTGATACAAGCTTACTTACAACAGACATTGGTTTGTGTGGCAATAACTCGCATATCAGCAGAAATAGTTTGTGTATTGTAAATTTAGTAATAGCCGAATGATAAACTTTATAATTCGTACCCGGTTGTTGTAGAAATTAAGTCTAGAATGTTTTTTTTTTAAAGAGGTGTGTCGGTCCGTGCGAAACATTACGTCCTGAATGTTCAACCCCGCTCTGAACCATAATAATATACGGAGATACACGGCGCGCGCCTTGGGGGTGAGGCAGAGGAACACCTAGGCGAGATAGATGGCCACTAAGGGCGGGGGCCAAGTGTCCGGTAGTTATTTCAGCACAAGACGTTATTTTCCATCGCGTCGTGCTGCCGTTAGCTACGGGAGCACCACAACCACCATCTACCTGCAATTTCTAATGGCCCAATGCTTTTTAACTTCACCATCAAGTGTATACCTCGAACAGCTCTCTTAATATTGCAAAGTGACTATGTACAATTCTCATAAAGAACAATACTTGCGAGATCATCCACAATGGATGATCTCACAGTGGCCGTCCTTCGATGACCAATCAATATAAAAAAAACTGATAAACACTCCTAATAATTATTACAGATACATGACTCGACAAAAATTTTCAATGGATAAATAAGTATAGAAAAATTGAAATAGGTACATACTTAAATTTTATATTTGTTTTTGAAAAAAAAAAACGGTCATGAAAGTTATGACCATTTCTGAACCAAAAAAAAAAAGAGTCAAAGAAAACAGTTGCAGAATATCGAATCCGGGTTTCGACGAAAAAAGGGCAAAAATAATCGAACCGGGATATTATTAGTTGAATTGCCATGGCCATGGGTGGGCACTGAATAGTTAATATACACTTTTACGTGAAAAGATATCCGCTCAGCTGGCGAGACTTCTACCAGTCAACCGGTCTCGTGCAATCTTAGACAGCATATCAACCCTGGTTTGAAATTCCAAGTAGGTAAGTGAAAAACGTTCGACCCGAAATCTGATCAGATACATAATAATATAATATACTCCTAGGCCACTGTCCGTGATTGATTGAAAATATTGTACAGTACCTAATATTAAAATAAATTCACAAAAGCAACTAAGTAAGTAAATTCCAATTAATACTTATGAAAATACTTGCGAAAATGTTTATGAACAAGCCTGAAATAGCAGGAAGTTGAATAGGCTTGAATCCACAATAAAGGACCTATAGAAATAAAAATAATAATAATAACATAAAAATATGAAATTACTTAAAGAAACCGATGGATAAAAAGTATTAGTTCTTTGTTAGGAGCTTAGCGATGAGGTACTTCATTCTACTGTATAATTGTTATTGTTACAAAATTGCTGGTAAATACCTATACCGCATCTTTTTATAGATCCATTGAAATCCCCGATTGTTGTAGGCACTTACGTACCTACATAATACCTACTTCTGAAGGTGGAGTATCGCGAATGGATTAAAAGAGAACTGATGACTATTTCAATGTCGGTAGGAAGTAAATTACTTTTTATAGGCCCCCCCTTTTAATAACAAAAGAGTAAAATTACCACGTAGGTACAAACCGTATTTATAAAATACAGCCAAATTTTGAAATTTGTTTTTTTCCCGATAATGGAAATCATGGTATATTTCTTCGAGTTTTGACAGTTAATAATGACATCATGTTATGGTTTTAAATATACAGGAATACCGACGATTTTTTGTGATTTTATCCAATACTGGAAGCCGACTTATTTGAACAATCGATTTCAAAGTGATCTATTCATAAAAATGGCACATGTACTAAATAGGTGCGACAATAAATTTGACATAAAGGCGACTTTTTAATTGTTGAGAGAGTTACACCGCTCCTATTTCTCGTAGAACATGCACGTAGCACATACATACATCCAGAATGATTAGTTAAAACACGAGTTTTTATATAAAAAAAAACGAATCAAATCACAAATGGTGAGTTCAACGTACATTAATGCAGAACTATTCTAAGTTCATGTTTTGGTCAAAATGAGTTGAGTATGAGGAAATGTCGAGCATAGACCAATATATTATGTGCAGAAATATCCCATCCCACATTGATTATTTTTTTTACCAATTCCTCATAAACATTTTGATCCTCAATAGATGACACCTTAATTGTTAATGCATTAATTTTAATCTCCTGCAGAATTTCACTATGTAGTGAAAATATAAAATAAAAAAATGTTAAATAAAGATAACAATTGTTTCAATAAATGTGAGCTTTAACATGTACAATGTACTAATGCATGTCAAAAATTGGGTTGAATTTTAAAAATATTTTAAATATTATGACATATGTCAAACTTTAAACTGCTCCTGTCAAAAATTACTCTTGAGATACTTAGGATAGTTCTGCATTAAGGTAACGATTTATTGTTTGTAAGAAAAATGAAGATTAAGCATAATAAATTTTGTATTTATACTGTCGTCTAATATTTCGATTACGCGTATCATCATAATATGGAACACTTGACATTATTATTACGAAATAATCTAGACTTGTTTGACTTTTGTTAGACTAGCTAGTTTTAATCATTACACAAAATTCTTACAAGGTTGTGAAATTGAGTAAATGGAAAGCAAGTCCTTTAAGCGATATTAAGAAATACATATTATTAATGTGTTACATTATTGGAAATTCAATCAAAACCGTCGGGTTTCCGTATGGAAGATTTATACAGAAATAGTTTATTCCAGGTATAAGGTTCAAATCGTGTGTGTATTTGTGTAAAATGTGAAGAAAAAAATAAATAATAATAAGAAACGGGTACACGTACCCGAATCTAACACATAATAAAGATATACAATGGAATAGATCTATTCGAGATTGAGGTATGGGGCCAGGGATGGGAATGACTAAAGAGATCATCGAAATATTATCGAAATGGAAAAAATGCATACAAAAATCATACTTTTTTAATACATATTTTTTTTAAATTAAAGCCAAGCTCTTTCACCCAAATGTGTAAACCTCCTACTCGATCTATCGTATTTTTAGAACAAAATTCGCATAAAAATGAAATAAGAGAAAAAGTCAATCAAATAATCTGTTTAAAAACTGCGAATCACTTGTCCTAAAAATGTGCGGTTATCGGACTTTGAGCAATTATTCTCAATGTTTCAAAACGCTAGAGACCTGTAATTTTAAAGGAGGGGTTAGCGTCATACGAGGTTGACTTCCAGCTATTTATATGTACATCCATCTCTTTGATTGGCGAGTCTGACTGGGATGGGATGTATTCCAAAGAATCGATCGTGCGATGCAATGTGAAAAAGTTCAGATCAGTCCATCCACCTCAGATGGGCCAGAATATTTTTCTTTTACCAATACGAGTCATTAGAAAGGTGATACAATTTGAACCAACCTGCTAATTATTCAGAGGTAAGTATCCGATGACAAAAACAATATTTAAGTACGAGGAATACTACTTAAGGAGTAATAATTAATTTGTTTGTATTGTATGTGGAATCCGGCGAATCGAATCTAACCGACCGATAAGAAACTGCCAATCCTTCCACTAAAAGAGACATCAAACGTACCGAAGCCGTAGAGTCAATTAACGCGTCGCGATAAGACTAATTCAATAATTTTAATGAAGAAACGTATATTTACTCAACGATTTTATTCAAATAGAATCATTCTTATTACTAGCGACGGCCGTGTGATTCAGAGAATAATAACACCATACAATTCGTTAATGAACAGAATACAATGACGCATAAATAAATAATACACGGGTACCTGTTTATGCCTACGTTGTGATTTGGCGAAGAATTTCTTTTTAATGAATTAATTAACAAAAAAAAATGTATGAAAAATAATAATATTATGATGACGCATAATCTTTGTAACAAGTAACTGGTAATCTAATGTTTAGAACTCTAAATTGCGTAACGCGTAAAACAATTATTACTATAACAAAAAGGTACCTATTTGTGTATAGACTGGGTGAAATGTAATATTTGCAACAACGGTAGTTAGAAATCTATAAAAAAACGACATTAATTAAACCTTAGCTTTAAGGTTAAGTTTTCGAGAATTTCGCACTGACGTTGTTGACCAGTAAGTATTTAGAATAGGATTTCATTAAGAAAACCCATCAATCCACATTCGAGAATACAGTGACGTAAGTATCTCTCCTAGGAAACCTAGATATAAACAGGCAGTCTCATAGATATACCATCAATCTGCGCCATTTTTAATCTGTCACTGCGGTGTGTTGTTCATTGTACTGAAAATTTTGTTATACTGCTTGACTTGTGCTATCTCAATACACTACGAATTATATGATACAAAATATATACCTAGGTACAAAATAAATTAAAGTGTTTACGAGAACGACTAATTGAAAACCTTTTGCCAGCTCCGTGAATGAGTTTGCCAGTATTCACTTATGACTAGAAGATAACCTTAATCTTCCCCAGTTCTTCTCCCACACATTAGATGAAAGTTGAAGTCAAAAACCCAAGTCTAGAAAGTGGTAAGAATACGGTTCCAACATCTGATTAAAAAAAAAGCGTACATGAAAACAATACCCACATTAAAATTCAAATACACAATTACCTACGTAGAAAATGATTTTTAGTTTCGAAACGAATCGATGCGATGCCGGCATAAGAATCCGTATTGGCCTCACTATCCGTACAAAATGCCAACACGTAGTGCTACCCCGGGCCGATGATGGGTGCATTGTAATCGAAAGTTGAAAAGAAAATCGATTCTGAGATTTCTATATAAGCATACACACACATACAGACATTTACAAAAAACATGATCAAATCCGTAAGCACAACACACACACCTACCTAAAATACATCCAGTACAAGAGAGAGGAGTAGGTACTTAAGCTAGAGCACGGCCGACACAAAAGTGTTGAACAATGCGCGTAAAGTTTATAATAGCTTCAGAAATAATAATAAGGTTTAGTAAGAAAAGTATCGATATTAACTTCACATTCACACCGCCACGGGAATTATGTACTTGAGAATATATTTTTTTTATAACATTTTTATTATTATTTTTATTTGTTATTGCGCCAGATTTATTACACGCTCGCTTGATTTATGCGAAGAAATTTCGTATGAAGTTGCGGCATTAACATTTGCACCGCGGGCCGGGGGTGCCGAGTGTGGATCGAAATGAGGGATTATCCTAATGGAACTCATTACAAACTTTTTAGATTAAATACCTAATATTACGAAATATATTGGTGTCTTTAAAAAGTATAACCAGACTAGTTCAAAACAAATTATTTTCGGACTAAATAATACAAATGCAAAATGAACCATCATAATGATATTTTCCTATATAGGTAGTATAAACTCAAACCAAGCCTAAAATTAGGGGTTTTTAGGGTTAAACAGTACATAAATGTGTAATTAGCTGTGTATAGGTTGATGAACGAACATTGATTAGAACTACCTAGTTGATTATCAACAAATTAAAAAAAACCGATAAACAAAAGTATCGCTATTACAAAATGTAAAGATTAATCAATCAATCTACCTTTGAAGCCCACTTAGGGGCAAAGGAAGGCACCAAGAGCTCTCCATTGCGCAATCCTTTTGATTTCCTACCCACAAGATAAAACAAAATAATTATAATAATTCAAAAGTACTGATTTGGATACGAAGAAATGGAGAAGAAAACAAATGAACATTACTGAAAAGCAATCCTAGGGTCACGAGGGCAAACAGGTTTTTCTCATACATTATCAGAACATTTCTATATCATCTTTAATAGGCACTGAAAAACTGAACATTGTTTATTCGTGTTCTAAACTGAGAAAGCAAAATTAAGGCCCTTATTTGCTTGACTATCCCAATAATATATTCGAATGCAGCTATTTACTTCGCTTCATTAAACAAAATACCATCGTTATGCACAATCATTTTACATCACTTTGAAGCATTATTTGTAAAGAGTTGAAAGCTTTTAACATTCTCTAGCAGAAGAATTAATATTACCTCACAAGCTACTGTGTGAAGATTTGGTACGAGAACCTATTAAGATTCCCTTTCAATGTTTATTTCTATACACCACAAGTGATATTAGAACGTTGTTGAAACTAACTAAATAATACGTAAACATGTTAATATTTCGTAATCGGTCTCTTTAAATAGAACAGATCATAGGTGACACTTTATCTTATTTACCAGCGAGTACCAAGCACCGGAGCTAACCTACGATAAAATAATAATACCTAATAAGGCCGGTATTGTTTGTCTAGTTGTAGTAAAGTGAGTACGCGATAAGGTCCAGGAAGACAACCGTTCTGCTCTGGATCGGTCGGGTCATACTGCAAGAAAAGGGTCACATTCATAGAACAATATACGGGAAGAGAACAACCGCGAAATAAACACTCATGGACTTTTTTCAAACTCAATTGAAAATGATTGATAGTTGGCCGGGGAGACCATTGGGAAGCAGAGCTGAGGGATTTGGATTTGGGTGTGGGAGGAGGACATCCTAACAGCGCTGAGTCGAGCGCAGTGGAAAGATTTTGTTGCCTCCCAATACCCCTAAGTACGGTCTTCCAAAGAGCATTCGTTGATGAAATCTTTTGACAAAATCGATTGTGACAAACCAAATTATTCATACAGAAATTATAAACTAAAATTTACAAACTAATAAATTTTTGAACTATATATCTTAAAAATACATAAAACCAACCGTTCGTTGTATGGAAAAACCTACACTTATTTTTAAGCAATATTTTGACAGAACATTTTTTTTTTCACTCAAAAACGGAGTTACATACGACCGTACGAATGTTGTTTAGAAGGAAAACATAGTTTTGATCACTTTTACGTTTACAGCGTTCGTTTCCAATGGATTCCTTGTGCAGTACATTTAGTATCAACGACAAAACCTTTTTTAGCGTTTTGGTCTTCAAAAAGGTAAATATCTTTAATGATTTCTCGTGTTCATACTTTTCTTATGTGTGATTCATATTTCTAGGCACAAACACGAGCTTTTTATATGTTGTACGAATCTTTAATAAAATCCAAGCTTTTTTCAATGATTTCTCATTTAACGCGAGATAATAATTTTTGTATCGCATACCACTAGTAGGTATGTAATCAAGACCGTACAACGAAATTTAATACTTGGCAGTTTTCTGTTATGAAATCATCAGTGGTGCCTAGACGATAATGAAAATATTATGTTGATGGAAGTATTTTCCATATAATATATACTTAATGCTTTTAAATTATTATGATACATAATAATATGGCGTATCGCTTTCATCTTGTCTGAAAAGAATCCACAAACATCGACTTTTATTTTATTAATTTCTAAGGCTTTCTATATACAATTATAATACCTATGTTGGAAGGTATTCGTTCGGTTTGATGTTTCGTGATGACGCTGAACACAAGTTTTTATTTACTGATCCTGTATTGCGGTGTCAGCTCCCACTGCAACGTCACGTTTATTTTATCTTCGGATAGTTTTACAACATGTTGTTTTGGTAGGATAATCTCCAATTCTTCAATATAAAAGCAAAATGAGAAGAGTCCCCACCTTTTTCCCTATTCCTCTAAACTCCTATTCTATCCTATACCTATGTGTAGGTACCTATCTCTTCATATCCTTGTATGTTTAAATATGCATGTACGTATTTTAAGATATTATTATGTATGTATGGATGGCTGATATATTTTTATTTGTACCTATATGGTTTCTATACTTTACCTATTATGTATTTTGTTATTTTTTGCATTTTTAATAATATAACAATTTTCTATACAAAGGTGTCGGTATAGCCGGCGGAACTTATTGCTTGAGGCCATTTTTTACAGTCAACCGGTCCCGTCCAATCTGAGACAGGCCAACCCCGGGTAGAAATTTCAAGTGAAAAAAAACTTAGAAAAACTCTGACCCGACCGGGAATCGAGAACCTGAGAACTTGGATCTGAAGTCCACTCTAGTACAACTAGGCTACCGTGGTCGGTTTTTTACAAGGCATATTAATCATCTTACTGTTATGGTCGTCTTCATGTGATGGGATCGAATCCCATTGCAACGTGTTTTTTTCTGTAATTCTTATTAATTGCCTCAGGCAATAAGTTCCACCGGCTATACTGACACCTTTGTATAGAAAAGTGTTAATTAATTAATTTATTTATTATATAGAATCATCCCCCCCCCCCCCACACACCCATTTCTTTAATAGGAGGATTAGAAAATGAAGTAATTCTGAAATAAGCAAAAAAATGGCTGATTGATTTGAAAAACACTGGAGCGAAAATTTACTGAACTAACCATATTTTGGGATGTCCGATGAAGGCATGCGACTAACATCTTTCGCAGAAACCATATTGGATCATCATGGCACTCTATGTATATGCTGAACTAAAAAAATACTACCTTTCGGGTTGGGTTCGGGTTCGGGTCTACCAACAATGTTGATAACCTTTCTACCGCGTGATTCATATTCCGAATGATCTATGCAAACACGAGCATAATGTATTGTGTGCGTAATTGGATGATCTAATACGACACTCGTGACATACGGACGAGTTATGTTGGTATTTATTTAGTTTGTTGTGTCTCTGCAATTTATTGTGGTGAAGTGGGGAAGGCAGCTACTTGGGAGGAACACAGGGGCTCATTAACGCGCTTATCTGAGGAATGAATAAACCAAATTAACGCACAAAAGAAGTAACTACTTTTGTCCCTGCATTACGCCTACAGCATTCCACCGTACTGTAGCTATAGATACTTGAAAAATGTAAGGACACATCAGAAGAATAACTTCTAAGCAACGAACAAACCAATACTTAATCTTTAAAATAACAGAGTGAATTAGTTTATTTACGGACAAAATTATACATATTGGGTGTCAGTATTCCGCAAGGACTAAGTATATGAGGCATACTGGTGTACCGTAACATTTATTTTGGACAAAGTAACTTGCTATTCTGTTGCTATAAGGAGTTTATTTGTTAATGAGCCGTATTATAACAAACAATTTGACCAAGTGGTTTCGAGTTCGTGATATGAAATATCTATCTCAAATTGGACAAAAAGCCGATTAATTCACTCGGAATTTCTTTCCTGCTGTGAGTATTTTGTGTTATGACATGACATGACCGGTGAAGTTCTGCCATCTATTGTAGATACTGACACCTTTGAACAAAAAAAAAACATTTGCCATCTTCTATTATAATATAGAACCCACAAGTTGTCCAGGAGCACGCGTAGTAGGTATACACATCTTTTAGAATAGCAAACAGTATCACAAACTATTCTTTCAACACGCCCATGCAAAGATGTTCTTGGCGAAATTGATATAATTTCTACACCTTATAAAATGCAAGGAGAGGTACCTACCACTTGGCTCATTAAATTCTTTGACATATGTACTTATTTTTCTTTATTGTGATACATAGCTAGTGTTTTTTTTTTCATTTGATTTGTAAATTGTATGTAAAAGCGACCATTGGTTGCGTAGATTTCAAAAAAATAAATATAAAAATCAGCTAAAGAGTATGTGTAATTGAAAAAGCGTCCAGTTTCACAAAAATATTCAATTTAGGTTTATCTGTTTGTTGAAAAAAAAACATTGCATAATAATATAGTGAATATAGAACTTTTTTATTATCTTTTGAAGAACGCAAAGTTGGAGTTGTAAAAGAAACAGATGGTCGGCACCGGGTTTCAACTCGATGACAATAATAATAATTGGTCCAAACTAGTCCAAAGCCTGTTTTTTAGTGTTTACTTACAACTTCAAAATATGAATCGATTTATTTTATATCAAGCTACATTTTGAATCACAACATTCAAGAGAGTTTGTATAGCGAACCCCCGAGCTATTTCATATTATAAGCTGAGCATTGTTGACAATTTGACTAAAACTAGACAAATGTTGGATAATTTAAAAGCTCCAAAATTGTTGGCAGGTCGGAACGACCTCACAAAGTTTGGAATAAAATAAGAATGCCGTGTATTTGGTCAATCATCATCGCCACCTTCTGTAATAGAAATATTCAGAAAGAGTCGAAAATATTTTCAACAACAGAGAATTATCTGGTTCTCTCAGAATGTACTTTCCTTATGGGTTGTTTTCCTACGGATACGCCGCTACAATAAACGGCGGTGGATATGTCAGTTGAGAACATTGCCAATATGGTTTCCATAGTAACGAAAAACATTGTCATATAATTTTGAAAAACGCCGTCTTGTCAGATGACGGCCGCTCCCTAGGAACCCAACGCATTAGCGACACATTGCACATTCATTGCACATTCAGTAGCATATCGAATTGAAATAAAAAGTGAATCAACAGTTGTTACTAGCCTAAATTAAAAGTGGTGATGCCGTTATAAAAACATATTAATGGTACCTACATATGTATTAAAAAAAACGAGGCATATAGACGACATGTAAGAGGATCTTTGGGATAGTGGTAGATACATGGTTAATATGTTTTGAAGTCCCGAGTTCGATACCAGTCGTTGTCACAGAAAGAAACAAGAAAACTAAAGTTATTTCTAAACATAATATTTTACTGCCAGGTAAAATCATAAGTAAGTAATACCTACTAAGATTGTAAAAAAACCCGTTCACAACATTTTTGGCAATGGTTGAGAGATATTTCCGTTATGTCAAACCAGGTAGTCAAATAATTCTCAAAACCGAATGACGGCGGGTCTACATAATACTTCTTTAACAGCAGGTATTAGACGACACGTCAAAATAAAAACCAAAAATGTATATGCAGTTTATAAGAATTAATTTCTGGTTACTTTGATGAAAATTAATCGTGGTCAAAACAATGCAAATTTGTATAAATTTATTATTTTCAGGGGTATGGGTGTATACTGTATACACAATAAAATAATCGAACATAACCTTCTCAACATAGACAATAAACGTCAAACCAACATAACTCATAAAATATGTATCACATTATTGGAAAAATGATTAATGTATAAAATAAGTAATTATTATTATATATACTCACCATAGCACTTTTAATTTGCATTCCTCCAACGAGAAATAAAATCCAAAGCTAGGTGCCACATAACATCAACTTAAAATAATGAAGTAAAAAATAATAAAAAAAAATTCACTAAATAATAAAAATTAGGAATGAAAAAAAACACTACAAAACTCAATGCATCGACATTCACTCAAACAATAAACACAATAGAACACAAAATAAAAATCACACACAACTAAAATAAGATTAAAATTTATTATCGGCCGAAACACTCGATAGAATTTTTATTTATTTTGTTAACACATCGAAATCGTAAAAATTGTATTGTGAATGTAAGTGAGAAACAATAAAGATGAGAATCACAGTAATTAAATGTATATTCCCGTTCAGTTGGAATTTTAGGAATTAATACACACGGCAAAAAAAACACCAGCCAACAGCGAAGGAGATATTGTAGCTTTACAATGAAAAGGTAAATCGTAGACAACGATTGTCGTGTGAAAACATGTCGGTGTAATTCATTCGAAAATACATTAAAATTACGACTAAACACGGTGATATCAACATAAACGGTCCGTCAATATATCAATTAATGTTTTTGTATATATATTTACACATTTTTGACTAGATTTAATCACTTTTTAACAGTAAATATTACGCCAGTATATTGTTGTTTGTAAATGCAAAACAATATGGCCGCCGTCACAGAGACAACCAACACGCGCGACACTAGCGATACAACTAAGGAGCTTTCTGGTACTAAATTGCCACAGAGCGAACGAACGGTGTTAGCCAAAGCTTCCCAACGCGGCAACACTCCTTGTTCGCAGCGCTGGCATCGTTGTATTTTCGTTACTGTTAGAGTTTTGTATGAGATTGTTTTGGTATTCCGAAACAACATGGCGAGATATTTTGGGGCTTCTATAGAAGTGAACATGAAAATCCAGTGTTTGCTCTGAGCCTGGGCCACTTTCAGTTAATCACTCCAAAATGCTATGGACCCCAAATTACACAAATACATACTTCGCATAGTCGCTCATAATTTGACATCCAGAGGTCACAGCCATTGGATCGCATCATCCATCAGCTACTAGGTTCTGGTTTCTAACAACTGATGATACGGTCCATAGTTTACTTACGTTGATCAATTTACACTTGAAGAAGCCGCTAACCAGTACGGATGTGAAGATTTCAGACACAAATACTAAATTTATGTAAAGCTTGATTGATTGATGGGATTTTTAAGAAAAATTACATTTCTTAAAATTTTTATTTATCTATTTAATAGTTATACCTATTTTTATTTATTGAGATATCGACCTCGGTAGCCTAGTTGTATAGGCTTGGACTTCATATCGAGTAGTCTCGGTTTCGGGTCCCGGTCGGGTCAAAGTTTTTTCACCATAAATTTCTACCCGATGTTTTCTCTAAGATTGGACGGGACCTGTTGACTGGAAAAAAATTGCTTCTGTTAATATGTTCCGCCGGCTAAATTGACACCTTTATTAACTGAATTGCATATATATTTATTATTTATTATTCATCCATAAATGTCAATATTATAATGAACAAATTGGTTGTGATCGCGAAGTAATTGTACGCTTAGATGAATTCTGTTTTATTTCAAAATACAAGTAAATAAATTAAAAAGTAAACATTTTTTTTGTAAAATTTAATTATTGTGAATTTTACATTAATTTACTACCTGACGTCGGCTCTGGGTGAGGTCGACTTTCTCAACAGTGTGTGCGTGCCCCGTCTCTGTGTGTTGGAGGGGTTCTGTATACATACACGGCGTGATACAAGAGAGTGCACTAACACAGTGACAGGGGCCAGAGCGGTGGTACCTACCAGGTAGATCGATTATGTTATTATTGCACATGTATGTGTGTGCGTGGCGAGGTGTATTCATATTAACTAACTGTACATGTGTGAGTGCTGCACTCCAAAATATGAACCAATGTAAGTTGGATCATTTTGTAAATTTCCTATATTATAGGATTTTGTATCCCTTCTAGAGAATATCCTTACACTGAATTCTATGCATAAACTTTCTTACTTACCTACATCGACATGCCTATACCTTCTATTTCTAAACCACTTTTTCTTTCTTATCTTAGACGGAAAGCAGGTAATAAATAAATATATCTTGACATTCTTGGTTGATCACATCTTTTCAAACATTTGCCATTCAATCAGTTTATTTTTTATATTTCTATAAGTCTTTTCATTAGATTAAGATGGCTTCAAAAGCTGTTAGCTTTCCTTTTAATCAAATTATCAATTCTTAGTTCCATTACACAATTTTCGTCAAGTTCTCACTCCTGTTCGTATCCCAAAGAATCTTTTCCACAGCCAAGATTTAATAATAATTGTGAAAAATGACAGTAACAATTCAGTAGTTATATTGTGATATTTTAATCAAAATTTTCTTTCCTTCTTCGTATTTCTGTTAAAAACTGAGCCAAAAGCGGACGTCAAACAAAACAGAAGCCATGTATGGGATCTAATAAAATGAGTGCCACCATCAACATTCGTCAATATTTTGATAGCATGTCCAATGCGATGTGATGTTATGCATTGTTGCTTCAAATTCCAATATTAATTTTAAGTTTGACAGTTGGTCACGTTAAACCGATGTTGTTACAGGGCATAAATCATATGCAACGAAAGAGCTGTCGCGCTTACAGTTCAATGTGACTTACTGACAGATTTATATTCTTTGAATCGGAAATTGAATCAACTTTGTGCAATACACAACAGCACCGTTGCGATATTTATGTACCATCAAAATGTTACCGGGTGTTGGTGTGTTGGCAGCCATTTTGCTGAATCTGACATAGTCCCCTTATGATCTATATTCTGTAACAATATTGAGAACTGAAAAAAAAATCAATTATCAATGACGCATATATGTACTTTTGTGTTCAGTATCCCTATTCTAAGTTTCCGTGACATTTAAGCTGGCGTGAACTAACAAAATTTTGTATGGAAACGTGTAGGTTTTAAAACGCCTCTATAAAATAATTCCAAAGGCTCCAGAGCCCATACAAAATTCCCGTGAGTTTCTCACCAACATTAGTGAGTAAAATTCGAAATAGGTGTACAGGTTATTGTAGTCGCAGTGTAGGACCAGTCTCCTTTCGAAGGAACTTGCCGCAAGTCGCTCTTTAGTACAAAGAATCTTGTACTTAAATGCATTACGAATGTGCTAACTACTCTCTTCTGCTCTCTTCATACATAAACTGCACTCCTACATACATATATCTATATAAATTACTATAGCATATAATTGTTATATATATGTAGGTACCTAACAACATTAGGATCATCGAAATGATATCACTAAAAGGCCACCAGACATCGAACATGAGGGCATAGATGCCGAGAGAACTTTCAGATGCAGGCGTAATCCCGTAAAGGTTTAAATTTTATACATACTGTTTAAATTCAAATATTTGAAGAGGAAAGCTTTGATAGGAAACGCAGAGGAGAGCAATCCTGATATTGTTCGAGAGAGCACCGGGAATTGGACATAGAAGCAGATCGCCAATGTCTTAGTCGAACCAAATAAATCAGTATATATATTATATTAGGTACATCGCTCTAACCCTCCATCGTGACGTACACATGTTGGCTGCGGACAGACAACCCTGGAGAACAATGGTCTAGTACAGAGTCCATCAAGCATGATGACCATGATCCTCAAGAGTGAGGATGACGACTGGAATCATAGAATAACAAAATAACGTCATTCAGTGATATGTTATGGTACATATCACTGAACGTCATTGCATGTTATTATGTTTACACCATTGGAAAGAGAAAATGAAACAAATTCAGAAAGTTTTAAAACAGAGTTAGACTATATTATATTCTTATGTACCTACCTATTTACCGACCTCGGTAGCCTAGTTGTACTAGCGTGGACTTCAGATCCGAGGTCCTGGGTTCGATTCCCAGTCGGATCAGAGTTTTTTTAAATGTTTTTTTTCACTTGAAATTTCTATCCGGAGTTGGCGAATGAATGTGGTATGGAAGTTAGTGTTGTGACAAAGATGAAAGTCAATAAGTTGAGATGGTTTGGCCATGTGGAAAGAATGGATGAAAACAGAATGGCAATGAAAACTTACAAGGCTGAAAGGAAAGGTGTAAGAAACGGTGGCCGACCGAGAATGACGTAGATCGATTCCGTCATCAAGGAAGGCCAGGTAAGAAGCATGAGAAATATAGAAGAGTATGAGAAATCTTATGTCGTTGGAAGAAGCGATAGAAGTGTGTTTGGATAGAAAAGAGGGAGGACCATTCTATCTGCCTACGGGACATGGCGTGATGGATAAAAAAAGTATTAATTTGTTGTACATTTAATTGAAGAAAATGATGAAGAGTCGTCATCATATTTAAAGTTAAAACATCGATGACACTATAGGTTAAAATTCAAAAGATCATGATATATTATTTTCAGGTAAAGAAATAGACGCATATACAAACAAACCTATATAGATACTATAGTCACATATAC